>JAMKCF010000003.1:23735298-24935298 GCA_023634235.1 Pisaster brevispinus | reverse complement strand
ATGAACAAGCCGGAAGGACCACTTGGTGAGAATTTCGACTGGTCCTAAGAATGTTTAACTGTCCTTTGGCCAGCTGACCACTGTTACGGGCGAACGCTGCGCAAACACGGCGACTTGTGTGATAAAGTACAACACCAAGTACAACAACAACACACAGAGAGATTCAACACTTACTCAGTTCCCGAGGCACAGGAAATTGAAAGGAATTCTGGCTAAGGCTAGAGAAGAGGGTGTCGTTGAACTCCGAGAGTAACGCTTCGTCATCCAGAATCATAGGGACAGGTGAAGGGGACGAGCTCATACCAACGATCCTGTCGAAGACGGATCCCTCTGGAGTTCGGACCTGCTGAGGGTAGAGGGGAAAAATAACAACCTTGGATGAGCTCAGGGTCCAAATTCATCTAGGCTGAGCACAACAAAAATATGTTTACCAGATTAAGGTTACCAGCCGACCTACCATGTCACATGTACTATTTGTGACTGGTATCCTGCTCATTTCAGCTAAGTAGGAAATTGGTAAGCAACATGCTTAAGCAGCTTTATAAAATTAGGCCTTGCATGTAGCCTATCGGACTCAAGCTCTGATGGCATTGGTCTTTCGGAGCTTAGGTTCAGATCCTGGTTGTGATACTTGTATTCCTGAGCAAGACACCTAACCATAAATTGTTTCTCTTAACCTAGGTGTACAGATTGGAACCTGGCTGAGATGGTACTATGTTGGACTAACCCCATTAGCACTAATGAGCAGCTTGAGGTTGTATGCGCCCAAAGGAGTTGAGAAAGTTTAACGAATAGTCTAAGTATGCCTGATGAACAGAGATACTGTTGCAAAAAACCTTGATCTTGCTAACTACATGTGTACTATGAGAACCCAGAATTATAAATGTAAAAAAATTAAAGGGTACAAAAATGACAACGGTACTGCGAGAGGTATTTCCTGCCCCATGAATGATACCACAGCCATTTAACCCTTCCTCTGTTTGATTTACACCAAGGAATACTATGCAGTAAATCTTTGAGTCATGGTACATGTCGTTTTTTATTTTTATTTTGTGTCAGTGTTGAAACTTGAAGGGATGGGGCTAGAGGAGTAATAATAATAACTGGATTTACATAGCGCCAAATTACCAAAGGATGCAAGGCGCTTAGGGAGAAATGAAAGACCAAAGTGAAGGTGACTACCAGCTACAGATTGGAGAACCGGTGAGTCTTGAGACCCTTTTTGAAGGACAGAACAGTCTGAGCGTTTTTAATGGGGACAGGAAGACCGTTCCATAGGCGGGAGGCAGCAGTGGAAAAAGCTCTCTCACCAGCTAGTTTTACGTGACTTGTTCACCACAAGGGAGAGGCAGGGTTGATATTGATATCTGAATTTGCTTCGATTTGAATCGCTGATGGTTGCAATTGGTAGACTTAAATTCCAGTGAGGAATTGTACATAAAAAGTCTGTCCCAAACACAGAGATGTTGTGGAGACCGGGGAAAAAAAAAAATCAAAAATCAGAGTGAAGTTTTACAAACCTCTTTGTCTCCGTCCTTTGAGGAGGATGACCTTAACTTCCGATGGAAGATGCGCCATTTCTGGTATTCTCGTACCACGGTGCTCAGAGTTCTCTTCCAGTACTTCCCTTCCAGCACAATAGCCTTTTGGGGAAAAAAAAGTAACAAATCAACAATAAATCAAACTCAGGGCTCACCCTCAACACTAGCCCAGCGGTAAAATGTTTCGTAAACACTACTACGGGCTTGTAAACACCACTTCTTAACTACTGAACACTGTGCAACCTACTTGTTTAAAATGCTCATATTGTTTCCTTTTCAATTTCAGATGCAAATTATAAATTGTTTAATTGTATATAATTTATTTTTGCTCTTACACTGAGTGTTAAACATTTTTGTTTGAATGTTATTATTTGACCATTTGCGATTATTACCATTAGTACACCAGAAAGATACATTGGCATCAATACAAATTTACTATCTGGGCTACCAAAACATCCTGGGGTCATGTAAGACACAGTTAACTAGCCCAGTGGGCTACTTTACAAAAAGCTTAAATGCAAGGCCTGTTTTAAACATTCTTATTACTTTAAAGTAATGTATATTTTTTATCTGATGCCTTTACATAATGAGACCATATTAAATAGTTCAATCTGGACGTTTAAAGTTTGAAAAAATAACAAAAATTGGAAGTTTTTGAATTTTGACGAATATGTGTACTACAGTCTTATCAATCAGTGATGTTAGCTGGCGACCTCATTCCCAGTGGTGTACGATCTCGCCACGCCAATTTTTCCCAGAATGCCTTACTCAATCATAACTCCCTGGGAGTGTGATTTTGAAATATCGGAAATTATTGGATATTTTAATTAGTTCTGTGGTTGATCCATTCTGTGGTAGAGACGATGCAGAGTGCGCTGTCAAAAGACGCATCAAGTCATAGAGCAACTGGTCCCCTCTCATTTTCTTTGATCTTGTGATATGTCTAACTGTATGCAGTTTAGGGTGACCGTGTAAAAACATGTTTCATTTGAACACAAGCTTTCGACACAAGCTTGCTAAGCGCCCTACAAGTGCTTGAAAGTTTTTGATAGCCGTGCCCGCATAGCAGTCATTTTTTGGCAGCTAATCAGCACTTCCCTTCCAGAGGTAGCGAGGCTTAGTGTACGGCTATATCGTCTGAGTTAGCAGCTGCGGCTATGACTGCGGCTGTTGCTATAGACCGTATTGAATATGACGTCACCATTCAAATATCTGCCCTACAACATGGCGTCTAGCGTGTGCGTGATGGTGTGCGTGCATGTGCCGTAGAAATCAAACCGGGAACGCTGCGTGCTTCATTGATGTACGCGGCCGTTTAGACGCACATACGGTTTTCCCTACAAGATGGCAACGTTCATAGCAACAAAGGGGTTATTCAATACGGTTTATAGGAACCCTATGCTTCAATGCATGTTCCCATGACATTCAAGCTGCAGCCATAGCCAGTCTGCTAATGCAGACACGGTCTATGTCAAGTGCATGTTGCTTAAAGAGTGGCTCCATGGTCAAATTCAGTTTTGTGATCCGTTCATTTTCCAATAGATAGAGTCTTTCAGGCAGGATCCTTGGAAACAAGTAGACAATTTGCTGACCTACATACACACGGTGTAGGCTTTAATAGACTTTTAAGGCTCGTAATTCACGATTTTTCTGATTTTTCCAAGGGCACAAAATTCGAAAATTTAGACTACATGTACATGTAAGTAGGAAGAATATCATGTCTGGCCTTTATGAAAGAGGGAAAAATCTAACCTCACGTTAAAACAGGCATGCAACTGCCCGATGAAAAAAAAAAAAAGGAAAATTTTCGAAGGCACAATACCACACAATACGCCATTCCGGGTTTGTCGTGAAGGTACAATTGGTTGTGCACTGGACACTTTATCCTCAAAGTCTCCCATGATTGATACTTATTTATCTAAACACTCAAAGGTGCATACAATTGTCAAAGCTATAAAGAAAATTGAAAAAAAAAACAACAAAAAAAAACGGAAACTGAAGTTCGAAAACTTGCGTTTTTGAACGATCTTATCCCCTAATTTCTGCCCTTAGTAATACCATGGAGGTCTATTTTACCTCCATGATAATATTTTTTTCATCAACAACCATTTCCATGGATTCGTGAATAAAGGATTGCTTGTTTAAAACTTCTTTTGCAATACATTTTCGATTGAACGATCGGTCGAACGATCGGTCGACAATTCATAGTGGGAAAATTGTGCGGCGAGAACGATGTGTTTATGAGTACGAGGTTACAATTTTGTATAATATATTACCGGAAGGAGGTCGCGATTAGACTCCGTCTTCTAACCCCTGGAAAATCGAGTTGTGTGTTTCCCTACTCGCCTAGTAGTAGAAACACGGAGGAGAGAGCCAGACTAACAATGTGCATGCGTGTTTTTACGTTCGTTTACTGAAATGAACGATCGCGGCTAGTAAATATCAAGACTAGGGACTTTATCGCCAGAATTTTGAAGAATTTTGAAAATTACAAACAATTAATTTTACGATCATTTTTTTTAAAACGCGGAAATCTGCGGAAACGCGGAAGAGTTGCATGCCTGGTTAAAATTATTTAAAAATAATACTTTGTTTAGATACCCTTCAAGTGCAATTTTTGTCAAAATCCAAGAACATTCAATGATGAATTTTAGTTCAGTCATGAATATAGATGCCATTCAATCAAACCAGCATTGGATTTGACCTTTTGATTGGCAAAAAAACATTCTCTTTGAAATGTACAGACCCATTTATTTCTGATGTCCGATGATCGTCATATTTTTTCCAATTTTGCTCTGAAAGAGTATCCAATAAAATGACATTTTACACTGTTTTAATGTGAGATGAGAGACGTGTCATTTTCCCCCACTTTCATGAGATCTCTATCTATTGAAAAAATGATTTCACCACACAACTGAATTTGACCTTTGAGCCCCTCTTGAGTATGAAATATGAATGGTCCTGGCCGATGTCATTGTTGGAAATGTTGAACGTCGCGGTCGATTATAAGGAATTGTTTTCTACTGACGTCAATGTTTAATAATAGTTCAAGTCCAGAAATCCATGACTGTGGATTTGTTGATAATGCAAGAGTAAATATCATGTTTTTTAATTTTTTATGACAGTACCGCAAGAGTCTCACTGCTGGCAAGCGCTACAAATTTATCGAAGTCCAATACCGGAATAGACTTCTGGGTTGCTATGAGATGAAAGTCAACAGAAGGATCTACGATTCATTCTTGTGCAAAATGATTAATTGTAAGTATTTAATACTTTACATTGTAGCTTGATAGAGTCCGTTTTGCACCTTGACCCTAAGACCTTCTGAATGACAAGGTCTGACAATTGAGGTCACCAGCGTGGACAGTACAATGCAAACAAGACGTGCCAGACGTGCCAAACATGTCCGAGGTCAACGATACGAAACGTCATAATGTATATGTCAAAAGTACCGCAGGATTTCTTTCTTAACTTATTTCATTTTCAAGTTATAGTTATTTGCTATACATGTATATATGTGATTTTTTAATTTATTTATTTAACTATTTATTTTTAAAAATGTTTTTATTATTTTTATTTTTATTAGTATTATTATTATTACCACTATTTATTTATATATTTATTTATTTATTTTTTGGGGTGGGGGTGGGAGAGGAGGGATGTTAGCCTAAGGTTGGGCAAAAAAATCAAGTACATGTAATAGTGGTGAAGTATCTTGCTTAAAGACACAAGTACCATGACGGGGACTCGAACCCACAGTCCCTGCTGATCAGAAACACCATGAGCTTGAGTCTGGTGCTCTTAACCACTCGGTCCTGGCACGCTATACACGAACACGATGTAGGCCTTAATTGGCTATTTAGGCTATTTAATAACAATTTTGCTGATTTTTCTGAGGGCCCAAAAAATCTCTAAAATCAGATTAAAGTAGGAAGAAAATCATGCCCGACATTAATAAGTTCACTTATTTATTGGTCACAATGATTAAACACATCGCATGGCGCCCTTTTTCAGCAAAACCTTTTCACACTGAAGGGTGCACCCCACTAAATAGGGAGACAAACAGAGCGTCAGCCTCATTAATTTTTTTGTAGGCCCTCAAAATATTCTATTCAAGACAGTTTTGAGAGCCCAAGAAAAGGGACACAGTGTAAAAATTGTGCCCAATTGTGACCTGGGGGGGTTGTTGACTTCCAACTTGAGGTATTTTGGATGACATAGGCCTTAAATAAATTGGTCCTATTTGCCGAGAGGTGTAGGAATGTTTTTCAAGATTGATGCTCGGACGTTTGGAAAAATACACCTGTGTACATGTAGGGGTGTTTTTATTTGGATGGGGAATAACTCGACGGGCCCTGGGACTCCCCATATTAAATTGAGCAGGGGATAAAAGTTCAAGAGTCAATCAATAATGACCCCATGACTGTAAAAAGCTATGAGACTTCTAAGTATTTTTCGTGTATTTTGGAATATTTAGCATTTTGCACTGTATGCTATGGGAGTTTATTTAGTGGGATGCACCCTGAATAACGGTGGATGTTTATAAATGTTTCGGGCCAACTTCAGAATTGGGTCCGTTTGTGCCAGACAGAAGTATTAACTGACCAATCATCAACCTTCAAAATCCCTTACTACAGGTAAACAACCGTCAACAAATACTAACAACGCTTATCTCGCAATTTTTAGAGTCCTATCTCGGTGTCCTCATGGTTTGGCATTGACGCTCATATTAGCTTAAAGGAGGATTGGCTACACGCACGGCTTCAAAACCGATTGTTGGGAAGTTTCCAAGCAGGTCAAAGGTCAAAGACACACCAATAATGTCCACATTTATTGAAACAGGTTTTTTTGTACATATTAATGTGATTTTGTTCTGCTTAAAGCAGCTCTATGAAATTTGGTCTTTGTTTACTGAATCTTCGACCTGTGTGGACGGGTTTACGGCGATTTAAAAAAAAAAGAAATTAAATAAAAGCTAACTAATTTACCTGTGGTGCAAAATGTGCAAGCTCTGCAATGGGATAGGCAAAATGACAGACCACTGGCTTCCTTCTCTTACAAACTGCAGAAAGAAAGAGGAAAAAAACCAAAACAACACACACTGATTAGATTATGTAAGAATGTTCGTTAATTTGTGTTTACGTGCAGAATGTGAAAGTTCCGCCCTCCAAAAAATAATCTTGTATACAATGTACAGCATGTTGTTCGGTTTTACCCATAAATGCAGACCTCGAATTAACCTACGGCACCCACAGCAATTGCCGCGGTGCCCTGTGCTTTTGCTGCGGTGCCCTTTGCAAAGTTCCAATACAAATTTACATTTTCCTCATAGAGTGCCCCTATAGTCAGAGGAAAATTGCTGTGCCCCTTCAAGAGCGAAGTTCAAGGCCTGTAAATGTGTTTAAACCAGTAAACTCAGTACTTTCCTGAGTCAAGCGAAAAAAACAAAAAAATCCACAGGGATTCGAACCCATGACCTTAGCCATTCTAGATTTGTTTTTCAAATATAAGTGTTTGAATGGCACCTACTTAAAAAAATGAGAAAAGTTACAAAGTTTTACAATGGACTGAAGAAAACCTGCAAGTTCAACAAACAAACCTACAAATAAGAACAAGATGTGTTAAATAAATGAATGGAGTTTGGGACAAAGGATGGTCTGTATCGAGTAAGGTTTGTACGAGTAACACAAAGTCACTCACCAGATCATAGTGTTAGCCAGAGGGGGTTGTTGTCTGGGTGTCTTTTGGACCCCCTATTTCAAATGTGGACACCCAGTTTTACCTGTCATTTACATGTACATTTATGTATTGTAAGTGAACAATTTGAACACCCAGTTTTAAAATTTCTAGAAAATTTGGACACCAAATCCTGGCTAAAACCGTGCACCAGATCTGTTAAAAACAATGTACTCAAAGAGGGGAAGTGTTGGATCGGATAAGATTAAATGGACTATAGATACTGCACTTTAAAAATGTTTAATTATGACTGCTGCATGCTCATTGTACACGCAGAATTTCACCATATGGAATGATAATATTAACCAAGGGAGGGAACAAAAACATGTTTTTAATTGAAAATTTTGAGTAGGTTCTACTTCAGATCCTTGTTTGTATACATGTGTCACGGCCAGAACAGTCAAGCATACAGGACTCCAGCTCTGGTGTTTCTGATCAGCAGAGTGTGGGTTCGAGTCCTGCTCTTGACACTTGTGTCCATGAGCAAGAAACTTTAACCATTATTGCTCCGTCCTTCGGATGGGACGAATTGCAAAACTTGGACCAAGCATCTTAATGAAACTATACCGCGTCGCTTAAAATGCGCACTTCATTCATTCGTACCATTGTTGTGATGATGACGCCATGGGTGAACAGGGAATTATGGTGCTTGAGGAATTATGGTTTAGTTCCTGTTTTTACTGTTTTGGTGGTTTTTCTATTATTTTGGTATCACTTTAGGCTTCATTCGCTTGTGCTGTCACACGCATGCAAATGCGTATCATGCACGCATAGGTATGGGTAGAAGCAGAATAATAAATGAGCCTAGTGCTTGCCCCTGAACATGAATATGAAAATATGGCCTTGGTTGATTATGGACCCCCAACCAAGTCATTGCCACATACACTGTACGGTACATGCAGCATTGACTGGGGTACACATGCCAATATCCAAGGATGTGATAGGCTGTTGAAAAAAAACGTTGAACTGTGAGCGCAAAGCGAGAAAGCTTGCGAGGCGCATGAAAGCTCACGAGCGGCGGAGCCTACTTAATATACATTTATCTTTGGTTTTAAAAGCCCTACTTTGCAATCTGGGGCGTTCTATACGGTTTTCTCTTCTTGTTTTTATGAATTTGGTCTTAATTTATCATAAAACCTCCGTCATAAATTCAGGAAGGCCTCAGATGTGCACAATTACTCAACAAGGGGTAGTTCAACCAATTTTATTGTTCCTAGAATTAAAGGGACAGAGTGCAAGACATTTTTTTATACTGGGATTCATCAATGGAACATACTTCCTAAATAACATCTGTGTTCTAACAAGTCCTATCAATTCAATAGGGCAGTAAAACAACATCTCTCATCTCAATCTAATTTGTAACAGTTTTGTACATTTTTGACTGCCTTTGTTTACTATTTTCCTGTGCAATTTTTTAGTGTTGTATTTATTTGTTTGTCTCGTGTTTTTTAAGGACCCCGATGGAAATAAGCCGTTTTTTTAATCAGCTTTTTGGGCTATCCTTGGCTTTTATTAATCAGTATCAATGTTATGTATTTCCTCTGTATGCTTGATTTTAATGGCGAATAAAATAATAATTATAATACAAAATTTATTTTAAAAAGCAAGTGTTGTTGTTGTTTGTTTGGGTTTTTTTTTTTTTTTTTTGGGGGGGGATTAAAAAAACCAAGATTTCTGGAAAAAAACCCAAAGAAATCACATCCCTGCCTTATCCCAAAATAATGAACGGTGCACATTCAAATTGAGTTGTATAACTACTACATGTATAAACATGTATCATGTACATGCAGCTGTCAGTTTTACCTTATTGACATTTCCTGAAAACAATTCAAACAGGAAATCAACTAAGATTGGATTTTAATAACTGGATTTGGGCCAGAAAAATCCTGCAGAGCACTCGAGTACAAAGTACACAGCAGATGACAAACATCCTCCATGTCCACGTACATGTACATGTACGTGGACATACATGTACACTAAATACTTGAAATAGCAGAACAGAAAAATAAATACAACTACTGTACAGTACACTGTTATTGAAATCATCAATCAACATCAAGATGAAGCGAAAAGTGTTAGTTCTAGCTGCTGGTGCAACTTCCTTCATTGTCTTCTCTACATGGGAGCCAAGAGGCTAGTATGGTAATTAAGTTATTTTTTTCTGAGAGTCCTTGGCTCCACAACCAGAATTAATAAGTGAAATGAAATGTAACAATAAAAAGTCTCTAGCACAAAGTACACACACTGAAGTACATGCAGTACAGAAAAAACATTTTTCCTAGAGTTGTGATCAAAACTTTAACATTAAATTGTACATTGCAGTACATTGTGGAATTACAGAAACCCAATATATCTTATAAGGTAAAAAAAACCAACAACTGTAATACATAAGTGGTAAAAGTAAGCAACTCACTTGACAAAGCCTGCAAAGCAATACAATTTTCTTAATGTACAACAGGGGCAAGAATCAAAAGAACCGCCAAACTCTGCTCAGCATAGACACTTTGCGTGCACGCTTGTTAAAAACTTTCGAGCGCTTGTATGGCGCTTGTGGGACGCTTATTACGCGCGTGTGAAAATGCAAGTATTTTGACGCGATTCCATTTCAAATGAATCATGTTTTTACACGGTCGCCCTATACTGCATACAGTTAGGCATATCACAAGATCAAAGAGTAATGAGAGGGGACCAGTTGCTCTTTGACTTGATGCCTCTATTGCGGGCAACCATGCATGAGCGTGCGCGCAGAGTAGATCGGCCACAGGCCCTATTTGTTTCGGGCAATCAGAGCAGACAAATCATTTGGAAGTAATGAACTAACCAGCAGGACCACTCCGACAGAATTTTGACTTGTCCTCAGAATTTATAACTGGCACTTGGCCAGCAGACCGATGTTACGGGAGAATGCTGAGAAGAGTATGCTCTGACGGAGAGTACACTCTGACTGTCTGAGTGTTCACGTTGCTCTGAGAAATTGGCCCCAGGTTTTAAAAGAGGCTGGCCGCTGGTAACAGATTAATGTGAAGTCTAGCACGAAAACTGAACATGAAAAAATCCTTCACTTATTGGGCTGACATTCTCCGAATTCTTCAACTCATGTGAGTCACTATCTGCATGAAGCGCAGTATGTACCACGAACATGTCAGGAGAGCTCACCCTTAACACTAGCCTGGTGGCTACATTGCTTAAAGTCAAAACAGCTACGGGCTAGTAAACACCACTTCTCAACTTGCCCTGTGGGCTACTAAAAACTGTCCAACCTACTTGTTTAAAATGCTTAACATTTCTTCCTTTTCCAGCTGTGAACAACATTTTTTCAAAACGTGTTAATTTATTTTTGAGTGTGTGAATGCAAATCGTTTGATCATTAAACTGGTTGTGATCGCTACCACTAATATATCAGAAAGATTATAAAACTTCCTGGGGCAAGTGAAACACTGTTTACTTAGCCCAGTGCCCCGGTGGGCTACATGTACTTTACCAAAACTTAAGCGCAAGTCCTAAAAATGAACAAGCCCAGTGCTTCTCAACAAAATGTTTACAGTCATTGATGTCTACTGTTGTCAAGTAGTGTAAAGATACACTGTAAATCACAATGTTTGTACAAAACAAATCTCTGAAAAACTTGAGATAAATTGGCATAAAAAAAGTAAACCCTTTGTATTGTAAATTTTTGTTACTGCATAGGCTGTGTGTGGGCGTAAACTTGTAGAGGCATTCAAACATTTTACTAGTCCGTAAGCTTTTTCACTAGTGAACATTCAAATGAAATAGGGATGCTTTTCAACACTGAACTAGTCAGCCGGGCCACTTGGAGAGAATTCTCACTGGTCCTCAGGTGTTTTAACTGCCATTTTTGGCCAGTGGACCAGTGTTAACCCTTTCAATACCGCATTGTTTATAGGGGTCACACAGCTGTGTACCGCATTTTTTCACACAAAAAGCAAAGTGCAGTGTTCACTTTTTTCAATCTTGATTTTCTGTGTGAAGACATATTTTTGTGGAAAAACTTTGTGCATACAATTTGTAGCTAATGAAATGACCTTTCATATGATGTCAAATTTGTATTATCTTCATGTCCTTTGCCACCTCGATCGGCACGAATGGGTCGAGGCCCGTCAAGCCCATGCCCAAGCCCACGGCGTTGAAGGGGTGCAGTGCTCGGTCCAGCTATCGGTATATCATCAGGATCGCTGCCACCATTGTACGTGCCTTGCGACGAAACATCACGAGTTTCATCCAAATCTTCACTAGGTTCTTCTTCAGATATTTTCAAGTCCAATTCGGAGTCACTAACGACAAATATTTCAACCAAAACCTCCGGGTCATGAACAGCCATGGTGGTGATTTTTTGTCGGGAAAACGGAAGCGTGAAATCTGGAAGTACTGCTGCATACAACGTAGTTTTTCTCGGAAAATCGTAATGGCGACCCCCTATGCAATACACACCATTGTAAAGCTCGATAAACAAGCTACCCGTCTATATAAAGGTCAACAACAGAGGGCACCAAACAAAATAAATAGAGGGTCTCAAACGCCGCGACTTTTTTTGTCGAGTAAACTCGACATTGGTGCGGAAGCACACACGGCGCACGGTCGAGTAAACTCGACAATGGTATTGAAAGGGTTAAGGAGAACGCTGCCATTATATTACACACTCATGTGGGTGCGGTACACACTCCATGCACCACACACTTCCATTGATCCTTCCCATGCAGGGAAGGATTCTGTCCAACAATGTTGCAAAGCAAAATATTTTGTGTTAAGCATGTTTTGTGCAGACTGAATGCTAATATTGAGTAGAAAAATTTATGAGTTTTAAGCGGCAACTGATATATTTTCAGGCCTCGAAATAACCCATGGCCCCCTACAGCAATTGCTGTGGTGCCCTTTGCAAAGTTCCAGTACAAATTTACATTTCCCTCATAGAGTGCCCCTTACCAGAGGAAAAATTGCCACGCCCCTTCAAGAGCGAAGTTCAAAACCTGTAATTTGTGCAACATTCTACTACGCTAACGAGGGAAATTGTTCACTGATGTGTAAAACTAATGAAATTGCATTGGCTCCCAGTTAAGTTTCAACTTTCAAAGCTCAAACATGTCAATCTCCTGCTTATTTATCTGAACTTGTTCACCATTATTCCCCTACTCGGACTGTACGTTCATCTCAACAGTCATTGCTTTCATCTACAAGAGCTTCTTCCATTTTTTATGGCCACAGATCATTTTCTTACGCCGCACCATTTCTTCGGAATAGTCTTCCTGTGCATATTCGCCAGGCTAGTTCTTTACACTGTTTTAAGTCTCCGTTAAAAACTCATTTGTTTGAAGCTGCTTATTTGTAATCTGCTTATTTGTAATTGTGTCTTTCACTCATTGTTTATTTTATTGTTCTCTTTATGCGCTTAGAGGCTTTTGCATTAGGCGCTTTACAAATGTCTTTATTATTATTATTATTAAAACCATTTAAAAGGAAAAGACTACAAGGCGCATTTTAATACACAGCCTGCACCTTTTCAGACCATATTGTTAGTCCCGTAATGAATTCCATCGCATTATAATCATTCTAAAAAAAAACATTCTCCTCCATCAAAACACTGAACTCGTCCAGTCAGTCTGTCTAACTACATGTGAATCCACCACTGCAGTACCACATGTAATTGATCTGCCATGATCACACGTCAAATGCATGACCGCAGATGCATCGTGTCAAGTCAAATGCTCTCATAGTGTTTGTAACAGCGTTTTAAACAGTGGTCCCCTAGCCAAAATGTCAGTGAAAACACAAAGTGGTCCAGCCGACTAGTTCAGTGAAAATCATCCCCATAGTTCATGTGAAAAATTTACTAGTGAAAAAGGTTGGAAGACTAGTGACTAGTGAAATGAAAAGCTACATGTAACTAGTCCCGGTGGCCAGTCTGTAGATAAGTAATGAGGGTAGCTCCTAGTTTATCCAAGTTACTTTGTTTGAAATGACGTACGTTGATGTACCTGCATCATACATACACACTGGTAATGTAGTCAGGTAGTTTTAAAATCTCTTGTGTACAGTACATGTGTACAGGTCTCTAGTACATTGTAGGTAAACACATTCCATGCAGTCATCAGCTAGGCCAACCATGAGGTCAAGGTTGTAATGACATTATTTTTTAAAAGGGATGTCACATCATTGGTATACATGTATGTTTTCCACTTGGAGTGGCTGGGCTAGACAGGCCAGTGTTTTTTAGCGTCGTCGGCCAGTAAACTCACGGGCTAGACAAGTTCGGTGGTCTTGTCTTTTTCAATTCAATATCTTTGTTTTATGAAAATGATGTTCGAATGTTGAGTTTGATAAATATATCTTTCAATTCTGTTGAGTATCAAAGTTTAACTTACCCAATGACAAATGAGATAAACCTCTCCGTGCTTGTCATGTTGATTCTGGTCTTCTTTTTCCCTCTCACAATTTGTTTCTAGTCTTTTCTGGTCTTTCCTCAAATTTGATTCCTAGGTCTTTTCCCTTTTGATTTTAGTCTTATATCGTATTTCCTCATTTTGATTATGGTCTTGTAAACAAAGTTCTGATCCAGTAAAAATTCTGAGCTACATGTAATGTACAAGCCCTACAGTCTTGGTTTTTTTTACCCCCCCCCCCCCAAAAAAAAAAAAAAAAAAAATTAAAAATGGAGCTCTGTTTGAGCAGGAATCTCACAACATTGGTGTAGGTTTTTCCCTTGGTTTGAACATAAAGCAAACTTCAGAAATGAGTGCATAAATCCAACAAATTTCTAATAGTCAGTCAAGCATCACAAACGTCTACACATTGTACAAACTAGCTAGTGAAAATGGCAATGATTGTCAGCTGGACAAAGCAACAACAACAAAATCAAATTGTTTTTACTAATTGGATCTCCCTTACTCGCTAAACTACACTGGCTACCCATGGAGAAACGCATCCAGTTCAAAACTCTTCTATATACATGTATATATGTTTTTAAATGTTTGAATGACATTGCTCCACCTTATCTCTCTGATATGTTTCATCATCGCCATACCAACCATCAAGGACTCCGTTCTTCTTCCAATAGAACTCGGCTTAACACTCACAAGTCCAGATTATCTTATGGCAAGCACGCCTTCTCACACTCTGCTGCTGAATTTTGGAACAGTCTCCCAATTAGTGTCCGTGATTCTTCTTATGTTGTTACATTTAAGAGTAAACCTAAAACTTATCTCTTTCCTAAATAGTAGATTTAAGTTTTGTTCTAGCTTATTTTAATTCATCCTTTTCTTTTGTTATGCGCTTTGATCATGTTTTGGAAAAGCGCAGTGTAAATGCCTATTATTATTTATTATTATTAATTGTGCAAACAATTAGCATCAAAACAAGCAGACTGCACCCAAGAGGGTGGCTCGGGGATACTAGAGCCCCTAAATGTAATAAATGTGTATATTTTAAATGCCTTTAGGGCACATCCCCAAAACCTGTTGTTCTGTATCGGTGTTTCATTCTATACATCATAAATGTAAGTATATTTAACATGCCCCCCCCCCCAACAGCTAAAGGCAATATTTATTTCCAAGCCCCCTCCACAACTATTTTCTGGGTGGGCCAATGAGGGCGATCAAATTGCTCACAGTACAATACTTTCCATGTAATGACAGATACGTTGTCTGATCTCAAAGAAGGGCGCTCTACTGAATCCCCATTCAAAGCCCTCAGGCAAACACTAAAAATGTTCATCCATATCAACACATCATTTCTACTTGAAAATGTTTCGTACCCGTGAAATTTGGGGCACGTTCTTTAATGTGACCTCGCGAGCTCACAATACCGACTGTATCTGAAAGTCAAGCATCACGCTTCAATGAGTGTTTTCACCGTACACAACACAGATCAGCTTAATCCATGGGACATGCACAATAGGACTGGGTCTGTTTATTGCGCACACAGCAACTGTCTTGTAAAAAAAAGCGCCAAACTCTTTTATTTGTAAATCAGGATACTTACGGTTCCACCCAAACATGCTAAACCAGTTAGGTCCAAGCAACACTATTGACTATCTTAGCAGTCATCTTAACTAATAGGGGATATGCACATAATGTTGGGGGGGGGGGCAGGACTTTAGTACAACCATGGAGGTAGAAATCCAAGTTAGATCAAAGCAGCTTGCCAGACCTGGAATTACACTCAGGCCACGGAAGCCTTGGTGCCCCTCCAAAAGTTTCTCGTAGACTTTACAAGATTAAACAATGGAGGTGCCCTTTGCAAAATGAAAATGGCCTTGCCCTCTCAAAAGTGAAATTCCAGGCCTGGCACTATGGACCATTCTAGCACTACGGACCATCCTAGCACTAGACACCCATCTAACCCTATGGGATATGAACAGTTATAGGGAGGGGCTATTTTTAGCGTCACTCTTGAGTCTTGATAACCACAACCTGAACAAGAATCAGCCCATGATCAGTCAGACATCATCAAAAAATCACAAAACTTTCTTATAAAGATCCAAGCAGTAAGTCTTAATGAATTGCCAGATGTATCTCTTTCTAAACCTCATTCTAATGAACAAGCCACTGAAGTGATTTTTTTTTTATAACGGGCACCAAGGCCAAGACCAGGGCAAAAGATGCCAAGGCCTCCGTTGCTTCCATGTCATTCCTGACCCGAGACGACACAGGGATGTGATAGGCTGTTGAAAAAAAAACCTGAACTGTGAGCGCAAAGCGTGAAAGCTGGCGAGGGCGAAAACTTGCGAGCTCGAAGCCTACTTAGATACATTTATCTTTTGTTTTAAAAGCTCTACTCTGCACTCTGGGGCATTCAACTTGGTTTTATCTTCATTTTTTTATGGTCTTAATAAAATAAAATAAAATAAAAACAATCAATTGTTTTTATTTATTATTAATACTATTATTATTATTTCATTTTATTTATTTATTTATTTATTTTAAAAAAAAATTTTGGGGGGGGGTAAAAAAAAAACAGATTTCCAGGAAAAAACAGAGAAATCACATTCCTGACAACAGTGTCCTCAAAAGAAACGCAGCAACATGTCAGCATACATTTCTACAGTGATCATAATAATAGAATTTCAAAGGCTAAGGTTTTGCCTTGATCCATGTAGGCGAATGCAAAGTGAATTACGTGACAAAAAACAATCAAGTGCACACCGTTTTCCAATTGTGACGCATGTGGGAAACTCGCTTCGCTTGGACAAGTCATGTAAAGAGTCCAAATGATGCATTTAATATAAATTTACAATACTACACATGTACCTTGCCAATTTACATGTACTTTTCAAGGAAAAATACATGTCGCTTACTTTAGACTTTACCCTCTTATCTAATCCACAAAATAACTGCATGAATTTATGGGCTTCAAATTTGAGATAATCATCACTGACTGTTCAGGTGCAAAATTATCAGTCACAAGTCAGTTGTATTTATTGGCAAATAAAGACTGCTGTATGAAAAAAAAGTACTAAAAAAACAAAAATAAAGCAAACACACTGAGTATCTACCGCGTAGGAATGTCAACTTTGAGAGGATAAGGTTGTTTTCATTTTGCAAAAAGCAGTTCTATTGGAAAATCTTGAAGTCTACATGAAACTTTTGAAGAGGCACCATGGCCAGGACAAGAGGCAACAGAGGCCATGGCCTCCATGGCCTCTGTAAATTCCATTTTACTTATAAAAAACACTTTCCAACCAAATTCATTTCATAACAAATGCTTTTGAGGCACAAAGCGCCCAGTCCGAAGGCAATGTGCCCCCTTTAAATGCAATAGGTACAAGTCCAGCAATCTGTTAGTGTTAGGCCTACATGTACTTTAATTACGGAATACACTTGTTTTAGTTCACTGTTAGTGCTCGTTCTTGGAACCTGTCATAAGGGAATAAAAGCTTTTCCCTTTAATTTCCTACTTAGCTCAAACTGGCAACTTGCCAAACGACCCATAACTGAGAATGACTGTCCTAACATTTCTTGATCTCAAAGCAGACTGAAGTTCATTGCTCACTTCACATATATAACTGTTTTCCTTTTAAAATTATATTTACAAGTCACTAAAAAGTACAATCCAGACTGAAACAAAATAAAAGCATATAATTTGTTAACAGGAGACCAGCACCTCTACAAAGCTGTCCTGCCACAAAAATTGTTAACAAATACCCCCCATCCCCCATAAAAAAAGGGGGAAGAAGTGATAAGGCAGAACAGACAATCACACTGGACAACAGGGGCAACAGTAGTGCGACACCAAGGTACATTGTACACACATCATCCTCTGAGAAGCCAGACGCATGTTTACCCCTGCTCCACGATTTTCAACAAGCAGACAGTGTTTTTTTGGATACAACAAACTTCAAAAGATACTTCTGGTACAAAATGCCGGCCATCTGGTTTCATACTATCACTACAGATATCAAATAATGAGTCCACAGCACTAATACAGTTCAGTGCCAGACGCTTTGTCAGTCAGCCAACTGGCCTATAATATTAAACCCGTGTGCCTACATGTACTTATGTGTACTGCCTGTTAAAGATCCACAGGCATGTTTATGTTTATGTTAAGACTACTGTTACACAGAATTCGCCCTGGAGGCTGTTTACTTTCAAACAAAGATTACAGCGACCATCCTGAGTAGACCGTGCAAGTCTCGCGCGTATTCAAACATTTTTGGGACCACTGTGGTCCCACCTACATTGCTTAAACGCGTTAAAGAAACAAGCTCACACGCTTTAACGGATCCCAATGTTCGAATACGCGCGAGACTTGCACAGTCTATATCAGCAGGGCTCGAATTCCGGTGAATATCAGGGCCTGTAGCTCGAAATTTTTACTGGACCAGAATTTATTTTTACAAGACCAGAATCTAAATGACTGAGAAAGAACTTTCGGCAACATTTTTAAACATGTAAACTTTTTAAACATGTAAACTGTTCATATTTGAACAAGCACTAAGAGAAGATTTGTCTCATTTGTCTTACGGGTTAGTATATTTTGCTACCCAATCAGAATTGAAAGATATTTATCAGACTCCGTCAACATTTGAACATCATTATACATTGAGGTGTTATTATTCAATATTTTATTATTACACAAGACCGCCGGACTTGTTCAGTCATGAATTTACTGGCCCAGGGCTAAAATTGCTGGCCTCGGGCCTGCGGTCCAGTGTAAAAAATTGGAGCTCTGATGAGGGTCTGTTTCCGAGGTGGAAAAATAGCGAATTTCCGTAATTCAAATCTTACCTGTAAGCAGCTACTAATCTTACAGGATTAACATTCCATGGCCGCATACATTTTTTGGGCAGCGGGTTTTGGAGCACAGATGTACCTCATAATTCCAACTGTTTTTTTGGTGAAATAATTCAGCTCTAAACAATTGAAAGTTTCCGTTTTGTTTGCTCTCTTTAAAATGCCTGTCACACTTACCTACGCATACCCTAGTATGTTAAAGCACAGGACATTCTTTTTGAATTGAGAGTGTACTGCAGCATGCATTATTGGCTCCGTGCAAACTAGGTATTGCGTAATAAACCATGGAGGAAGGACCTCCATGAATAAACTGTGTTTACAGGCAGGGTATGCTTTTGATAATTACTCCAAAAGTTAATGACCATAAAAAACTTACCCCTACTTGGTAATGGTAAGACCATTATTTTTAATTAGGGGGGCCTACTCGGATTACGGATTTCTCAGCTGCAAAAAATGAGCGAGGGGCAGTGAAAAAAAAATAAAAAATGGCCGGGGTTACAGAATTACCGCAAACTGAATGGCAAGAAACCGTGTGCATACAGCTCTGTTGATTAGTGAACCATCAATTTTAGGGCCTCGTACACACATTGATACGTCAGTCGCCATGCAATGCCTCAAAACACATGAAAAGATATATTTTACAGCATAAAATTGCAGTACATGGATTTAAAGTGATAAGGCACCAGATTATTGTGTGAAGCACATTCGCACGCGTTGGTGGTGTATCACATAAAGATGGATGAGGGCGATGATGATTTGTTTGTTTGTTCAGAACACCTGTCATGGGTCGGATGTGACACACAAGCGTTCACACCCAATCCTTTCAGCGCAGTTCATGTCAAAATTCTCTCCTGGGGTTGAAAGCTCCCAATCAAAACTCGGCGAAAGATTCGGTTTTGACAGAATTATAAACATTTTACACAGGTCACTAAATCGACCTCAAACATATGACGTACATGTATACTAGCTGGACTAGGGCACTCTCCCTTGCAGGACCCACATTCCTAGAGTTGCTTTAAAAGCAGAGCTGCTTTATAATTTTCTGCCAAGCGAAAATGAGCAGGCCTACCAGTCACAGATTGTATATGTGACCAATAATTTATTGTCAACAGCGCTAGATCTTTGCTCGACAACACGTACATGTACTATGTACAATGTGCTGGGCCAGGGCTTGAATTTTACACTGGACCACAGGCCCAGGGCCAGCAGTTTTTGTGTTGGGCTAGTAAACTCATGACTGAACAAGACCGCCAGTCTTGTGTTTTTCAATTTAATTTACAACGATAGGCTACCTCACTGGGTGTAATATCGTGTTCAAATGTTGGCTTTGAGTCTGATACATGTAAAATACCTTTCAATTCTATTCTACAACATATGCAATGTGTACTTTCAATAATCACAAATGAAATAAATCCTCTCTTACATGTCTTTTTTTAGTACCAAGTTCAAATAAAAAAGAAGTTTTTGGGTTTTTTTCATTTTGATTCTGGTCTTGTAAAACCAATTCTGGTCCAGTAAACATTCTGAGCAACAAGCCCTGTGGACTTGTGAATTTTCCCCCCAAATTCGAGCCGTGAGGGTCTACAGGTTCTTGCATTACAGACCTACATGTACATGTACAGTCAGGACAGTATGTACAAGTATTTGGATACATTGTACACAGTCCGAACAATACGAATTGCCATTGAGCCACATAAGGCCTTTTCACACTACATTTGTACCTCCATTTCGAACCGCGTTGAAACCTACCATGGTCCTCTCCGGTTCAGCCTCGCTTCTTTTCAACAGGGATCAGAGATAAGCAACATTCACACTGGTCTTTACGTGAACCGGCTAATGCGTGAACCGTATAATAAGCTTGGGCGATACTGCTTTTTTTCATCCACGATATATCGTCAAAAATAGATCGCGATATTCGATGATATCGCGATATATTCATGACGTCAACAAAAACCATTTAATTCCGGCGTCAACAGCCACAGAATTGCTCTCACAAAGTGCAGAGCATGCGCCTTGTAAACAAGAAACATAATGGCTACAATGTGGGGAGAATCCTGCAGCAGGCCTACCTAAACCGAACTCACATCACAGAGGATTGCCGACCGAATCCGCAGTGATGTTATTTGATTGGTCTATGAACGGCAGTTTGTCAGTTGGTGCCATTATCGAAACAACCCGAGCTCCAACTACCAATAAGATTCGTTGTCCTCTTCTGGCGGCTAAATTTTTTAGCCAATCACGCACATTTTATTTCATCGCGAATAAACTGCTGCCCACGCGCGATCTTTTTACCATTGAGGAATTGGTCCTTACCGCATCCGTTGCTCAGCCTGGGGCTTCCCCATGAATGTAGCCAATCACGCACATTTTTTATAATCACTGGTCAGTTGTTACAGCCGCGAAAACGTACCATGAATAAACTGCCCGCGATCTTAGCCAATGAGAAATTAGTTTTTACCGCGTCCGTTGCTCAGCCTGGGCTTCCCCAGACATGTGCATCACGGCATGATAATAATAGTTGTTTTATTTTTTATTTAAAAAATTGACAAATCACTAAAAAAAAATGGTGTTCCATCGACAAAATGTCTGATATTGACCAACTTGTTTTAAACAAGATTGGAAAAAAACCCAAAAAACTCATCAAGACAAATTTACCGATATAGCCGTGATTTGCGTCTCTTTTTTCCGATTCACGGCCGTCGTCACGTCCCACGTTCACCCCGCGAAAAAAATACCCACAATTCAATGTGCTGCGCGCACGTGTACTGGATGGTGTGTGTTGAGCGTTGAGCGCAGAGTGCAATAGGTAAATTGCGCGCACGTTTTTCCAATTCGGTGTGCAAATCCGTTGAATGCGCTCGACGGATGAATGAGTGTACGGCCGCCGCCTCGGCCCTGAGCTGCATGCACTCAAAGGAGAAGCTTTTTTCAGCAGTGTCTTTGCGAGACCGCATGATCGCTGTGGCTTTGATGTTGGTAGTTTATTCGAAGAAACTCGATAGGGTCATCCTGGAGAAATCTTGCGGTTGCGGTCTGTGATTTTCTTTGTTATGAAACAACTCTCAGTAGTTGCAAGCTCTAGGAAATGTATCGCGATACTTGATCGATACCGCGATTTAACGATGTCTCGATTTAAAAAAAATTGACGCGATATTGTAATCGTTCAAGAAATGGTATCGCGATATTCGATAATATCGTGGTATCGCCCAAGCTTACCGTATAACGAAAAATGCAATTTCGATCCGGATTGAGATTTTCAACCCTGGTCCCTGCCAGGGTTGATTTCTATCCGGCTAGAGCATGCTACCCGGATCGGAGGCGGGTTGAAATTTTTACAGTGTGAAACGGGGTGAACAAAATCTCCGGTTCGGAATCGGTTCCGACCTTGAGATATTGGACAGTGTGAAAAGGCCTATAGGCCTTGTCCAAATTTGCGGCAACAGCTATGGCTACGGCTACGGCTAGATGTCCGCATCATCATTCGAGGAAATTCGAGCCCTGCTTACTGTAGCAGCGCCCTTACCAACAGTCATTGCCGTATAGCTGTAGCCACCAATCGAGATACAGCCATAATTCTCAAATTGCAATCAACGTGGATGAAAGAGGAGCCACATAAAAAAATAATAATTATGGGGATAGAATAAAATAAGCTTTAAAACCAGATTTAAAAAAAAACCAGTCACATAATGCATTCAATGATTAATGCTCAAATGCATATGGTACACTACATGTAAGGACAATGGAGGATGTGGCAAAAAATGTGACGCACTTTTAAAAGTATGTGTAATTGCTTTTTTTTTACATGCATTGTCATCCATTGTTCTGTAATCAATGTCACAACTGGTGCCCTGCAATCGGTATCCTGCACCCAATATTACATTATAAACTCATTTGACTGCAACGATTTGCAGTCCGTCTCAACGTCAGACTCAATCATAAAATTGAAAATCCATCGTTGTCAGACAATGCAAGATTAAAGTGCAAACTGATCGGTCAGAGTACAAAAATAAAAGAGCTAAATTCATGCCCCTTTGGCACTCCATATGCACATGTTGTCTACACTTGCTATCAACCATCAGAAGGGGATTGATTTCATGCAGGTTACGTAATCTTTAAACATCACTGTAATATTTATACAGTGTTCTAGAGATGAAGGGCTCACCCTTACCACTAGCCCAGCTACATTGTCTAGTTAATAAAAACTGCTAAGGGCTTGTAAACACCACTTCTCAACTTGCCCTGTGGGGCTACTAAAAACTCTCCAACCTACTTGTTTAAAATCCTCACATTTCTTCCCTATGTGAAATGTTTTGTTTTATTTAAATATAATATGTCAATTTGTTTTTTGAGTATACATGTGATTGTAACTTCATTTGACCAAAAAACTGGTTGTGATCGCTACCATTAATACGCCACAAATATACATTTATGAGAATACATGTTTAAAATCTGGGCTACTAAAACTTCTGGGGTGGGGGGGGGGAAGTAAAACGCACAGTTTATTAGCCCATTGGGCTACATAAAGCAGAAGTCCTTCTATGATTTCTACTTCTACAATGTGTATATCAATTAGGTTTTTATTAGGCCCTAGCGTTTGTAATTACTGGGCACCTTTGACAAACAGTGCTTCACTGTTTTAAGGTTCCCAAGGATAAACAAAAAATACACAAATAAATAAATTTAATAATTAATACCTAATTAATGAATACATTTTAAACAATTAAATAAACAGATACTTAATCACCTACCCAGGCCCGATACATTCATTCTCTGAAAAGGTTCTTGTAGGTGCATGAATAGTAAAGAGCACCCGTAGCCTATATAAGAGAAATTTTAATTTCTACTGCTACATTTCAAGGGGCACCAAGGCAAATAACAAGGAGTCATGAAGGCAATTGCCTCTGTTGCTTCAATGAAGTACATAAGTACACAAGCCTGGAATTTCATCTTTGAGAAGGCAAGGCCATTTTGTTGTTCTCCATAGAAAATCTTAAAGTCTACTACGGGAAACGTTTGAAAAGGTACCATGGCCTTGGTGCAATTCCAGGCGTGGTAGCAGTACATGCACCCATGGATGGATTTCTACATTACCTCCATGATGCACCTACTGTACCTATCTCAGACAGGACTATTGTCAATACTAATACACCATGCACCCCCTGGAATCAGTGCCTACAGAGACCTAAAAAACTAACAGAGGTCCTGCTGTTTGTGTAAAAAAAAAAATGTGACCTTGTGCTGGGTTGTAAAGCAAACACGTAGCAATGGAGCTTAGTACAGTCCAGGCACCCTCTATGATGTAATACTAGCACATTTCCAGGAAGGCAAGCTGGGTTTTTTAAAGTCTTGATTCAAGAAGTTTATCTGCACTTGGTGTGATGGTTATCATAATGACCACAAGGTGCTTCTCTGGGGCAACCTTGCCCTCTTATTCAACGGAGTATACATGTATCAGACCTGGGCCCAATTTCAGGGCTCCGTAAGCATTAAGCAAAGATTCGGCACTTGTGGAAGCAGGGAATTCGGCGCTTACAGTACGTCAAGCGTGTTTTAAAGGGTTAGCAGAGAATTTTTACCTATGCTTGTGCATACTCCACATTATTAGGCATTCTTCGCTTACACAGCTAGCGCCGAAATTTGGCGCTTGCCCTGTAAGCGAAGAACGGTGATCGCAAGCGCAGACTTCATCGGTAAGCAGAGCCATGAAATTGGTTCCTGTAGTAATCCTCCAAACCACGGCTTGGGCTTGGACTTAAAATTGTGTAAGTTATTATTAAAAGAAAACATGCGCTTTCCTTACAGCATGGGTGAGATTTAATGAATGTTCAAATTCCTGGATACAAAAAATGGCTGGCTTCCCCCTTACTCTGCATCCAGAACCTCCAAAATGCTACAATTCAAGAGGCCTACAGACTGTGCATCACCGGAAAGACAAAACTACAGGTTTGGAATCGATGTGGACTTTTTTCTTTCTCCCTTTTGGTGACTGCTAAACATGTACTTCTTTCAAGGAAATTTGCGGGTGTTGTTTGTGGGACAAAATCCTCAAACATTAAAGGAAATATCCTCAGTAGTCACATGCCAGTTTCGGGGTCTCAAACAGGCAAAGCCCAAGCCAGAGCCACAGCCGGATGCCAGGGTAGGGCCTTTGATCACATTGAAAGTCATGAAAATTGTTTGCCGTTTTCTACATATCATGTACCAGGAATCCTTTTGTGTGAGGTAACGCTTTTCGTCCATGTGCATACTGGCACATGATACTATGTATAGTATTACCAACCCCCCCGAAGGATCTCCCGTCAATATAATGATGTCACCCGCGGTCAACCATAGTCTTTGTAACACAACCAGGACAATAGTCAATTGATGTATTTCTTGAATGGGAACTTGCACAAGTGCCTCAGATCAATAAGTGTGTTTGTTCCTTCTGAACATGGAGCAAGGAGACGGAGACGGAGCAGGAGCAAGGAGACGAATAATAATAAGCATTCCTCTTTCTGCTTCCTCCAAGCTTATTCCTTGCTCTGCATGATGACATGGGGGGAGGGGAAGCCCCCATAGAGAAAGGTCAATGGAAAATTACCAGGATTTTTGGTATTTTTCCACACATGCGCTGTACATTCATGAACATCATGTACACATGTATTTGTGATTAAATGTACTGTACATGTATTGGCCACGCGACCTGTGACATCGCTTTCTTACAAAAGAGCCACAGAGCTTGGACTTCCTGCAGGCACAATTTGTACACAGCCAAAAAGGAAGAGAACATTCCATCTCATATTTTATGGAGATCCCAGTTTGATTTTTGATATGAAGAAAGCAGACCCATCTCCAAACTTTCCCAGTTGATATTTTTTATAGAAGAAATAGACAGGTATTTAAACAGAAAAAGGCAAGAAACAAACAAAGAATTCAAACAAACCTACCTACTAGTAATAATGGGACAGAAAAACCTTAAGTCAGGCAAATAAGTCAGAAAAAAGTCAAGCATCTCTTGGGCACACCTCCCCAGCCATCCCCGCCCCCCTTCTACGAACAAATATTTGAATGATAAAACCTGCTGCACCACCATACATGGAAATCAAAGCTTGTGTTGGAAAGGCTGCTTTTAAACATAATCCTAGTTTTTTGCAAAACAAAACCTTCAATGCGAGGTCACATCAATCACAAAAACGAAATTACAGGCCCTACATGTATATCCTGGGCCCCCAGGAAAAGCATTTAAGTGTCTACCTTGAAATTACATTATGTTAATCAGGGAAATCTTCATTAGACCATAAAATCCTGCAGCTCGAGCTTTCAACTCAACAAATAACTCTGGTACAGTTGAACAATCTGAGCTGCAAGATTTTGTGGTCTAGTGTGACCTAAAATATTTCTTTCCTTAAAGTTTTTCATATTTGCTGAAATTTTCAAAAGGTTTGGAATGGATTTGAAAAGCTAAGAATACATTTACCATAAACTGAGATGATCTTCAAAGGAATATGTTTTGAAAAACACTAGACTGCAGGACTTGTTCTGTTGTTGGGATTATTGCCCAAGTGCTTACATTACTGGGGGCCGATTTCACAAAGATTTCACAAAGATTTCACTAAGATTAATCTCAACTGTGTATCAATCTTAACGGCAAAGTATGATGATCATGTAATACATGTAATTAATACAAATCACTATGGTGATATTGACAATTCATCTTAGAAAAATTTGTGCTTTGTAAATCAAACCCTGAACCCAATTTCATAAAGCTGTTAAATAGAAAATACTGCTGTAGCAATTTTCTTGGCTATAAAGCAAAAAATTAGTGGGGCACCAGTCGTAACAATGTGAACTTGATGGCATTTTTGCTGGTTACCTGTTTCTTCTAAGCAAGATTTGTCTGTGCTTAGAAATTTGTTGAGCTCACAGGCTTCATGAAATTGGGCCCTAGGGAATTTTTTGCTGGTTACCTCTTTCTTCTACTGTAAACAAGATTTTTTTGTGCTTACAGGCTTCATGAAATTGGGCCCTGAAGCTGCTTTTAAAGGCACAAGAAGAAGCTAAATACAAAACAATTTTGGTTCAATACCCTAAATAGGTTACCAGCAAAAATAGCATTTCAGTACAATTTGTGACTGGTTTAATGCTAAATTGCACTTAAATTTGTAAAGCAATATTATCTGCTTTAAGCAGCTTTATGAAACTGGCAACTGGGCCCAATTTCATAAAGCCTGTAGGCACAAAAACTTGCTAAGCACGGGAAAATCTTGCATAGCAGAAATGGGTTAACAACCAACATTCTATTTAGTGTACACTGTTGCCACTGGTACCCCGCTCATTTCTTGCTAAGCAAAGAAATTTGCTAAGCAGAATTTTCTGCTAAACAGCTTTATGAAATTGGGCCCTGGTCTCTGGTCCAGTACGTATTTCGTTGTCCTGTAAATTTGCATTGAACAGAGAAAGCACCTGTCAGTGTAAAAAAATATTGTAAAATTGCATCGATATTACGGGTCATCTACATGGTACGTAGACTACATACTTTTGTTTGCATACTGATGACTCATCCAGTAAAGTCAGTAATCAGAGTGGGAAGGCCCAATGAATAATCACTGTTATTATTGTTATCGCTCCAACTCATGCATTTTTTAACCAAAGATCTACATGTAATAGGGCAATCTGCAATCAGAACCTTTCGTGGTAAAATACGCCATGATGAATCCTGTCCCATGGTACATCGTTTATTTCGAAGTCTGCTTCTTGATAAATGCACTTGACACACAGCGTCAGAAGCATGTGTGAATATAATACGAATCGTGTAAATGTTTATTCGAAATAAAAAATGCACCACGGTGCACCACAGCGCAGTTTCACTGTTGTGAATGGGTCTGTTCAAGATACATTAGGGACCTACGGGTGTACATGTATGATGATTTGTGTGAAATTTTGTTGTAGACACGTTTAGCTTGGAAATCTGCGTGTCCACTATGCATTGTACATGCGTAGTGCGTAATGCGCAAACAAAGAAAATACATGCCAAGAAATACACATGTAATTCCAAGTATTGCATACTGTGGTTAGATCCATAAAAATGATGTGCTTTGCTTAGTATGTGTTTTCATTTAAAAGAATTACGCATTACGCACAATGCGTGACACACAGATGGATTTTCAGTCAAACACATTAATGTAAATGAATGTGTAAATGTACTGGAGTATTGCATCATCTTAGATGCAGTTTTAAATTTATTATTTATTCATTAATGTTGTTGTTTTGTTGATGTTATCATCATGCCTGATCCTATGTGAAGCATTATCAGTTTACCAACTTGCACTCCTCGGTTCAACAGAATCAAACAAAGCACGCTGTTGGTTATTCTTATTGGTTATGAGTTCAGGGGTGGTTAGGGTAGATTTTGTTTTCAATATTAATAATTAAAACATACAGATGGCGAGACAATTTCCCTTTACAATAGGGCTTATTATATCAGATGCATGGAAAACATGAACTGCAAGTTATTAAAATAACCTTCAGGGTTCTATGTGTACTTCTAGTCAGCCAGACAGCCTTATTAATCAGAAGCCAGCCCCAGCAACCATCCCAGACAGCTGTGTTTCTCACGAAACAAGCTCTGGAGGTAAGTTCGTCAAGGATAAAACAAAACAAAATGCAGAAAGTGAAAACAACCTCAGGTGTCAACCAATAGGAGAGTCTTTCTTAAAGGCTATCGACAACAAAATGCACATCGTGCAAGAACAATATTTGTGTTTGCCTGGCCATTCCCATGACTGCTACAAATTCCACACAACAAATGAGTAAATAAATAATATAGATTGGAAATTATGGCATTTCATATTCTGTTTGATAAAAATATACTATTCTTTAGTGCTTCAGTGAGATGCATCTCAAATTTGTTCAGGTTTGAAGGAGCCTATAATTACACACATGTCAATTTTCAGACTTGTGGACAAGTTGTTAAATGTTGCTCCTTGCGAGACTGCCGCTCCTTGCGAGACTGCCGCTCCTTGCGAGACTGCCGCTCCTTGCGAGACTGCCGCTCCTTGCGAGACTGCCGCTCCTTGCGAGACTGCCGCTCCTTGCGAGACTGCCGCTCCTTGCGAGACTGCCGCTCCTTGCGAGACTGCCGCTCCTTGCGAGACTGCCGCTCCTTGCGAGACTGCCGCTCCTTGCGAGACTGCCGCTCCTTGCGAGACTGCCGCTCCTTGCGAGACTGCCGCTCCTTGCGAGACTGCCGCTCCTTGCGAGACTGCCGCTCCTTGCGAGACTGCCGCTCCTTGCGAGACTGCTGCTCCTTGCGAGACTGCCGCTCCTTGCGAGACTGCCGCTCCTTGCGAGACTGCCGCTCCTTGCGAGACTGCCGCTCCTTGCGAGACTGCTGCTCCACGCGAGACTGCTGCTCCATGCGGGACTACTGCTCTAGCAAACTACAGCCCCGTTAAATGGGGCAGTACTCAGTAGCCAGCAATATACATTTTGTACATGTAGGAGTATTGCATGAGAGCAGCAGGGTTCTCCCCATGTACAAGCTAGCGTATCAGGCCGCTACGCGTGAATCACATGCCGATACGTGCGGATTTCGGCCGCTACGCAAATTTATTTATTTATTTTTTCACAAAAAATAGAGAGAAAACCTTAAGTTATGCTCCAAATTGCACAGTCGGGCTTTTAAAACCAAGATAAACACCAAGTAGAAAACATTTCGAAAACGTTGTTTCAATTACGTGCGCTTCGACCAAACATAAACAAATTGGGTCCAGAATGCCCCAGGGCAGTTTTGAAAAAACCTGGGGAGAACCCTGAGCATGTATCGTGACAAAACGATAACAGACTCATCCACAAGTCTAGTTAGCTTTACATGCATAGTTACATGTAGCTTTCTACGATGGCTGTCATATATCTGTACAGTGTCAAATACTGCACTACATTGTAAGCACAGTACAAATTCAGATTAATGCTTTTCTTCACATTCCTATTAATGGAGGTATTTCTACCTCCATCCAAACAAATACCTCTTCCCATGTGTTTACACAGGAAATGCTGCTGGCTTCTTGCTTTGTTTATTTCCATGTTACATGTGTGTATTTTATGTAGGTGTTCAAAATTCCACAATACACTAAGCCTACATGTACTGTATGTATAGCTGACAAAACCATAAACACACACCCAGAATTGTGTTATTGTGTATTGAACACACACTGAACAAGAGAAAATCACAATCGGCAAAGTACAAGACTACAGTCATAATGTGTCCACATGCTGTCTACCACATACATAATGTTCACAGTATACTGTATACATTGTAAATGGTTGTGTCATTATAATAGACACCAGTGAAGAATTTACATGCAACTGTTTGTAATTCAAAGTTTTCAACATCTTCACTGTCATACAATGAGTTAGGGATGATGTAGGACTTCAGAAGGTGTTACTAATTTTTGATATTTCTTCAGTAGAATCAACAGAGAATCCAAATATTGTTGTTTTAAATAACATGTGCATACAATCAATCCTCGAAATATCCCATGGCACCCACAGAAATTGCCGCGGTGCCCTGTGCTTTTGCACAGTTCCAATACGAATTTACATTTTCCTCATAGAAGTGCCTCTTACTCAAGACAAAATTGCTGTGCCCCTTCAAGAGCGAAGTTCAAGGCCTGTACAATACTGGCGATTATGCTGGGGGTGGTGGTTTACTATGAACATTATATTACCGGTAATTAGAGCTCAAAATTAACACTGGACCGCAGGCCAGAGGCCAATGGTTTTAGCCTTGGGCCAGTAAACTCAAGACTGGACAAGTCCAGTGGTCTTGTGTTTTTCAATTGACTTTTAGGTACCGCACTGTGAAATAACATCTTTAAATATCTTTTTCAATTGTGTTAAGTACTGAAGCATACTTTAACCCTAACCCCCATTAGGGTCTCTCTACAAAGCCTGCCAAATACAACAGAATGCAACACAGTTGAAATGAGAACCATGCCATATGCAACAAAATGCAACAAGGGATATTGTTGCATTGTGCAAGCATGCTGTTTGTGAAAGGACTGAGCAAGGGTGTTTGCCCTGCTAAATGCAACAGTATGCACATACTGTAATGTTTAACTGTTATTACAGTCTTTTGAATATGATTTGAATTATGATTCTTACCTAATATTACATCATACTTCTCAATACTTTCCCCCCCCAAAATATTTTGAAATACCCATTATAAGTTGTTCAGATACAACAGAAGCACCCAAACCTATATGAAGTCACTGCTGAATGCAACAAATTCAGTCCAAAAATGACATCTGAGTTGACTGCCAAATGCAACAGATCACAACAACTATTACCATTTGGTGCATATTGTTGCATTTAGCATGGTTAGGGTTAAGACAAAATTAATCAGTGCTTGTTCAACAGCTTATAAATGTGTACATTTTAAACCAGACAGTTCTTTCTCATTACCTTCTGGTCCAGTAAATATTATAACTTAAAAGCCCTGTGGTTTTGTGGATTTTTCCCCCTAAATTCGCCCCCTGAGTTTTTATTTTTTAAAGACATTCAGTAGGCCCCTTAATACCCTATACAGTTTTCTCAAATATGACTTCATTTCAGAGGGAAATACTTCACAGAATAAAATGTTCAATACGAACTTCGTAATCGTTACTTTTTTTCTGAGTAAATTTAAACAATGATGTTTTTTATCCTTACCTACAGGGCTCAAATGTTTACACTGGACGGCAAGCCCGAGGCCAGTGATTCTAGTTTCGGGCCAGTAAACTCATGACCGGACAAGCCCAGTGGTCTTGTGTTTCTCAGTTCAATAACAAGACGTCACACTATGTAATGTCTCCAACAGAAAACAAATTATGTTCAAAATGTTGACTTCAAGTCTAATACTTTTTCAATTCTTTTTAAGTCATGAAAAATACTCAACACATATTTAAAGACGAATGAGATTTATAAAAACTTCTCTTATCATGTCATAATGCTTGTTCAAATAGAGGCACTTAAATGCACGTTAAACTGTATCATAAAGGTTTTCCCATTTTGATTCTGGTCTTGTAAAAATATTTCTGGTCTGACAGTAACAATTTTGAGATACAAGTCCTGTAGTCTTGTGGGTTTTCCCCCCCCCCCCAAATTCGAGCCCTCTAGTACCTTTAAGAATTGAACGCCTACAGGACCAATGGATGTATATATCACAGTACAATACATGATGAACCCAGCAGGTGACATACTTTCATGTCAGTAACAAGCCTTTATGACAGGTACCTGGGGATATTTCCCTGAGAAAGGAAATGATATGAATATGAGCTGCACCGGGGGTGGGTATCTGTGTATAATAACAGGTCATTATGGGAAAACAAGACTAAAAGGATCGCTACTGTACTGGCTCTACATACATACTTTGCTGCCACTTATTTGGGACTGAATTTTACTACATGCCAAGAAACCCACTGTTGACTTCATGTTTCACACAAGTGCGAGTGGACTATGGAAACATTTATAGCGCTTCTGCGTCTCATATCCAACAAGGCTGATGCACACTTGGCACGCAGCTTAAAGTACAGTGTGTTGTAGGGCGTTATAGAACAGGGTCCCAGGCCTCGAAATAACCCACGGCACCCACAGCAATTGCTGTGGAGCCCTGTGCTCTTGCCTTTTTGGCCCTTACAAAGTTCCAATACAAATTTACACTTTCCTCATAGAGTGCCCCTTACCATAATAATAATATATTGTATTTGTATAGCGCCTACTGCAGGCCAGCCTCTAAGCGCTTAACATTCAGTATTTCCTGCAAGGTATTTGGGGCTACGTTTTGAAGTATGAGACCTACTCCTTTACATAGCACCTTGTAATGGTTTACAAGGTGCTGTGGCGCAATATGCAGCCGATCAAACCAGGAACACCGGGGCGGACCCCTTCTCTTTTCGATAAGTGCACTGGGTTCTTTTTTGTGCGTTACACAACACACGGGACCAACGGCTTTACGTCCCATCCGAAGGACGAAGCAATCATGGTTAAGTGTCTTGCTTAAGGACACAGGTGTCACGACCGGGGCTCGAACCCACACTCTGCTGATCAGAAACACCAGAGCTTGAGTCCAGTGATCTTATCCACTCGGCCACGACACGCCGAGGAAAATTGCCGTGCCCCTTCAAGAGCGAAGTTCAAGGCCTGAAGTTTGATACAGGTTGCTTTATATATAGGTTAACATCAAAGATTATAGAGCGTTGAAGGTGCAAGATGGGGAACCGGACCTCTTCACGTTGTTGGAACGTGAAATACGCATGGGCGCCATTTCAGTAAGCAAATGTTTTGGTGTCATTGACAGCAATGGTCATTGTTTGCACAGATCCAAGTATTGCATCAAACAAGTTGCTTGTTGAAATGGAGTCAAGTGCACACAGCACACTCCACGTCATGTCACCTCGAGTTCTCCGTTTTGCGAACTATATTAATTGTTTTCAGGGCTCAGATTTGGGGGAAAAATCCACAAGACTGCAGGGGCTTGTTGCTGAAAACTTCTACTGGACCAGAAAATTTGTTGCAAGACCGGAATCAAAATGAGAAGAGCACTACTGTATCTACACAGTGTCACCTTTGAGCTGTTTTTGGAACAAGCATTAAGAGAAGATTTATCTAATTTTTCTTATGGGTAATACTTCAATACTCAAGGGAATTGAAAGAATACATATTTATCAGTTTAAATCAAAAATACAGTAAGATGTTATTATTAAAAAAACACAAGACCGCCGGACTTGTACGGTCGTAAGTTTACTGGCCCGACGCTAAAAACCACTGGCCTCGGGCCTGCGGTCCAGTGTAAACATTTGAACCCTGGGCTTATATCACACTCTTGTTGCTATGGTCGACCTATCAGGATTCAAGTTTGCTTGAAGATAAGATGACTTTTGAGTATTTGTGTTTTATCAAGGGCACTTCCGTTAGAAAATCTTAAAGTCTATGGGAAACTTTTAAAAGGGCACCAAGGCCAAGACCAGGGGGCAACAGAGGCCATGGCCTCCGTGGCCTTCACATAATTTCAGGCCTTCTTCCCCAAAGACCAATCATAAATCAAATCAAAAACAAGATCAAAATGCCCACGGCTACTTTTCTTGAACACAGAACAAAATATAAGAACATTTCTATACAATGGCCTTCGTGTCCAGTCCTTAATAAGGAAACATTTTACAGGGGACCCCAACACAAGGGCAACAGCGTCACTGCCGTTGCCCTAGTGCCGTGGCCCTAGTCTGGGTTCTTATTCACTTACATTGTTGATGCCATTCTCTCCAGATAGCATTGTTCAATCTGATTTTATCTTTCCAACTTAGCTTCATTCCTTTGAAAGTCTTCCATTTTGGCGAGACGAGTCTTGCTCTGCAGAAAGTAAAAGCAAAAAAGCCAATATTATCAAAACGAAAGAGTGTCCTTTTTCACAGCAGTCCGTACTAAACAAAGCTTTAGGAAAGTGTCAGGCACAGCAAGACGCTGTACATGTGTTTTATCAATTATTTACTGGCCCAGCTGAAAAAACAAATATGAGGAAATCAACTGATGAGCTGAATGTTGCATCCTGCGTGTGAAACAACATCACTGTCGCAAAGTTAATTGAATGTTTGGTTTCTATTTGTGACAGATGCATTTTTTCTTCGAGATGCGTGTTTATTACCTTTTCCCCACTACACTGCTAGGGCCTGAATACGCCTGTTCTGTAATGTAAATCTAATGGTCTGAGAGCTAGAGTGTGGCAATTTCAACCCCTGAGATGTACATTCTTTTATTTGGATGGAGACTGTCTCTGACTGCATAGAGAAATTTGAGACAGCATTTGACAAACTATAACAGAAACCTAGCTTCTCTGACGTCAGCTAAAACATTCTTCGAATGAGAGAGCCAGTGCCACTCAAATGTTTGCCAAATGATGAAATATCAGTCAGGGTGGCTCAGTGGTTTCTTTCCCTGCCTTTCACCTCTGTGGACCTAAGTTCAAATCCCACCTCAGACTCGGAGCCTCGATGTGGATAGGGTTTTCAGTCCCTACCCTCTATTCCACTATGTGGCAGTAAACCGGCTGCCTTTTTGTTACAACACTTTTTTAGTTTTTTTACCGTGTTGATGCCAAAATTGAAACACTCTTGTTCTTTTATGCTTCGTGGACAAAAATTAAAGATTGGTGGAAAGTACATTTTACCCTTACACACACACATGCTTTTCTGACAAGTATTACTTATAAAAAAATAATAATTTATGGCGATTCGGTGGAGAAAAACGCATGAAAAAATTGCATCCTATTTCCAATTTGTTAAGGTTGCTTGTGGAATTCTTCTCTTTGATGATTGATGGCCTTTATTTCCCCTTTAAAAAAAGCCTCTCGAGCAACTGGTAGTAAATGTTACGTATGTTAATTACTGACCTTTCCAACAAATATTTATTGACAGAGAAATAGTGAAAGCCGGATGCGACAAGTTTGCCTAATGACTGCAGGGCTCGAAATTAACACTGGACTGCAGGCCCGAGGCCAGTGATTTTAGCACTGGACCAGTAAATTACTGTGCAAGTCTGGCGGTATTGTGTTTTTGAATAATAAAGCCTCACTACATTTTTTATTCAAACTTAAAATACCAATATCTTTTTTAATTCTGTTGAGCATTGAAGTATTACCAATAAGAAAAATGAGATAAATCCTCTCTTAGTGCTTGTTTTAAAACAGCTCAAATGTGAAACTGTGTAGATAGTGTTTTTCTCATTTCGATTCCGGTCTTGTAATAAATTTTCTGGTCCAGTAAATGTTTTGATTTATGAGCCCTGCAGTCTTGTGGATATTTTCCCCAAATTTGAGCCCTGGGCTGTAATGTAACTTCTGCTAAGTGCTAGCAATGTTTTTTTAGGTAGTGTACATAAACTTTAAGCGTTGGTACTGAACATGTGCAGTGACTATTTTGGGTGACTTCTACCATGAGTTGTGGACTTTATTTGCATTAAAAATAAACAATTGCTTGCTACAAATCAGAAAAAGAACAATAGAAAATACTATCCATTTTAATTGTGGAGTAAAGTTTTGTTGTTATGGGTTTTTTTTTCTCAAAGTAATATATTTTTTTTTTATATTTGAAATTTTTAAAAAATTGACGGGAAAATTTCCGTATCCTGCCACCACTTTTTCACTAATTTTTACTAATTTTTACCCAAAGGAATATCTCATTTGAGTAAATTAGATACTATTTTATTTCATAACGAATGAAAAAGTGGCGGCTGGATATGGAAATTTTTCCAAATTGACTTTGTTTGAGCATGGTTTGAGGAAAAAAAACACCCATTTATAACACCAAAAACAGCCGCAGCAGGGATGTGACTCAGTTCTACGCACCAATGGTCGGAAATCTCTGAAATTTGATATGATATGTTCTATTTATGTCTGCAACTTTTGCCAGCTAGCATAGCTACGGTGTTTGGTATTGCGTAAAACTTAAGCCAGTGCCAGCTATTTATCCACTAACATTAGTAACTAATAATTACAAAGCATTTAATAAATGCAACTGAAGTAAATCATTTGATGTATGTTTACAAATCTGCCACAGTCTGACCAACAAAAGTAAAATGAAATGACCAGTGTCAATCACAATTCTGTGTTATGCCTGTAACTAGTTATGTAACCTTGCACCCAAATGCAGCAGCCCGTAAATTGCAATGAATACGTACCCAGTGTAGGCCAAGCTCATACAGTCGAACAGTTTAGAAAAAGATACGTCGATATCAGCACGGTTGTGTTTCTCCTGAAACTTGTAGCTGGAACTGGGTTCGGTTGGGGCATTGTCGAAATTATAACCCACATTGTTGTGCTTATGTTTCACCTTGTGTGGGTTACTGACCATGAAATGTCCCGAGTGGATGACATTAACGCCACTGTCATCATCATCGCCGTTCCCATTGTCATTTTCACTGTTCTGCAGCTCGTTGTGGTCCAAAATACTGCTCGGGCTGGGCTGTTTTTCGAACGGATCGTTGGGGTGTCGCCAACTGTCCTTGTCGAATCCCCCGAGTCCAGAATGTTCCTTCGATGTTAGGAAGTCGTCCCTAGCCATTTTGATTGTATTTCTGTCTCGTAACATGAGAAAAATGTTAGTAAACAACGCACATATTTATCCGCCATTTTCAGTCGCCATAACTTACCTAGGAATGCACGTACTCTTCGTACCCACGCGAGACCGTATGTACATGTACAGCGTGTGTAAATTGATGCAACATCGGACATGCATTGAACTCATCCATGCTGAAATGATAACGCAAAAGAGCGCCACCATTAATTAGTCTTTAATTCAAGTCGGGTTTTTGAATTTTTTTTATTACGGGCTGCACACAGAATAAACACTCACATTTGTTCCCTGTAAATCAAAGATTTCATTTTCAATATTTTGCCCCCTAAGGTTCCTGACTTCCAACCTTCGGGCATTATTTGGTACATAGCTAGCCCACTCCCTCCATGGCTTGCCCGACCCTATTTTGCGGAAAAGTGTTTGGCCATTTTCCCCAAGATGGTGTTTGGCCTGTTTACTCGTTCACAGGGGTGCTTCACTCAAGAGTTTAGTTGTCAGCAAATATTTTTGGTTGATGATTTCAATTATGGAGGCCAGGAGACTTTCAAACATTTTGTGGAGGGGGGGGGGGGGGGACCCCGGGGGCACTGACATCAATGCGGGTGGGCTCGTGCCCTCACCCCTTAGTTACGCCACTGGGGGATGGGGCAAGCCCCCACACATTTCCAGTGTGTCCCAGGTGCCCCCATGAGAAAAAATCGCAATAAAGCTCACAAAAGGAAAAAAACCAAAAACAAAACAAAGAGGAAAATGTGTAATCAAAAGTAGTGAACGATCGCAATCGGGATCGGTACCGCGGCCCCAAAATGCCAATTACATGAGAGTATAGTACCCCTCCCCCTCCCCCTGCCCGTGCAGCGTCCCCCTCTTCCAAAATAAAAGCATGACCCCACCACTGGCAAACCCATTCCCCCTGGGCTCCCAACTAAAAGCAGCCCCCCCCCCCAAAAAAAAAAAAAAAGTCCTGGCTACGCCGCTGTAAAATGTTATTGAATTTGTGTGTAATTATGTTGTGTTTTGCATGCATACAAACACATTCACTACTTGGTAGGACCATTAAACTGAATTGAATTGACATGAACTGAGGTGAATCGAAGTGGGAGCTTAGTGGTGCGCACCACTGATCTTTATTATCAGTGGTGCGCACCCACGGGGGTGTAAAACCTAGGAGCGCACATATTTAACAGCCCCCCCCCCCCCTTCAACTGAGGAGAGTCCATTATCTAAGAGGTGACGTCATAATTATTAACTAATCAAACCCAATCCTTTTTTCCACTACTGTGTTTTTGTTACCTATTCCCAGTAGACGGCAATCTAAATTAACAATAAATTAATTGTCGAAATATACATTTCTTAAATGTTGCATCACTAAATTGAATAGTATATTAAAAAGAATGGCTTTAATGTCACCTTGCATGTAATGGAACATTTCAATACAGTTATATTCAAATGGCTTAGAAACTTGTGGCATGCTTTCGTTGTGTAGTCTCTGGTTCGTGCTGACGGACCGCAAACATCAGTCACCGAAAAGGACAAATTGATAATGGAAACAAATACTGATTAGTTTGAATCTGAAAGATTGCGAAAAAAACAAACAAACCCAAAACCATATAATGTACCAATCTTTCAAAGAAATCAAATGTTCGAAATACTGTAAAAGTCCAGAATGCGCGGTGCTGGTATGAGACTCGACAAAAATGTGGAAATTCCTGGAAAATGGCAGACGGGTCTGGGTTTCAACCTAGCTTATTCTAGACCCAGAACCTCCTACATATTTGCAATTCAGGAACTTTCTCTATGTTCATACAGACTCTGAGCATTACCAAAAAAGAAAAAACTGCAGGTTTGGACACAATGTGAACTATTTCTTTCTCTCTTTGACGATTATTATACTTATTTCAAGACAATTTGAAAGCTTGAGGAGATTGAAAAAATCTTTTTGAAAAAGTCCTGAGAACTCACACGCCATTATCTTTCTCTATGCCTGAATGTAGCATTTGTAAGAGCTCCCCCCAAAAAACCTACCACTACTGTCACCAAGCACGTGCATTACCAACTGACAACAAAAGTATGCGTTGTAACTTAATTCGATGAAATTCCACAAGTTGGTTGGAGGGAGGGTTTATTGAAGTCAATAGGATCAATTTAAATTAACTTATAAGCTCTAATAAACTTTGAACCGTAAAATATGTCCTTATCTCTCTCTCTCTCGCTCTAAAAAACAATTCAGCCTGACACCAAACGATTACATTATTTAATCTAAAACAAATAATTGAGCTTGTAAACCGATTAGAGAACAATAACCCTACCCTTCCCTTTAGTTTTGGGAGACCTAGAATCTTACGTCACGGCGGCACTTTATCAGGCAATCAGGCATGATATTTTCCCTATTCAAGTCTGGCTATCAATTTTTGGCCCTCAAAAAAGAAATCAGCAAAATGTTTGTGTATAGCCTAAAAAGTCTATAAAAACCCATAGGCCTACCACATGTACATGTAGGTCAGCCCCTGTACTGAATAAAATGTTCCTACTTTTATTGCAAGTATCAAGTACCAAACCATTCGTAAAAAAATGGAAATTCCCAAGAACTTGTTTTTGTTTTGACTTGCCTTTTACTCTATTTATAAAAAAAACCCTTAAAATCCTGAACTTACGAATATTATCGGTAGTTTATCCCTATATGGGAGAGAGGGTAATCTGGTGCTTCAGGGAGACTGTTACTAGACCAGAAATATCACATGGTATGGGTTTTTTGCCATTTTTTTAAAGGTAGATAACATCATTTGCAGACATGAACAAGGGAGAGTAATTTTAAGTTACTGCAAAATAACTTACTTAAGTGAAAGTAACAAGCACATATTATTCCCAAGTATCAAGTGAAATTGTTTCGCCAGGTGATATTTTTCATTTTAAAGAAAAATGCACTTTTGTGTCATTTTGAAGGGATGGTCGGCCGACCATTGTTTGAACAAGTGAGTTTATATACGACAAGGTCTGCCTGACAGCTTCAAATCGTCACCATCAGTTTAAGTTCACCATACCAGGCACATCCATAGACCCATACAAATACTCCTTCTACCCTCGATCCATCCGACTATGGAACCAGCTCCCAGCAGCCGCTGTGTTGTCTCCTTCCATAGCAGCCTTCAAGGAAACTGCCCTACCAGCTATCAGAGGGATGAGGCTACCTGTGGGCTCACATCTCCTCTAATTCATCCTTCAGTTTTTTTACGCACCCTAAGTTTATCGTCTATTGTTATCAGTCTTTTTGTCTTGTGGCCACCTTAACTTCACCTTATATTATTTCTTATGCACTTTGCCTGTGACGTCACTTCTGCACTATCCTAGTATAGCTATATATAGCTGAATAAGGATTTCACCATTGAAGACTGAAGACATGGACTGACACACGTAAACAGGTCGGTGGACTGATATTTCATTTTAAATCCAATTTTTTTCCTGAAAAATACAACCAATGATGTCATTTCCCTTTGAAGCAAGTTTCATGCTTTGCTAAAAAAAAATATGTGGCTAAAAGAAAATTGGTCAATGGTTGGGTGCAGACCGTAACATGATAAGAACAAACATCAACAGATTAAGAAATGATCAAACAAAACACAATAATCTTTTGGGCAGATTCATCAATGAATCACCTTGAAGGTTATATTCCTGGTTATATTATTTACAAAGTGATTACAGTCCCATTGATGAAAGGTTCAACATTGGTCTGTGGGGGAAAAAATCAATATAATATCCCTGAAATTGTAATCTTTGTTATGGCAAACTAAACCTTATTTACAAATTGTGAAAAGGAAATATTAAAAACAATGTTTGTTTAAACTTTTGAAGGAGTGTTGTACTTGTTCTACTTTTTACAAATGGGGCTTTCACGAACTCTCCTTTTTTACACGTTTAATACCATTGACTAAAAGTAAAACAAAAACATACATGTTTTCACTTGATTTTTTGATTTAATAACAAATTATCAAGTATACAAATAGTGTTCATTATCTCCCATAGAAGAAATTACATTGTTTGCAGCACCCACTGCTAGGTATAGGATTTGAACTGGCCTACCATCAAAAGAGACAAGACATACAGCAAGTCATGGGTTCGAATCCCTCCCAAGGTAACTATTTACAACTTTCCCCTGGAAAACACTGGGTATAAAACCACCCTCAGGTCGACCTGGGTTTTGCTTTCCGCTGTGTCAGAACCAGTGGGATCAATTTGAAAATTAACACTCAAGTCTCTATAACTGAGGTATTGTGTGAATTTCATGGAATAAGCGTCACCCAGTCACAACAATGCTCATGTCAACCATGATCAAAGAACGGTCGCTAAAGCGCATTCGGTGTTAATAGCTGTACGTGTGTCGGTTCGCAAGTTTGAGCGGACGCTAATAATGCGTAACACTCTCAATTCATACATAACTTATTGTAAAAATCTTTTGATTGGTTTAACACCTCTAAGAAGTAGAAATTTTTCTACTTTTGCGACTTTATATTTTTACTGTTGAAAACAAATGCTGATCCATCTTTACATTATCGTAGTTATACTCAAGTTGTAAACAATCGGCAAATGATATGATCCCGACCACCTCAGTTCAGGTGCAGCAGTATCTTGAAAAGTCAGTCGCAGACTGTTTTTGTGGCACCACAAGGTCGACCTGAGGGCGGTTTTACAGTGCTTTTGTGTTACTGGTTTAGGGTAAAGCAAAATGACATAAATAACAATTAAAATAATATTGAATCAGTGCAAATATATATTGAACCACCACAAATCAATCAAGATCCAACTGCAAAATTTGTATGGTTCTGTTGGACTAAGAACTGCATGGACTCAGTCATACCACCATAATCAGAGTCCAATAGTTTGGGTGTTGAGTTACCAAATGGTGTTGGGTTTTGTCAAGAGTGATGAAGGATCCTAGTAAATCACTCAATGGAGGTAAGGTCATACAATTCCCCAGGCTTCTTCAAATCCCGAGCAAATCTTGGCACATGTGAGGGCAGCAGACAGCGGGTACTTGCTGATAGACACTTCTTCCTCAACGTAGTCGACATCCACCTGAACGGATAGATTAAATATTCACCTTTAGCTAAGATCAATCAATTTTGTTTACAGTTTAAAAAAGACAAATTTATTTTTGCCATTTCCGGCCATGCAGGAAAATCCTTTGTTTTTTGTCTGGTAACCACTTCACATTGGATGACGTCTATCCGCAACTGTTTTTTGGACAGATATTAAACACCTGGAACAACTTCAGATTTCCTCAATTTTTTTTGCTGAAATCCGGACGGCTGATGTTTATATGCACCAGGACTTTCCAAAGTGGGCAAGTTGAAGCAGACACCTACCTCAATACGCTTTGTTTCACCCATACAAAGAGCGACAACAGGTTCTGAAAAACCTCTCTTTTAAAAATCCTCTTTAGGGATAATTGTGTAACCACCCCCCCGATTCCAGACCTCTGTCCTGTTGTTGTACAAATATGGTAAAAAAAGACTGGACAGGCTGCTACCATCGTTCATCTTTATATTCAGCACAATGGGAGGCAAGTCTGAGCATTCCGAGATTCCAGCATACTATGGCAGATTTTCAGCCGTGGCTCACAGCCGAGGTTCTGCGAATCATGGTGAGTGCCTACTAAATTTTCTCACACGACAACATCAAATTCTAACTATGAGAACCTTTGTTGTTTTTTTTCCTTTTTCAAATCAGGGTTTCACCGTGGCAATGATTACTCAAGAGGCTCCAAGAAGTTTAAAAAAAATAATACCATGGGCACAGAAAAGTTAAAACAATACAGATGTGAAGTGATTAAGTATAAATAAATAAATATCAGAGCTTTTTTACTTTGCCATGAGCCATTGCCCCGATGACTACAACGACAGGTTCTTCCGTAGCTGCAAGCTCCCTGGGGTTGATGCAATTCGTAGCACTGAAGGATGTACCAATCTTCTTACAGCCAGCAGGAAGATGATCCGAGACTGGGTTCTTGATCACCTTGAGGAGTTTCTGGGGACCGTCCGATGCACTGATGCTTAGTTTGTGTAAGAGTTGAACTGTTTAAAAAATATTTTTTAATAAAACAGGTGTGATATTTGGAAAAAAGTAGGAAAACATTTACACATTGTATAGGCTTTTCCTCAGGCTATTTATCTATTAATAACAATTTTGCTGATTTTTCTGAGTGCCAACAAATCGAACAATCAGACACTAGGAAGAATATCATGCCTGAAAAAATTCGTACATTAAAAAATGATTGTATAAGATAATAAAATTACTACTATTAATAATAAAAACATTTATTAAACGCTTTTTAAGCCAAATCTCAACGTGCCTCACACTATTATCACCCCTGCTTATTGGGCCCAAAGATCTTCTAGTTTTACTCTGGGAGCCTCAAGCCTTATAAGACTATACATTGTAATTTGACTTACCCATAAGGCCACAGAACCGGTCAAAGGTCCTGGGTACTCTAGTCTGTGGACTGATCTGAATCAGAACGTTCTTCTCTGTGTGGACATAGACCTGAAGTAGACCAGCTCTGTTAAGAGGACTGTCAAATAACATCAGCAGGCACTGGTAGGGAAAAAACATAACAAACAGCCATCAAATACATTACATCATAGATTATTGACCATAAAATCTTACTTTGTGAGAAGCACGGCAGCTGTTGATAACATAAAACTATTTTGAGAAATGATTCCCTTTTAAAGTAATATGGTTTGGATAACTTTTCACCCCAAAACATTCGAATCTGAGAAACGATTCTGAATGCATGACTCTTTTCTCAGATTTCAGAGTGTTGGTGTCCGTTCAGGAATGCTGCGGCCAGAGACGCAGGTGGCACCCGCTATCACCTCGCTAAACTTGGATGGTAACAGCACTCTTGTGAAAACTCCGTGAGAGTCTTTTGCTGTTTTCTCATTACATGACACTGTCTGTGCTCTGCTAAAACTTTCACAGGTGACATTTATTGTATCTTTCTTTATAATTTTGCCTATAAATCACCAAAGTGTTGACAAAAAAACTAAACAATCTATAACCCTACCTTTAGTGTTCAAGAGAATTCAGTTTTCAGTTCCAGAACTGGTTTTAACCGAGGGCGCTGTTTGCACAGCTTTCTGTATTCTGCTCCAAGCCCCTTGAAACGTTCCAATTAAAACTTACATCTGCTCATGGAGATACTCGTTTCCACACCCCCTTGGAGACCCGTCTATTTTCTACCTTTCCAATTACACTAATAGCGATAAGTGTAACTGGGCTATTTTATGTGCATTACACAAGGAATGGGACCTACGGCTTTACAGCCCATCCGAAGGACAAAGCAATAATGGTGTCTTGCTAAAGGACACAAGTGTTAAGACCAGGGCCCAATTTCATAGAGCTGCTTAAGCAGAAAATACTGCTTACATTTTGTTTGCTTAGCAGAAATGAGCAGAATACCAGTCATAAGTTGTACATGTGACACGGTAGTTTGGCCGGTGACCTTAATCTGGTAAGCATAAATTTGTTGTGCTTAGCTACTTTTTGTGCTTAAGCAGCTCTATGAAATTGGGCCCAGGACTTGTGAACCCACACTCTGCTGATCAAAAACACCGGAGCTCGAGTCCGATGCTGGATTATGACGTGGAAGTAATCGGGCAGAAGTTGGACTGCACTTGATTGGAATATAACAGTAAGTGTCAAAGGTGAATGTTCATGTCAGGCCTGGAATTACACGGAGGCTACGGAGAGGCCTTGGCCTCAGTTGCCCCAGGTCTTGGCCTTGATGCCCCTTCAAAAGTTCTCCATAGAACTCAAGATTTCCCAATAGAAGTGCCATTTGCAACATGAAAATGACCATGCCCTCTCAACAAAGATGAAATTCAAGGCCTGTCAGTTTAAACTGTGCAGAAATCTATCTCCTTTTGATTTTGGTCTTATACAAATATTCTCTGATCTAGTAAAAATTCTGAGCGAGAAGACCTATGCAGTCTTATAGATTCCCCCCCCCCAAGTTTGGGCCCTGCTGGGGTTGGTAGATTCTTGACAGTTTGAACTCTGACCTGATGTGTTATATCTGGTCGACACTGTGACGGATCTTTGTTGAATTTCTTCATCAGGTGCTTATGTCGATCGCAGTTCAGCAACTCGTAGCTTTTCCCAGCCTTAAAAATGAAATTTTAAAAGTAAAGTGAGAGTGAGAATGGAATGTTAAGAATGTTTGTACATAAACGGAGAATACTCAGAATTTTTTTTGCAGAATGTAACTACCACATTTTATCACTCACTATATATATTTATCTCACATTGTATCCCTTTCAATGTGTTGTGTTGCTCCTTCTCACAAAATCATTCCTAACCACACATCACGACGCGTCAGACGATATGTTTTTCCACATTTTTGTTTTGGACAGTTTGGCGGGCATTTTTTAATGCCTGGAACGACTTCAGTTGTCCTTAATTTGTTTCTGACAGCCGGATGGCTGACATTTTCATCCGCGACGTCACCGCCCGGCCGGGCTGTGGGCGAAGCACATACAAAGCAAATTGAAGTGTTAGCGCCCTCGCTCTGCCCACAGCCTAGCCCCACTTGTGTGGCCAAGGGACAGGAAACCTGAATCCTTGGCCACACGTCGTCACCCATATTTTCGTCAGCCCACCGATTAAAAAATAGAGGCGCATTCCCTAAGACAGTAAGAGCGGGTCGGCGATTTAAACCACCTCAATGTGTTCACCTACCTCTTAGCTTGACCTGGGTGTTTTGGGTGAGTACATAAATAACAATTTCAAAAGATATTTCAATTCAAAATTTTCAACTCTATCCGAATTAGATTTTTGCGACATGTACTGAGCGCGGCCATTTTGGATTGATTCTAATCGCGCCAATCAATTCATGACATCACCGGCCGGCCGGGCTGTGGGCGTAGCGGATACATAAAGCAACCATTGCAATGTGCGCATCTTCGCTCCGCCCACAACCCGGCCACAGCCCGGCCAGTCGGTGGCGTCTTGACTTGGTTGGCACGATTGGGATCAATCCAAAATTGTCATTAAACATCGAGCGAAGTAAATCGGAGGAAATAGAAAAGTTATTTCTTTTATTATTAATCAAATATCTTTTTAAAACTTTATTTATTTAAACATCCAAAACATCAATCATCAACTGATCAATCAAGGTCACATTGAGCTGGTTTAAACCGCCGACCAGCCCGTAGGGATTGCACCTTGAACTTTTTACCGGTAAGCTTAACAAAAAATGGGGCCGGACGTGTGGCCAAAAATTCAGCTTGGCCACACAAGTGGTGGGGCTACGCTACGCTGAGCAAAGCTGAGTCAGTGACCCACACAGTGTGACTGAGTGAATGTGTGTGATTGTGAAACGAGAAACTTCAGAAAGAAATCCAGATAAGCTAGACGCCACACAATCAACAGAAAAAATACTCTGAAGTTCACATAATAACATTACCTTCACTGCTTCAAGTGAGGAACGTTCCAACACCACAATTAATCTCTTTTTAATATGTTTATCATGTAATGTTTTAATAATTTTAGGTTTCTTTTTGGTCGGTCCATCGTCGTCCTCGTGTGCTCTGCGCGCTGCCATTTTGGAATGATTTTAGTGCACATGTTGTATAGCGCCACCATGTGTTAGCAACTTTCTCTGCAACAATCTGTGTTCACCACACGGGGAGGAGCGTTCGCCAACTTTATGAGAAATTAAGTTTTGGACGTGGGAGGAAGCCTTGATACCGACTATACTCTACTGGAAGGATATACTGAATGGAAGATAGATAGATAGGATGTGCCCTAACTTGTCCAGCGAGGGTGCCCCATTTGTAATCTGGACTTTCTAATTCAAAATCTTATCAAGAAATAAACCACAAGGGAAACTGACTGGGTAAATATTTAATTAATTTCGGTTTGAACAAAGAAAAATTGACTGGAGTGGGACTTGAACCAACGACCTCAGGATTAACGTACCGGCGCTCTACCAACTGAGCTATCCAGCCGTATGTTGGCGGTCTCCCTATTAGTCATTATCTTTGTTCAATATCTTTGTTCAAAATTACCTTAATAGAATGTTATAATTATTTATAAGCTTCAACTGTGATTATTTCAATGTTTTTAAAACTACTTTTTTTCATTTACAGGCAGACAATGTATTATCACGTTAGGTTATCTTATGAAGAGTAGTAAATGACACGACAAGAACGCTGAAAAAGGGGCCTGCAAACAAAAACTACAGTTTCAATTGGTCAGAAGTGCCTCCTAGAAAAATGTTACACCATTGTACCCCTGCCATTAAAATGTCACCCTAATTCCGGCACTGCGTCCGCATGTGCACATCTTATCACATTGGAAGCTTCGTTTGGTCCCAGCTAGCGCCTGAACAAAAGGGCCGAGCGAAATTGAAAGAGGCACCGGTACGAACTTCCGTTGCCGATGGGGAAATCTGTCCCCGGAGAATCTGTCCCCCATACGGAAAATTTACATGGGCTGCTGAAGGAGGTTGATTCAAAAGAGGGCGCTATCAGGAGAAGTTTGTACACGGTTCGCCGTAATGGGACAGACTCGCTTGCCACACCAGCCGTGTCCGAGTTTGCAGCTGCAGCTGATGTTGCTATTGGTATTTGCTAATGCCAGCTTATGCTTCAGGGAGAATTCACTCATGTTCCGAAAGACAGAGCTCTTATGAAAATGGGGAAAATCACTACAAGTTTATAACCTCACATTAAAATGGTGGAAAATGCCACTGTTGTTGAAACCCCTCAAACGCACTTTTTGTCAAAACCCCAAAACGTTCTGTGACATCGCGTTTCAAATATAGGCCCATGGTCTGTACATTTGTGTAGGTCTACATATAATATTTTAGGTCATTCCTGAATTATGGTGAGATTTAATTTAAAACGGCATTAAACTTGACCTTTCGACAGGCGCAGCTGGAGTAAACGGACCCATTTGCTTTTATTTGCTGATGATGACGTCATTGTTCAAATTTTGGTGGAAGGGTGTCAAATAAAGTGAAATTTCACACCATTTAAGGTGAGGTTAGAGACTTAAACTCAGTTTGACATCACCAAACTCAGTTTGACCTCGGAGCCACTCCTCAAGCTAATCCAAAATTAGCAAAGTGGTAGCTATGCACGTTATGGTATCCCATTTTTGTGAATCTCAATGGTCATGAATGGAATAGAATCCTTCAACAAAAATGGAGGAAGGAAATCTATAATTATCGCGAATGTGGAGCTAAGTTCATGAAAAAAAAACCAACAACAACAACATTTGTGCAAATTCCAGCCCGTAGGCCTAGCGTCGGAAAAAACATACATGCAATTAATTTATTCCATCTAGTCGATGTTTACTGCAATCGGCATCTGTTGTGACGTGTCATGCATGCGTTATTATATATAGTCCCCACTTTAAACTAGTACGCAAGGACACACACAAAAACTTTCTTAGAATCTCGAGATATAAGAGTGCGTGTAGCTAAAGAATACCTGCACAAACTCTTCTTTCCATCATACAAAAGCTGTCAGTGGCGTAAACAAACTCTTCTAGCAGAGTACAAGAGGCTTAACGACTCTTGAATCAGAGTTGTGGACTGAAACGGACCGCTCGCCTCTTTGTTATTGAAATGCGCCGTCTCTACGAAACCACATGACTGTTCCAGGGGATTTTGTGAATGGGTACAGTGTGATTTATGGCACCAGCATGGAAACAGTGTCTACGCTGACGAGAAAATACCTCAAGGAAAAACAAAGACTAAAGAGGTGTTTTCGTTTTTGATCTGAGTGTATCAGAAAACTGCCGACATGTGGGGGGTTATCATGATAGGAACTTTTAACTGGCAACAAAGTACCAGTTTAACTTTGCCTCATTTTAAGGACCTGTACTCACACAATTAACTCTAGACTCAGCAAGGCAGGACGGACTCCATTATAAGTGACATGAGATGAAGGAAGATGTTTTATGATCGGAGTAAAGCCATGGCGTTTTATGAGGAGAAACTTCAAATTACAACTCGACCTTAGGCATATTTATTTATTTATTTATTTTGATGTTCCGCCATAATCGCGGCATGCTTTTATGAACGCAGACAACGTGTCAATGTTTCAGCATGTTACATCGGTACGAAGATTGTCACAAGTTCCGGTCCTCCAAGGTTGCAGGAGACTTCGGGGTTCACGAAGACATCTGTACATGTGACTGGCGTCCTGGACTCATCCATCGACCTGGACAGGTAGCTGTTCCGGAATTTCGTGCCCCATCCCACCGGGGCCAACGAACTCACCTGGCCGGTTGGTTCGGTTCACTGCCGGCAAGCAGGAGCCCGTCGACCCACGTCAATGGACGGGTGGTTAACAGTCCAAGGAAGCAATCGACCGCGGACCAAAAGAAATCTCCACAGAGACCCTCCACAAAATCAGCTAATGGTGCTCCTTGCTTCAATGGCGATCTCAGAGTTGGTGGGAAGTGGAAATTTCGACACCGTACAGAAGAGAAGACCTACATTGAGGACTATCGAGAGAAGTTCGCTCTGAAGCTCATCGGACTTGATGGAGGCCCGGTGGAGGACAGTTCGGAGTTTGGGAAAAACCTGCCAGATCCATATGCCAACAAGTCAGACGACTACAGGTTTGTTCGTGAAAATATCGTTAATTCAACCCGATTCAAAAGCATGTAATACAAATCTATTTATACTCTAAAACAACAGCAGGTGGACGGGTTAAAGAATAAATTAAATATTATAAAATTGATGAAATGTTACATTATATAGAGCGAAATTTGTTTTTCACATTGTAAAATTGTGTAAATCATTTTCACTCTCCATGCTAGAGCCTTCATAACAGTAAGAAAATCATGCTCATGAGTAGATAATACATTAAACAAAAACAAACAAACAAACAAACACCCCAACAAAGAAACATACAAACAAACAAACAAACAAACAAACAAACAAACACCCAACACAAAGAAAGAAACGAACAAACAACACCCCGTCAAACAATAAAGAATATCAAGATACATGTACTGTATACTAAGCCCGATTAATAGTACTGACCAAAGGTCGAGAGCATAATTTCAGCGGAATGGCTATTTTAACCACAAAATTATAACGAAAATTGTGCATTAAAAAATACAAAGTAAAACTTGTTACATGAATTGATAAAAAAAGGGGAAAAAAGGTCAGTTTGCTACCAAGTAAGTAGGCCTACCAGCATTTTCTTAGTTATGACTAAATATAATTAATATTAATATTATTGCTGTTCTCTCTGTGTAATTATAAAACTTACGGGTACTATAATAATTATATGTCGAGAAATGGAACATTAATCTTTCAAATTTTGACAAGTCGGCTTCTTTTGACCTGAAGCCAACGCCACAAAAAACACACAAAAAAAAACCATGCATTTTTTATTAGGCGTCGAGGCAGTGGGATTTGAGTCTGATTGCCAGAGCGGTGTCCGCTAAAACAAATTGACACACGGAAGCCTAAATTTGAGGAGCAAACATAGACCGTAAAAGCCACTGTTTGAAGACGGATCGGTGGTCGAAGAAAAATGTACTTGGCACACAGCCTGGGCTTGCCATTATGTACGGCGTGATGTGTGTGTAAACGAAGTGTGCAATGAATGGTTGTGGTTTTAATATCGTCTTTTTTTTTAAAAGTGTGCACAGAGCATTTTTGAAGGGTCTAAATGGACTCTAAATACTTAGCGAGGCGCTTAAAATAAGTCAATGCAATTTGCGCTGACGGTGATACATGTCTACAGAAGTGTGTGAAATACTTCCCAATTGTTTGAAGAGAAGACCATATAAAACACTAAGTGGTTGATAATAATGAGACAAATTTTGAATTCTCTCTCGTGACAAGTATTTTTACAATTCGTTCGGAGGCTAATGCTTTATATTCTGTCGTTTCCATGTAAAAACTCCCAGGTCAAAATTGACCTCGTTCCGGGTCCTGGTGAGCCCGACACATTTCTGTGTCAGTGTGACCCGGAATATGTGTCAAAATGACGGTGTCAGGACACTTCGTACCTTTGCCACTTCGTACCCTGGACACTTCGTACCTTTTCAAGGTGCGAAGTGACTTTGGACACTTCGTACCTTGGACACTTCGTACCTTCTCACAAGACACTTCGTACCTTCTCACGAGACACTTCGTACCCTCAGGATTCAATATCATTTTTACGTGCAGAGATAATGAAACGTAAGAAACAAACAAATTGAGTTTACAAAATACGAACAAAACAAATGTATTTTAAATAAAAGTATTCACATTTCACCAAATGAACCAAATTAAATACAAAAACAACCAGTACACTTTTAAATCAATTTCATAAAAAGCTAAAGCTGGAAAGTATTCCATATCAAATTTACGTGCCGAGATAATGATACATACAAACACAAAAATTACAAAATACGGACAAAATAAAGGTATGGGGTAGAAAATATTGCGTTCCGAGATAATGGTACATAAGAACAAAAATATACAAAATACGGACAAAATAAAGGTATTTTAAAGATATTTTTAGTTAGATAATGTAAGTAATCACATTTCACATTAAAAAGGACATTCAAATAATTAAACAAAATGACAATTCATTAAGTATTATTTTGTATCTCAACGAAAATTATATCATTATTAAGGAATTACACATTTTACTGAAGGTACGAAGTGACTCGGCTGAAGGTACGAAGTGACTCAGCTGATGGTCACTTCGTACCCCGTCCCCGGTACGAAGTGACCAATTTGGTTACGGTACGAAGTGTCCCAAAGGTACGAAGTGTCCAGGGTACGAAGTGGCAAAGGTACGAAGTGTCCGACATCCAAAATGACCTACAAATCGGGTCAAACTTACGCATAATTCAAGCTTCAATCCCATTTTGTAAACCAGTTTTCAGTGAGACAGCCTGACCCTCAAATGGGTCAGCCCCGACCTGGAATCTGGGTCAATTCTGATCCGGTAGTATATAGAATGTAGTCTAGACTTAGGATCGGGATTAAATTAGGATAAGTAACTCTGTTAAATATAAATTAGCGACGTACCTTTAAGATAATAAAAAAACAAGCTTACATCAACATTGTTTATCTTCTCCTAAAAGTTAGGAAAAACAAAACTACAGAAAAAGACGAAGTCTAAACCCGTCAATCATTGGCAATATTACCTGCAAAATTTAACATTCGGAAGCTTTAGCAAAGTAATAAGCGTAACACTTACTGCAATAGCTCGTCATTTTCCTTTGCATAATTTTACTGTTAATCCACCGGGGCGTAATGCCTACAAATTTAAAAAATGCCCTTTCCGTCAATTTCATTTGTTTTCACACCGACTTCTCTCCCCTACTTCCAGGCGAATGTACAACAAGTTACACGACTTCTTGATGAAGCGGCCGAGAGCCAGAGTCGCTACCAGTACATCGGTCTTAATTACACCGCAAGGGTAGGTACTTCTACTTCTAATAAGGATGTTAGACTTGAGAAATGGCCTGTTAGTTTCTAAAGCTATTGTCTTGAAATATGTCTTGACGTCAAGGCTCGGCTGCCGTAGTTTTGCCCGTGTCTTAGCAGTTCCAACCGTTCATGCGATTGTCCATGTTATGGTAGTCTGCCAACTTTGTTGTTACCACGGAGTAAAGGTACACCAATTCTGGCTATGTACAGAAACTCCCGTAAGCTGGTGTTTTTATCTTCATTAAACCACCCTGTGATTAAATGCATGTAGTGGATCTTCAATTGTTCCATCCGTGGCGCCACTGCCACGCAGCTAAATGGCCCGTCCATTTGCCAGAAAGTGATGCATATACAAAGAATTGATCAATGCATGAACAATGCGACCGCTTTAAAGCCGACGTCATAAAAAACCAATCGTTTTGGCAAATGCCTCAACATGCTCAAAAGTGTACGTACATGTATTGCCCCCTCCCCTTTACGGATGGATTTGTGAAATACAAAAAGCAGTTCATAGTCACAGAGCAACGCAAGTCTCAGGACTTAAACAATTCATTCGATTCTCAGAAAACTCACTTTATGAAGAATGAATGATAAATACGAAAGTAAAGAACTGCAAGGCAAATGATTTACAAAGCAAAAAAATGTGCATGCTTAGAATATAATTAAAGTTCAGTACAGCAACCAAGTTAGCGTTATAGTCTAATGCAACAGCAATAGGCAGGATTAATGATGGCAAACATAAAAGCAACTAAAAGCAAGAAGGCCAACATAACTTGCGAGGATATTTTTTATAGCTAAATGAATATTACAACGGTAACAATCTAAAACAAAGATGGGCGTGGTGAATGCCAGTTTCCTCAGGCTTTGCCTTATGCCATAAACCATTCGAGTTAAAAGATGCACAAAAGAAAATCACTTTAATCACGAGAAGTATAATTTTTGTTAAACACCAGAAAATGGAAATTTGCCCAAAAGCTCAATGGAGTGTTTTGGGTAGAAGCAATGGCAGTTTACTTCATGCGGAGGTCGAGAGTACCGGGCCACGAACCCCCTGGTTTGGCTACGGAAACTGGCTCAGGTGATTGACACGGTGGTAGTCAGGAAAGTAACGGTCCATACGTTGCTGGTCCGTCGTCCTGCGTCCACATTGGGCATCGTCTACTACTCCCCACCGTGTCAATTGGTACTCCTGCATTTCCTCAAAATTAGACGAAAGATCACCTCACATACGGTGCTAAAAACATATATTAACTACCAGTACTTACAACTTTGTGCTACCGTATTCACGTTGGAATGTTATTATCGAAAGGAATTTGACGTGAAAAACTCGTCATAGTCGTGTCTCCCATAACATTTTATGTATTTAAACGATTCGAGCTGTAGTTTGCACGTATTCCAAGAATTCAAGCACTCTATTATTTTGGCACTTATGACAGCCCGTTCCACAACGTCACACGCGGCTACTGTCTGCCACGCTCGCCATTTTGGGAGTCAAAAAAAAGAAAAGAAAAAAGCCGCGTTCGAATTAGCGGCTACAGCTACGGCTACAGCTAGATGTCTGCGTCATCGTGCGTTGAAGTATAGCACGCCCTTAGCAACACACTTGGCAACAGTCGTAGCTGTAGCTGTATCAACCAATTCGGGTACGGCCTAACACACAGGGACATGACTCCTCAAATGACGCAACCAAGATGATGACGTCAGGTGAATCGGGTCAAAGTACCTTTAAAATGGCGCAGTCATGTCTTTCTTGCATATAATTATGTCAACATTGAGACAGATGAATGCAAACAGTCTGGTTTTTCTTTGCCTTATTCCACAGCCTGCATAACATGAAAAAAAAAAAACCCAGGCTGAGATAGATTAAAACATCTTTCATTTTGTCAAATAATAAACTAACAACACTGGTCCCTCTCATTTTTCACTTGGGCACGTTAGGGAAAAATCAAATTTGTACTAATTGGTGAATTTGGCACACTGTCCTGTTGTATGACGCTTTGCAGCCAGAAGTGCAATGAGCGAGACCAGTAAAGACGTTCGTTATTGTTACACTTAACTTCTGGCACCAAAATGTCATCACGTTCCAAGAGAATAAAACTTACAATGCATGTTTCAAATACAAGAATTCTAAAAACAAAACGAATGTCCATATAAATTATTTGGATTGTATAACTATAAGTTTTGATTCCTGTCTCTTCCCCAGCAGATACGACAGATCGAACGAAAACCCAGCGATAAGAGAGATCTCCCCAGAAAGACGAAATCAAACGAAAAGATTTGAAATATACGACCAGATCCCGACCAACTTCTCTGGTCTGTTCAGCCCACCGTTTCGTCGACCGAAAGATATCACATTTCGTCCGTTCTTGAGCTGCAGCGCCGAAATACAGAGAACGAACAAACTCATGCGTAACCCCGTGGCCGACGAGAAAAAGTCTGAATCCCTCCCTGATATCTACAAAGCGGCAGAGGCTGTGAGGTTTCCCCTTCCTGCTTCCAATGCACCAGGCTATAAAACTTGCCAAGAGGACAGACTCCCCAGTCCAAACCAGACTGGCGTGGGTGTGGTATCGGAGACCGATCTCAGACGTCTGGAGCCCAAACCGAAAATGGACACTGGCGGAAACGGCCGCCCGGAACCCAAGTCCAAAATCTTTGTCAAGACAACTGCCGATTTCGACGCTTCGATGATCCAGTTTATCAAAAAGGCAAAGCAGAACTTAGAAGAGGTTCGAGAGAGACGAATAAGAAAAGAAGCCCTTGCGCGAAGTCGGCTAGTTACGCCCAGAGGTCAAGGGAATGACCTAGTCGTGACCTCTGAAAAAGAAAGGTCAAGGAGGTCAACTACCCAGGCCGTGAAGGAAGCAAGACGGATTAAACTTGGTGTTTCGCAATCGTGAAATTTCATATTGTATAAGCAAAAGACATACAACAATCTACCTCATATCAAGTTTTTCTTCTTCATTGTCATTAAATAATATAATGGATGGCCAAAAAACCACGTTCACAAAAAGACAATGTAATATGTAACATCATAATTATTGTTTACAAAAGAGCCACAGAGCCCGGACTTTCTGCAGGCAGGATTTGTACACAGCTCAGTGGATGAACAAGTTAAATCTGATATTTTATGGAGATTGCACTGTCTGATTTTTAATCATCTGCTGATATGAAGAAAAGGGCACTTACCAAAACTCGTTCTGCCTTCGTTTTTTAAACTCTTTAATTTATGTGGACATTATGACACAAAATGTTCAATTTCCCATATGACCAGTGTGGTATCTCGCCGCCAGGAAATGCCCTGGAATGTACGAGGTCACTCTTTTGTAAACAAATGTTACATGGTTTATAACATGCATTTTTTACATAGACAAGTCAAAATATTGTACAAATGTATTTGGTCATTTAATATAAAGCAATAGTACTAATCTGTGTTAACACTGAGTTCTCTTTGAATCAACCGTGCCATGATTATTTTCAATTTTTGAATTCAACAAGTTTTTATCAGAGTGTTATCAATTTCACCTTTTGATATCAAACAAAGATCATAACAGTGTGTTAAATCCAAGTATACTCATTGTTCTCAGAATTAAAGAATAGCTAGTCCAGAATTAGCCCCATATAAAAGACCAATCCACTTTCTATCTTTTTGGTAAAGTTAAGGGAGCGCGACAAAGTATGGTTGTCGAACCCAATTTTTGGGACTGGTGCTCGATCCCGGTATATGATAACGTTGAAAAGCAGTTGTATGAACCTAATTGTGAGACGTGTGTACGCCTACTAAAAGAGCAAGTTGTTAAGAATAAGAAGTGAACAAAATCACGCTCGAAAAGCATTTGATTTCCCCAAATGTGTGATGTTTTTACAACAAACACCAGCAGTCGGACTATCTACAAGGTACAGTAGCATTCCATCAGTAAGTTTTGTTTCATGATCAAGAACAAAGCAGATCGAAAAATACACTGGGCAAAGAGATAGGACTGGATTGGTGCTAGGGCCAAGGATACGAAGTGGATTGATCTTATTTATTGGGCTAGTCCAGAATATGTATGTTTTTAAACAGGGACTCCAAAGTCAATTCAGTTTTGTGATGCACTCATTTTCCAATCTAGGATCCTTCTGAACGAGGGGGGGGGGGTGGATTATGAGTCTCCAAAAGCACATTAAAGCCACGTAAAAAGCCATTGTATTTGTTGATACCTTTCCAGTGCGAATTTTATCAACACCCCAAATCATCCAAAGATGTCACATTTCAAATATTGGCCCTGTACATTTTTGTGAAAGTAATGTTTAGTTCACTCCTGGCTTTTGATGATATTCAATCAAAAAGGCAATGAATTTGACAATTTTGACTTTGGAATGTACACACTCATTTGTTTTTGATACCCAATGACGTCAAGTTTCAAAGTCTCGCACTTAAAGAGTATCACATACAATTACATTTACACCATTTTTACGTGAGTAGTAGACTTGTATTTTTCCGCATCCATAAAGACTCCATCTATTAGAAAATGAGTGCATCACAAAACTTAATTTGACCTAGGAGACACTCTTGGCCTATCAACATTTTCCCACTGTTGGACATACACAATTTCAAGCAATTTCCTCTTTTTTTTTAGTGCCAAGAAAATCTGATAATAACCTGCGCAAAGCTTCACCGTGCATAACCACCACTTCCTCTTTTTTGCAGGGTGGCAACTGGGCTGGGTTTCACAAAGAGCTAAGTGCAAACCAATCGTAACTGCTAAGCAAAGTGTGATGTCACAATACAAATCACTATATTGAAAGTCCATCTTAAGATGAACCTTAGTACTTTGTGAAATTGAGCCTCTTTGACAAAACCCAATGCTGTCTGCTCACTTTAAATCATTCACTGCCCTTTTAAATACTATTTTCACTTGGAGTAGGACTACAACTACATGTGTACATTTGTAAGTGTTTACATAATACATGAATTATGTTGGTCTGGTAGTCTTTCTTTTTCTGAATTTGTATTGTAAGAAAATTTATGTAAACAGTGTTCTGTATGTAAATCTACATTGTGAACTGTACAAGCTCAACAAGCATTACACTTGCGTTTTTACCCCGAAACCCTGCCAACAACTGTATGCTGCAATAAATGTACAGTAGTAAACAAATGTTTTTCAAACAGTTTCTTTTAAATTAAAAATACTGGGTTTTTTTCTTTTTTTTAAATAAATAAATAAATAAATAAATAATCGTTCATACCTGAAATATCTACTTTGATTTACAGCTTGAATTTATATTGGTTGCCCCATATATACACATGTATAATAGCTATAAATAAACAAACTTGACAAAAGCAATTACTTGCCCTGAATTTTGAAGGCATGTGGGCCAGTTCATGATTGTGTATACAACTGTGATTTAATTCTATTCTGTAATTACAGAATCTTGATAAACTTCTGATATACTGAAAACACAATCAGTAAAAGTGCGTTTTTTAGTGGTGTCCACTGGCCATTATGCAAAACCACATATGCAAGTCCATTATTTTGTAAACAAGCACATTTAAGATATGCACAATATATGTACAATTTATGTGCCCTGTACATCCTTGCAAAAGTTCCTCTGATCTGTAGGCCTACCAGCCACTAACATGTTAGGATTCTAAATGTCCATCTATAATCAAAGTCAATGCTCTAGTCGACAGTCCAGGCAAGTCCTGTGATAAACTTGACTAAATGGGTTCACTTCACTTCAACTTCTTTGGACAAGTCCATCAGCTACTATATTCTTAATGCTTTGAAATGCGATATCAGCGCAACTGCTTTCTGCAAGGTCTTGAAAATGTTTTGAAGAGACTTGGGCATTTGTCAGCATGTACAACAAGCAGGCTTCAGTCAGCTGGGAGCAATTATGAGCCAACCCAAAACTGTAGTGACTCGACATGGTGGTAGCATCCAGAAACTCTTCCACTAAGATGTCGCAGAGCAGATTCTGAACAGGCATTAGCAGAAAGCGCCCAGCGCAAGCGATTGATTCAAGAAGCACATTAGAACCATTTGTTAAGACATCCCTCAGATAGGAACACTGAGTGTGAAGACATCCATGTAAGGTGTGAAGAATGAATGTTAGAGCATCTTTGGAGATATTTCCGATGGGTACAATTTTCTGCCTGGATTCCATGTAGGGACCCTCAAAGAGACAGGAGAAGTACTCTGAACTTTTGATAAGGGTGTCCCTGTGAGCTTCGACAACATCCTTTTGATCCAGAAGGAACTGAACGTCTAACTGCATTGAATCAAAGCTACAGAATTGCATCAGGTTGCTTTGCTGAGTTCCCACTTCTTGTATACTGCAAAGATCTGGTAGACATGGTATTGCCTTTCTTTTGTCAACCTCCCTTTGTTGATTCGGCTTTATACTTGAATCTCCCGATGACGTACAGACCTCAGCTGGTGAAAGCCCTACCATGACTTCCATTTTTGTCAGTGGGCTTTCATCGGCAGACTTTGAAAACTTGTCCCTTTTCATTATGTCTTCATTAGCCAGACTAAGGTCAGCGTCTCTGAACACTGAAGATTCTCCAAATGTTTTGAGTTGAAGAACACTTTCTTTGGAGAGTCTTTCTGGTTCTTCGGTTCCAACAGTTGTTACAGAAACGGATCTTTCCATTCTCAAAACAGGACTTTCACTGTTCATAGATACAGACAGGTATGGTGATAAGTAGAGTGTTGAAGCGAGGTCACGGAGACACTGTACAGCTTTGTTAAACAAGTCTGGAATGACGTCAGCTTTCTGTAGATAATCCATAAGTATCTGAAGACCTTTATACTTGATGAGGAGTTTCTTCTTTAGGCTGTTGGACCTAAAAATAGAGATCAGAAAACAATGTTGGGATTCTGTTTGACTCTACTGTAGACCTTATTTGTAATCAAAGTAAGGTGATATTACTTCAAAGTTCATGTATCCCAATCCCTCTTTCCCCACAAGTGTACACGTACTTTAAAAGCTTATTAAATTGACACAATCAATAGTCTCTAAATTTCTAAGACTACTTACTGGCAGATGTAAGGAACTGCTAAAACGCAGGCCATTTTCTCCTTGAGGGAATCAGATAACAGAAGCTTGACCATAAGTCCTTGTCGGTACTGGCATGTTGAAACCATTAGATGGTACAAAGGTGAAGCCGGATCTCCCAAGAATTGGAGGCGCTCTGACTCCAGGGTGTCCATGCTACAGATTGAGGTATTGTCTGAGGCTGAATCATCCACAGAGTCCGTGATAGGTTTGGCATCTGACTTTGATGAAATTTGCCTTGCTGTTTTCAGCTCTGGGGGTTTGATTGTGGAACATGGCCTTTGAACCCCTCCAGGTCTTTTTAGATCTCTCGATTGCGGGGAAAGTTTCTCAACGGGAAAGTTCTCAGATCCAATTGACGACAAACTGGTCTTAGGATTGTTACTATTGAGGCTTTGTTTTTTCTTGATCCTGTCTTGACCAATACCTTCTTCTTGAGAGTCTTTTTCACTTTGCTCTCTGTTGAGTATTTTTGTTACAATAAGCATGGGGACATGCTCTAGTATCAGTTGCTCAAAGCAAAGTCTGTTCTTCAGGATTCTTTGCAGGGTTCTTTGGCATTTGGATTGTAAATAGTCCGATTTTGGTCGATAGTTCATTAAAGCAGAAACAACTGATTTTTTGGCCATGGAACTTGGGTCATCCATGTGGGAATAGCGGGAGAGTAATGTCACCACAGCATACCCTCTCCTCCTTAGCTTCCCTTTCTCCTTTGCTTGACTTATCTCCATATCTGTATCAAATTTGGAATCTCTTGATGCTTTACAGTGTAACAATTCTGATTCCAAGTTGTCAAGACAAGGCGATTTTGGAGATTGACTACTAGTAGAGGTAGTTTTACTCTTTCCAGATTTTATCTTTTGTTTTTTGACTTTTGGTTCTCTGAATGCCTCCAGCTTCGGATTTATTTCTCTATGCTTATTAAACTCTAGGTTATCAAGCTTCATAGAAAGGCTGCACATCGACTTTTTGACACTTTGTGGGTGTTGGCATTCTACATGAGCATCTGTGAGACTGCTCACAGCTTGCAAAGCTGTAGCTCTAACCAAGGGCGCGTTCTGAAATTTTATAGATTTTGTTGGTGTACTGAATGGACTGATTTCCAAAGCTTCATCAGCACAACTGGTTTCTTTGGACACATTTCGAGTTGGAAGCTCAACTTTGACTGGATCAAGCAAGTCTTCCTGTGTTTGTTCTTTCGACATGTTGTCTGTTGATATTGCAAGTTTCTGTGTAGGGTACCCAGTAACAGGTGACTTCTTCTTTTGACGTGAGGGTGATTCCTCCAGTTCCCACTGTGGTGAATGCTGGGGTGACCACTGGAGGTCTTGCTGGGGTGACCAGTCCCCGCTGTAGACAGGGGATGACCACTGCTGAGGCAAGTGTTGTGGTGACTGCTGAGGTGACCATTGAGGGGACCAACTTGGAGAAGGTGGTGGTGATAAATCACCCCTGAAGAGTAACAAAAAATACATCTAAAATCACAACAATGTGTGTGTTTGGTTTCAAACAAGCATGTTCTGTTTACTTTGGCAATTTGAAAACTGAAAAGAGGTTTAAAATTGAAGTTGATGCTAAAATTTGCACCAAGTTACTCAGAGTATTATATCGTCTCATCAGTGCAATAATGTTGTACCTGGCATGAAAATGCTCTGTGCAGAAATGTCGTACTCGCACCTATGGGTTTTGTGTGTACATCTGATGCAATACTATTGCAAATCCAGCATTTCAAGTTTTTAGTATCATCATGTTGACAAAATTCAGATCTGTTGGGATGGACTTTGACTTCGTTTTCCTTCAAAAACTCAACTTTAACCAAAAAATTCTTGAAAGTCACTCATAGTATAAGAATCGACATACCTTGGACTGAGGGATAACGGGGACGAGAAACTTGAGAAGCTCCTTGGTGATAAGTCTTGCCCCGTCTGTTCACGGTGTTTCAAGAAATGCTCCCAATTAATCCTTGGAGGAGAGTATGCGGTCACCTCTGGGTTAACGTACAGCTGATAGTTGGTAGAGCTCGAAGGTGGAGACATTCCTGATTCACCTAAGGAATGAGATGGGGAGCTCTGCAGTTCTTTTGTGGAGTTGCCTCTTGATTCTTCAATGGTGATAGAGGTTTTTGGTATGGGTTCATCTCCTGGCCTGGAATAATTTGATGCCATCAACTGTAACTTTGACGAGTGAGTTTTTACTTTTGTCATTACTGACATTGAGCTTACTCTGTCACTTGCCTGCTGGCTACTTAACTTTTTAGCTCCACGGAATTTCTTGAATAAACCTACACTTTGTGGCGCTAATCTCTTTCTTGGGACACCTTCAGACAACTTGACAAATGATTCTTCACAATTATACTTAGTTGAAGAGGTTGCTCCCTTCTTATTAGAGATAGTTTCCATCAAGGATGCTGAAAGAAAGGCATTATAAACAGTAATAAGGTACAATACACAAAAGGCTTTGTTTAGTGCTATGCTTTCTTTTAGCTTATTCATTGTAAATGCTTCTTGTAGATTCTCACACAGCTTGTCTGTGATTTCTGTAATCAGAATCCCTGTGTAGAAACTAAGGTATTACCACTATAGTTACTCACCGATGGTATTTTTCTCTGTGATTGAGTCTACGACTGACTGCATTTGGTCTTCTTTCAGTTGAGATACCAAAACTTGAATGAAACCACAAACAGCAAGATAGTTCAGGCTTTGCTCATCATAGTAGAATTCCATCAATGCAACCAGAATTGTCTCATGAAGTGTCTTGCAATCTTCGTTTGAGTTCTTTAAGGTGCAGAGAAGGACATCCAGCCCCTCAAGACCCCTCACTCTAACTCTGTTGATGGCTTCTCGGCAACAGTAGCAGAGGCAATGAATGTATGTAGCCCAGGCAGCAAAGGTGGTATCTCTCCCACGATCTATAAAAATTTTCACCCCACCAGCTTTTCCTGCAGCAACCCTAACTCCTTCTGAAACCATTAAGTTCAGCAATGCCATCAAAGAATGCTCCTGGATCGAGGGTTTAGTGTGGGAGAGCAGAGTGACCAAGAAGCTCACTCCATTTTCCTCAACAGCCTGTTTACCTGCCTCAAGGTAGGCTTTTAGAGTTTCTGTACTTGGACCGGATCCAAGATGACTGGTTAGCTCTGCAGCGGTGTGTGCAGCACAACCTACAAGATTGACATCATCTGAGTCAAGGCAACTTAGAGTCACCAGCAAGGCCTTGGCGTGCAGAATCTCCTGGGAGTGTTGGCTGGTGTCAGCAAGCAGCCTCAATGTGCGTAAGATACTTTGTCGACAGTTGGAGTCTGTGATGTCTTTGAGAGATTTAACAAGGAGACGAACCGAGTCTGTGTTGTGAATTGCAGCTGATAGTTTGGGAGTCGTTGCCAAGTTAGCGAGAGCTCTAGATGCCCGGTTGATAATGCTGATATGACTTTCCAATTTCAGGACGCCAACTGAGTAAACAAACCAGGCAAGATCAATTATCAAGTTTTAAATCCCATTAGATTATATTGGCATCAAAACTTGGCCAAAAACATTTCCCAAAATGAGACAAAACAGTGCTAATATGTGTTTTACTGGAGCAATCGAAAAAGTGAATGAAGTAAAAAATGCCCATTAACTATTCTTGAAATTGTTTAAAAAGATAAATTTGGTAATAGATTTACAAACCAGCCATAAGGAACATAAACATTTAGATTCAAAATTTGGGATCAAATAATAATTTTGAGCCTTGACTGTCAGGATGGGTTGGGGGGGGGGAATAGAAATTTGGCTGAAGAACAACTAAAAATGAATGAGAGATGCAATCAATCATGAAGAGTGGAACATGTGGTAACCAGATCTTTCTGGTTTACAAAGCAGGCACATAGCAAGCACCCTCGTTTATAGGTTTCCTCAGGTTTGCGAGCTACAGTGATTAAGTTCACTTAAGAGGCATCCTTGGTTTCATTACCAGAAGTATAACAATTTATTTGAGTAATTTGGGTTTGAACAAAGAAAAGTTGACAGGAGCAGGACTTCAACCAACGACCTCCGAATTAACGTACCGGCGCTCTGCCAACTGAGCTATCCAGCCCTATGTCAGAAGCCATTCAACTGTAAGCTGCCGTGTAGCCAGGGATCACACCCAAGTTTACTATAGAACCTGGGAAGAGGCAGCCACGGGATTACATTAAGGGGATGTGACTTTTTAATATTAAATATCAAGTAATAAACCACAAATGAAACCGACTCAGTAAATTTTTAATAATTTGGGTTTGAACAAAGAAAAATTAACTGGAGCGGGACTTGAACCAACGACCTCCGGATTAACGTACCAGTACTAAATTTACTGTGTTACTACATTATAGTTAACAGATATTAGCTCACCTATGGCAGGAATACCACCCAGCTCATGAACCTACACAATGAAAGAGAAAAATTGGATCAGAAAGTTATTTAACACTTGAGGACAAATGTACCTTAGAAGAAATCACTTTAGCCCCTTCCACGCTTGATGAATTCACAGTGAAATTCCTGGGAAACTTTTGATTGTACTTTTCACAATTGCTAACCTCACGATTTTCTGGGAAATATTAATTTTCAGGAAAATAGCTTTCCCTGGTTGGAAGAAGGGTTAAGGGAGGTAACACAGGGGTCAGATTACTGAGCGTTCATTTCCGAAGAAAAACTGCATTAAGTGTGAAATGAACATGGGGTGGCGGTAGGGTTAAAATCCTCCAGGAATTTCCTGCTTTGGTTTTTTCTCCTGGGAAAAAATGTTTACATATACTAATAAAATATTTTGGCCAACTTGTCCCCCAGTAATTTACATTTAAAAAAACATGTCCCTTTTTACAATGTACTTTACATTATTAAAAACATGTCCCTTTATAAAACAACTTTATAATAACATCAAACAAACATAATCACTACTAACTAGTGGACACTTAACTCCCTTAAATTCAAGAACAAAGTATTGGCACTATTTGTGTGGAGCACATCACCTGGCGCATGGCTGCATCACAGCAAAAACTCTGTTTTTGGAGAAAATCGCATGTGAATTTGAACTATTTTTCAAACTGCTGTTTTGGAGTCAGACTGCTTACTTTTTAAACAAAAACATTTTAGCACCAAAGTATGAAGCTGACTTCTTCCTATTACAGAACTGTCAATGTGTATTTAATCTTACGACTATTTTGATGAGTCATTAGTTCCTAAAATTATACAAAAACAAGAAGGGCACACAGAGAGATGTGTACAAAGCAATAAATGCATCGCTTTGTGAGAACACTAAACTATTCAGGTCATCTATGCTTCCTTTGTGAAAACACAGAAGTCATACTCGGCATGTTTTGCACCGTGCCAGCACTATGTGTTTCAATGAAACAATGAATGGTAAATCTATCGATTTGTTGGTCATGCTAATTAGCCTAATTACGAAACTTATTACGTGTTAGAGGGTGCTGAAACTTGCTGTAAATACTAACTGGTATGATGACAATATTAATAATTTGTAAACAAATCAATTTCCCAAATGTTGTGATTTTCGTGGTGTTGCGACCTGACAACATGCTTGGAAATTTGCGATTCTAGTTAAGTAAATTTTACTAGTTAAGTAGTAATCTAGATGCAGGTCTTTTAAGGTCACGAATGACATCGATCATGTTTAGATTACGGTATCGGTACAAACTTTGTCATCAACTCTTTCAACAAAAGGGTCCAAAGATTTAAACAGGGCTCGAATTTGGGGGGAAAAATTCACAGGACCACTGGACATGTATCTCAAAATGTTTACTAGACCAGAAATATGTTTACATGTACAAGCCCAGAATCAAAATGAAAAAAAAAAAACCTAAACGATAAAGTTTAACATGCATTTGACTGTTTTTATTTGTAAGCACTTAGATGCAAGAGAATATTGAAAAGAATTAGACTCGAAGGCAGCATTTTATCATAACTTGTTTGTTTTTAAACAGTGAGGTATTGTTATTGAATTGAAAAACACAAGACTGCAAGACTAGTTCAGGCATGAGTTTAAAAATTAATAAAATCGCTGGCCTTGGGTGGGGCTGCGGTCCAGTGTAAACTTAGAGTCCTGCGCAACTACTCACCCTTTTTTTAGTACAGTCATTTGACCAGTTCGGGATCACTTTTTTAATTCACATTGTTTTTGGTTGCAATCTCTTTGACATTTTAAACAAAAAAGTTTATCAGTTTACCTAAACATGTTATAAAACTCACCAAGTATCCACTGACAAAAAAAGATTAGTACTTTTGAAGAGGCTTTGAGAAAAGTATTGTCACCTGTTTGACCAGTTCAGGATCAGTTGATTCTATTCTGAATCAGTAGCTTGCCCTCTATTGCAAACCAATACTCCCATTCATAAAACTGTCTCTCAAGGACACAAACTTCACAAGTGTGTTGGCATGGACATGGACTTCCTTTCTCCAGAGAATTTCATGCAAGTGTATTTAACAGCAGCGCAAAAATCCAGCAACAAAAACACAAAACAACAGCAAAGGCAAATGAAAAGGTGAAACACGCCTAAAAGCAACATTGACCCAAATATCTTTTCTTACAGTCGCAATTTCCTCCTCCAAGTTTCATTTTCTCACAAAAAAACAATATTCCTACAAAAATTTGTTGAAGAAATGTATCTTAAAAGCAACAAATAAACTTTCGACTGCAGCAGTAAGATTTTACCTCACTGAGTGCGGCACCATTTGACGCAATGAGAGATGCTGAGTAGTGAGTGATCCCGAACTGGTCAAGGGTACGATGCCCCCCAAAAGACGATTTCGGTAATTTCATCTCCTAAAAAAAAACCAAGACGACTGCTCAGTATTTACCTGAAATATTTTCAACACATTCTAAGCATTTAACATAAATTTTATTCGCCCTGGCGTTCAAATTTTAAAGGTGAGAAGTTTTAACAGCGTTTTTCAACCAACATTTTTTTTTTAAATAATGATCAAAATCGCAGACAAACTTCAAGAAAATGGCCATAATTTATTTGTTGATGAAGTTTGGAACCTTATTTTGGGTTTGTTGGTTTATTGCATGTTATTCTTCACATGTATCAACAGAAATTGGTAATGTGAGAAGTAACTTAATTATAGGGTTGTTGCAAAGTTGAAGTGATCCCGAACTGGTCAATGATCCCGAACTGGTCAAATGACTGTACCACCAGTTTCTTGTTTGCCCTTGACAAGACAGGACAAACAAGCTCATTTTCATTTTCTTAGTCTACAAAATGCAATAAAGTAGAGTGGTGTTTTAAAAAGTCTAGACTCGGGACTGGGGAAATTACTGAACAGTTTTTTGTTGTTATTTTCAATATATGAAAAGTTCCATTCGGTGCGTTCAATAGAACATACATAAGTACAAACCAACGAAAATTATATTTTATGCCGTTATGTATAACTCACCCGAGTCTTCGTCTCTTGCTCTCGGCAACAGGTTGCTAGAACACTGAGCGCGATGTCCAAAACTTGCACCGTGCTGTCATCACCAGCCACAACGTCACCGCAGCCTTGAACAACCTTCACAACTTCGTCCAAACCACCCAATTTACGAAAGTCACCCGCAATATCTAACCCCTTACTATTACGTACCAGACTTTGAATGTCACGGAGATAACTTTGAAGGTTATTAGAGGAGTTATTACGCAGTTTTGACACTAATTCGGACAGTTTTGAAGGAGTCCGAGATGAAGTTCGGCTTCTGGGGGCCGCCATCTTGTTTGGGTATTTAATATTTTTTTTATAATCAAAAGAGGGCGCTCGTTCAGTCCAAAGAAAGACACATTTTTTTGTTAAGAAAATAATTGATAGCCGTAGAATGTTAGGCTGTGTCCGAATGAAGCAACTTCTCAAACAGCCTTTTTAATTGTGGGAAGTGACAAAGAAAATAATGAAAACCAACCTCAAATAATTGAGTAGCGGGTTTATTTGTGGTCTTGACATTTTTAACTCCCAAAGAATTTGATGCATTAATCCCCGTTCCTCAATTCCTCTACAGAGCTGTCCTGTAAAGATTCATCTTGTTACAATAAGATTAAAGGAGGTCCAAACTGGATGTGCTCTGAATGAACTTGAGATCAATACATACGATTCTAAATCCATAACTTTCATCCAAAATATTGAGCTCTTCTCTGAACTGAAGTTTTCAACCTAATTGTGACACCATGCCTTTAGTTTCCTTGACCAGGGATGCAAGAAAAAAAAAAGCAAGATAGACCTTTCATGACAAGTCCATCTTGTTTCCCTCCCATTAAAAATAACACAATATTGCTCTTGGCTTTTAGAAAGTCAGGCCCTGTTTTTAGAAACGGGAATCATTTTCATGTATGCCTTAATGGTAGGGTCATAGATTAGTAAACACTCCACAATTAATGAACATAAAAACTTACTTGGTGAAAAGCACTGCAGCTGTTGATAGTATAAACTATTCTGAGAAAGGTTTCCCCTTGAAGTAATATGGTTTGGAAAATCTTTCACCCTAAAACATTTGAATCTGAGAAACAATTCGTGCATAAATCATTTCTCAGATTTCTGAGGGAGTGTCTGTTTTTGCGAATGCTCTGGTCAGAGCTAGATGTAGTTGGTAGGGCCTACCCGCTGTCACCTCGCTAAATAGGACGGATTTGGCATTCTTGTGAAAACCGTGACAGTTTTTTGCTATTTTCTCAGCAAGTAGACACATGTGACTTTTACGGTATCTTTCTTCATAATCTCGCCTACAAATAAGCAATAGGTTGACAAAACCAATCTATGACCTTATTTAACAGGGAACATAAAAAAGGCAGCATGATAAAAGTGTATCAATCCGCCCAATAACATTTTCAAGTTATGATAAACCAACGACCAATATCAAAATAACGTCAACAATTTCTGACCAAAGACCAATACTTTAAAAAATATTTTATTTACTCTAATAATTAATGTACACATAAATACATTTGTAACATGCAAGTCCTTAATATTATTTACATACTAAAATGACATCTGTGCAATGTTAAAAACAATTCTGCAAATTCTTCATAGTGACACGATTAGGCAATTCCAACTTTAGGGTTCTACATTTCAGCATCAACAGCCTACGTCGCCTTGTTTACAATTACAAAAATATTGATAAATCCAGAGTAATTCCTGACAGGTAAGATATTATGATATTCAGATGTAAAGTATTTCCCACCATTTTGTATCACAATTTCCACATACCCCCCCCCCCCCAAGTATAGTAAAAGTAACAGCTGTGTAAGTTGTGGAATTATGCCCCCTTTCTAAACTTCACAAGCTGATCAAAATCCTACAAAGTCATCTTCATATAAGATTTTGTTTTCTTCCAGTCACTTTGTGCAAGCAGGAAGTCAAAGTTCCGTGTCTGTTTAGTAAACATGTCTTTACTTGAAGGTAAATTTTACTTGAAGGTGTTACCCCATCAAACTTTCAACGCACAACTCCGTCGCTGCTTTAGTGACAGCCAGGGCCGCATCCACCAACAGCACTCCGCACACACGACGTCACTTTTACTCAAAATACCTGGCAGTCAGACAAACATACCACAACCTACACGACCACGGCATCGTCGATGCGCCAAACTGCACTAGTAATAATAGTCAGTACACACGATTAAGCATAAAACTTAGACATGTACACGCAAGCACGTTAGAGAAATTTGACTCGTTGTCTAAGATTGGATTGGACACAGCTTATAAATCCTGTATTACAGACATGTTAAATTAAATAATGGCAATATATTTGGCTCAATTTCACCAGAAATTTCTTTTTGAGATAAGCAACCCAAGCAGAAATTCCTCCTCACAATTATCAAGTTTTTAAAAAGTGTTGTCCCCTTCAGACACCGACAGCACATGCACCGATGGGGGTCCCAGTGTCCTCTATTACAAGTCGCCGCATGGAATGCAAGAGGGGGGGGGGGGTCAAAGACATGAATGCTGCCATGAAGGAATGGCTAAAACTGAGATGCCCAGATATTTGAAATGAATAATAGATTATGAGACATAATTCGAAAGGAGTCCAACAAGTCGGAAGCCATGACAGGCATCAGCTTCTTAATCCTAGCCCTTCAGAATCAATCAGGAATCTGTAATGCATTAAGGGCTTTTCAGGGACACATTTTTCAAATGCACCAGCCTGCCGTTGAAGAAAAATTCCAGGTCAGATGACATGACCCCTGACACGGTGATCTTCATTGGTACCCTGTTGAACATTTTTATGGGTCTATTTTAATGGGAGGCTTTAAGTCGCTAACCTGCAGAAGGCAAGCAATTTTTTCATGTTCACAGAGTTCTCAGCATTAGACGTTGCAGAACAATTGAATTCACCTGGTAAGTCTGCTGCCACCAAGCATGTCAAAATTTCCAGTCAAATACACAAGCAAATACTTTTCTGAATTAGCGGCTATGGCTATGGCTACGGCTACGACTGTTGCTATGGGTGTCGCTAGGGTTGTCCTATACTTCAATGAATGACGATGCAGAAATCTAGCTGTAGCCGTAGCCGTAGCCGTAGCCGCCAATCTAAGATCCCATCTAAGACCCCCGGGATGGGTTGATGAGCTTGTACAAGTTCTTGTTCAGGATGAACCTCATGGGTGTGCAGCAACGTAAAGCAAATGCATGATGGGACTAGTTGTACTGCTGATGCCCAGAATCGCAACACGCGATGGCGCTGTGTTGTTGCACCATGAATGTTGCATGCTTCGACCCCTACCAAGGAGAAAGCGTGAACGTAATCCCCACTCATGATCTGCAGACAACACATTTGGGTAAAATATGAATTAATGTTGCGATTAAGATCTTGTAAGCTTGACGAGGAAATATTAAGTGCAAAATTCCTACTGGATAAACAGCTTTGATCTACATTACATCAACTTATTATTAATTTAGGTCAAACAGGAAGAGGTGACCTCGGGTTATTAGGTCACAGGAAATAGCCAATGGGCATGCTGATATGTCAGCCCATCCAGCGCCGTTGGTTTAGGTGATAGGCATAGGGACAAGCAAAATGCTCACAGTGCATGTTTTAATCCTTTTTTCTCTCTTTCTTTTTTTTCATGTAAATGTTGTTTCCGCAAACTTCTGACCACATCATTCTAACCCTGCATGCTTCTTACTGAATCTCCTGGTACCTTGTGGGGGTGTTTACCAGTTTTCTGGTCCATATTTGTCTGACGTGCATGCCCACAGTGCATGTGATGGTTCTTCAATGGCTTGCTGCTTCAGGTTAACCTTCTGAAGTCTCGACGCCAACGCCATGATTATCTCAACGAGTAGATCGTGACTCAAGCTCTTCATTCGTGGGTTTTCTGCCACCTGGTAAATCAGCAAATAAATGTATTTCCAGTTCCAAACAATTGTATAGTTATTTCATAAAACCCACTCCACAGTGATTTTCTTTTAAATCATTGCCATAGTCATGAGGTCATCCCCAGGTCACCAAACCGCAACCAGCAACTGGTTCACACCATCCGGTACACATAAACAGTGACATATTGTAATCATTATCTTTCTCCTCCGGGAAACTGAAATTAACCGCACTTAATGGCTTTCACTAGTATGACTACATCTTGCTGCAAAGCAGTTCACCATACTTTACTGTTATTTTTGCTGGATTTTGATACTATCGCAACGTAATCTGAAATAAGAGTTTTTTTTGCAGCACTTCCAAGTGTTTTTTGGAGCATTCAAATGTCATTAATTCTCCACAGCAATGTGAAGACTAAGGTACAAGCCCCCCCCCCCCAAAAAAAAACTGTCTGCCAAAAAACCTCTTACTATGATTGACAATATTTCTGTAATTTCACTAATCCCTCGTTCTTATGAAATTGTATCCATACTTAGTTGTAGACCATCTTAAAAAGAAAGTTGAAGACAGAGTTCAACAAAATAAAAAGCGATCCAATAAAATCTGAGTTTACAAAATTTTATAAAGGAATCTTTAGAAAAGCCCTTCATGTACAATTTGTTTTACAACTGAATACCTTGGTGAAGTTCCTAACGATGATCTTCAAGGCGTGGTCTTTCATATCCTTTGCACCGACTCTATCAGCAGCGTCTAGGATCTGGACTACATTCTGCACAGATATATTGATCTCCAGGTTCTCTTTGCAGAACGCCTGCAGGCGGTTGTTACAAAAACTGTAGTAGTCTGGTGCTGAGAAGAGATACCTGGGCGCAGATTTGTCAAGGAACATCAACTGAATTCAATCTCAGCTTGTAAATTCTAAATAGTAGGTGATCACTTTGTTTATGTGTGACCAGTCCCCAATTTAATGGCTCTGCTTACCCCCAAATTCTGCGCTTGCAATCGCCATTCTCCGCTTACTGTGCCAGCGCCAAATTTCTGTGCTAGCTGTGTAAGCAAAGAATGCCTAGTGACGTGGAGTACGCACAAGCACAAGCAAAAATTCTCTGCTAACCCGTAAAATTTGCTTGACGTAAGCAAAGAATTCCCTGATTCCGTAAGCGCCGATTCTTTACTTACGGTAAGCAGAGCCATGAAATTGGGCCCAGAGTGATGGTGTGACAGGCCGAGTTGATACTTAGTGGTAATCCAGCCTTGCATGGCGTATCTTTGTGAGGCAGTTACTAGAGATGGCAGACCTTGATAGACCAATCACAAAATCTTCACACAATTAAAATTAATACTTCAATTGATTAGTTCGCATGGTTGAGAATTAATACATGTTTCATTTAAAGCACTACCATGTGGGTTATCCTATTGTTGTATTTTGTCAAACGTGGTTTTCGATTACAGTTTTAGTCTACTTCCTCTATTCCACTCAAGAGTCCTCAGGTCAAAAAACAAAAAAGTGGGGGATCACAATAATCTGGGCAGAGAGAGTCATTTGCCGGGGGGGGGGGGGGGGTGGGCAGGGGGGATAGATTGCCATTAACCCTACCTACCACCAACCCTTCAAAAAATAAGTGTATCTTTTGTTTGGACTGAGGACTGCACTTGTATCAGGTATACCACCAAAATCAGAATCCAACAGTTTAGGTGTAGTGTTACCATATGGTGTTGGGTTTTGTTTGAGTGAGAAATGATGCTAGTTTATAACTCAAGGTTAGGGTTAAATCAATGTGTCCTCATTACAAGCAGGCATTGGATAAATTTTGCCAGGTGGAGGGGGAAGGATCTGTAGCCCCTTCCCTGGATCCAACACTGGATGCTGTTGCCTAGAAATGACCTCTATGCTGCTTGTCCTGTGGGCAGTTTTCTGCTACAATATGAAGGATACAGAGAGTCTTCGGGTGGCATGGAGACGGCACCGTAGTAGATGTACTGCAGGAGAGAATCAAACGCCTGCCTGGACGGGATCATATCCCCAATGCTGATCTGTAGAACGACAAAAGATTGGTCTCGGTTAAACACATGAAGCCAACAGCAGACACGCAACTTTGTAAATGCAAAAAGAAAAAAGAAAAAGAGGAAACGTCCAACTATAGTAAACGTTCTACAGCATCTGTCAGTTTTCTATGGCACAACTTCTAAAGAAGGAGGGATATCAGCTCGCTACAGAGGAAAACAAGGAAAACAATTGTCAAAGTTATTTTTTACTCATTTTTGTTGTGCTGTAGTTGTAACAAAACTATTTTGCGTTAAGTCTTGTAGACTCGAAGATAAATAAAGGGAGTATTAGGTTTTTTTATGAATTTTGTAAAAAGTCGTTTTAATATTTAATGAACGTATTCCTAGTTCTACGGTTGCCACGGGAAATGTAGTTTGTAATCAACTATCTAAAAAACTATTCAATAAAAAACATACAAAAGAAAATGAGGAAACAAAGGAAGAGCTAGAGACAACAGTAAAATGAACTCGTTCTTGTGTCACTTTCTAGGGTACAGCCGTTAGTCTTACATTAACAGTGTCGTCTTCCGTCATGAAGGATCTAAACATTGCTTCAAAGAAGCTGCTTCTGGCTGCCAGTACAGCTTTGTGGGCCGGTATTGGTTTGCCATCCAGCATCAGAGTGATGTCTGCATAGTCCTGTCCGAGTTTACCCTTCAAGAACGATTCCATGTCTTGCTCTAGAGACGTCTCAACTAAAAAACAGGGTGGAATAAGAAAAAAAAAAGTGAGCACACAAAGCTGAAATATCTTTTTTCATTTTCTAAAACTAGACACTGCCAAAAAACATGTCTCCACTGGCAAACCTCATTCCTATCATACCACATCTTAGAATGGGAATCCCCATGTTCGTTATGTTGTGCATTTTAATCATTGCAAAGAGCTTGTTTGGTCTCGATGGATTGTGCAATATTTTATGTGGAAGTATGGTTGTTGCCTGACACATTTTTATTTATAAGCACTGTGCGATATGCAAAATGCATACCTGACACATGAATTCCTGGCCTTTTAGTAGATGTGGCTATGGCCTCTTCCGACAATCAAGCTGTCAACTCTTTCTAATTTGACTCAGACATTCAAACCACTCATCCCTCCCAATCGCTCATGTAATTTACTGAAGTCAGGCATCTTCTCATGCTGGTACGGCCTCCCTGATGCCAGCCAGCTGCCCCCTCCTGACCACCTCCACCATGAGAAATTTACTAAGACACTCAAACCCCCCACCCATACCCCCACCCCCATCACTCACATGATTTATTGAAGTCAGGCATCTTCTCATGCTGGTACGGCCTTCCTGATGCAAGCTGCCTCCTCCTGACCACCTCCACCATGAGTGGCTGACTAAGACATTCAAACTCTTTGCTCATCACGATGGTGCTGTAGTTGCTCTCCTTCACCACAAAGTTCATGCAGAACTCCTGCCGAAGACGTCACAACATTGAGAGATTAGAAAAAAAATCCAGTTAAATCACAAGGATGAGCTTAAGAAGATAACATAAGATATAATTCATTCAGTCAAAGTAGAGTTTGTGTGATATATTTCCCCCCTATTACCTTGATCAAGTCCAGCTTGAGTTTGCTTGCTCCTTGCAAAACTTGCAGCACATTGCAGTGTGTGATTGAGACTGACAGGTAGTGAATACACATGTGCTCTAAGCGGCTCATTGAAAACTGTGGATTAAAAAAACAGATACAAACAGATATGGGTACAATTTCATGGTTCTGCTTACCGAGGATTTCTGCACTTACAGCTCCCTGTAAAGCACATGGTTCTAGGAACAGCAAGCACATAGTTCCACGGTAAGCAGAGCCATGAAATTGGGCCCAATTTCATAGAGCTGCTTAAGCAGAAAATATTGCTTAACAATTGTATGCTAAGCAGAAATGAGCAGAATACCAGTCAAAGATTGTACGTGTGACATGGTAGTTTGGCTGGTAACCTTTTTCTGGTAAGCATAGTTTTGTTGTGCTTAGCTACTTTTTGTGCTTAGGCAGCTCTATGAAATCGGGCCAAGGTCAGAGATTGGTTATTACTCCAAAAATTAATGACCATAAAAGCTTACTTGGTGAGAAGCACTGCAGCTGTTGAAAGTGTACGGAATTGTTGTGTGTTACAGGGGCCGATAGGTGAAGGTAAAAGTTAGACAACGGAAACGTTCTTGAGTTTGCTGAAGTGAATATTTTATTAATCGTGGGCTAGTTACTCAGAGAACAAAGATTAGTAGAAGAACTTGAAGAAAAGACTGGATTGGGCCACAGTGCAGTATGTTGCACTGGACTAACCAGATGGTCTGAAGACAACAGCACAGAAAAGAATAAACTAAAGATGGGACATAAGGGCATTTTATACTAAAGTTGTGGGGACAGACTAGGTGGGCATTAAGGTCATAACTTTGTCAAGTCCTAGACAGCCAGTCTGGACACTGGTGTCTGGGTGAGCATTGGATTAATTAGGATGAGGTACTTTTGAGATTGGGGGAAGTGCCAAGGTAAAACAAAATAACCAGCTTACAATAGTATCAACTATTTTGAGAAAGGATTCCCTTTGAAGTAATATGGTTTGGAAAGTCTTTCACCCCAAAAACATCTGAATCTGAGAAATCGTTTCTCAGATTTCTGAGGGTTGGTGTCCATTCCCGAATGCTGCGGCCAGAGGTGCAGTTGGTACCCGCTGTCACTTCGCTAAACGTGGATGTATTCGATGTTCCTTGTGAAAATACCGTGACAGTTTTTTGTTTGTTTTCTCAGCAAGTAGACTCTGTATTCAGCTGAAACTTTCACACGTAACTTTTATTGTATCTTTCTTTATAATTTTGCCTATAATATGCATTTGTTATTGAGCCATAAGCATTTCTGAAATCATCTCAATCCTTTGGAATATGCAGTGTACAGGACTCTAATCATTCACATCAACAATACCTACCCTCGCAGGTACCCGTTTGCTCTCGGTTGATGGGAAGCATTTACAGTAAAGTGTCTTGCCCAAGGACCCCTGTGTCATGACCGGGATTCGAACCCATGCACTAATGACTCAGAACTTGAGTTTGATGCTCTAGGCCACTCGACCATAACGTGCTATCGTTAAAGAGTGTTTTTTGCCCAGTATTGGATGTACCTCTATCAAAGCCAATCATCTCTACTTTCTACCCATTCTTGTCCATGCTCTTCCTAGCTATAATGTTATCTCCATCATCGTCTTCATTTTCAGAAAATGTTCAGCAAATTTGTTGAAATTATTACAAGTGTTCGTTAGGTTTTTACCTCCAGTGCGAGTTTGTAAACATCCATTAGAAGCAGCAGGAATTCTGTGGTCTTGTCAGAAGAGTCTGGAAAAAGACAACAAAAACATAAAAATATTTCAATTTGGTTTAACTAATCACAAACAAATAAATAAATAAATTAATAAAACACAACATGTTCAAACTAAAAGAATTAAAAGATTCACTTAAACAAAATTGTCGCAGACAGTGTTCATGTTTTGTGTGATCAACCACATACATGAAAGAACAAACCTGTGAAAGTTTTGGCTTAATCCGTTGTGTGAGTCGGGAGAAAATAGTGAAAACGTTACACAATTTCCAGCATGTAAACACATTGTCCTTAATTTGGGTCGCAACAACCAAATCAGCTGTTGCATTTTTAAAAAAGGTTTTCAGATACAGTTTTCTTGAATAAGACTTCATTTCAAAGGGGAATCTTTCACAGACATTTTTTTTTCTAGTAGGAACTTCATAATCAGTAAGCTTTTAGATTAAAACTAAGCAATGATGTATTTTATCCTTGCCAATCCTATGTAATACGTAAAAAAAACAAACTAATGAAATTAGTTGCTCCGAATTGTAGCATAGAGCGACTATACCTTAAGTATCCTGAAGAGATAATCAATTAACACAAATGCAAATTACTCATTAAGGATGGATGCCAGACAAACATTGACATTTCAATTGATCCTCATTAACCCCTTTGCAGACCATTCATTTCCGTCTAATCGTCACCGTATGCCGAGACATGGCTAGCATTGTTGATTTGGTTTTGCTCATTTTTTTTTTTAGAAAAATATAAATTAATACCAACAAAAAGGTTGTTTTGTTTTAGAAATGTAAATCATTGGAAAGTGTCAACTTAGAACATGACCTTTTTGGTAGAGTGGAAGTACAGTCACAATCTTGTGGCCCAACGGCCGGCCGTTGCGGCATTTTGGTACAAGCTGTTTGCAGCCACTGTCGTTTTTAAAGATATACTAGGTTCCTAGACCCTCCTTATGCTATTTACTGAAACACCCAAGGGATTCAATTCAACCGGAAAGCGGGCGTACGGAATTTGATCTCGATTTCCGGCTCTGTGATACTGGTTTGTGAGTGATAGCGGTTTGTCCTGAGATAGCGCCCTCCAGTGGTGAGTTTGTGGGTTGTAGCATGCAGTATGCCAGCTGTACATTTTTGAACTAAGTCTACTCTAAAGGTTTAAATTTTCATCTCAAGGAGAGGAATGAAGCCAAAATAGTCTGGTTTCATGATTAAGTTATCACATGTTGCTCTTATTTGAGATCAGTGAGAAAACATGACACGGGATTCCAACCCATGTTATGAATAGACTGAACCCCTTCCCAGTGACTCTTTTATCTACAAGGATTTCTGATCAGTGGTTCTGGGATCCAGACGATGGATTCTTACTTTGTATGCCTTGTGGCCTGTGATCCGCTTTGTCCGTGTACACAAACCATAGCAATAATTGGAAAGCCTCTGGCCTGGTATTCTTGATGGGAATCTGCAGAGACTTCTTTAAGTTTTTGCCCTTGCGGACTTCTTCATCTCTTTCTTGACTGGAAACACTATCATCTGGAGTACCTTCACCCTGAAAAAAAGAAGAAGAAAAAAGAACATGTTCTTAGACCATTTAAATAGTAATATGACATAAGTGTGAGCGCCATTTTACAAATATACCGCAATGCATCTTGGGAAACCAAGTACAGTTAAAAAAATAATTCAAGCTGCCAAGATGGACTCCATGTTGTAGTTTACATGTAACTATGCCAGGTTTGATAGTTGTGTACCACATTGCTTCAAAATCAGCTCGCCATGATGGTTGCCGGTGTTGCTTGGACTCGGATTTCATCCAGAATCCTTTGTGTGCTGATCAAGCGCATTATCGCTTGACCTGAGATTACAGAGGGTCATCAGACTCTTCCCTTTTTCAAGTTCCCCCTAAGCTCTTGGGGCGACTGCAGCTTTTCCCATGTTGGCCCTTCTCTGTGGAACAGTCTTCCACTTGCCCTTTGTCAGCCAGTTCTTTAAAACAATCACTCAAAACCTATCTGTTCCCACCCTAATCCAAGTTAGAATAATTTTTAAAAAGTTTTTGCAATTTTCCTCTGGTAAGGGGCACTCTATGAGGAAAATTAAATTTTGTATTGGAACTTTGCAAAGGGCACCACAGCAAAAGCACAGGGCACCATGAAAGTTGCTGTGGGTGCCGTGGGTTATTTCGAGGCCCGTGTTCATTAGTACTCGTTCAGTGCCCAACAGAAGGGCGCAAGACTCTAACGACCAGGATTACTAATGTAAAGTGCATTTATTTCATCGTATCAGTGCAAAAATGTTGTATCTCCTAAAATAGCGCTATATACTTTTTGAGGCTTTGCATGGTGAGGTATCAATGTATATTTGGTTTGTGGTAACACCACGTGTATATCTACTAGCTGTGTAGATTTGTTCTTTGGGAACTAGGTCTTGCTTTTTATTCTACTGCCTCGGAGTAGATTTTGGAATTCGGGACACTACTTCGGGAGACTACTTAGTTCTGAAAAGAACTGTCCAGCTTATTAGCTACTACCTAGGCGGAAGGTAGGAAATGAGCCGGGACTACTACTTTGGCTGAGTGGATCGGATCGAGGGGACTTCTCGTTACTAAACTCACTGCTGCGGAGTGAGTTCTTAATTGGTCTCTAAAATAGCACTCTTACATGTTATGCCCGAGTTTGATGTCAAGACATAGTATCTCTCTTAAAACAGCCCTAATGTACAGACCATTTTCCTTCGAGATACGACGTCGACGATATGTTATTGTAAAAAGCCCTAAATGAGAACTAACTATTACTGTCATTATCAGAGCAGGCTATTCAGATTGCTGAGATGACCAAAACAGGTCTACTCAGAACCATAACTGATAAATCACACAGAGTGACAGCAAGATCACCCACACGGCAATATACCCAGTTCTTACACTGTGTTTTACCACATCCGAACGGGCGTATCAGAGCAGCACCCATTACATTTACAGCCGGTACGCTGAGCTGTGTTTAAGACCCATTTATACGGCACCTGGAAAGGGCTTACAAGGTGATGCAGCGCAATCTGCACCCAACCATGCCCGAAACACCGCCGGCAAACCCCCCTCCCCTTCTTTTAACGACTTGATGGCATTACGGTACCATCCGACGGACGAAGCAATTATGGTTTAGTGTAAGCTTTAAAGACACAAGGTGTCATGACTGGGGGACCCGAACCCACACTCTGACACTGAACACCAGAACCTGAGTACGGTGCACCGGGAACACTCCACTTCTCATAACAAATGAAAACCATATGTTTTTTAAAGGGTGCTGGATAAACCAACTAAAAAATAGACAACTTCAAAATATAAAACAGTGTCATATTGATATTAATACACATTTGATTTCAAGGTAGAGTTATGGATTGAGTTTGTCATTGTAATGCTAATTTAGAGAAGAAAGAAAGATACAATGAAAGTCACCTGTGACAGTTTCAGCTGAAAACAGTGTCAACTTGCTGAGGAAACAGCCAAAAACCTGTCAAGGTATTTTCACAAAAACGTATCCATCCACGTTTAGCGAGGTGACAGTGGGTACCAACCGCATCTATGGCCACAGCAATCGCGAATGGACACCAACCTTCAGAAATCTGAGAAACGATTCATGCATGAATCGTTTCTCAGATTCAAATGTTTTTGGGGTGAACAATTTATCCAAACCATATTACTTTGAAGGGAATCCTTTCTCCAACAGCTGTTTTGAATATTGACCAATCTATGACCCTAGCTTTAAAGCAAGATTCTTTTTGAAATTTTACATAGTGGTGGATTCACCGTTGTATCAGATTCCAGTTTTCATGTATGACAGCCTCATACTTTGTTGTGGAACATCTATCTTGTATTACTCCTTTCTAAATCAGTGTAACCAAAGTGAGGCTGGAAGGGTAAATAGTCTGGTGCATTTTTTATGTAGATTTTAAATCAGTAAAAAGGAGACAGGAGATGAGATGATGGCAAGAATGCTTAAAGGGGCTAAACAAAAAGTATACGATTGGAAAGATCTTTCAAAATATAATGATTACCATAAATATCCCTTAAAGTTGTGTGTTTTTGTGTAACTTCGCTTTGAACAAAGAAAAATTGATTGGAGTCAGTTTCCTTTGTGGTTTATTACTTGATATTTGTGTAACTTCTTGACAGAAAACAGTCCTCAACTTTGCAGAACCAAATGTTTGACTCGACAAAATGGTGGACTGTAAGTTCTGCTGTATTTCAAGAGGCATATCTGTGTTTTGGTTATCACTGCTCACCAGTTACAACACACTGTAGGTGTTTTTGTGCAAGAACAGCTCTTAAAAAAAAGGATAAGGAGTAATTCCAAACAGCAACATTTTTGAGAGATTTGAAGGCAGTGTGCCCCTTTAAGGCCCAATGGACAGTAATAGTGTAAGGCGCTTTGATAAAATGTTTAAAAGCACCTAATAAATATCTTTATACAGTCGACTCTCGTTAATACGAGGTCCGCCGGACTGGCCCGTTTTCCTTGTATTACCCGAACCTCGTCTTAAATGCAGCATACTATTTACACTATGACGACGTGTGTAGTGCATGCACTACACACCCGCCTAGGCTAGAATCGAGCTGTTTGCTTCCTACAGTTCTTACGAGCATCCTGTACACAACAATATCACTGATAAATGCATTTTTGTTGTTTTCGATCATTGAAATATAATATTTTGTATAACTAAAGATAAAAATCAAAGCAAAGTGATGTCAAATTTGCCGTTCATGTGACCATGATGTGACAGATTCGATACTGCGTAGCACCTAATGCTGAACGTTGTTTTTCGCTGGTAGCCGTCAGCGTGTAAGCGAAGTAGCATTTCAAGCATAGGTTACCAGCGAAATGTTTCTGGTTTTCGAATCGGACTGAACCGCATGACCAGTCCGATCTGACAAATAGTTTGGCAACAAAAATTATTTCCAAACCTTGACTGAACGGTAAGCTTTTACGCAACAATATTTTTAAAATCTCGCTACAAAAGTATGAAAAACAATACATTTTGCCATCATGGGGCCGCAAAAATACCTTGTATTATCCGTGTTCTTGTTAAGAGCGTGCTCGTATCTTCCTTTTTTTAAGACATAGAAACACGCATGGGACAGTTCGGGACTGGTGAAATACCTCATATAAACCGGCGTCTCATATCTTTCAAGCTCGTATTACTAGAGTCGACTGTAATTACTATTATTGATTTGATTTTGAGTTGATTTCTTGTTTCATTCCAAAAGGAACATACCCAATAACCCATTACTATTGGTCTTCTAAATGCTTTGACAAACTTCCTGGGTCCAATTTCATAGAGCTGTATAAGCAGAGATAATTGCTAAAAAATTTGCTACTAATAAGCAAAAATAAGCAGGATACCAGTCACGGATTGTACATGTGACATGGTATTTTGGCTGGTAACCATATCCCTGGTAAGCATAATTCTGTTGTGAAGAGCTACTTTTTGTGCTTAAAGCAGCTCTATGAAATTGGACCCTGGTCTTTGTTCCGATTCTTGAACTGACCTGTTCTGCTGACTGTCTCTCTTTCGCTTGGGATATTTTGTTCCTGAGGTAGCGACATCTTGGAACAATGATGGCTGCATGTCCTGGAACTACAGTACTATTCTAAAATAAACAAACAGAAAAAAAATCAGTCAATACACTGCCAGGTTCTCAATCTAACTTTCCCAAGTGCGATCTGAAAACGCCAAAACTGGTTTTGTTACTGTTGACATTTCAGAACTTTCCACTCCATTTTAAGAGAACTGCATTTTTAGAGAATAATAGCAACCTTATTTTATTTGACCACCATTGAAAAGATCTTTCTCCTTTTCAACAAAAACATAATAATAAATGATCAGAATTAAAATGTCATAAAAAATACCTTTGAATGATAAACTGATTAATTTGGGGTAAAATTAAAAACAAACGTGTGCTAGCTTTGGAGCTGGAAGTAGCCAAAACCTTGCATGTACAGCAGATGTGGGCATGTGAAATAACGTCAACCAACAGCGCCTAGTTTCATATCTCAAATCTAACTCACAAATGGCTTATTGTGACATGACAACAATGTAAAGAAAAGCTCAACATTTTTATGAGGAGGGTTCTACATCTGACAAAACGTTAGGCGACCCTTAGGCGAAGCAACTTTTTAGCATATTTTTTTTAAATGAATAAAGAATCTTAGAGCTCTCTATAACAAATCATTGACATAAATAACCACCGGTTAACGAATTGTTTGACCATTCAGGCTTAGTACATTTTCAGCTCACCTGTCTTTTAGAGGTCAATTTAACAAACTGTATTATCAGCTAAATATTTAATTTTTGAAATAAGTAGTAATAAAAACAGTTTTTCTTATTAAAATTCCCTCTCACATGAGATCAAAAGAACAGAAAAACAAGTCAATAAACTACCAGGTTCTCAAACTAATTTTCCAAAGTGTTATCTGAAAACGCCAAAACTGTTTTTGTCTTTTTTGATACTTCAGAACTTTCCACTCCATTTTAAGAGAATTGCATTTCCAGAGAATAATAGCAACCTTATTTTATTTGACCACCATTGAAAAGATCTTTCTCTTTTTCAACAATTGAAAATTTGACAACGGAGGGTGAACATGGACAAAATTACAGCTTACAGGTAGGCTCGTAGTTTGGTTAATAAAAAAAATAATAATAATGACAATAAACAATTATTTGGTGAGAAGCACTGCAGCTCTTGATAGTATAAACTATTTTGAGAAAGGATTCCCCTCAAAGTTGGATAATTTGTCACAAAAAAACAAATAAAATCTCAGAAAAGATTCATGAGGGCTGGTGTCCATTCGGGAATACTATGACCAGAGATGCGGTTGGTACACACTGTCAAACGTGGATTGACTAAACGTTCTTGTGGAAAATACCTTGAGAGGTTTTTCAGCTGTTTTCTCAGCAAGTAGACACTGTATTCAGCTGAAACTTTCACATGTGACTTTTATTGAATCTTTCTTTATAATTTTGCCTATAAATTAGCATTACGTTGACAAAAACCAATCAATGAGCCAACCTCTGGTACAAAAAACACCTTGTGTGCTCAAGCTTGAGTGAGTTTTTTTTTGTGCGATCTTGGTTGCCAAAGTCGCCTTTGGTAATGAAAAGGTTTAACCCATGTTTTTAGCTCACCTCACCCACAAGGAATTCCACATCAGTAAACTGTTGACTCAGCAGGAGACGTCCAAAGTCATCCTTGAGGGTACATCTTGGGTAGGATGCAAACTGGAGAAGAAATCAAACCAACCACACCAATTTCATTAAGTAGTTAAGCAGAAAAAAATTTTCAAAAAAAATTGATTTGCTAAGCAGAGTACCAGTCACAAGCAATGTACAATACACAACAATTTGGCTGGTCAACAGGGCCCAATTTCAAAGAGCTTCTTAAGCACAAAAAGTTGCTGAGCAAAAGAAGTTGCTTAGCAAAAAAAAGTTGCTAAGCACAAAAAGTTGCTAAGCACAACAAAATTATGCTTACCAGAATAAAGTCACCAGCCATCAATACCATTTTACATGTACCAAATGTAACTGGTTTCCTGCTTAGTTTTGCTTAGCAGAAAAATGTTAAGCAATATTTTCTGCTTGAGCAGCTCTAAGAAATTAGGCCATGTTTTAACATAACAATAACGTAACAATTAAAATTTATAAGGCGCTATTCCAACAAGATCATAGCCCACATGATAGCAATTAACATGGATAGAGGTGAGTCTTAAGAGCTTTACGAAACAGAGATAAACTAAAAGATTGTTCCAAATCATTGGTCCAGCTAAACTGAATGCTTTTTAACCCAGAACTTTGCTTGCATAGGGAACATTCAAGTAAATGATGTCAAGCTTGGACTGTAGAAAACATGGAGGAGTGTAGTATGACAGCAAATTGGAAAGATATCTAGGAGAAGTTTTGTTTAAGCGTTTATAAGCAAAAAGAGCAAAGTTTACAATGAATCTGTTCCCTAATCTGACGCCGATGAAGTTCCATGAATGATGGGGTAAAACATTTTTTGACTGAAGACCATCAGAAAATGCTGATCGAAACATCCAGTTGTCAAAACATGTCATTTTCAGAACCACCAAAACTCCTACAGACATGTATGAAGATGGTCTTACCGCAAACATCACTAGATGGTTTTGCTAAGCACGTTGAATTTTGTGTGTGTTGCGCGGGCTTTATGTGATTGAGCCCAGGCTTTGAAGATAAAGAAAAAACCTGGGCCTACTTTCATGGCTCTGCTTACCACAAAACTCTGGTGCATGATACCACGGAGCGTAAGCATAGAATTCTGTGGTACCCAGTGTCATGAAATCTGGCCCTTGTACTGAGAAAACCTTTTGACTTATCATTTCACAACTGCTATGGTTTTGTTAAGCAGAAATTTGTTGAGAGATATTTTGTGCTTAAAAGCAGCTTGTTGAAAATATGCCATGTTGGTAAGTCATTATTTCACATGCCCACACATCTACTGTTTATTCAAGTTTTTGGCTACTTGCGGCTCCAAAGCTGGCATAAATTTGTGTGTAATAATCCCAAAAGAAAATCACTCAATTTATCACCCAATGGTATTTCATATGACACAAACTGATAATTCTGGTCATTTCCAGGACGGGCAGTTTTTCAAGGCAACAGTCTTGGAGTGTTACTGATTGGACAGCACCATTTTTCCTTCTCAAAGTAAAGCTTTTCTGTAGATTCTGACAGGATACACTGAGGGCCAGCTGTCAGTCGAACAACAAAAAAGGAGACCCAGATTCAAGTTGATTCAGTTCGCGTACAAGCCGAGGGACGGGTTACCTGAAATAACCGTGACAAATATGAGGTAACTTCCTCCGTGACAAACGACCAACTGACTGACTGACGAACAGTCGCCAGATTTGGGACGACAGGAAAGAACGCTGTGGAGAATGGGAGTAAACAAGTCCCCCTTCTAGGCCCCTAAGGAACATCTCTTGTAGCTTTTTTTTTTTTAAGCAGATGATTCAAGAGATTTTGATCTAATTGAGCAGCCAAGATTTGCAGCTTGCAATCCGACTTTGTACAACAATCAGAGAGATTTTGTACAACAGACAAGGAGATTTTGTACAACAATCGGGGAGATATTCAGAATTACATTTAACATAACGGGGAAAACGTCTCCAGATTTTGTTCACCAGAACATGGAAAGATTGGTTTATTTTCAGGGAACTTGCTGCAGAATCAGGGTGAGTTGGCTTGGCGCCGGCGAGCTTCCTGAGGGACTGAAGGTTAAAAATCAAACCATTCCATCAGGGTGGGTAAGGAAGATCATCCAAATGATCTCCAAATGTAAACTTAGCGGAAAATGAGAGCATTCTTTGATTAGTCATGTATACCTTGACCACAGGTCACACAGAAATCTGGCTTTCTGTTTGATTATCATGTTTTTTTATTCAATTTGGCGGTGAACGAAGAAAAATCGACTTTAACGGAATCGGAACCCGCGACCTCCGGATTAACAGGCCGGCGGTCCACCTACTGAGCTCTCTAGCCCTTGGAAGCCTCCCCATTTTGTCAATATCTTTGTTCCGGGTGTCGGTCAGAAGCCGGTCTTTACGAACAATGACAGTCACATTTTGAATGAAAATCACTTGGCTGCGTATACAAATTAGAATGCATGATGTGGCCAAAAATCAAAATCCAAGTTGCATGTAAAGATGGCATCTATCAAGGGACGTGGCGTGTCATGGCCTAGTGGTTAAGAGCACCAGATTCAAGCTCTTGTGTTTCTGATCAGCAGAGTGTGGGTTCGAGTCCCAGTCGTGACACTTGTGTCCTTAAGCAAGACACTTAACCATGATTGCTTCGTAAAGTTGGGGAGGTAGTGCTTTCTGCTCTACCAGCCAGGCTTCTGATGGATGATACCCAAGCCTACATCCGTATGGACTGTAAAGGGGGTAACCCTGTTTCAGCCCCAGGAGTAGGTGGCAACGGCCCCTGGAAAAAATAGTTGATTGTAGCCCACACCTTGAAGTGGCCTTCAGGCCTTGTGTGTCTGGCGACTTGCATAAAAAACAAAAAACAACCCACAAAAAAACACAAAAAAAACCAACTACTTAGAGGTTGAAACGTGACTATATTTATAAAATTGGATGAAATTCTTGTATCGCGGAAATAAATTTTGACCTGCCTTACATCGATCAACCCTTAAAGGACGCAGAAGACATTGGTACGTCTCAAAGACCAGTATCTGCACTTTGTGACCGAACATAAACATGAAATAACAAACCTGCGAAAGTTTGACCTCAATCCGTCATCAGAGAAGACAGACAAAGGTGAAAAATCCCATTACGCGGCTTCATTGTTTTCTAACACCGTTGTTGGACCTCGCAAGTTCAAAACTGACTATTTTACTCATTTCTCAAAAGCGCTTGCATTTCAGGAAATAACATTTCAAGGGAGGGTTTCCACCACGGCCATCTTTGTACCATGTTAGTTTTGTGTAAATCTGTGATCATTCATATTTTCAGTCTCGCCAACTTTGTTCACACCCTTTCAATACAATTCAATAAAGATTTTGTCCATGATATAAGTAACATAGACATGCGCAGGTTATTTACATTTACATTACTATGTTGGCATGAACAATGAATGTGACATAATAAACATACGAATTATGGAAATTCCAAATACCCTATAAACATACAGCACTATACAATCATAGCCAACACGTAGGAAAAAAGTACAGTGCTAAGAATTGGACATGACACGAACAACAACAACGTTACAAAGACCAGATATATACATGCAAGATGACTGATAGAGCAGCCTTTTGTAAGAATCATACGCAAGTATACAATATGCAAACTATTTTTCTTTAAGTTTTCGTAAGGGTTCAACAAATGATTATTTAAGTTTGTTGGTAAAGGACTCAAGAGTCAGAGACTCCTTGAGATCCGGATCGAAACACTCCAGTGAGAAAGAATCAATAAGCCATTTTGACATATGGTGGACACATAACTATGACACTATAAGGTTTGGGTAGATTTGTCTGTAAAACACCCAAACTAAACAGTGCACTGCTATATTGTCCACCATACCTCAAAAAGGCTAATAGAAATTGAAGTAAATTAATCATCTCAGACAGCAACTTTTCATTTGGATAAAGTACACCCGTACATGCCTTTGAAAATAAGGATAATCCTACCTGAAATCTATACATCTCTGAGCTGCGGACGTTGTTGTCAACTGCTCCTCCGAAGATAAACATAGCATCACAGATGACAGCTGCTGCATGGAACAATCTACCTGTTGGACTCTTGAGTAACCGAAACGAACAGAAGAAGAAAAAAAAAAAAGTCAAGAAACCAGGCTTCATTTTTTAACTTTCTGAACACACACTCACCACGTGATGTTGCTTAATGTATCCCTGCATTTAGTTCGGGGGGTGGGTATCAAATCTTATCAACTTGATATCTTGCAGATTTTTTTGCAATGTCTGGTAGGTGTGTTCTGAAAGTGTTGCTTAGACGGAGACTTCCTCTTGTACGCCGTTACAGACTTATTGCATTGTCTCAAATGTGTCTCCTGGGTAGCTATATGCACATGTGGGACTCTAAACCAAGCTGGGATGGATAATTACTAACATGTGGACTCTATGCACTATGCATATCAGTGAACACACCATGAATTGCGTTTTGCATTAAAAACTCATCAATTACTGTCATTGGTTCAATTCTCGTTTGGATTTTCTTCGATACTAAAGCCGGTTTGACAAAATCAGAGCAGAAAGAGACAACTGCATGGTACCTTTATTGATAATGAGTGCTTTAATTGCACTGGTGGGCAGGGAGCCAAACTGAGATACCTAGGAGTACATGTATGGATTTCAACTGACAGGCAGCTTTCTTTTTGGGAACTTGAAGTTTTGCGCCAAACATTAATCAAGCTCGACTTGTCCAATGGCTGTCATGCTCAGGCTTTGGGCCCGCCATTAAATGAATTTCATTGGTCAAGCTGATGTAGTATTCCTCATAAGGAAGCTGGTGCCCTGGTGCTTACTCATAACAATGCATGGCTAAGCAGACTACCAGCCATATCAAAGATTAAAGGTGAAAGGCCTGACACCAGGACCCCATTTCATGGCCCTGTCTACCAGAATGTTCTAAAATTACTGCGCCCTGGAAAGCATGTGATTCTATGGGCCACGTTGTCATTCATGAAATAGACTGTGCAAGTCTTGCGCATATAAACTTCCGGGACCATTGTGGTCCCAGCCATATGGAGTTTTACATGGGGGAGATTTTGTTTCATCACTTATTTTAGTTTAACATTTTAGTTTATATCCATGAATATTATATATGTTGTTGGGAATGTAACACTAAGTGATGAAAAATATGAAAGTAAAATCAATTCAACAGTATAAAGAAGAGACCTGAGAATTAAACTTGACCTCAGCCTGTTACTTGCAAAAAATTAAGAGTTTTTGTCCACCTCTGATCAGGAAACTTTTATTGTTTTTGTCATGCGATGATAATTGCGAGACGCTATAATTGCCAGAAGCCTTTTCATTGCAGTCTATGGTCGTTGAGGCATCAGCGTCCTCCATAAATTGTGTCACGCATCAATTTTACGCCCGTGTGACCATCGAGTGTCCGCATAAGGGGTTTCCAAAAAGTTAAGATCAAATAAACATCCTTGTCCCAGAGTTTCAATTTGTTTTCAATAATAATTAACAAATTATTTATATATTCATTATAAAAGCTAAAAATCATTTTATAAAATTTTTAATTATTATTTTTGTTGTTCAGATTTTGTCATTAGATGTACTTTAAATCAAGGATTTGATTTCAGAAAAAAAAGTTCTTCTTTTGTAGTGATTTCTTGTTTCGATATGCACAAGTCTTGCACAGTCTATTGGGCCCAGCATAGAGCTGCTTTCAAAGCACAACAAGTAGCTAAGCACTAAGCGATTTTTACTTACTAGAATAAGGTTACCTTCCAAAACACCATGTGAATAGTATCCCACTCATGACTAGTTTCCAGCTTATTTTTTGCAAAGCAGGACATTGTTAAGCAAAATGTTCTGCTTAAGCAGCTTCATGATATTGAGCCCAGATCTTTCAGCTCATCTTCTTATCTAAACTCCTTCATTGGGAGAAAGCATTTGGTTGATGGCTGCAGATTTCATTGGACTAAGTTTAAGAAGAGTTAAGATATGTCGACAGATTTGAAAGTCATGAATTTATCTTAGTTTTGATACAAATCACTAGCAGATGAGATAAGGAGACCGCAAACATTAGGTTTAGATAGCTCAGCTGGTAGAGCACTGTCACATTAATCAGGAGGTCTTGGTGCAAATCCCGCTCTAGTAATATTTTGTACTAAAAAGTAAGTACTAAGTAAGTTCAAATTTGCCTAGTCAAATTCTCTCGTGGTTTATTACTTGAGATAAGTTGGACTTTGTGTAATACAGCTCTGATTAATTTTGAGGTTTTTTGGTAAAAATTCTGAAAACACCATCCTTATAAACTCTACAAACACAAAGACTCTACAAAGACGGACCAAATAGTCTGCTGCCCCCAACTCCTATCATCAGTCATGTCATAATTCTAAGGCAACCACACAATGTTTACCCGCAAAACATATCTCCCAACACTGTAAAACCCGCTGTAATGCATCATTACACATTCAACAATAGACTCCTTGGTCATGCTCCCTGAAGGCATGACTAAGATCATTATAGATAAAATTACCACATCCTGAGAACCAGACTATTTTAGTAAATATGCCCAAAGCCCCCTCTTTTGCTCTTTTCAAACCACGGGTAATTACAAATAGGTGTGCGGGTAACATGCGGTGCTAATTTCACATCGATGTACGGGTAAATTACAGTGCTAAATGCACGCCGATGTGCGGTTAACACACAGTGCTTATTACACATAAGTGTATGCATAGCACTCAGTACTAATTGTACATAGGTGTACAGGTACCACTCAGTGCTAATTTCACATTGGTGTACGGGTAACACTCATTGCTAATCACTCAGTGCTAATAATTACAGTGCAGTGCTAATCAGAAAGCAGTGTACCATTCCATGCTTTATTTCACATGGGTGTACGGGTAACACTCAGAACTAATTTCAAATCGGTAAACGGATAACACCAAATGATAATCACATATCGGTGTATGAGTACCAAGCGGTGCTAGATGCACATCAATGTACGGGTAACACTCAATGCTAAATTCGTATCAGTGTACGGGTAACACTCAAAGCTAAGCACACATTGGTGTACCACTCAATGCTTTTTTTCACATCAGTTTACAGGTAACACTCAAAGCTAAGCACACATCGGTGTACGGGTAACACTCCAAGCTAAGCACACATCGGTGTATGGGTAACACTCAGTGCTATTTGCACACCGGTGTACAGGTAACACTCAAACTAAGCACACATCGATGTACCACTCAATGCTTTTTTTCACATCGGTGTACGGGTAACACTCAGAGCTAATTTCTCATCGGTGGAGGGGTAACACTAAAAGCTAAGCACACATCGGTGTACAGGTAACACTCAAAGCTAAGCACACATCGGTGTACAGGTAACACTCAAAGCTAAGCACACATCGGTGTATCACTCAATGCTTTTTTTCCACATCGGTGTACAGGTAACACTCAGAGCTAATTTCTCATCGGTGGAGGGGTAACACTCAAAGCTAAGCACACATCGGTGTATGGGTAACACTATTTGAAAATCAAACATCGGTGTATGGGTAACACTCAGAGCTAATTTCACATCGGTGTACAGTTAACACTCAAACTAAGCACACATCGGTGTACCACTCAATGCTTTTTTTCACATCGGTGTACGGGTAACAATCAGAGCTAAGCACCTCTTGGTGTACGGGTAACATTCAATGCTTTTTTTCACATCAGTGTACAGGTAACACTCAGTGCTATTTGCACATCGGTGTACAGGTAACAATCAAAGCTAGGCACACATCGGTGTACCACTCAATGCTTTTTTTCACATCGGTGTACGGGTAACACTCAGTGCTATTTGTACATCGGTGTACAGGTAACAATCAAAGCTAAGCACACATCAGTGTACCACTCAATGCTTTTGTTCACATCGGTGTACAGGTAACAATCAAAGCAAAGCACACATCGATGTACCACTCAATGCTTTTGTTCACATCGGTGTACGGGTAACACTCAGAGCTAAGCACACATTGGTGTACCACTCAATGCTTTTTTTCACATCGGTGTATGGGTGAAACTTAGAGCTAAGCACACATCGGTTTAGGGGTAACACTCAGTGATAATTACACATTGGTGTACAGATAACACTCAAAGCTAAGCACACATTGGTGTACCACTCAATGCTTTTTTTCACATCGGTGTACGGGTAACACTCAGAGCTAATTTCACATCGGTGTATGGGTAACATGCAGTGTTAAATGTACATCGGTGGAGGGGTAACACTCAAATTAAGCACACATCGGTGTACCACTCAATGTTTTTTTTCACATCGGTGTACGGGTAACACTCAGAGCTAATTTCTCATCGGTGGAGGGGTAACACTCAAAGCTAAGCACACATCGGTGTATGGGTAACACTCAGTGCTGTTTGCACATCAGTGTACAGGTAACACTAAAAGCTAAGCACACATCGGTGTACAGGTAACACCAAAAGCTAATTGCACATTGGTGTACAGGTAACACTCAGAGCTAATTGCACATTGGTGTAAGGGGTAACACACAGTGCTAATCAAACATCAGTGTACGGGTAACACGCAGTGCTAAGTGCACGACAGTGTTCGGGTAATTTGAAGTGCTTATTTACATCGGTGTACGGGTAATACTCAGTGCTTTGTGTAGGGGTAACACTTAGTGCTAATTACATAATGCTGCAGGGTTATCACACAGTGCTAATCACACATCAATGTATGGATAAAACGCAGTGCTAATCGCACATTGAAGTACGCGTAACAAGCTGTGCTAGTTGCGCAGCGGTGTAAGGGTAACACTCAGTGCTAATTGCACATCGGTGTACAGGTAACCCACAGTGCTTATTACACAATGGTGTATGGTAACACTCGGTGCTAATTTCACATCAGTGTACAGGTTACACTCAGAGCTAATCACACATTGTAGAAAGGGTTAAACCAGAAGAACATAAATCTTTATCTCTATAGCAAATTTATTAAAAATTTATTAAAAGTCTTTCTAAACGATATCACCTTTATCGAACAATCCATTGAGCCTGGCCCAACTGCTGCCCACGATAAAGACGGCGAAGGTAAAGCATACAACACATGCATCTGGAAAATCGCAGCTATCAAGCTTGCGGGAAGTTGTTCACATTTTGTACTGTGATTTTAACGTGTCTGACTTTTGGGCAAGCTTCATGAATCAGTCTATTTCACGAACGTCACTGATTTTTAAAGAGAGGCTCGAAGGTGAAACTAAGTTGTGTGATGCACTCATTTTCAATTTTCAAATAGATAGAGTCCTCTTGAAGTGGAGTAAAAGATTACAAGTCTCTATCCTCATGTTAAAACATCGTAAAATTTCATTTTATTTCATACTTTTTCAGAGCTAACAGATCTCTCAAACAGATCTCTGCACTCCAAAGAGGAATTTCTGCACAAGTCAAAATTCAGTAATGAACTGAAAACTCTCTGTAATAAAAAAATGTACAGAGCATATATTTGAAATGTGACATCATCAAACATCAATTTTTTGATTTTGATACAAATTGCACTTGCAGGGTATTAAACATAGTGGCATTTTACACCATTTTTATGTGAGATTTCAGACTTGTAATTTTCTTATCATTTTGTATAAAGACTCTTGCTATTGGAAAATGAGTGCCTCACAAAACTCAACTTGACCTTGGGAGCCCCTCTTTAACAACATCTTCTTTCTGAGGTTCAACTTTACCTGACTATCTGAGGAAACCTTGATCACTTGCCACTCTTCAGCATCCAAGTCATAGCTGCGGAACCCAAGGAGAACAAACAGGCTTTATTTACCGGAAAACTACCGGCAAAGGGGGAAAAACTGAGTCACGATGCGGTCACAGCGTGGTCCAACCATGGATGTACCTGTATCAGATGTCATCACTCTCATCAAATCCTGAATTCAATCACTCTCGGTGACCAGATTTGTAAGTCATGGCTCGATGATGGAGTAGATGAGTGGGAAGGCCCTCTTTGGAAACCACGGCTCTGGCTTGGGCTCCATCAGTTATTTTTGAAAGCATTTGCCGTTGGTACAGAGTTTCACACAGCTGAATGCAACCTCCAAGTGGTGTACCATATCGCTGCGCTGTTTTTTTTTCTTTCCCAGAATGCCTTGCTCGATTATAACGCCTGGAAGTGTGACTTTGAAATATGTGGTTGATCCATTCTGTGTTAGAGACATACGCAGAGCATGCTATAAAAAGGCGCATCAAGTTATAGAGCAACTGGTCCTCTCTCTTTCTTTTTCTGTCTAACTGTATGCAGTTTATGGTGACCACATAAAAATGTAATTCATTTGAGTTTTGTTGGGGGTCAAAATACGTGCACTTTTACACGCGCATGCTAAGCGCCTGCAAGCGATTGAAAGTTTTTAAAGGGGGTGCACGCAGAGCAGTCACTTTTGGTCAGCCAATCAGCATTGACTTGCTGTGCTTCTCTTCCAGGGGTTAGTGGCGAGAGGAATCGATACGGCACGCGGCCCATGGTAGCGAGGCTGGGGTGAATGGAGCCTCAACCAGAGCTGAAGCTGAAGCTGAAGCTGCAGTTTCAAACAGGGTCCAGAGGCCATGTCCAAATCGGCGGCCACAGCTAGGGCTTCGACTGTTTCCAAGGATGTTGCTAAGGACATCCCACATTTCAGCACATGATAACAAGGTGATCCAGGCATAGCCGTAGCCCTAGCCACCAATTCAGTCACAGCCTAAGACTCATTAAAAAGTATTTATAAAACCATTTTTGTTGTTGTGAGGTTAAGAGCTGCCAAAGGCTGGCTTATATCTAGAGGCCAATACAATTAGTGGTAAAAACCACATCCAACAACTCTTATTTGGTAACTGTGAGATTACTCACACTGAGGAACCACAAACCACATAGCAATGAAAACCAGGGCACAATTTCATAGAGCTTGCTTAAGCATAAAAACTGGCTAAGCATAACAAAGTTATGCTGACCAGAATCAGTTTACCAGCCAAAATAACATGTGATATTTACAATCCGTGACTGGTATCCTGCTTAGTTTTGCTCAGCAAAAAGCTGTTAAGCATAATTTTCTGCTTAAGCAGCTCTATGAAATTGGGCCCTGAAGAATGCTGAGTACATCAGTATCTGTGCAAGTCTTCATTGAGGAAATTCACGTGAGAAGCCAGTATTGACTTAATGGCTAATTGCAGACTTCCGACAAGTAGATCTGGTAGTTTGCCATGTTTGTTGACCATAGCTGAATGCAACCAGGTCCCAGTTTCATAGAGCTGCTTAAACAGAAATTATTGCTTAGCATGTTTCTGCTAAGCAAAAATTAGCAGAATACCAGTCACAAAATGCACATGTGACATGGTTTTTTTTTTGGCTGGTATTCTTATTCTGGTAAGCATAATTTTGTTTTTCTTAGCTACTTTCTGTGCATACGCAGCTCTATGAAATAGAGCCCAGAACCTTGTAAACCCTTATAAGGTGTTACATAATGGGTCTCATAGTTCAAATACTTCAAAAGCCTGTCTTAAAAATGTTCTTCTTTGTTCCAGCACCCTGAGTACCTTGTTGGTAGATTCGTACACTATATAAGTCTGCGGTATTGTTGAAAAAATATAATGCATCATAAAGTTCTATCGTTTGAACAAACGTGACCGTCCAAACTAAAAATAAAAGGATTAATATGCTTGAGAATCAAATGACTGATTGAAAGTAATGTACAACATTGCAATGTTGCACCATCCTTTTACCCACTGATTCAACAAAACCCAACTTCTGGCAACTGTGTGCTATGTTTGACCTTCCAGACCCACTAGATCTCCAGATTACATTTCAACCTCACTGGACCTCACAACACCGATATGAAGAAACTTACGCTCACAGGGCAACCTACGTATTCCCCGCACTGCAAAGAAAGCAGGAGGTGAAGCCCTCTCTCGTAGCAGGTCCAAGAATCTGGAACTCTATCCCACAATCAGTCAGATGCTCTACCTTAATACACATGTTTAAATCCTCCGGCATACTTGTTTGTTAAACTCATGCTAATAAGTCATTCTTGTTTTTGTCTTTTCTGACTATCAGAGTGAAATCTTGGTGGGCTTTGTAACCTTTGGAGAAGGCGCGTTATAAATGTTATTATTGTTATTAGTAACATCCCCCAAAGTATGTCAGTACTTACAAGTATTGGTCACTCGGCAACGTGTTATCTGCTGCTCCTCCAAAAACATACAGATGGCGTTCATGGGCCACCATAGTGTGACCATAACGACGCTGGGGCGGTGGTGGGGTGCCCTTCAAGACGTGGTCCGACTGAATCTTTCTCCATCTGAGGTAAAAAAAATATAGAAACTTAAGATTGAATAATGAAATTAACTTGTACATGGGTTTTGAGAAATTGCATGGTGAGGTATCTGCCAGTTTGCAGTAACACCTTGTGTTTAGTTCTACATTGCTGTGTGGATTTCCTGAGGACTTGTCTCACTATTTCTCCTGAAGACGATCAGAGTATACCAATCGAAACGTTGACGATCAGAGCATACCAATCGAAATGTTGACAATCAGAGCATACCGATCGAAACGTTGAGTCGTTAACCACCGGTTCTTTTCAGAACCAACACTACTCAAAAGAGATTTTCACATGGTGTTACAGCAAACCTCTCTTAGTTACTATTTACTCTACTGCAACGGAGCAGATTTTGAAATTCGGGAGACCACTTAGTTCTGAAAAGAACTGTCCTGCTTATTTAGTACTACCTGTAAGGTAGGAAATTGGCCGGGACTATTACTTCTGATTAGTGGATCAAGGGACTTCTCGTTATTAACTTCACTGGCACAGAGTGGGTTCTCAATTGGTCAGAGACTCCGCGGTAGTAGAATAAATAAAACAAGTTCTCAAGAACAAATCTACAAAGCAAAAATAGATATACACAAATGTATAGTAAAGACAATCTTTTCATTGCAGAAGTTGAGCAAATTTCAAACAGGGTCGAGGAGCTGGTCTGTTGTGATTGTTATGAATAAATCACTCGAGCGTATCAGTGGCTGGTCAGCGAAGAGTGGTCCGGCCACCCGGCAGATTGGTCCGGCCACCAGGCAGCCTTGGTCCGGCCACCAGGCAGCCTTGATCCTGTCCTGTAAAGCAACTGACGTCCAACTCCTGTTCTTTCCTGACCTCGTGACTCTTGACTCACCAATTGTATCCAAACACTACACATGCACCACATGTACAAAGAAAGTTACATTATTGTTACACTACTAGAAAAAATAATTGCATACCATATTTTAAAAAGAACACATCTGGGACCATTTTCATTGTTTGACTGTACAGATAAATATATACAGTCAGTTGTATAGATAAATATAAGAGTCAGACACAGAGCCAAAAATATCTGATGAGTACCGTATTTGACTTCCTCAATAATTCTGACTCAACTCTCAAGCTGTAAAATGCAGAAGTTCTAGGTTTGTAAAATATTCACCATTAAATGAACGTGGCCATTCACGACCTCCTGCAAATCCAAAACCTGCGAGCAAGGGGCCCAATTTCATAGAGCCAGAAGCACAACAAAATTATGCTTTACAGAATAAGTTACCAGCCAAAATACCATTCCACATGTATCATCTGTAACTGGTATCCTGCTCATTTTTTGCTTAGCAGAAATTTGTGAAGCACAAATTGCTGCTTTAGGAGCTCAATGCAAATCCCAAAAGGCCTTATCTCTTCCTCATCACCGATATCCTCTGCTCCTTCAACTTAGCTGGTAACCTACAGAGACCAGGCATTTACCAGCTGCGCATCCAATCTCTAGAACTCCTTGCCAGACAAGTTTAGGAATTCAATTAACCCTCCTTCATTTAAGCACCATCTTAAGACACATCTCTTCAATATACATATTTGGTGTTTTCCAAATGACTGGCACCTTCGAAGGCTCCACAAGATACTGTGTGCTTTATAAATATTCTGTTGTTTCCATTATTATTAAATTACTAAAATGCAACCAAGAACTTACATGAGAACGTAAATTTTTCAGCAAAAATACCTGCAGAAGGTTAGGTTAGCTTTCAACTGAAAAGCCTAATGGTCGCCAAAGCAATGGAAACATCACACGCATGTAGTTACAGTACTCATTGCCAATCAAGCTAAAAAGTTGGTACCTCACCTCTTCTCCATGAAGCAGAACCTGTATAAGTCATTGGTGATCTTGGCGCCACTCTGCCCGGAGAAGACAAACATGCTGTCCCTGGCCACGGCCACAGGGAAGTTGCAACAGGTCGGCGGATTGTCACCTTCCTGTTGAATCTGAAATGAAAAAAGAAAAGAAAAAGATTTTTACAAAATTATCACACTTCCAAAGACTCATTCACCAAAGAAACTGTTGTATGATGGAAAACATTTGGGAGATTCCAAATATGACTTTTGTTTCTGTAACAATTCAGCATGCTAACCTTTTGAAATATGTACTTGGCTCAATACTCTCCAATGCATGTGCCCAGTCAAAGCATAAATTTGTCCATTAGGTCATCCTACTATGCACTTTTCCCCAATCCACACAGAGTGACCTTTTGAGACTGTACAGCTGACCTTATCAACAAATCAAAGGTCAATTAAGGTCATCAAGAGAAGACAATCATCATTGTACGGCCTCTGTCTGCCGAGTTTATTAAGCCGGCAAAAAAGACCTTAGTCTGGCCCACTGAGTATCTTAAAATGTATCCGCTGTGAGTGAAGACTGGGAATAAGGCCGGGTCACTGACATCTATAATCCCAGCCAGACTCTGATGGCCGGGTGATTTTCATCAACTCCAAAAAGCAGACGCTCTGTCGTCCTGAGACGAGCGTCTGATTATGACTAATTCTAAGCACAGCAGCGAGAGACAAAATTCCAAATACGGCATCGGGGTGGCTTGTTTTGTATTGTTTTTTTCCCCCCACTTCGTAACCATAACATTCGACTGACGATGAAATCACAACATTAAGTCTTAAAAGTCAGGTCAGAGTGGTGAAAGAGTGCAGAACAACCTGTGTGCATCAGCACGGCTCAATGGCGCCACAACATGAAAGCACAAAAAACACAGGAGCCCGATCAGCAAAATCTGGGACTCTTTTTTTACTAAACAATTTTATCGTGTATGATGTCACACACCGGTTATGATGTCATAGCGTTCAGATTCTGAATCCAGGTCAGGGTGGTGAAAGGTTTGGGAAACCACTTGTAGGTCAACATGGTACATCAGTGTTTAGCTCCTACAACCTCGTTTTTAACCCTTTGGAGACCAAAGTGGCCGGAAATGGCTTGTACCAAAATGCCCATAGTGGCCGCAAAATAGCTGCAAGATCGGACCTACTTCCACTTAACTAAACAGGTCAAAGTAAAGGTCGTGACCTGAAATTGACATTTTTATTATTAATTGGTTTATTGCTAAAATCACATTGCAGCCAAAGGCTGAATTACATGAAATTGACACTATCACAAAATACAATTTTAAAACCCGAAACAAGAAACAAAACTATACAGAAAAGCATACTAAAAATGACAAACAATGTTTCCTGTGTTGACTTAGTATCTACGTTTCTAAAACAAAACCAGAATTTCTGTTTAATATATATTTTTTTCAGACTCTTTTACACGAACAAAAGAATTGTTTCAAAAAAATCAACAATAAAGCCTTGTTTGGGTGTATGGTGATGATTTTACATAAATGAATGGTCTCTAAATGGTTACAGCAACAATAAAAGGCAAACACATGAAGTGTTGACAAAAATCTTAGGTACTTTGGTCAAAGACTTTGAGTGTATGGCGTCACATACATACATCCTTTGAAACAGAACAGTGCCCTCTTTGAGAGAGCTGAGCCAACTCATTGCCGTACTTGATGCAATCTAGTAAGGTTCGTGGTAACACCATGTACGTACATAGAATCATTCTTTGAGCTGGAGAAACAACTTGGCAATTCGATCAGTACGCTCTTTACAGAACCCCAACAACCCAAAGAGAGATTTCATGTACACGATCCTACCACAAACCTTACTAGAATACAATGCAAATAATTTCATTGACGACTTCACAGTCAAACTCATCTGTAAAGACCAGCTTGAACGAAAGCGGCAACATTTGCTGAATTTAATTTAAAATGTATTCAACTAATAAGGAAATTGAGTTCACATGAGAGTAAACAGATTTTACAATCATTTCAAACGCTTCTCTGGAGCTTTTCAGAAAGATTTGCAAAAAAGCCCTGTGATGTCGTCACATCATTTCTGGGAGCTCTGTTTTGTACAACCGCTTTGTTGCAACAAACAAAGCAACACCCCACAGATGACGTCAAAGCATTGTCATTTTGACGCACTCCGTCAACAGCAGAAACATAACTGGTTTTTGAAATCCTTGAGATTAGGTCTTAATTTGTTGATCGCTAATTCTGAAAAACTCAGAAGTGTAAGTGTAATAACAATAAAATAAAAACATATTTTGTTCTGTTCAAAGCATTCCTGTTAAAATTTTTCTCCTCAAGTAGCTGTTTAAGGCTACTATCCTTCACTAAGAAAAAGCTTGTATGTGTGGTGAGTGACGACATTTAGGCCCAAATTATTTATAACCTGTGTTTACTTATAGAGACATGACTTGGCTTAAGGCCAATATGTTTCATCGACAAGAACATGCCGGCGCCCATGGTACATGATTAAGCACTGAGTGATAAATCATAATCTCTCAGACATCTTTTACGATTTCTGGGACACCCATCACAACTGTGTAGGAAAGCTACACGTGAATGTCAAGCTTAATCTGTAGAGTTGCATCTTGCATCTTAAAGGTACGAAAATAACCGCAAAGTTTAAGATTATTTTTGAATTTTTACCGAAATGTAATCACAAGTAATCGGTTCTCTTAAATTATATTCAAATAAGCCACTTGGGGCGGTCGGAGTGGCCTAGTGGTTTCTTTCCTCGCCTTCCACCTCTAGGACCCTGGTTCGAATCCAGCCGGGGGGCACTATGTGGATCGGTGACTCAGTCCCTATTTGATTGCGTGGGTTTTCCCTGGACTAAAATCACTGGGGTTTTCCCTCCCACATCTAAAAGTGACACTTCCTTCCTTGTCAACTCTCCATGGTGTTCTGAGCTAGTACAGTGATTAAGTTTCCTTTTTTGAGAGTCCTTGGCTTCACAACCATAATTTATCAAATAAATCAATAAATAAACAAGTAAATAAATAAGCACTGTGGGGTCCATTTTTGACAAGAGTTGTTCACTAGAGTCATTTGAGCAATTTCATGTCCTACCAACTTTTTTTGGGGGGGTCTCCACATTCCAATTTCCAATGTCTACATTTTAAAGCCAGACAAACTATACTGAAAACCTTCAAGTTTACTCTATTCTCAACTTTTGCACCAGGCAAGATTCCCCCAATCAGTCTTTTGGAATACTGCCAGGTTTTCGTAATCCATTTGGATGTACATAAGCTTGCTCTAATCTCCATTTAAGCTTACCCTAATCTAAAACTTAAGCAATTAGCAATCTTGCCCTCATCTTCAGTTCAGAGTCCTGCAAGCTTTCTCTAAATCTCTAGTATGGAACTCCACACGCTTTCCCTAATCCCAACTTTAACATCACTGCAAGTTTGCTCTCATCTGACTTCAGTGCCCTGCAAACTCGATGAAAGTTGCCGAAGCAAGCTTTAACTTCCGTAAAAAGGAAGCACCCTTTTCCTCACATTTGACCCAAGAGTGCATAAAAAAAAATCCCCAAGTTGTGGGTCCACAGGCTAATTCCTCCCCCCCCCCCCTAAGAGACCAGAAGTTGTCATAAATACTTAATCTAAAACCAAACCATAACTGCAGGAAATGACAACCTTCCTCATGGGGAGGGAGGAGGGGGGGGATTGGTCGCCGGTGGCATCACCAGGGGTACCAATCTCCCCCTTCTCCCCTGTAATCCCTTCTGCGAGGCTAATTTATGATTCACACTATATTTGTTTTTCATCTGATATACTTAACCGGGATTAGGGAAGAGGGGGGGGGGGGGTCATGAGGATTCTTGCATCTGTAAAACGGAAGTGGATTGAGTGTATGGAGGGCCCTTCAGGGACGCCCTAATAATGTGTGAAATATCTGACGACTGACGAGGGAGTAACCTTTTAACACAAACCTTCCCGAAACCCATTATAAAGTTAATTCGATAGTTTTGACTTCTGCGTGGGAGAATATTTTAATATTGTGGTAGAGAAACCCCAAACCAACGTAAACGCTACGACCACTTTAAAAATGCGAATGTCTGTGCCACATTAGCACAACTTTATTTAAATTCACAGGAAGACTAATTTTGCCGAAAGAAACGGTCATACAATGGTAACTACTCCAAAGATTCCCGTAAAAACTTACCTGGAGAGAAGCACTGCAGCTGTTGATAGTATAAACAATTTTGAGAAAGGATTCCCTTCGAAGTAATATGGTTTAGAAAAATTTTCACCCAAACACATCTGAATCTGAGAAACGATTCATGCATGAACCTGAAAAACGATTCATGCATGAACCATTATCAGATTTTAAGAGGGTTGGTGTCTGTTCGAGAATGCTGCAGCCAGAGATGCGGTTGGTACCCTCTATCACCTTTCTAAAGGTAGATGGATTTGGCGTTCTTTTGAAAATACAGTGACAGGTTTTTTTGCTGTTTTCTCAGCAAGCAGACACTGTACTCAGCTGAAACTTTCACATGTGACTTTGATTGCACATGTGTAATGTACCTTTCCTTATAGTTTTGCCCACAAATCAGCATAATGTTGACAATAATCAATGTGCGACCCATAGAGTTATATATAGGAACTAGAGGGCGCACTGGTAATGCTACGTGCACAAACGCGACGGGACCGCAAGGAGACGTTGTACGAGGGCAGCATTGAGTACGAAATACGCGGTGTGCTTGCTAATACACATTATGCGGTCTACAAAAAAACAAGCGGCCATTTTAAAGTTGTTTCGTGGGGTTTATCTTATTCGTTTCAATAGAGGATGAGTACACATGCCATGATTTATTGTCCAAAGTGAAGGATTATAGTTCTAAAATATTATATTTATTCGGGGATTATTTAGTACTATAAACGGTCTTCACTGGCATTCATAAAAATTCACAGTAAACCCTTTCATTGTTAACCATTGCTCTGTTGCAACACGCACAAATAGTATAGACGTTGTTTTTGACTACTTAGGAAATGGCCGCCGCTGACCTAGTCAGGCTGCGTAACTAGGCTATTGCGCCCTCTAGTTCCTATATATCTCTATGGTATGACCCTACCTTTAAGTTTGATAGCACTTCTGAGGGAGCTAATATTTTGTGCTGCCAATATTGACAAGACTTTGAGATGGCAAGTAGCTGTAGGACATTCCAGGTAGATTTAAAATGTTGCCGGCATTTGTGAACATGCAAGAAAGGTTTGCAGACACCCAGCATTTCTATATTATTTGTCAAAAGAGCTATAATAGAGTGCTTTACAAAAGTTTTTAAAAAACACATGCACTTCAGCTTTTAGAGCTTCTCAAATACAATGTTTGGGCCATCTTGGTTGGGTGCCCTGTTCCTATACCAACCAAATAAGTCCACAGAATAAGTCTACACAGATTATAGGCCAGCCTATTCAGTTCATGTCAGGTTTAAAAATTGCGGTTGGTAATGGGCTGGTGCGTTTTTAGTTGGGTTCCCTGAAGTGTCTCACTACAGCACAATCACTACAGAAAATGGACCAGCCTATTTCACTTCCGTCTCCATATCATCACAGCTATTTGCATTAAAGAAAAAAATGAAGGGAAAAAACTGAAAAGCACAGACGAAAAACAAAGAATGATAAAGGTCTATGCTACAACAGGTTCGGGGTCTAACACAAGTTGCAACTTTTTACCCCTGGCCAACCTGCAGATACGACATACAAATATAGCCTTCCTTCCTTCCTTCAGAGGGGCAGACCCCTTCTCTTATCGCTAAATGTGTACTGGGGTCTTTTACATGCATTGATGGAACACACGGGACCTACGGCTTTACGTCCCATCCGAAGGATGAAGCAATAATGGTTAAGTGTCTCGCTTAAGTGTCAAGACCGGGTCTCGAACCCACACTCTGCTGATCAGAAACACCAGAGCTTGAGTTCATTGCTTTTAACTGCTCGGCCATGACACGCCATAAGCCGTCTGCTAACTACAAGTGAGATAGAGGTGGGATCAACACCCTTCCCCAACCAGCTAATCCAAGCTTCTATAAACTACGCTTCTCTTAATCACAGAGCCACACGAATATCCAGGTAAGACCCAATGTAGGAAGACCAAGCATCAACGTCACGTTAACCTGCATCCCAGACAGTATCCAGACACACACCTCCCCAAGGGGGGTCCAAATCACCCCCTCCTCCCTCCTGAACGCTTTGCTCCCTACCTGGCCGACCAAGCTCAAGGCTCTATGGCGGTAGGTCATGAGGTGAGGGTAAAAGGCCGGCAGTATGCCATCAGAGATAGGACCCCTGGGTTATCCTTTGGGAGTCCCGCATAGTCTACCTTGATTTCCTCGGGACCTAAGTGATTGCGCCGAGGTGGAACAATACAGGATGGCCCTTTGACAAGCGTTTAAAGGGTATCAAGGGTACAATGGAGCTGATTTACCAAATAGGTCTACTACAATAGGTCTATGATTAGTTATCACCCAAGCGTGAAATGGAATATGGAGAAGTGAGGCGCTTTTGGGCCCCCCGTATCCAAAGAGGCCGAAGGCTGAGTCGCACATGTGATGATGAATGTTTATCTTCAAGCAAACTTGACGCGTAGCTTTAATTAGTGCAATACGCGGAGTTAAGAACGGGGTTTGATATTTGGCGTGCAATATAGGTTAACATCACACGCTTGTTGCTATGAATTGAACAATCAGAACCGGGGTCCAAAATAGCATGAGATATAGTCGAGCCCATAAAGGTCGAGGTCACCTAACTGATGGGGACATACTACGCAGGGACACTGGCTTTGTGACAACAGATGAAATAAATACCTGCATGTAGGAAAGGGAGACCTGGGGACACTTCTATCCTGACATCATTGGCCGAGGACACCAGTCGACATAGAAGAGGAATATATGATGCGTGGTTGGAATCATTGTCACAGATTTAGGTAGAGTGCGTAAATGGGATGCATATCCACCAATTCAGTGTGAGATTTTAATACTTCCCCAAACTGATGAGACCACAAACTGAATAGAAAAAGGTGGACTCTCACTTCCGCCTGCAGATTTGCAATTATTAAGAATTCTTTTTTAACCCGATGTGGAAAATTTACTCACCCACCCCCCCCCACCAAAAAAGATTGTTTCAACAGAGAAATAATTGCCTCTACTATATTGCCAATGGCTGCATCTATTGCAGTTCTTAATCACAATTTTTTACAGATTTTAAGTGCTTTTTGAAAGTGCATGTATTCTTGGAGATTTTGTACTATCAGTCAGTCATTTTTTTGCTCACTATTTTTTTTGCAAAGTGCCCTAGAGCTTTTAACATTTGTGAATTTTGGCACTTGATAAATGTTTGGACTATTTACTATTCATTTACGTAAATTACACATTAATAGTTAGCATTCTCATAAAACCAGTTTGCATTGATCCCTATGCATTCCTTGTCAAAACTCGTTCTACTCAATTTAAAATGACATCACTCATAACTTCACCAACTTGTCATCAAATATGACAACTGCAAGGAGTAGGGTCAACAAGACTCTTTTACTTTGAGAAAGGGACAGACGCCCCTCCCCCCATAAAACCCTGGGTACGCTGCGGCGCATGTGAACTTGACAACGGGGAGCAACACACTGGAGTATTTAATGCCAGCTGAATCTGTCTCCGTGACTGACTTCCGCCGTTCTACCTTTTCTCCATTTCCTGCCTCATCCAATCTCCTTCACGAGAGGAAACACGTCAGGAAATCAAGCTATTAGGAAAATCGAGTTACATCAATCACGGGGATTTAGGCAGAAAGTTTGTTCGATTTAGTGATCTTGTTTATAGAGAGAAACCACAATACAAGTGTGGTGTTAACACAGTGGCTTAGGCTCTAAGCACTTGGAGATTTGTTTCACCTAGCAAGCTTTGTACATGTACTTCACTGAGGTGATGCACTAAACCATTCCAACTGAAGAGGTGATATAATAATTGCAGAGGGGGCTAAAAGTCTTTTGCCAGAGTGCCAGGTGAACAAAGATCCACCAGGTTATCAAATAAGCAGGCAATGGGTTTACTTGTGGGTGGGGGTGGGGGGGGGGGGAATTGCCCCATCCTACTTTGATCCCTAAAAGACACATGACATGGGGGAGGGGGTTGCCACCTCAGTGTCCCATTTGGAGCCCGACTGATCGTTGGCACAAAAAGTCTGTGACATCCCCCGGCAATCCACCTTATAGCAACCCACTTGGATCCCGAATGATTGTTCGTCCACAAAAGACAGAGGTGCCACCCCAGCATCCCACTTGGATTCCAATGATTTTTCATCCCTAAAAGACAGCAATCACACGGAGGGGAAAGGTTGCCACCTCAGCATTTCACTACTCACTAAGATCCCAGACTGAGGTCTTGTAAAAAATCTATATCATCACGTGATCATTTCAGGGGGGGGGGGGGCAGCAGCAACCTAAGCATCCTACATGTACTTGGACCCCAGACTGATCCTTCATCCAAAATAGTCTGTAACATGTGCGTGTTTGTGCGCATAAACATGTGGCCTGAGCGTGTAGGTTGTGCATGACCCATGCGCGCCCCCCCCTTTTGAAATGCACATGGTGTGCAGGAGTGGTGCATTCTCCTCACACTTCAGTGTGCATGCTGCGTTGGTGTAAATTGAAATGTTCCAACAGATATTGGACATTTCCTTATGAACTCGTCCCAGTTCCAATGTCTACACTGATACTCAATGAAACCAAGGTTTTTTTTAAAAAAGGGACTGTGGTGTTTCAACAAACCCAGGACGAACTTTGTTTGACTTTGTGTTAAAAACAAATAGGGACCATGCAAAGAAAACATAATAGTATGGAGAAAGAAAAACATTTGTTGGCGTTTGTACGTTGGTTGGGAGGGTGGGGTGGGAGAGGGGCTTGCTTTCAAAAACGAAGAAGAGAGTCTGTTACCAGACTTATAGTTTAGTCAGTGTTCAATGTCTCAAGGTGTTCAGACTAAAAATAGACATGACTTAAATCACCGCTAATGACATTAATTGGCTTGGTTTTCCCCCCTTCGGCTTTTCCTGAGAGTAAGACAAAGCAAGTTTAACTTTTTTCCCCGGGGTGGTAGACGGTCCGTCTAACAAAGAATGAGAACAGTCACGCTCTCCGACTGGTTTGAATTTTCTCGTCGCCTTATCAACCAACAAAAATCTAGGTCGTATTAATTTTACGTGTGTGCTATTGAGGTCACGGCAGTCTCTTGGCGCAAAGGCCGTGCCGTTGAAAATTGGAGAGAGGGTGGAAAGATAAGAATCGAGAAAAAACTTCACATGACTTAAAATGCAGTTTTATTTTTGCTTGTGCAATTGCGTTCATCGTAAATATTTCAACAAATATTCGCAGATTCCCCGAAATATAATTACACATAAAATCTGTTATTATTTTATTATTTTCCTTTTATTATTAAGACCCTTGAGATCTAAGGCTATTGGTCGAAGCCTTACTCCTTGAGTTACCAGCACAAAGGAACATGTGGTCTTTCTTTTGCATGCTGTGAGGACATTAAATAAGAATGGAATTTACATTTTCTTGCGTCTATGAACAATAATGCCACAACTTATCTCTTATTTGAAAAATTCTGCTCAAATCTTGACTCGAGTCCCATGAATATCTTTCAATTTTGTTGAGTATGAAAGTTTAACCAATAAGACAAAGGTGGTAAATCTACTCTTTGTGCTTGTTCAAATCAAAACAGTTTAATTGTGACACTGTGCTTAGTTTTTTTCGCCATTTTGATTCTTGTCTTGTGGCATATTTCCTGGCCCAGTAAAAATGTTTGAGCTTCAAGCCTTGCAGTCGGGTGGATTCTCTCCCCAAAATTCAAGCCCCGAGAAGGTTTGTGCGTAGGCAGAAGAAAGTAAAGCCCAAAGAATGACTAACAAGATGAGAGTCACAAACATGTGATATCTGTTACATGTAACACATTGACAATCAAAGAGCATCATTGCAAAAATTGCGATTCTATAACGGATCAAACTTGTCAAAAGTGACTTCTGCGATTTATCAAACAAATTAAAAGAAACAGCCTGTTACAAAAATTAAACCATAACTTATGATCAACAAATCCAGTTAAAAAGGGAATCAAACATGTCACAATTAAATGCCGTTACGTTTACAGACGAAAAAGCATTGCATGTTAGATCTGTTCCATTCAAGCTGTCACGGTGACATCAACGCCATGCTGCAACTCCGTGACAGATCCAACATTTTTTTATTAACAGTGATTTTCCCCCCCGATTGGAAAAATGTCTTCGACTGAGGGGCCATATCCTGAGCAAGTGGGTGGGTTTCCGTCCCAAAGCCAACAGCATCTTCCTTGCCACCCATGTTCAATCAAGTATGATTTTCCTGTCCCGAGGCTAAGACACCCAAAAGGGAACGTCATTCATAACCCAAAAGAAAATGATCAAGAATGTACGGGGGGAAAGATTGAAAAAAAAAAAAGTCCTGAGGATTCAAAATTTAGCTTTCCTGACCTCGGGCGTTGAATAATTATCTCAGGGAGCATTCACCGCTTCTATGTAATTGGGAGTGGGTAAATGACATTTCGTAGGCTCCTGCTTTTTAAATTAATGTTTCCAGCTTCCAGATGGGTTTTTCAACAATTCGAATTTGAGAACGTAATCACACTTGAACTTCAACTCGCCACTTTCGATTCCTTCCAGTCAGAAACGCTGTCACGGCAGACTTGACGGATCATTTCACATTGCGAAAGTAACATGTCAAACAGTCAGATGAGAACAAGCCAGAAAAAAATTTACAGTGTTCCTGAAACTATTTTTTTATTGAAAAATTGCTCAACACAAGGCCGATGGGCAACTCAGGGTTAAGGCTACAAGGAAAATACAGACATTTTAAAGGTAGAGAAAGTACCCCTTCAAATTCCTCTTGAAACCCTTAAGTGAGCGCTTTGTAACACTAAGTCATGGCACAAAAATATTTTCACTCATACACTTTGTGCACAAAATTGTACAGACATACGGACCTAACCAGATCTGACAGCTTCTTTGTAGCAGGCTTCCTGATGTCTTGCTGACAGCTTGTGCTAGGTTTTGTGGTTTCCAACACCCCCCCAACCCCTGCCAATCAAACTTGTTGGCGCACTGGGGAGCCAAGTAACTAATGAAACCTTCATTTATTTGTGTCATTCCTGGGGTTACTCTTGCATTTAAGGGAGCTTGTAAGATGATGGGAAACAGGATGGAGATAGGGAGTTTAAAAAGTGCAGCAGTCTGGTGGAAAAGGGTATTAAAATATCTCACAGTATTGGCCTTTGGAACAGAGGCAGTGAAGGGGTGCAAAGATGCGGCAAATTGTTTGCTGTGCGTGGAAGTCTTTAAGCAGTGTAATTCCACCACAAGGATCACTAAACAGGAGAACCTCAAAAGAAGAATCCACAAGATGCAGGGGAAAAAAAACAACAAGTAGATTGGATAGAGAGGTAAGAATGCACAAAAGAAAAAAGAAAAGAAAAGATGAAATAACAAAATTAATCCTGGTATCATCATGCAAAAAGAAGAGGATACCAAAAGAGGAAAACCTGTAAAGAGATGCAGCGAAAAAAAAAACCCACATAGCATTTGGAAAAAAGAAGACAATTTATTAAGATAACAATAAAATAGTTACAAAATTAAGCCTAATCACGCAAACATGAAAAAAAAACCAAAAAAAAAAACCCCCGAAAACAAGAAAACAAAACAAAACATTCATTAGCAAAACTGCTCGGCAAAGTAAAAAAAATTGCAGTAAAAGTTAATTAGGAAAGATACTGCAATAAAAGTACGTCTGATATGAATGCATAAAAAATGTTAAAAACCCACTTAAAAACACATTCAATAGTATACTTAGTGACCCAAAAAGACTTTTGAATCTAAAAAAAGACTTTAATGATAAAAAGACTTTTGACTTTCGAGCTCTTGTGTGGTATAATAAAATGTTTAGTACGCGCGTGTCAAAATGCAAGACCTTTTGACACAATTCCATTTCAAATGAAACATGTTTTCACACAGTCACCCTACACTGCAAACAGTAAGACTTGTCACAAGATCACAGAATGAGAGGGGACCAGTTGCTCTTTGACTTCATGCTTCTTTTGCAGGTTACCATACCTGAGCGCGAGCGAAGAGTGGATCAGCCACAGGCCTTAATAAATGTGCCATGTACTGGTACATTTTAATGAACCAATACCAGTGTTTATGACCAAGCAGCACATGCTGGAAAATATGGCGCAGCGAGATTGATCACCCCTGGGAACGAGGTTGGGACAGGGCATCTCCTTTATCTTCTGCATGTCGCTCATGGGCATTACGTACCTTTGTACACACCCTAATCTTTCCTGTAATGGATTTGACCACAAAAGGAAACATCTTAAACGTCAAAGCAAATCCACCATGATTTAGAACAGACAGTTGGGTTCAATGACAGCAACAATACAATGCATGGAGCAGATACATCAACTACATGTCAATTATTACCATACACTGTGTGCACCTTGCATCACTTTGGTGACAAAAGCTAATGGAGCCTTTAGAGGTGGCACTCCTGATTTGTATCCGATGCCTTTACAAGTTAATTGTTCAGTGTACTTTATCTTGATTCAGAGATAATACCAGCTAAAACAAACCTACCCCAGATATAAAAACACACACCCTAACCCCCCCCCAAACAAAACCACCCCCAAACTAGGAGACCCCCCGTTCCACTTCCAAAAAAAAAAAATATATAACACTGACCATCCTTTGTCCTCACTACTTTACTCGGATTGGTTCTTAGCCACCCCATTGTTTGTAAATTTATAACTCTGATTGGCTATATTTTCCCGCTTTTTTCTGGATACTCTCCCTTAATCCTTTGCTCCTCTTTTTTGCTATAAATGGATATGTTTGTGTTTGTTCTTGTTTATGCGTCTGGCGAAGGTCCAGTTTGGAACGAAAGCTAAGGCCATCTCCCCTACTAATTTTATATCTATATATTATAGTGTAGAAAAAAAAACCCAAACCCCCAAACAAGCAACAAATACATATAAAAAACAACCAAAAACTAAAATAAACTATAGAAGACCTGACTTTAAAAAGAATTTACCCCCCTAAATCTTTACCCAAAGACAAAAAAAAAACCCACCAAACTCAACCTCAAACCTGGAAAGTTCATTTGCACACTAAAGACAGTATCTCACAGCAAACTCTTCAAACTCTTCTCAAGAAAGATCACATCAAGTCATCAGGAAGTGACAAGATTAGTGGCATTAAAAAAGAGGGGAAAAAAAAAGAAAAAGAAAAAAAGGTGACCAGAGAGGGAGCGAGCAAGAAAGAGCGGGGGACAGACACGATATTCTGAATTCTACTTGGTTGATGACTCAGCCCAATTGAATCATGGCAGTGATCTCCCACTAATTCAAAATGACGGGTGATGGCAAAACAGATACAATCAGCCCAAGACGTGTTTCGTCTCACACACACACTCCTCCTCCTAAACGTTCCACTTCCCAAGAAACAGAAAACCGAATCAATCATTCTTGAGACTTGAGCCAACTCGGGGAAATATTGTCAAAAAAAAATGAAAAAAGGAATGATTTGAATTTCCTTGCAAGAAAAAAAGGGACTTCCCTTTCTGTAATAACATTATTTAGGTACACGGTTTCTGGTTTGCATCATGTTTCCAGTTTCGGCACAAGAGGGCGTGTGTACTGTGAGGGTGCCATTTTTATCTCTCTGCTCATGAATAGTAAATTGAACAAGTTGAAGCAAATGGGCGTTTTCGGGAAATAAATGTGGTAACACACAGCCTGCTTGCCAAACAATCCTCATCTGTTGAAATCACTAGAAAGAACTGCCTAATTTGATATAAAGTCATCAGACTTCATTCAGAATTCAAACTACGTCATGCCATGGGCCAGGCATACCAACTCATCCAATAAACAGTGGGTCGAATTTCAATTAGCTGCTTAAGCAGACAAAAGTGCTTAAAAGAAATTCTGCTAGGCAAAAAATAAGCAGAATACCAGTCACAGATGTTATTTGTGACATGGTTTAGTCTGGTAACCACAACTTTGCTGAGCTTAAGCCATGTAAGCAAACCAATTCATCCAATACACAGTGGATTCAATTTCATAGAGCCGCTTAAGCAGACAAAAGTGCTTAAAAGAAATTCTGCTTAGCAAAAATAAGCAGAGTACCAGTCACAGATGGTACTTGTGACATAGGCTGTTCTGGTAACCACAATTTTGTCGAGCTTAAGCCATGTAAGCAAACCAACTCATCCAATACACAGTGGATTCAATTTCATAGAGCCGCTTAAGCAGACAAAAGTGCTTAAAAGAAATTCTGCTTAGCAAAAATAAGCAGAGTACCAGTCACAGATGGTACTTGTGACATAAGCTGTTCTGGTAACCACAATTTTGTCGAGCTTAAGCCATGTAAGCAAACCAACTCATCCAATACACAGTGGACTCAATTTCATAGAGCCGCTTAAGCAGACAAAAGTGCTTAAAAGAAATTCTGCTTAGCAAAAATAAGCAGAGTACCAGTCACAGATGGTACTTGTGACATAGGCTGTTCTGGTAACCACAATTTTGTTGAGCTTAAGCCATGTAAGCAGTTCTTTAAAATTGGGCCCTGGTTTGTAGCCAAGTTATTATATTTTTGGATTCTGATTGGATTCAGGGAGCTAACGGGAGGTTTGAGTTAATCCTAATCCCCTGGTGTCTTTGGATAAAGACACTCCTTAATCCTACAACATACTCCACACTATGGTGACTCCCCAACATAGAATGTTTGGACTTTGGGACGTCAGGGTTAATTAAGATATAAGCTTCATGTACTCCCAAGTTTTTCCAAGTTGCAGTACGATAGGCTAATCAATTAAAACACAGTGCACCGACTGCATGCCTTGATAGACAGTTCTACCTATCTGCAAGCAGCATACACAAACACATGGCAAGGGTACAAGTGAAGCTCACTCAACGTGTTCACAAACACCAAGGTCAAGAAGAGCATTTCAGCCCTATCTCACGCCTGTCATGGAAGCAAAAACTTAAGTTGGCTCAGGGTTTGAGGTCTAGCATTGCCACCCCTACTCCCAAAGGACATGCTACCAAAATAGAGCGACTGCAAAAATAGTAAACAATTACGAAACGATTGTAAGTTGCACCATTACGAGTTTCCAGCAAGTGAACAATCAAATTGGCTGAAAACTTTAGAGGGAATCAAGAGACTGGAACTCAAACATCAAATGGAACAAGAGATTATTTTTTTTCTATGTAGAGAAGAGATTCATGTCTGATAAAAAGGTCTGAAACTAGGATCAAAAGTTTAGAAAGTATGCTGAAATGATAACAATTCCACATTTTTATAAACCCTGTAGTTATAGATTTCAAGGATTTTTGGGGAAGCAAAGGCCTCACCGCTAGAGAAGTAGACCAAAGAGCAGGATTTCTTCATACCTGGGGGAAATAACAGATATTTTACTTTCACTAGGCGGACATAAAAAATCTGAAATTAATTTAGTGGGAAATTTCTCATTCCTGCTTCATGGTATTGCAGGGTGCGGGTTTGAGTTCCGGTCTTGACTCTTGTGTCCTTAAGCAAAAACACTTGACTATTAACGCTTTGTCCTTTATGATGGGACGTAAATCCGAGGTCCTGTGTTTTGTGTAGGGCACATTAAGTTACACTTAATCGCAGCAACTTACTATCATTACAAAAAGGCCACTTAAAGGTAGAAGGCTAGGAGAAAAACAGAGGAGGGGCAATCACAAAGTGGATAGATATCTGTTAACATAATGTTTGAACTGCTTCAACCTTGTTCTTGTGAGCAATGAACCATGTCGATCCCTCTCGTCACTAACCCCTGGAAGTGAGAGACTGACAAACCAATGCTGATTGGCTCCTGAACAGAGACTTCTTTGCGCACATGCTCACTGAAAATGCTTGAGCACTCGGCACTTAGAACACGCATGTCAAAATGTGAGTATTTTGACACAATCACACTTCAAATAAATCACGGTTTTTACCTGGTCATCCAAAACACACAGTTAACCATGTCACAAGATCAAAGAAGAATGAGAGGGAACCAGCTGCTCTATGACCAAAGGCATGCTGGGAAAAATGGCATGGCAAGATCGAAACGCCCACGGTGACAAGGTTAAGATAGTATGAAGCATGTTATAGGTAAAACAGTCCAAAGTGGGACACTTCACTGGAAGAAAATGGAGGAGTACCTCACTGTTTATCGTCCATTTCTTTCCAACTTTGAAAAGACTAATCACGTAGAGGAAGTTCGAGTGCCCACCATGGTTAACTTAAAGGTGGACTATTTTGACTCCAACCTAGGCTGGTCAACCAATGGTTGACTACAGTGGTCGACTATTTGGAATGAGCCTAAGGACCATGGTTTCAGCCCTGGTCCCGGTAGCCTTGTGTCATGCTATTCTGTGTAAAGCGCAGAAGGGAACCAGTGACACTAAAGCAAATTGGTGGAAGGCAATTGGAAGTGTTGAATACCGTGCCGATGGTCGACTAGAATTCGAATTGGGTTGTTCCAAGTGAGTACATCACTGCGCATGCACGTTGCTCATCAGTGGTCAACCACTCGTCGACTAAATGTGCGCACTCGAACTTGCTCTTAGCGTGGACGGTTGTAGAACGACTATGCTACGGAAGAGTGACAGCTATCCCTGGCGACCACACCTGGCCACTTAGGTGTCATGAACCAAAGAACGATCAAATGTCAGAACACACACAGTGGATGTAGGAAGGAACCAATAAATTTATCCCTTCTTCCTATGAACCCTCGTGTCATCTGAAACAACTTAAGATTTGGCTGGATCTGTCTTGTTCATATATTTCTGGTGCAATAACCTTTCAAATTTACAAGCTCTGATAAATTTGTTCCAGTACTGGGGCCACTTCCAGATGGCACACAAATGTGCTAAGGACAGTGAAAACTTGATTAGCCGAAAACAGGTCACCAGCCGAAAGTCATTCAATCCCACATTTTTACAGGTACCCGTCTATCATTTTGCTTATCAAATAAAATTACTTTGCAAAATTGTCTGTTTTGAAAGTCCATGAATTTTAGCCTTGGCTACAAAATGCATTAGAAGTGTAAACTCACGAGAATAAAACTGAAAGAAAAAAAGAATGTTTGAAGTCAGGGATGATCCTGCGTCCACTATTTGTGAGAGCATAAGAATCGATATGTCTACTGCCCTCTAAGGTCTCCTATTGATCAATGAATTTATTTACCTCCTCCCAGCTCTTGCAATCACCATTGAGGGATACACACCACATGTCATTCAACCTGTAAACAAAACCACAGTAACGACAAAATATTAGCGGTTACTCCGATTTCACAGAAATAAATCAGTCCAATTTCCAGACCGTGTGTTGGCAGGGACATTCAAAATCGACCCTATTCATGATGCACTTGCATTGGCTACAACACACCATGTGACCTTAACATGACCTTTGTGAACATTTAAGGATTGATTAAAATAAAGTTCGAGAAGTTCGCTTTCGGCGTTACATGCATTTCATATAGGGCACTATTAGGTTTATAAATAAAGCATTTGATTTGGGCTCTCTGATGATAAGTGGACATTTTCTGTTCAAAATGCTGTCAACAGAGTCCAAGTAAGACCAAAACATCTTTCAGAATGTTGGGATTTTTTTATTTATTTAAATATTTCTGTAATAAAACCAAGGGAACCTCAAACGTGACTAGCACTCTAAACCCGTAGGCCTGAAGATACCTGTGTAGAGAAAATGGTGAAGGAATGTTCCATTTTAGATGTGGGTGAAAAGAATCTTAATGAAGGGAAACTCAACGCCATCAGGTAGGGAATGAAAACCTAATCCACATGCAAGTTTCCGGTCCGAGGTGGGATTTGAACCAGGGACCACAGAGGTGAAAGGCAGGTCAAGATACCCCTAAGCCAACCTAGGCCCAATTTCATGACTCTGCTTACCGTCGAACTGTGCACTTGCGATCACCATTCTTCACTTACAGGGCAAGCATCAAATATCTGCGCTAGCCATGAATGCCTAGTAAGTATGCATACGTGCACGAGCCAAAATTCCCTGCTACCCTGTGAAATATACTTGACGTAAGCGCGGAATTCCTTCTGTAAGTGCCAATTCTTTGCTTTCGGTAAGCAAAGCCGTGACAATAGACTGTGCAAGTCTCGCGCGTATTCGAACATTGGGACCCGTTAAAGTGCGGGAGTTTGTTTCCTTCACGCGTTGGAGCAATGTATGTCCGACATAAGTGGTCCCAAAACTCTTTGAATATGCGCAAGACTTGCACGGTCTATAGGCCCCGATTCTAAGCTATCAAATGGCATTGTATTAATACCTTGCATTGCCATCGTATCCAGCAAAGATCCATAGTTTACCATCGTAGACTGCAGCACCATGGGCGGATCTGGCTGGAGGAAGTCTGAGGAGAACAAAAAATCACAACAAATAAGTCAATCACAACACACGCAAAATAATTGCCCATAATTCAACAACGAAACTGGCTGAAATTTGCGAGCTGATTTTATGACAAAGGCTGTATGCAACTTTAGAACAGCCTCTGGTTATTCTTGTCCAAAACTGTCACAAGAATTTAAGACTTTATGCAGAAGTACTGTAACTGGTCTTGTTTTAACTTTAAACAAAACTTTAAAAATGTCCGATGGAACTTCTAAATTTTTGCCTTTACATGTGTTTCTATAAGACATAAATATAACATATCCATGCAACAGTAGCGATATCTATGACCCAGTTATGATATGATAAATGGCTATTGGATACCATGTCTGCTACTTTAACCTTACCTAGGTTTTCTTGAGCAACATAAACATTTGAAGCCACATGTCTAATCTTAAGGCTCTAATTCTCGTTGGCTTTCTACTTGATTTTAGTTTTTGTTTTAGTCCATTTGACTTGGATCATGGGTGTTTCAATGGGTGAATCAATGGGAGTTTTAATCAATATAAAATAGCACTACGCACTAATGACGCCACTTTTGCTCAAAATACCCGGTCATCAGACAAACCTTCCATCAGTTACAGGATTACCGCATCATCGGCGCGACAAGCCGAACTAGTAATACAGTCAGCACAGGGCGAGTAAACATCAATATTGGTCATGCACGCGTGCGTACATTCGTTAAATTAGACATTCTATTTTTAGCAGAAATGCTTAGTGATATTCATGCAATTTATGTATGTATCTTGATAGTGTGTAGATGTGCATACTCCAGAAAAACATTGCAGAAAATCAGGCAGGTTTACAAAATACAAACAAACTTCAGAAAAGCAAACTTTTTTCAGTTGCAAATTGTTGTTACTAGTTGTTTCATATGCCTTAAAGCATGAATTGCACAAACATCAGAGTCAACTCCACTAATAAATCTTATCTTTGCTGAAATTCATGCAATTTGCTAGTTTCTTGAGTGACGGACAACGGAGGAAGATAAATGAAATAAATGACTCCATCTGACTCGAGAACTGCAAACTCACAGGAACTGGCGGCAATCAATAACGACGTCTGGTTGGGAAATACTTCGGAGATTCAGAAACACCATTTGTACTAAATCAGAACCCAAATTAACATCCTAGGTGCTTAATCCCCCCCATCACCCACTTCCCCATCCCAACTCCAGCACTCAAAAAGGAACACAAACAAAACGTCTACTTCCCTATAGAATAAAAACAGATGCAAAGAAACATCTTGATATTTTTGGCAACATCTTTGTCTTAATTGAGGAAACCAACACCAGTGCTGAGGGTAGCGTTTCTTGACGGCGAGGATGTACCTCGTTTTCTCGTTAGAGGAGTAAGGTGCAAAGCAGGAGCTGGCCCCCAATGTGGCCCCCGTAGTGGTCCACCATGTATGTGTGAGCTCTGTATGGTTGTGCAAAAGCGGCACTTCAAAAAAATTGGGTTCCAACCAATTTTAAACTCGCTAATTTTCTTTATCAAGCAAACTACTAAATCCACTAGTTCAAGGTTGTTACTAAAGTACTCTGAGCAAAGCCTCTGCAAAGCCTCTTAAAACTAGCAGTGTCCCGGGCCAAATAGATCGGCCCAGTTTTGGGACAGTGTATTGGCAGGGCCACTTAAATTGGCCCTATTTATAATGCCTTTGTATTGGATACAACACACCCGATGACCTTCAAATGACCTTTGTGAAAGTTCAAGTTATGACCAAAATAAAGTTTGGGATTCAGCTTGGAACTTGTGTATGTCTTGACTGCAATCGATGTTTTTTATAATTTTTATTTGCAATTTCATTGAATTCAGCTAAATTTCAAAAGAACATCAAACCCAACCATGATTAGCGAGGAGACAGCGGGTACCAACTGCGTCTCTAAGCCGCAGCATTTGCGAACGAACACCAACCCTCAGAAACCTGAGAATAGACTCATGCATGAATCATATATCGGATTAAAATGTTTTTGGATGAACAATTATCCAACCCCTATTACTTGAAAGGGAGTTTCTTTCTCAAAATAGTTTATACTATTAACAGCTGCAGTGTTTTTTTACCAAGTAAGTTTTTATGGTCATTTATTTTTGGAGTACTTACCAAAGTATAAACCTACCTGTAACTAGTTGAAAGTTATTTACTACAATTCTTGCAAAAAAATAGTTAATGGCCTGATGTTTCGACCCTAGCAGAGTCCTTTCTCGAAGGCTAAATGAAAAGACTACAAACATAAACAGGTATACTGATGTAACAACAGCAGTCAAGTGGTAATAGATCCTTCTTGGATGTTCAGACCATGGGGTTGAATGGTCTGGAGACGCCTTATCAATAGTTTCTCTCACTTTACTTCAATTCTTCTTACTTTACCCATTACCACGTACATGTAAGGAAAACAAACCTGTCGAAAGACTCAAAGACGAACTTTACTCACCTGCCTTCAAATTTCCACTCTACCCACTGTCCATTGGGTAACTTGTACTCAAACAGATCATTTTTGTTTTGTAGATTGGAATTGGAATAGATGTCCCCAGTATAGCCACCTAGAAATAAAAATAAATTTTTATTAAAAGTTGTAAATTTGAACCTGCTATTAACTGGATGTGAACTGAATAGCATTGTTCCATTAATAGTCCAATGACCACACATGCAGGGAGTATGTTAGCATTTTGTCAAGGCCTTCGTGGTTTGGACAGCTTCGTAGAACCGCGATCTCAAGCGACTAGAAAGGGGAGACCACGCACGCGAGTGGCAAAGCCACGAGGGCCTTTTCCAACTTGTTTGCGGTTTCTAATGTTTTTCTTTATAATCTCGATTTTAGCTACCCAAACGGTAGCAAAGTCCAAACCAATCAGAGGCGGGTCAGCATACAATGGCGAACGTCTCGTCGTGTGTGTCATCAGATACTTGTTTGGATACAAGTTATGAATAATGCACCTTTCATACGTTATGAATAATTCATAAAAAAAACCACAAACTTCACCACTCGGCAACAAACTTCACCACTCGGCTCGCGTGTGTGGTCTACCGTTCCAGTCGTTCCGCTGTTTACAAAGCCGTCCGAGCCACGAAGGCCTTGACAAAAGGCTAGGAGTATGTGTGCAAAAATACGTCAGTTACAGGTTGAGTGGCTTCTGACTGGCACCACTAACAAAGATATTGGCAAAATATGGAGACCCGGAGACCACCAAACGCCAACATAGGGCTAGATAGTTCAGTTGGTAGAGTGCTGGCACGTTTTTCTTTGTTCAACCCCAATTTATTTAAAATTAAAATAAACAAATGTAATGCTCTAAGTCAAAACAAGGAACTTTCTGCCTTGGAAAAAAAATAGAGAAGAAGATATTTCAATTTTAATTTGGTTTTTCCCTTACACCGATGTGTATTAAGCACTGTATGCTCAGTGCTTTCCCGAGCTCTGTGAAAAAAAAAAAAATCCACAGGCAACCACAGATATTTTAAGGAACACCAAGAATTTGAATTTATCAAGAGAAATATTGCTCAACATACAAGGAGAATGTTTAAGACAACATCATATCACACTGAATATAAAGGCTGATGCCTTGGCTGTCTTCACTTTTAATGGCACTTATTTATTTCCAAAATATGCTTATTTCGGCATGGGGGGATATTTTTGAAAATGACAATAAAATGTTCCCAAAGTGTTTTTTTTTCTTCATTTGGGGCTCGATATGGGGCATGGTGGTACTCCCCCACCCATAATGTGTCTTGGAACATTGTGTGCTTGGAATTTCAGGATTTCTTTAGAGGATTTTAGGGGGAGGTTCCATCTGTACAAGAGGAAAATAGTGTATCAAAGTATGGCGAATGGGGGAGGGGGACCCTCTGCCCCCCATATCTGGCATAATCTATGTTTTTTTACAAGCTATTTTGAAAAGAAGAAGAAAAAATCATCTGGATTATTATTTTTTCAAAAACTAAACTCAATGAACTTGAGTGAATCTCCCACAGTGCAGGCCTGGAGTTACACAGAGGGGGCCATGCATGCCATGGTCTCTGTTGCCCCTGGTCTTTGCCTTGGTGCCCCTTCAAAAGTTTCCCATAGACTTTAAACTTTTCCAACGGAAGTGCCCTTTGCAAAACGAAAATGGCCTTGCCCTTATCAAAGTTGAAATTCCAGGCCTGATAGTGTTGTCTTTAATTGACATCCTCGATGGAAGATGGGGTTCCCAATCAGGGTATACACCCAATTGGGGTAGTTTCAGTGAAAATACCTCTGTGTGTTTAATCACTAAGTGTAATCAAACAGTCTCCATATCTCAATCAGGATAGATAAGGTGACAACGCCCGTCCTCTCCAAAACTCACAGCATCAATTCTGTTCCTACCCGATTCTCTTGATTATTGCTAAATATGGAGGCGTCTACAAAATGACTGACATTTTACAGACCAATACTCTTATCTCATTCAAGCTGGTCCAATGGTCATTAGCAGAAAAAATTATCCTTCCTTAACCACATTAAACTGATAAACCATGAAATTCCAAGTAAGTGCCGAAACTAAAAATAAGCAAGACAGATGAAATAGCACTTAAACGGGGTATATATTAATTGAATCCGACTACACTTGGTATGTCTACAAGTCTGGTCCGATATGAGCATATGGTAAGTCTGGTCCCGTGGATCGGCGACGCTGCAAGACACCTCACCACAGCTGACTCACTGATGATGCGCATGGGGTAATGTATCGACGACTTCATTAGCAGAAAGGATTGAGAGATTAGCAAGAAACCGTTTCAACTTAAGATCTTCAACTGGCACAGCTCTGCACCTGGGTTCTCTCCACCTACCAGACAGCACGTCGGCACGGACTGCACGCTGATATGTGTGAATTGTGGAAATACGCAAATACTTTCATCATATTTTACATTCGAGATAAAATTCACAAAAACCATTTAAAATGCTCCAGATTGCACAGAAGAGCTTTAAAAGACCCAAACATGAACACCCAGTGAAAAACATTCCGAGGAACTTGTTTCAATTTAGTGTAAACACTGTACTTCAAAATTTGGTTCAAGAATACCCCACAGTTTTGAATAATCCTGTGGAGTACTGAAGTCAGTACTTTTAGCCCTTTTTAAACTACTGCAAGTAGTTTAAAAACTCATGAATATTGCAAGCTTTCATCCACAAATTTTCCAAAGAATACATTCATTTAAACCATCTACTTTCTCAAGAAAAAAAACATTTTATAGAGAGAGTACATTATCAATGATTTGAAGAGTAAACTAGTTTTAATCTTCTGGCATAAAAAACCCCCAACATGGTACACTGGTTTTAGGGACAGTGCATTCACTCAATGCAATCCTTTCACTTACACATGTACATTGTACAATAACGAACATTTATATTGCGCAATACCCATATGAATACACTCTACTTACTGCGCATGAAGTATTTGTTACAATGTGTTCTTTCACGAAACTCATCATAAAAAGATGGTTAAAGCGCTGATTTTCGAGTCAGCAGAAATCGACCACGGAGAATGCTCAGCTCAATTCTCATCGGTGTCTCCTGTGCATGCCCTCTACGTCATTTGTGAACACAGTGTATCAATGACATGTGACTTGACTGTATGGCAACATTGAGCAGACCAACCAATGGGAAAGCTGGAATTTTTCATAAAAAGCTAAAATGGCAGCCTGCATGAATTTTCTCAACTCAGATGCGCACAGACACCAACTGTACACATGCAGCATTCTGTTGTTTTATTTCCACAGACAGCATTCACACCAATCCCTTAGCGTCCAAGAAACACAGCTCATAAAGGGATGGAGCAATATTGGAATATGGAAAAGTAAATTAAATCCAGTACACCCTTCACAAGAACTGATAAAACTGATAAAAAATTACACCATGTCTCAAACAAGCCTAGCTTTTGAGATGTTTAGCTGCTGTCCTATAGTAATACTTATATGAATGTAGGGGCCTTGGGCACCTTTTTTGTGGAGACATGCACGTTACAAGGATGGGATAGGCTATTGAAAAAAAAAAAAAAAAAAAAAAATGAACTGTGGGCGCAAAATGCAAAAGCTTGCGAGCGTTCATTTTTCTTCTGTTTTAAAAGCCCTACTCTGTAATCTGGGGCACTACATTTTGGTTTTATCATCATGTTTTAATGAATTTGATCTTAATTAAAAAAAACAAAAAAAAACAGGGGAAGGGAGGGGGGGGGGGTTAAAAATAAAAACAGGAAAAAAGAAATCACATAACTAACACTAAAAATGTCATTGTTTTCATTTAACTGACTTGCATAGTGAGTGTTAAAGAGGCTCCAACGTTAAAGAAGCTTAAGAAAAATTGAACAAAATTGGTTTGTGAGTGCTGATACTACATGGAGGTAATTGTCTCCACTGCATGCCCCTGGTCATGTCATGGCCTTGGTGCCCTTTCAAATGCAACACGAGAAATGTCAAATTCCTTCATGGGGATGCTCTTTACTAAGAAATAATAATAATGTCTTCTTATATAGCGCTCATATCCGTCACTCAGTGACGCTCAAGGCGCTTCAACATTAAGTATTTTCCTGCAAGGTATGTGGGGCTACGTTTGAAGTATGAGACCTATTCCTTTACATAGCACCATGTAATGGTTTACAAGGTGCTGTGGCGCAATATGCAGCCAATCAAACCAGGAACACCGGGGCGGACCCCTTCTCTTTTCGAAAGGGGAATTGGGTTCTTTTACATGCGTTACACAACACACGGGACCAACGGCTTTACGTCCCATCCGAAGGACGAAACAATCATGGTTAAGCGTCTTGCTTAAGGACACACAAGTGGCACGACCGGGACTCGAACCCACACTATGCTGTTCAGAACCACCAGAGCTTGAGTCCGGTCGCTTGACCGCTCAGCCACGACACGCCACATAGAGGTGCCCTTCACAGCCTTTCCTTTACATGGCAGGCCTGGAGTTTCATCTTTGAGAGGGCAAGGCCTTTTTCATTTTTGCAAAAGGGCTTCTTCCATTGGAAAATCTTACAGTCGATGGGAAACTTTTGAAGGGGCACCAAGGCCAAGACCAGAGGCAACAGAGGTAATGGCGTCCATCGCCTCTGTGTAAATCCAGGCCTGCAAGGAGGAAGTACATGTGTACCACTGGTACCAGACCTGGTTAACTATAGTCTGTTTTAATCAAGTAAAGTAAAGATAAGCGACCCTTAATGACAAGTTACTCACTTTTTTGCACAAGATAACTGTGAAACAAAAAAGTGTTATTTCCAAGTATCAAGTTACAAGAATATTATTCTTGTCTGGAACAGTTTGACGTCTTCATCAAGGGTGTAACAAAACGTCTACGACAACTCCCTGAGGGGGGTGTCGACAAATTCTGTCAACTGCCCAGAGGTGGGACTGACTTCTACCCAGGGATGATTTACGCTCCAAACCTAACCATGTGCCTTGCATTAGGTTTCAAATATCCACAGGTAAACGGTGCCATCAATCCTGGTCAAATAAACCGTTGCAGGATATTGGGGTAGTTCCGGAGATACCAGTTTCCAAACCCTGGCCACATTCATGCCAGTCCCCGTCCAAAATACCTCAGCAAAAAAAAACTTACCCTAATGTCTTTTGCCACGCTGACGACATGTGGGTTTTCAACGCGGGTTCATGTTATTATACACACCCAAAATATTAAAAGCATGTGTCATGTGGTTTAACAGTTTAAAGGTTATCATTTCGTTTCCCCAGGATTTATTCATAGATATGTTGCCTGCTCAACCAAATTCACAGCATTTTTCCTCTACTTTTTTCCCGCCTTTCCCGCCCAAAAATTAGCTTGTAGTTTTTGCCAGATGTCATTCATGTCTTTTTCACAATTTCTTTTGCCAGCTGGGCCCACTTTTATAAAACTACTTATGCAGAAAATATTGCTTAGCAAGTATTTCCCACACTTGATAAATTGTGGACGTAAATATTCTTGATTTCCTTACTGCAAGGGTTTCCTTTTGTGTCTGAGAACACCAACCCTCTACGCATTCCTTCCCTTTAACCCAACGGTGACAAGACAATTCTGTCGACCAAGGAAAACATCCTTTGCGTTTGGGTTTACCACCAAGGAGGTTGTTTTTGTGGGAAAAAAATGAACGATCAGCTTCCCCCATCAAAGGGTTTGGTTAGAGAGTCATCTCCGCCGAGCACATGGATTGATTCCCAAGTCTTCAACCCAACCCTTGAGGTTTATTCCCTCAACTTCCCTTGATTAAGATTGGAAAAAGAAAAAACAAATCTTTGGATGAAACCAATCAGTGTGCAGTTAAGGTCCACTTTATTCTGATCCAGCCAGATTAATTTGCGGGGAGTTTGAACTCTTCAAATCAGTTGCTGCTGGTAAAAAAAAAAATTTGAACAAAGTCTTTCCAGAACACAAAATATATGAATAAATGTCCGTTGACAAATGAGATTCACAGAGGAGGTACAGCACGGCAAAATGTTGTCAAAAACGTCTGGTACCTGTAAGCTTGCAATCTTCGAATCAAGATATACAGTAATGTTAAGGAGCCATTCAAAATAATAAATGTTAATAAAGTTTGATCTTTTTTTTTTCAAAGTTGTTTTGGCACACCTACCATCCAAAGTTTCAATGTGTCAATATTGACAGGATATTAAATTACACTGAAGAACAAAGTAGTGCCTCAAATGAAAAAAGCTATTTTAGATCAATGCTCTCCCAGCTCCGGGGCTTTCAATGGCCTTTCCTGGCTTCCAGCACGCAACTTTGTCGTCAAAACAGACAAGAAAATCTACGCCATACAGAGGTCAGCTGAGGTGAAGCAAGGTTGTCCAGTAACAACTGAGCAGCCGTTTATGACTTTATTACCAAACTGTTATACAAGGAACGAAACCAAATATATATACACTGTAGATCAAAACAAATGTATACAGAATAAAAAAAAATAAATAGAACGAAACAAAAATATATAGAACGAAACAAATATATATAGAACGAAATAAAAAATATATAAAACAAAACCAAAATATATAGAACAAAACAAAAATATATAGAACAAAACAAAAATATATAGAACGAAACAAAAAATATATAAAACAAAACCAAAATATATAGAACGAAAAAACCAAAAAAACCAAAAAGAAGCGTTGCCTACGACGATTAAGGGCCAAGGCGCAATATTCATAGAACGAAAACCAATAGCTGAGGTCAGCTATTAAAACAAGAATGACCAATAACAATTGAACAGCACAGACATGACAGATGATCTAGAAGAGACTGCTGGGTATTTCTACTTTTAATTTCCCTTAAAAATCTGGTCATATTCTATTATTTAAGAACTTAAAAAAATATTTTATGTATTTTGATGTTAAGTTATTTCTTCTGACCCAGCCATCACCCACAAATTTGAACAACAAAAGATCAACATTTTGAAACATAAACTTGCTATTCTGAATGTGCTGGGCAAACAGTAACAAAACTGTTACAAAACTGCAACTGCTCTCCTTAAACAAGACAAGATTGGTGGGGGTGTGGGGGGGGGGGGCAACGGATGGGAAGTGTGCTAATTTATTATTCTCTCTCCTTCCCATTATATCAGGTATTGAAAGAATAGATTTAAATCCCTAGGTTTTTTTCCACAAAAAATGACGAAATGAAAACTGACAAAGGACAGACAGTCTCTCTGCAGAAACCTCAGTGGTTGCCGTTCTGAGAAAAGGTCAGTGTTTTCAGACACCATGACGTTTGATTGTGAGCGTCACCATGAATTACTTGGGTATTTTCCAAACCTCATCTCTGAGTCCAGCTCCAGCTCCGGCTCATCAATCCCAAGATGCATACCAAATAGATTCAGAAAACCCAAGAGCTGCAACCAGGGTATGAGGTTTTTCGAGAAGGCCCGCTGTGGAATTACTTTTCCTCTCGCATCTCTCGGCTAAAAGAGGCTAGTGACTGCATGTGGATGATTGAAATCAGAAACCTGTTTCCAATCTTCGAGATGAGGGTTCTAAAGGTTGATGGAGGCAAAGATTTATCGAGGATGAGGGAAGAACATGATTGGAATGAGGAGACGGGGGAGAGGAGAGAAATGCCTTGAAGACTGAAAGATAATGCTCGGCACAAATGAAAAATAAAATTAAAATAATACAAAAATGAAATGTCAAAAAGTAAAAAAAACCCTGATGACATAAAATGAAACATCTGCTAATTTAAATGTTTCATGTAAGACAATGAATGCAAATTAAAGTCTCTCCCCCCCCCCAAAAAAAAAAAGAACACATAAACTCTCCTTTCAATTGGAATATACACTTTATTTTTGAGGTTCTCTTTTGCTTTCTGTTCGTTAGAAACTGAAGTCCCTTATTTTATAGATGACAATGTCAGGCCTGGATTTACACAGAGGCCATGGAGCCCATGGCCTCTCTGTTGCCCCTAGTCTTGGCCTTGGTGCCCCTTCAAAAGCTTTCCAAAGATTTCAAGTTCGTCCAATGGAAGTGCCCTTCGCAAAATGCATATGGCCTTGCCGTCTCAAAAAGGTGAATTCCAGGCCGGTAATTTTTTGCTTTGGGTGTTAATAATTAGAAAAAATTTTGTGGTACTTTTTCAATTTTCTCCTTTTTCCATACATGTACACACCCGAAATCTCTGAGAAAACAGAGACTGCTGTTAGGTAATATCTTAAATGGGAACGCCTCCTGTTGCCCCTGGTCTTGGCCTTGGTGCCCCTTCAAAAGCTTAACAGCTTTCCATAGATTTTAAGTTTGTCCGATGGAAGTGCCCTTCGCGAAATGCATATGGCCTTGCCGTCTCAAAAGGTGACTTCCGGGCCTGGAATTTTGTTGCTTTGGGTTTTAATAATTAGTACAATTTGGTGCTACTTTTTCAATTTTCTCCTTTTTACATACACACCTGAAATCTCTGACAAAACATGGACTGCTGTTTGGTGTTTTCTTTAAATGGGAACGCCTTCAGTTAACAAAAATCAGATATTGCAATCTCCATAAAATATAAGATTTCATTGAATCTACTGGGCTGTGTACAAATCCTGCCTGCATGAAGTCCAGGCTCTTTTTATGCATATGTATGATGTCACAGGTAATATGGCCTATACGACCTTTACTTTCAACAACTTTCATCTAGGCCCCCCATAGATTTCATTGTATCTCAGGATAACAAAAGCCCCACCACTTTCCACATTTCCATACTGGGAAAAACACACACACACACACACAGTCTTTTGCACACAGAGCTGTGGGGACTTGCTATTGTTGTTCTATTATTCCCTTTTCTAAAGAATTACCTTGTGGGGACCGGTTTAACAAAGAAAAACGTTGTGGGGACCTTTGTTCCATTGTGTAAAAGTCCCCACAACGGTGTGTGTGCCTACCCACACACACACACACACACGCTCAGCACATTGCATCTTACTGCGGGACAAAAAAGGCCATGCGTTTACACCCCGACGTTACCATAACCGGGAAAACAAGGCAACCAAGCAAGAGCATCACAAAACAGACGGGAAAACCGCCCTCTTTTTTTCTACATAGATGAGACCCATATATTTAGCCCCTTGTAAAGGTTTATAAAGAGCTGTAGTGCAATAGCTGCAGCCAACTATCCATGGACCAGAAACACGTCTTAAGGACAAAGCAATAATAGTTTATGGCTTCTTTAACATGCTTAAGGGCTGAAGTGCCACGAACTGGACCTGAACCCAAACTCCTGATAACACCAGATCTGGAGTCCGGTGCACATGCTAAGCTAAACTGCTAAGCCCCAAAACTCCAGAGAAGTTAAACCTTATCTCTTCCATCGTGACTACTTTATAATGTGAAAGAAACCAGGTCACATGTCTTAGGTCTCAAACCTGACCCACTGCCCCGATTGCCCCCTTCCCCCCTCACACATCGGTATCTGTGCATCTTCATAACCGCAACTATTCCGCACATTTCCGTTTCCAAGCCGAGTAATAACACCTCAAGCCCCGAGGGGCGTTAAGGTTACGTCAGAAGATGAGGCTGCAGCCAGACACAGCCCGACTCCGGACTGTCTCGAAGGATCTCCTCCATGTGGGAGTCAGGCCCCTCTAATCATTCTCCTTAGAGGACGGGAAATGGGAAGCCGTTTGAATGTATCTTTCCGTTATCATAAGGAATCAGGTGATGAGATAGCGAGTCATCCTTCCGCTTGATGTAACCCCCCAGAGAAAGGGGACAGCGCATTCATCGAGGGTCGGAGAATATAACAAAATGCTCATGCTCCCATAGGATTGAGTTGGGGAATACGAGACAGAGAATATACAGTCAGGTTGTTAATAATTGAGCTTCATTTCCCGTATAACCTTGCCGGGTAATTACATTCACCATATCCGTTCAATTAATGTGGTGGTTTTTTTTAACACTGAACCACAATGATACGTTGGGTTCCTCCATGCTAAGGCTCACTGATCAGGTCAGCATTTGTAAGTATCAGACAGATAAACTACAGCAGCATATACATACAAGAACTAATATTATATACCGCACTTAAAGATCCTTGTCATTTATGATTGGTGGAACACGCGTCACGTGTCATACTTTGTTTTTCCATGTATACTGTTCAGACACTCCACAGTTTAATATAGGAGTCCTATATTGATAAATATAGGACGCTTCACAGCTATGCTTTGCGCATACTAATGGATTTTACATTGAGTACCGTATGTATTGATTGCATTACGCGTTATTAGCACCAACGTAAGCTTGCGCGCCAACAGGCCTATGAATGTGAACGTCAAAGGCGCTCTAGCCAACCGGTCTGTAACAGCTCCAGCCAGCTATGTCTTAGTTCGCATCAGGGTCCACAGAGGCGAAAGGCAGGGGAAGGGACCCAAGCCAACCTGGGTGCCCATCCCTTTTGGAAATGGTATCAACAGATTTATTTCAAAAACAAAGTTGCATTACCAAAGATGAACATGCTTCCATTGTAGACCACAGCAGAGTGATGGTAACGTGGGGCTGGTGGGGTGCCGGTTGTAAACGCCCTGTATGAAACAAACAAATACATTCAATGGAAATTTTAATATTACGCTTTAGGGATCCTGAAAGAGTCACATCGATTCATTTCGAAAGATTGAAGGAGTGAGGTCAGGTCTGAAAATGCAGCTATGGTTATGGCTATGGCTTGATTGCTGTGTCATCATGCGATGAAGGATAAGTCATCCTTGGCAACACCCTTAGCAACAGTCACAGCCGTAGCCAATTCCGATATGGCCTTAGGATCCTGCAAAAACTTATTTTGGTTGATTTTGAGGGATTGGACCATGTTTGACAATCCCCCAATGTAGCAATAGGAATCCTACAAACTCTCCTCCTAAGGGAGTATGGATCCAAAAATACCCACAAAAACTCGTATTGATTGATTCTGAAGGATTGATGCCGCCGTCTGCAGATAACATCACATAGGGTTTATCTCTGAAGATTTGTACTCGGCAGAAATGTCATCGGTGTGTCCGTAATTGATAATACATGTTGCCCATCGCTCAACAATCTTCATTCACTGTACATTATACTTTTCATCACAAAGGCTCTGTAGAGGTCACGACCTCACTGTATCGGACAAATTCACTGAGCATGTGCTGAGTGAGGGGCACGTCCATTAGTCATCTGACATACTGATGACACCAAGAAAGACTACAGAATTCTTTCACATCTAAAGACGTATAAAACACATAGGTGGAAGTATAAATTGAGCATAGGAGTACCAATCCACCGCAGAAATACTTTTGTCTGCAATACTGTCAAAGTCAATTAAAAAGCATTTGAGGACCCTATGAATCACTGTTGCTTATTTTGATTGCCCCAACTAACCCCCCCCCCCGACAAAACATAAAACCTCTTTTTGTGATTTTGCTGACCACCAATAACAGGTTAGTCATACCATGGTTGTACAATGTTTGTTGTGTTCATTGAAAACGAAAAGACAGGAATTCATTTACGACTTAAAGCTATGCATGGTGGAAAAAATACTAAGTAAGTAAGGTTTGCAGTGACAAGAAAGTGTAAGAAATCTCTTTTGTGAGTGGTGATGGCTCTGAGTCAAGAGCCGGTTTCTGCTCGACAGACGTTTCAATCAGTTTGCTCTGACCCGTCTTCTGGAGAATGCTGGACTCTGCTCTGTGTGTGTGTGTGCCCTTACACATGCCAACTTACGGGGTATTTTTAACAATGGAACAATGCTACCCCACAAGGTTTTCTTTGTTATAGTGGTACCCCACAGAGGATTTCTTTAGAAAAGGGAATAATAGAAGAACAATAGCAGGACCCCACATACCGGATCCGTAAGGGTGTATGAGCTTATGTAGTAGGGTTGGCTGGGTTTCAGTGTTGAAATCGGCTCTTCTCAGAGCCACCACTACTCACAAAAGAGATATCTTACATGGTGTCACCGCAAACCTTACTTACTTGGAGATTAAGTTACTCGTAAAAACCCCCAAAAACAACAGCAACAAAAAGAAACCTAGAAAAAAGGAAGAGTACTTTCCCTTTAACTGTTGCAAATTCTCTTTGAATGTAAAAAAAAGAGAGGACATCCTGATTGAAAGATATCCCAAGAGGTCTTGAGAAAGGTACGGTACATCCTTCCCTTACCTCATGAAGACTGTTCCAGAGGAAGCCCCCCTGCTCCCCTCCCCCCCCCCACCCCTTGAAAAGTTATTCTCCAATGCCCCTGATATCAGTTTAGATTTTCTTCCCCAACCTTATCAGAGCACACTGATCCACATCTTCAGTTATTTCACCCAATGCAACATTCATTATTTGAGAACAATTTCATGGTCACTCAAGCTACCTTGACAGGCCTTGCGCTTAAGCTTTTTGTAAAGTAGCCCACTGGGCTAGTAAACTGTGTGTTTTACTTTTACTTTAGCCCAAGTAGCTCACTGGGCTAGTAAACTGTGCGTTTTACTTTTACTTTAGCCCAAGTAGCTCACTGGGCTAGTAAACTGTGCGTTTTACTTTTACTTTAGCCCAAGTAGCTCACTGGGCTAGTAAACTGTGCATTTTACTTTTACTTTAGCCCAAGTAGCTCACTGGGCTAGTAAACTGTGCAGTTTACTTTTACTTTAGCCCAAGTAGCTCACTGGGCTAGTAAACTGTGCGTTTTACTTTTACTTTAGCCCAAGTAGCTCACTGGGCTAGTAAACTGTGCAGTTTACTTTTACTTTAGCCCAAGTAGCTCACTGGGCTAGTAAACTGTGCAGTTTACTTTTACTTTAGCCCAAGTAGCTCACTGGGCTAGTTAACTGTGCGTTTTACTTTTACTTTAGCCCAAGTAGCTCACTGGGCTAGTAAACTGTGCAGTTTACTTTTACTTTAGCCCAAGTAGCTCACTGGGCTAGTAAACTGTGCAGTTTACTTTTACTTTAGCCCAAGTAGCTCACTGGGCTAGTAAACTGTGCGTTTTACTTTTACTTTAGCCCAAGTAGCTCACTGGGCTAGTAAACTGTGCGTTTTACTTTTACTTTAGCCCAAGTAGCTCACTGGGCTAGTAAACTGTGCATTATATTTTTTTACTTTAGCCCAAGTAGCTCACTGGGCTAGTAAACTGTGCATTTTACTTGCCCTCAAGTAACTTTAAGTCACACATAATTTAAATATGGTAGTGATCACAACCAGTTTAATGGCCAATGAAGCTTTAAAAATTTATTATTCACATCTGAAAAGTAGGTTGCACAGTTTTTAGTAGCCACACAGGGCAAGTTGAGAAAGCTGGGCTAGTGTCAAGGGTGAGCCCTGAGTGACCATCATTACTGCATACAAAAAAGCCCTGATTTTATGAATGGTTTCTGTGACTTGGTAGTGTTGTGTTCCTGGCATAAGGACGAAAACGCCAGGTAAAAGGGCGTAAAGTAATTAATGTGAAAAATTGTGTTTCAATAAAATGGAGTGTTATAAGTTTGTTCCTTTTTCTGCCATTTATAAGTCATAACCGGAAAGTTAATTTCTGCACAGGAATGGATAAACATGTCTTCGTATTTGTTCTTCAAAGAAGCTAGTGACTTGGGCCAAATTTAATGACTTGGGGCAGAACGTTACACTTTGTGTGTCCAGCAGAGGGCTCTTTGAACTTTACGTCCTTTGCGATATTTTGAAATGTGTGATCATCAATGCCAAGTTCCAACTCTCAATTCTGAAAATAAGATTTCTGGGGCCTAACTCCAACCAGCAGGTACCGGTATGAGTCTACCCTACCATGGAATTGCCCTCGAGACATTTCCACGGTTCTCTGCTGCAAAACTTCCTTAGTTTGTAGTTGTACCCCTGCCATGCACAGCATCAAATCCTCTTTGGATTATCACTGTCACTACCGTCACTGTCACAACGTGACTATTACAACAACCTCCGTTATTAGATTTACCCATTATGACATTCAGTATTCTCCTTTGATAAAAGTGGTCCTTGAGCCAAATGTACCACTTACAGCCGGAATATCTGTTATGCAATAAGTTTTCCTAGACATGCAAATCAAAGCCTGATAGACATGTTAAAAACAATGTACACGGATGCTAGCTGCAGATGCGTCAGCAAGCCCTGACATTCCACTGTGCAGCATGCACAGCGCATGCACTCCCTGTGTTACACCTCCTTTGCCTCGTAACAAAGAGGGACAAAGGGTACTGGAATTTCATGCTCCAAATCTCCCTTTTTTCCCGGGGGTTATTGTGTAATCCACAATTCCAGACCTTTGTCTTCATGTTGGACAAACAAAGATTGTGAGAGATCCTAAAGCTACCACCACTTGATTCAGCAATATATTATTGGCTGTGGCTGATGGCCAAGGTAAACAAAATGACGTTTGCCATGATGAACAAAAGCCGCATTTTCATTATAATGTTATTTTCAATACAAATAAAATTCCAGAAATTCAAAAACAATTTCCTGTGGGTGAGCATGTTTTACATATTGAAACTAAAAGGCAGGAAGTTGTTAAAACACATGAGGGCCAGTCAAAATTTTCTCCAAATGGTCGGACTAGCTAATTCAGTGTTGAAAAACCATTCCTTTTCAATATGAAACATGCCAGTAAAAAAGCTGGCGGACTAGTGAAATGACAAGCTAACTGATCCTACTGACAAATCCCTGAAAAAGTTAACGACAAACCCTAATAATTTGTAAAAAACTAAGAAATAAAAAATAACCCCGGACAAAGTCCATGTCAAAAAACCCCAACCCCAAACCAAATCAAGCATCACCGTTTTCCTGTTTAAGGATGAGAGCTCCCCGTTATAAGCAATTACATGTTGACAACAATAAATTAATCGAATGATTTGATGATATTGTACCATTCCCTTTCAACACGGATTACCTGACTTGAAAATTAGCACTAATTGAATTAGAGTTGACCTGAACCTGTCACTGAATTATAAGTAGACACGCCATCTTCAAACCCTCAATGCTCTAAAAAACACCAAACAAGTGCCACGATCGTAAAGTTTTGTAATCAGGCCTGATACTTTGTTCTTGCAAGGACGAGGTACTCTATTTGTTTATTTTAAATTTGTGTATGCAAGCTCGCCTAAAACAAGGCTAATAATAGCCACTCTTGTTAAGGGGCTTCAACGAAGAAAATATTCAGGCGAGCTGACGGTAGGAGCCGATATTCTTCTTAAAACAGTCTAGATTGGAAGGAAACTTGCACCAGGGAAGGAGTTTCAAAGATATGCAGTACATGGAATAAAGCTGTTGGAATGGCTCTTTGTTCTACATCTCAGCAAAGCAAGAGTGTATGGGTGAAGAGTACCTAAATGAGGGAAATAACGTTTCTACTGGAAAATTTCAAGGGGCACCAAAGGCAATTTCCAGGGCCTAATTTCATAGAGCTGCTTCGCACATAAAGTAGCTAAGCACAACAAAAATTTGCTTACCAGAATGAGGTTACCAGCCAAAACACCATGTCAAATGTACTTGTACCATGTGTGACTGATATCCTGATAAGGCAGAAAAGTGTTCAGCAATATTTTCTGCTTAAGCAACCCTATGAATTTAGGCCCCGGGCAAATTATCTCCATTGCCTCCATGATATATCAAGTCATGGAAGTTTGTAATTGATGTTCATTTTGACTTTTGAAAAGTCAGTCACACCAGGAAAAGAGCCTCAAATTGGCAAACGGTCACAAAATGTACATTCTGGCACACAACTCTTTTTATAAAACGGAAGGTGGGTAGGCAGAAATGTCATAAGGAGGTGGGTTGGCATTTCCTGAAGTGTACCGCTTCATAAGAGGGGGGGAGGAGAGGAAAAATACACTTTGAAGTTTAAAGTGCGGGCAGCGTCAGGTAACTGTACACCCCGATTTCCTTGACGTCTATGGAAGTGCAACGTTTTTTTGTCTTATTTCTCTCTGTTCCTCTGTTTTTCTCTCTGCATTTTGAATACTAAAAAAAAAAAAAAGCAAGCCCTTGGGGAGATGGGGGTTCAGACAAACTCCGATGGTGCTACTTGTATGTTGAGAAAATACAATTCCCCATTTTCATAAAGACTGAATATTTAGGAATATCAACTTTAACCCAACAGTGCATCATACCCAATTTGAATATTTAAAAAGACTAATGCCTTGGGTTCTCCCCAGCATTGGTCACAACTGTGGGGCATTCTGGACCCCAAAATTGGACAAAAGTTTTGGCCAAAGCCTGCTGAATTGAAGCGAGGTCCTCAGAACATTTTAAAACTTGATAATGATGTTTATGTGTGGTATTAAAAACTTTACTCTGCAAGCTGGAGCATTTTAAATGATTTCATTTTATGATTACAAAACCCACTTTTTGGTGTATCAGCCCGTAATTTGCACGTATCGGCACCTGCACGGGGAACACCCTAAAACCAAAGATGTTTTGTGCAGACTGAATGCAACTATCGAGTAGCAAAGTGTGATTTGTAAATGTTATGTATTTCTGGTAATGAAACCAACGATGCCTAACTTAGTAAGTGTGGCTTGCAAGCCTGAGGAAACCTGTAAACAAGGGTGCTTGCTATGTGAGCCAGAAACACCGGGGTAAACCCCTACTCTTCCAAGTGTTCTGGGTTCCTTTATGTGCACTACAAATCCTAGTACGCTGAACCTACGGCTCGAATGTCCCAACCGAAGGACAACCATTTCTGGTATAGTACCTTGCTCAAGGACTCAAGTGCCACAATCGGGACTCGAACCCACACTCTGCTGATCAGAAACACCATGAGCTTGAGTCTGGTGCTCTGAAATGCTCCACCACGACACGCCACTAAGTAGCACCTGAGACATTTTATGTAGCATTTTCTTATGCTTCACAAGGGAAAGCATTCACTCAAATGCATGGATTTTGACCCAGTTCCCTTATGCTTTTACTAAAAAGCTCTAGATCCATGAACAAAAAAAAGGACAACACCGAACCTAGTCCACATGACCCACTGACAATCTCGGAACACAAAAATTCATACAATCACCACAGAAAAAAATTATGTACAGCAGAGAAAAAAAAAACCTGTACTATTTCCAAGCAGAAGGAAAAGCTATTGACAAAGGTCAGAACAGAGTTCATGTTCAATATTTTGTCACAGACAGCAGCCATGATGACTATTCCATCTGATATCAATCTGCTTATTAACGCTGTTAACTGCTGGCCTGGGCCTCCAGGTTGTTAAAGGAATCAAACACCTTTGGTAAAAACTGCCACTGAAGGGTTACGTTTATATCCATCGACATATTCACTAAACAAATTCCAAGGGTTAGTAAATTATGCTGTTTCAGTTTGTTTTCCTCCAATATCTGTCAAAAATTTGGAATTTTCATGTTTTTCTGCCATCCTTTTGCGCCCCTCCCCCAACTTTCATTCACAAAAATGCCAGAAAAATTAAGTAATCTGTCACGCGACGAAACATGCCATCAGAAGCACGAAGGGCTTCTTTGTTTACACTTTGTGCAAGGTCACTTTCTTCATCTGTTGAAGCGTGTCTTCTCAATTGTATACTACTTTTGTCGAACAATGTTTGTGTTGGATTAAAAACTACAAAACCAACTCGATGTGTAGTTAAAATAAATAAAATTAAAATAAATAAATAACACTCACCAAATTATGTAATAAAAATGCATATATCTATTTTGTCAACAATAACAAATTTTAAACAAATCTACTTGTTTGTGGAAATGGTACGCAAAAAAATGGTACGCAATCAAAAATGGTACGCAATCATTTTCTTTCTTATTCAGAGTATGAAGTCATTTTAGTACACCAGATTCTGGGACGTGTCAAATTTGAGAGGAAAATTCACAAGACCGCAGGCAGGGCTTCTAGATAATTTTTTTTTAACTGGATCAAACTATTGTTACAAGAAAAGAATAAAATGAGGAAAAACAAAATCTATCACTGTTCACTGAATAATACTGTTTTAATTTGAACTTATCAGAATCAAAGTCAACATTTTCAGATTTATTCAATTGAAAAACACAAGACTGCCAGACTTGTCCAGTTTACTGGCCCAAAGATAAATTTACTGGCCTGTGGCCTGTGGTCCAGTGTAAACTTCAAGTCCTGCCTGGGAGAATTGTGGTCGATTTTCCAGTTTCTCAGAAACCTGGAAAATTGTCATTAAAGGTAGGGTCATAGATTGGGAAATACTCAAAAAATACATGACCATTAAAAACGTACTTGGTGTGAAGCACTGCAACTGTTGATAGTAGAAACTATTTTGAGGAAGGATTCCCTTCGAAGTAATATAATTGGGAATTGGGATGATTTCTCACCCAACAATATTTAAACCTGAGAAACAATTTATGCATGAATCATCTCCCAGATTTCTGAGGGTTGGTGTCCGTTTGTGAATGCTGCTGCCAGAGATGTGGTTGGTACCTTCTGTCACCTTGCCAAACAAGGATGAATTCAGCGTTCTTTTGAAAATACAATGACAGTTTTTGCTGTTTTCTTAGCAAATGGACACTGTCTTCAGCTGAAACTTCCACATGTGACTTTTACTGTACCTGTCTTTATAATTTTGCCTATAAGTCAGCATTTTGTTGACAAAAACCAATTCATGACCCTATAAAGGACATGTAAGAGGACAAATTTTCATTAAAAAAACACCACCAGGTTACACGTTTCAAAAGATACACAGAAAAGTAACTTTCTCAATCTGGATTCAGTCATTCTTTCCCAAAAGGTGAATGAGTCTCTGTAAAAACATTTTTTGAAGTGATTTGCACCTAAAACAGTTTTCATTTTAAAGTAAGGTTTTTTAACAGTTATTTGAAAACTGCTCCAAAGGCGATGTTGCTACAATCCCTTTAAAATTGCTATTTTCCTGAGGTTCAAGGCGGCAGTCTGGGTTAGATGAACACGGCCGAAATATAAACAAGATTTCATTAAGGAGTCTTAGGTGATCTTTGACCTCATACACTTTCAAAAGTGCTCCGATAATTGGAATTATGGGAAGGGTCGAGACCCCAATCACAGCATGGGGGGAAGAATAATTTACAAGGTTTTTTTGAAAGTTGATAAGGGGTGTATGTCGATTAAGATATGTCGTTACATTACTGTCAGTGATGAATACCATGCAATAGTTAAATTGAAAGGGTATGTCGTTAAGGACATTCTAGGTACCAGACAAGGTCAACATGTTGAGAACAAGGTCAAAGATTACAGGGTCACAAGCAACCCTGTAACACCCTCTCTGTGGTTGTCATTGCCAGTAAACTTTGTATAAGATTGCATCAAGAGCCCAATCATGTAGCGAATACAGGATTGTCAAGTGTTACCAAATTTAATGTTTTTCACATGAAAAAAAAGCATACAATACCGTCATCATCATGCGACTTTAAAAACATCTACAGTCGCCGTTTTTTCCCCTACCCCAAATCACCACATACCCAACCCATTGCTGGACAAAACAGGCCTGGAATTAAACGGAGGCCCTGGAGACCATAGCCTTCATTGCCCCAGTCTTGGCCTTGGAGCCCCTTCACAAATTTCCCATAGACTACACGATTTTCCAATGAGAAGCTGAAAATGACCTATAGAGGTAGAGCAACAAGTAACGGCAGCCATTTTGCCAATTGCCAATTGAAAAATGCTTGCTATTCTACTTACATTTGTACCAAATTAAAATCTACATTGACCCTATAGCCAAATATGGCCGTGTCCGAAATGGCGACTTCGGCTACAGCTACAGCTAGATCGCGTGCGTCTGCCTATTCTTCAACACTGGCAGACGCGCTGATCTAGCTGTAGCTGTAGCCGCCGAAGTTGCCGTTTCGGACACAGCCTATCTTCTTCATGACATCTGGCCTACTCTGACATGTTCTGACTGTGTGCCAAAGTCCATGTTGGTATCATCAAAGGCATACTTCCCCCTAATATTTCCCCTATCTGTCCCACGGCTATGCAGTGGTTCTCTTACAATTCTCAAAGTATTTCAGTTGCCAACTTCAGGGATCTTGACTTGGCAAATCCATAATACTTTAAAGATAAAGTCTTCATATTTGAGTGTCAAAATCTAAATTGGACAATAACTAGGATATGAACAGACCCAATGCGTTATCTCGTGCTAAAACCCCCATGAAGTGTTTCGTTTGAGTGTTGCCAAACGTGGCAAAGTGCAACCGAGGATTTGGAAGTGAACTGTGCCCAAATTTCATGGCTCTGCTCACAGTAAGCATAGAATCGCCACTTTACAGAAGCAGGGAATTCCATGCTAAACATTAACCCTATTTCACACATTAGCAGGGATTTTTTGCTTGTGCGTTTAGCATACTTCATATTACTATAGGCATTCTTCACTAATCTAACACAGCTAGTGCAGAAATTTCGCCCTGTTAGCAAAGAATGGCGATCGCAAGCACAGATTTCAGCATCAAACAGAGCCATGAAATTAGGCTCTGTTTCTTTTCCGCTAGCCTTTGCACTGGTCAGTTACCTTGCTAAATGCACCAATTAACCCCTTGCACGACGCTGAATGCAACCATACACAACATGCGTCAGATACCATTTCCGCCATTTTGGGTATCAACTTCTTTGGTACATTTTGACTCCCAAATTGGCAGACAGAATAGGCCCAGGTATTCGTGTGGATTTAGTATGAATTGATGTTTGATGGGGACTAACTGTAAATAATAATAATAATAATAATAATAACTAGTTCTTATATAGCGCATTTCACAATAACGTCTCAATGCGCTTTACATTAGTGCCCTGGTCATTGGGCCAATAACATTCCTGTAATCTTTCTCAGCTCCCTGGGGAGTATACAGCCCGGGCTGCCGTGGCGCTCCGAAGGCTTTTTCAAACGCAATATCAACCTCTACCCTCGCAGGTACCCATTTATACCCCTGGGTGAAGAGAAGCAATTATAGTAAAGTATCTTGCTCAAGGACACAAGTGTCATGACCGGGATTCGAACCCACACCCCGATGACTTAACCATCGAAACTTGAATTCGATGCTCTAAACCACTCGGCCACATGACACCCCAATGTCATGCCCTGTACCCTGCTAAATGCAACACAATGCAAACTGAGTATAGGCTTTGAGTTGCTAAAAATGCAACATATTAAAACAACTTTCACCAACTGATTTATTTTGGTGCATTTACAGAGTTGCGATTCTAAGCTATTGAGCATTTTCAAACAGTTTTTATCGAGTGACAAAACCACGAGGGAAACTGACTGAGTAAATTTCATATAATTTGGGGTTGAACAAAGAAATATTGACTAGAGTGGGACTTGAAAACGTGCCCTGACTCTACAACTATCGATCTCCCTATTTTGTCAAAATCTTTGTTCGGTGGTGCAACTCAGAAGCCAAAAACAGTTTTAGGCCGTGTCCGAAACGGCGACTTCGGCTACAGCTATGGCTAGATCACACACGTCTGCCTATTCTTCAACACTGGCAGACGCGCTGATCTAGCTGTAGCTGTAGCCGAAGTCGCCGTTTTGGACCGGCCTTCCCTAAAGCTTTTAAAGCATTTACAACTGCAGAAGTAATGTACTTCTGTTCATCATTTTGTTTTTGATGCAGACGAGAAATATCCTTGTTTGGGTTTAATGGGTCAATAATAACAACAACTGTGCAATGATATCCTGGTACATTTGAGCCATGAACTAAAATTAAACTGGGATTAAAATGTGCTATGAATCAATAATAACGATAAATCCAATGACATTGTCTTTGGACTAGGACAGAATTATTGATTATTGAATAATTTAAAAGGGAATAATTATTCAAAGTTTTTAAATGGTGCAATTTTTTAAAAATGGCAATCTGGAAACACCTTGAATTTTGTGCTTCGAAATAGTTCAGGAACAACAATAGATGTTTTCCATTTATGTTACCAGAGCTCGAATTGGGGTGAAAAAAACCCATAAGACCTCAGGGATTGAAGCTCAAAATATTTACTGGCAAACAAATATTCTTACTGTGACCAGAATCAATATGAGAGAAAAAGAAAGAAAGAAAGGAATCTACACAACAGTTTAGCATATGTGTTTTTAATTTTAACATGCACTGAGAGAAGATTTATCTCATTTTTCTTATGGTCAATTACACTTCAATCTAAAACAGAATAGAAAGAAACTCAAAGTCAATATTTGAACATTTAATTTGTTTTGTTACTAAAGAGAATTAAAAACATGAGACCTCTGGATTTGTCCAGAAGTGAGTTTACTGGACTGTTTCTATCTTTGGCCTCGGGAAAGCAGTCCAGTGTCGACAATGTTGAGCCCAGGTTCTGCGTTGAAGTTTTGATTGGTTATGTGTTTGTTGTAATGTTATGCAAACGTTTTTTTATGTCGGCTACAATTCATTTTTAATGAATTTAAGATTATATAAACTTGGATGAAATTCCCAATGTCATTGAATGGACCAAGCAAATTACAAATTGGATAACAATTAGTTTGTAGTAAATGAAAAGCTGTCTTGTTTGGCAAACTCACTAAGAGATGTTCATGGAAGATCCATAGTTAAATTAAAACACCCTCCCAAACCAACCAACAAACCAACCAACCAACCAACCAACAAACCAAACAAACAAACAAACAAACAAACAAACAAGCAAACAAAACACCCCTTCCTGATATTTGAAACTGTATTGTAGTCCCTACATGAAAATTTGGCAAGATACGCCATCTGGGGTCCCCTCAACATTACATTGACATACATGTAGGTTTGCAACAGAGAATCTACTTCCACCCAAGTCACTATAGTCATGTTAGTTCAGTACTTTTTTTTACAGGGTCACTGATTGATGAAGTACCTTGTTTGTTTGATGTAAAATGAGCTTTGATGGGTTAAGGATTTTAGTTGTTGCATGTAAGGTCTAAGGTTTTAACATCAAACTGCAAAAGAAAAACTGAGAAACACTTGAGGATAAGGCTTTTCATTCTTATACCAAGCTTTCACACTTTAGTGTATTAAGCCCCACTTATTCACCTGAATACATAAACACTGCCCTGGCCAAAGACTTGGTGTATGGTGAACAATACAACCACAAACCTGTTATGTGGATGTTAAACCATAAAGCACAGGTATCTCAGTTTACCAACTACAGGGAAAAAGCAGAACTTCACATGTTCCTTTCAATGTACTTCTTTTGTGAAAATGTTGACCCTAGCAGAGGATTTTTTCCTTTCTGGAAGGCTGAGAACATAAACAACAGGACTTTCCTAATTTCTCACTGGACAGAATTAAAAACGCTGAGCAGGAAATTGATTGATTCCTGTGTAATGATTGACTGAGAGCTTTTGCTCTGGTGCTTGGTACGGCAGAGTCTTATTGAAGAAAATAATGAATGAAAATGGAAGATTAAAAAAAAGAAAAAGTTCAAAGTTAAACCCTTTAGAGTCCATAAAAGCCACATATGGCTTGGTTCAAAATGCCCATAGCAGTCGAAACGGCCGCAAGATTTGATCTACTTTCCTTTACAAGAAGACGTCATAGTGAAAAGTCATACAATGTCCAGAATGGACATTTTCCAATGTTTCCCATGTCGACATACTATTTACATTTGTAAAGTAAAACAGAATTTCTGTTTTATGCTGGGTTTTTTAAAAGGCATTTTAAACAGAAATGAATAGTCTCTACGGGGTTAAAAAAATACCCCTTGAATAGACACAGTAGCTACTAAAGTAGGTTGTAAGGCAGTTTTAACTCATTTGGGTTTAACTTTGTGTGTCTGAATGCTCTTAAAACTTAACCGAATCAGGTTGAACCTGCATGAGTTGAATCGGGCGGCGAGGGTGGTTTAACGCTAAACCACTTCGGGTTTATCTTTTAGCACGGTGTGTGGACAGAATAAAAATGACAACATCAGGCTTAACTCACAACAGATGACCGCTGACCTGGGTATTAGGTCGCTTAGGCCGTGCGCATGCTTTTGTGAGTCAACCCGGATGTTGTTGTGTTGGGTCACGGTGCTGTTTGACCTCTCAAACCCGAAGATAAACCGTATCGGATTTAACTTTGAGCTTTCTGAACGCAATGTAGTTTTATTTTTACGACCGCCCCCCCCCCCTCCGATGCTCGTAAAGTTAAACCGGTTCGGGTCTAACTTTAGTACACTGTCTGAACATGGCCTATTTCAAGTAACTTGTCATCCACTAGTTTTTGCAAAAACAGAAGTACCAGGGGCAGATCTCACTGAGTGAGAGCTAATATTGATCTTGACTGTGTATCATATCAATCTTAAAGGGGCAACTTGCCTTCTGATTGGGCGTTTTGGGGCTAAAAGCATTTTTTTGAAATAAATATGGTTGTAGAATATAAGCCTAAAGATTCACATTAAATATCCCTTGAAATTGTGTGGTTTTTGTGTAATTTCATGACAAAACAGTCTGTCACTTTGTGGTAACTCTTTTTTTGTCTCCACAAAATGGCGGACTGTGTGTCTGCAAGTTGTATTTCAAGAGGCAAATGTATGTTTTTTTGAAATCACTACTCACTAATTACAACACACTGTGGGTGGTTTTTTGTGCATGACCAACTCTTGAAAAGGATAAGGAGCAAATCCAAACCACGTTTTTTGAGAGATTTGAAGGCAATGTGCCCCTTAACTACTAAGTGTGATGTCACTATTTGGTGATAGTAACAACTCATCTTAAGATGAATCCTAGTGCTTGGTGAAATCGAGCCATGGACAAGGTTTGCTGGCTAGCTTATTTTTTTACCTATAGATTCTGATAAGTTCTGGGAGTCAAGAGGATGTCACTAATAAACATTTCCAATTTTTTTGGTATCAATGCCTTTCCAATCAGAAGGTTCCTCAGAATCAGGATAAATGAATTTAAATTTGCTGTGGAAAAAAATTAATAATTTTTTTAAAAGAAACATATGAAATATTCGTCTCATTACTGACAAGTAGTTTACATACAAATGGAGAGATCTAAGAAAAGTGCCTACATACAATTTGAAAAAGGGTGTACAATGGACACACAAAAGCCCCCTCGGCCAAGACCACATTTCATAACAAGTTTGCACCACTTATTTTAAGAATTACAAAATTGAGGATTCCCAATAATAAAATAAAATGATCCGTAGAAAATAAACACATCCACAGCATGAAGGTAAGCCCATGTCGCTTACAATCAGTTCCATGTTGAACGACTCTTGGGAGACCTATTCAATCAATATTGGCTGTCTTTTGCTGTCACTCAATGCGGCAATGATTTTGCACATATATATAGAAGTTTCCTTCCCCAGCTCTTACAGACTTTTGCTTCATCACCCTCCGTTGCTTACGAGTGTTTGAATTTTTAAGACAATCAGAACTCGAATTTGGGATGAAAATCCACAAGACAGCAGGGCTTGTAGCTCAACATTTTTACTTGACCAGCAAGACCAGAAAAAAAAGATAATAATAATAATAATAATAATGGCTTCTTATAGCACTCATATCCGTCACTCAGTGACGCTCAAGGCGCTTCAACATTAAGTATTTTCCTGCAAGGTATGTTGGGACTACGTTTGAAGTATGAGACCTATTCCTTTATATAGCACCATGTAATGGTTTACAAGGTGCTGTGGGGCAATATGCAGCCAATCAAACCAGAAACACCGGGGCGAACCCCTTCTCTCTTCGATAAAGCTACAGTTTCACACTTACACTGTTTTTATTTGAACAAGCACTGGAGAAGATTGATCTCAATCCTATAGGTAATAATTTTACTCAACAGAATTGAACAAAGATTATCCGACTTAAAGCCAACATTTCAACAAAATTTTTGTTTTTTTAAAAGATATTTATTCAATTGAAAAACACGAGGCCGCCAGACTTGTCTGGTCATGAGTTTACTGGCCTGGTGCTTAAATCACTGGCCTCACGCCTCAGTCCAGTGTAAAATTTTGAGTCCTGATCTGAGTTACCAACAGATTAAATGGCCCAATTTCATAGAGCTGCTTAAGCAGAAAATATAGCATAACAATGTTCTGCCATATCTTAGCGGTAAAACAACGGCGAGACATTGGAAATGCACAATTCTGAATGTGCAGCCAGCGCCCAGAATAGCCATTGGGCAACCTTCTTTTTTGACCTCTAGCGGAGGGTGCCCTACTCAAAATGGCCTCATGCGCACAAGGTCTATAACCAAGTCATTTAAATCACTTGGAAAGAAATCAAATTAATCTATGGATAAAAACAATAATTGGCTGGTAGACCAATGTTGAAGAGGGACTCCTCCTCGGTTAAATTAAGTTTTGTGATGCCTTCATTTTCCAATAGGAGGAGTCCTCATAAAAATGCGGACAAAATAAGTCTCTAACCCAAAGGTGTCAAGTATCATTCTATTTGATACTCTTTCAGAACACAAAGTTGAACCTTGAGGCCATCAGACATCAAAAAACCAATGGTTTTGTACATTCCAATGAGGAATTTCTGTGCCGGTCAAAGGTCAAATTCAATGCCACTTTGATCGAACGGAATATATTATCACAATTCAGGAATGAACTAAAATTGCTCTGTACAAAAATGTACAGACTATGTATCTTAAATGTTTTGGGATTTTGACGAAAATTGCACTTCAAGGGTATCAAACAGAGTAGAATTTTACACCATTTTAACCTGAGGTAAGAAGCCTCCACCCCATTTTCACAAGGACTCTATCTATTGGAAAATTAGTGCATTGCAAAGCTTAATTCCACCATGGAACCCCCCCTCTGTAAGATAAAACACTGCACAAATACCTTCCCCAGGAGCATTCCTTGACATCAAAACGTAGCACATCATTCAACATGTTCTTCCTCCTGTAGATTCACAAAACAATGCAAAATAAAAAACAGATTACTTCAAGTGAATAGTCACGGATGAGATTCAAAGGCGAATGTAACAATTCCTGAAAATTGGCATAGAGGCCTGGGCCTCAGGCCAGGGCTCGAATTTGGGGGAAAAATCCACAAGACTGCAGGGCTTGTAGCTCAAAACTTCTACTGGACCAGAAAATTTGTTGCAAGACCGGAATCAAAATGAGAAGAACACTCTACACAGTTCCACATATGAGCTGTTTTTGGAACAAGCATTGAAGAGAAGATTTATCTATTAATTTTTCTTATGGATAATACTTCAATTCTCAAGGAAATTGAAAGATACATGCATTTTATCAGTTTTAATTAAAAAGTTGTTATTATTCAAAAACACAAGACTGCCGGACTTGTATGGTCGTAAGTTTTACTGGCCCGATGCTAAAATCACTGGCCTCAGGCCTGCGGTCCAGTGTTAAATTCGAGCTCTGGGCCTGGGTTTTCCTTTAGATTCAAAACATCCCACGTCACGAGTTGTAATTCAAGAGGTTTACAGAAATACAAAAACTACAGGTTTGGGCGCATGATATGGTGTTCTCCCTTCGCTGACTGCTTTACTTCTTTCACCAAAGTTTAAAGGCTCCAGGGGCCAAAGAGCTAAGATTGATCTTAACTGTGTATCAATCTTAATTGCTAAGCAAAGTGTGATGTCACAATAGAAATCACTATGGTGATACTGACAACTCAACATAAGATGAATCTCAGTGCTTTGTGAAATTTATCCAGCCCATGAGAATTTAAGAAAAAATCCAGAAATCAGGAAAAATCCTGAGAAATCACATGCCTTGGTGAAAAATGGTAAATTCCAAAGATTAGTTATGCTGAATTTAAAATTTGTATACCCTAGATCCCAACTTCAAAGAGCTGCTTTTAGTGCAATATAGCTAAGCATAAAACTATTTTGGTTATCAGAAATAGGTTACCAGCCAAAATACCATTTCAGATTAAACATTTGTGACTGGTTTCCTGCTAAACTGTGCTTTAATAGAAATTTGTTAAGCAATCATATCTGCTTAAGCAGCTCCACGAAATTTGCCCCCTGCAGGGCACAAAAAGTTGCTAAGCAAATCAAAATTTTGATTCCAAGAATACGTTTACCAGCCAAAATACCATTAATCACCAGTGCCATCTGTGCCCGATATCCTGCTTATTTTGCTTTGGAGAAAACTGTTAAGCAATAGTTCTTTGCTTTGGCAGCTCTATGAAATTGGACCCTCTATATATTCACCTCCATTTGAAACTGTTTTTTAGTACCCTATTTAACATCAGAAAGATGAATTGATAAACTTAATAAAACTTCCAAGGATTTTATCAGCTGAATAAGATGAAGAATCCAGGTATTGACAATTCTGTGTCCAAAAGGCTCAATTATCAGAACCAAATGCGTCCTACCCTTGCCTTGAGTAAGCTGAGAGCAAATTATTGGGTGGTATGGGGGTACAGTATAAAGCCCATAAAAGCACAAAGGTCTGTGTTACGGGTTTTTACAGGATTTCAATTGAGTGTTTATTAAAGTAACCTCAGTACATTCAATTCTGGGTTGAACAAAGACAATTTGAATAGAACAGGATTTGAACCTACAACCTCCGGATTACCATGCTGGCGCTCCACCAACTGAGCTTTCTAGCCCTACTGTTGTTGACAAAAGCCAGTCAAAAGCCATTCAACCTGTGTAACTGCCATACAGCCAGGGATCATACCCAACTGGTAAGCGGCAGGACAGCGATCACCTTAAGGGGCTGATGCAACTTTTTATTGAAAATATCCACAAATAAACCAAAAACCCATGTGGCTTATTACTTATAGTACGTTGGAACAAAATTCATATTGGAGGATTTGAGATGGCCACGGACTTGCTCCTTCTATGGTCAGAGTTACTTTCAATTGTCTTTCAGTGAACTCCTAAATAAACACCCTGTAACATAATGCAGTAAAGGTAGCAGGTAGCAGAGAACAATAAAACCTCAGTGCATGTAGCTAACGTATCTTCTTGCGTTATTCAAAAGGCTCATTGTTTTTCTTTCTGTTGTTTCATTGCTATGTCATCAACCTGACCCCTAGGAGAGAAAAAAATTATTATGCAGTCCTGGAACCAAACTATTGTCCACTATTTCTTAATTTGCTTAGAAATGACTCACCCATTGTCACCGCCGAATACATAAATAGCATCTTTGTAGGCGACTGCTGTATGTTTGCTACGCCTGTTGAAAAGAAAAAAAACCAAAACCAACATTGATTCGAATGCATTATATGAAATAAGATGCTGGTTTAAACAAACTCCTTTGTTAGTACTTCATTGTTCATTCAACCATCATATGCAATGCAGTTTTTTCAATGGCACAGCAGCTGAAAACCCAAAACAAGGAAATCAGCTGATCAGCTAAAAAGCTGCACGACTGATTGTTGTTTTAATCGATCCCAGCTTACTGATCTACTACCTATAGATAGTTCCCAATAGACGCCATCTTTACGGGAAAATTGCATGTTGGCTTGCATTCAAATTTTATAACGCAGCTGCGCTGTTTACTAAACCAATCGTGCAATGAGTTTTGTGAATTGTGCGCGGGCTGCACGCCGTTCTCACGTAAACAGTATGACTGTGTGTTCCAGATTGCCCGCAAAGATGGCCAATATACGTCATACTGCAACCTATCTATTGGAACACTTCATCCTGTATTGGCCAAAAAAGCTGTTTCTCAATCTCTCTCTTTTTTTTTTCAATTTAAGGAATTTTGGGGGACCTCCTAAATGTGAAACCTTTATCTTATTGGTTAAAGATGTTGAATCCAACAGCCATTTGTTTCAGTCATTAAGATCAGAGCTGTGTATTGAGAGTTGCGATAGCTTGCGATTAAAAGCCTTTTTTGATCCCCCCAAAAATGTATGTACGCACACAGGGTACCAGACTCCACTGCGCAATGAACTGTGCTACATTTGGACTCACATTTTATAACATAACCAAAGAAAACTGCTCCTTCATGTTGCAACTCTCTAAATACACAGTTCTAAGACCAAAAACTAGTACTGTTTATGAATGAATCCAGAGAAGTTTTTTGTTACTTTTAAAACATGAGTGAAAAAGTGGAGTTGGATAAATTCATAAAGACACTAAAACTATTCCACGATATCAAGGACCAAGAAACAGAAAATGACAACTATTTGTATGAAAATGAGGAAAAGATTCAGAAACAGACTGCCACATCCACTCACTATGGAAGATCAGTCTCACAACAATACTTTTTAACCCAAATAATTTTTTATTTTGGTGTCATATGAGTGAATTAGTCAGTGGGAGTTGGATTCAAATTTCCTTCCTCCATCACCACACGGCTGTATTTAGCACTCTTAAAATAAACTACTGAAATAAAAGGTAAAAGAAAATCAAGTGAAAACAAACCAGATTCCTCAAGTCCCCATTGAAATGTACACAAAATGAAAAACAAACAACAAAACAAAACCAAACAAACAACAACAACAACCACCCTGTCTTGTCTTGTCTAGTTTTGTCTTGTCGTGAACAACAACAACGACCTTGTCTTGTCATGTCAAAAACAACAAGAACAACAATGTCATATGATCAACAACAACAACAACCCTGTGCTGAAGGCCTAAAAAACGACTAAACACTCAGTACCACACACACGCATTACCGTACACACAACACTACAGTCAATTCACAACACAAGTCAGTTTTTCACACAAATAAAAGTATTGATAAACAACAGGTGCTGTAGAACATGAACAGTCGCTTCTACGGGGAAAGTAAGCTTGCTTAGTCAAACATTTTTGTAAACAGCCAGCATCAATGAAATTTAATAACAGCAACACTAAAATGGGAACTAGCCCCACTTGGAATTGTGCGGACAAGAAAACGGCTGGAGGCCGGAAGATAGACTGATTACGCACCGTGCACCAACAAATTCATCACAATCCGGCATTCGTCTCCATCGGTGGACGGTCTCAAACGGCCCTGTATCGATGGATACTTCTTGCCAAGTATGACTACTACTTGCCATCGTATGATTTCAGAAACTTGTGCATAAATCTCGAGAAATTCCTCTACAAATTTGATGTCTTCACTTGGGATAGAGATCTGTTTTCCCTGTCATACGGAAGCTGCCATGTTGTTTGAGTGACTGCGCATGCCTGCTTTAAAAAGATCAACATTAGACTCGCGTATAAGTACTTTGAGTTGTAATAAAGGAAAATGGGGTGGAAGTATAGCCACCTGCTCTGCTGGTCCCAAATAAAATTTACCGTGCCGCATACATAGATTTTCAAAAACAAAGGTCTAATTTAACAAGAAAACTTAAGCGGTTAAATATGATCGGATATAACAAGGAGGCTTTTCCCATGTGACTTTAAAAACAATTATATTTATTTCACTGCCACATGATCCGCCCCGTTCACGTCCCACAACCACCGCTGGGCCACAGTTTTCGTGGAACAAGGACCATTGTTTTACTGTGTAATCCCCACAAGCGCCCTAATCGTTTAGTTAGCCAATTAGGATCACCTTCTGTCAGCTTGACCTGGCCCTTGGCCCTTCCTTCGGCGAAGAGACTCCTTCGTGGCTATGTGGCTCTTGTTAATTGTGCACTGTGACCCCGGCAAGATGCTGTGGTTTTGGGTTGTGTAGGCCTATACTAATATAGGCCATTGGTGAAAAGGACAAGAAAATGTCCTTTCCTCCATGGTGGCATGGTCATCGTAACCAAGGACTATAAATGGCCCATTGTCTAAAACCAAAAAATCTCACGGCTGCCGACCGCCAACATTTGTACTTGAACTCAAGACTTCAACAAAATGTGGACATTGTCAAGTAGAGAATCAAAACTCATTTGTTCTCCAAGGTATTTTCTATACTCGTAATTTATCAAATTTATATGTGTAGGCCTACTTCTTTGGCAAAGAGCCTTTGAATATAATTTACAGTAGGCCCATGTATATACCCATGGAGGACAGTAGAGTTTTTAAAATTTCTACCTCCAGGGTGTACCGGCGCTAGAAAATTGTTTTGATTGATTGATTGATATTGATTGAACTCGTAAGTGCAGCCTTACATCATAATATCCCTCCCTGACTCGTAAAAATTCCGAACCATGAAGGCCTTCCAAGTCCAAGATACTAGACAACCCCTTTCCAATTCGAAGGGGGCCTGGGGAGGCGTCCAGCCATACCCTGTTGTCTAATTCCCAAAGGGGCTGTTATGGTTTATGCCCTTGCCTGTGGTTCCTTCACGCCCCGGCCCACCCACCATTTTAGAGCTAAAAAATAGGCGAGTTTCTCGTTTTAAAACACCCGTGAGTCCGATGCGCGGATCCTCTCGACGAAAATCTGTCAGGAGACTGCGATGCCCATTAACTCAACATCACACTCTAAAATCTTCTGGATCAGACTTGACCCGGGTTCCAGATCGCAGGGGGCCTGAACCACTTGCGGGTCAGCCTGACCCGGAAAGAGGTTGAAAAGGGGGATTATGTGTACTTTTGACCCATTTCAGGGTGAGTGTTGACACAGATTCCTGTTCCTATCTTATACCGAGATAAGAGTCAAGCCCCACAGGACCCGGATCTGTGTCAATTCCAACCCGGACGTTTTCAGAGTGCAGTAAAACGGAGGAAGACAAATTCATCGATCTAAACTCTTTTGACATAATAATATACGTGACACTCGTCGCGTCCTCGAAATAGTGAGACTTGTCTTGTCCTTCGCCTCATAATCAGCTCCTCTAACCATCTCAAATCTAGCCTCACTCTGCATGCCTCGAGTGTTAATTACGACCTCAACACAGGGTCGTATTGTCACCCAAACCTTGACTGGAACTGTGCTCCTCTCTCTCTCTATCTCTCATTGAGGGTGTTGAATGGCCACCGAATCAGGAAATCTCGGGGTATAACAACGGAAGACCAAGAATAATAATTATCGGTACTTTTTTTGTTGGTGAAAGTTTACACTCTCAAAGCATACTGAATGGGTACCGATTCTCCAAAGAAATACTCCTGAAATACTGTGAAAGTCTAGGAATCAACATTTAAAGTCCCCAAACTTTCGTTGTATATTTTGACTGCATTAAATTGAAATAACCTCGTTTTGAACATCCCATACTCGGAATCGCTTATATTTTCTAACAAAACAAACGGTTTTTCGTATTGCTCTAGTCTCGGCGCAAGGCATTCTTACGTTTGGAACTGGTTTGGAAATCGTGATAGTTGTTGAGTGGCGAGGAACAACAACGTCTTGCACCGAGACTAGTAGCCTATTGCTCTTGAACACGAGCTCCGAATTTGATGAAAATTTCACAGGTTGTTTGCATGGTGTGTTTAGTGAAAACCAGAATAGATCATGAATGAATTTACTCCTTAAATAAACCTTCTTGAATAGTCAATGTTTTTCCTTGAGTGTAGACCCCCTACTAGCTTCCTGATTTGCAAGCCGAAGCAAATGCAAGTCATTTTTCCTGTAAAGGGTGTTTCTTGGTTAGTTTGAAAATATAAATGTTTTGCATAAAATTTAGGCCTACATGATAAGATGCTCATGGTGGGAAATTTCCCTTGAATTTTTTGAATGTTTTGCTTATAGAAAAACTCCATAGAATAGCTGTTGAGAAACGAGGAATACAATATTAGTTAGGCTTATGGTATCGCGAGTCCAAAACCTGATGTTTGGCTTAAACTTTAATAAGGCTTGTTATATCATGTATACTAGTAAGCCTGGGTGATCACAAAAAGGTGTGGACAATCTTTATGTGACAACATTACTGAATGTTGTCCCCGTGTGCCAAAATTTTGACAGATAAGCTGATAAAACTCGCTCAAAAAAACCTGCAGGGATTCCACACTTTCACTAAGTTGCGGTTGAACACCAATACGGATGAAGAGGTGTATACGTCTGCACTGGGCATCATGGATGCACCACCCGTTCCTGTTTTCTGTTCATCGTCGGAGTAAAACATCTTGAGGAGTCTCAATATTGTAATAATGAGCATTTTTGAATTATAAGCTGAGTGGGAAAGCGCACACAAAAATATGTCAAGTTGCCGTGGACCCCTCGGTGAAATAGCTTGGACACATGGGATAAATATTTATTTATGGCAACAAGACAGGCATCCCCAGCCTATATCCTGGTCCTTGCTAAAGTCATAGGCCTACTCCTGCCAAGTGTCAGGTAATATTATTATTACTCTTAAGTACATGAACGATCAGCAGTAATAAAACAAAGACTACGTTATGATGATCTCTGAAGGGTGAGCTCTGTGGGTAGAGTTTCAAACCCGGTGACTCAAAACTGAAGGTCGGTAAAGACCATCGTTTTCTTGAGGAAAAAAATTAGAGCAAACATTCTTCTTAGAGGTGGCCTACAGAAAACGATGCCCTCTATTCACCCCTTTTACAAATCGCTCACCCTTGGTGACGAGTGTACGGGCCTTAACGCTGTTTGTGCAACACGAATTAGGGCATCCCACATTGGATTTTAGGGGATGACTAATCATGTTCGTATGCATATGCGTCATGGAGAGATTGTACACTGCACATAATCATTGTGCTGGTCACACAACGTACCAACTTAACAGAGGGTGGTTGTGTGTAGGGTCTGTGGCCAGCAATGTGGGTGCGTTACGGGTGCAATTTAGGCTGCCCTATAACTTAACACAATACATCCATTTTTTTATTGTGACAAGGAACACCCACTCGTCCACCACAAACCAAAATCCCAACCCAGTGTATCATACAACAAGATGGAGTCACCGATCAACACTCAACACACGGCCACTGGAGTACTTAGATGATAGGCACTGTTCGTGTAACCACATCGAAGGGATAAATTTCACGAGGCCACCGTGTTTCAAGCGGATTTTCCACGGGACCAAAGAGCGTTTACTCCCGCGGAGTGTTGCTCAGCTCGCTGCGCGGTGTGGTGAGGGAGATAACACCATGGATGGGCATCAACAACAACACAGTACCAAAGAGAAAGGGGGACGGGCGTCCGGTAGTATACGACACAGCCATGTATGGACTTATCTACGATTGGGAGTCGTATTAGGACTTGTTTTATTATTAGGAACCTGCACAGACACTGCACCTACGAGCACGCATCAACCAGGGGACGAAGATGCGGCCGCACTGGCAGATCTGGTCACACCTGCACAGTTAAGAAGTGGATATGTAAGTAAAAAAAAAAAAAGACCCAAAATACTGCATAACTAAAAAGTTGAGTTTATTGCTGGTTCAATCTATTTTAGGGTACGGTAGCCTATATAGTAAAGATGATAGGTCGCAATGATTAGCCCGAATGTTAAAGATAATAAATATCTGGTTATCTGATTGTCAATGATATATAGGCCTATGCATATACTACTGATGTTCAGGCACCAATCCGCACCATAAACATTTATGGTATACTTTGTAGGCTAAACTTGTCGTACAGTTTTTTAAAAGCCGTGTTCCCATTCCTGCCTCTACGTTCTAAAGGAGTAAGTCCAACCATATATAGTTTCTCTGTGGTCCAACGAGCAAACCAGAACATTCAACAAAATTATAGAAGTTCAGGCAACACAACTGTAACAGATTTCATTTTGTCTTAATTTGATAAAAAAAACCCTTCGTACTGAAATTATGTTTAACAGATCAGCTCAGTTTTCTGTTGCCGGGTTTTAACCCATGTCCTTGTTATTATCAATGAGAAGTGACTTTGCTCATCGGATACTCCCGGTATCCGAAGAACACTCCGAGCGAGGTCACAACGTGTGCTTTATCTATAATATGGAGTCGATCGTATGGACCTCCTCGATACCACAGAAAGTGGTGCAGAAAATTACCTGAACCAAATTAAAGACACAGTCAGTACTCGATCCTTGCCACCGGGGGCAGGCAACATGGTTTGTCTGTATATAATATAGCTGCAAGTTTGAAATGTCAACGATGGCACGATGGCAATGCTGCTACACACCCTTTGCGGCACGTTGTACGCATTATACTTATATCTAAATAAGGTACAACATAAAAACGTGGAAGTTCAAATTTCCTTGAGCCGGTAGACGTGATTGGTTAAGAAACTACACATACCTTAAATGAACCATGAGCCTCTAAGAACGTGGGCTTGTAATGAATTTAAGTTCCGCAGTTTTACCTCCTCCATTGGATGCACTGATCATGCAGTGATGTTGGAACATAAAAAAAGATGAGGTAAAAAAAAAAAGTGAGATCAAAGCGAAACTTATAAATCCCTACTTATGCTTCTCTTGAAGCAAAAAAAATACCTCGTATTTTTGGCACGGAAAATGCAGACAATTTGTTCACAATACTTGAACTATCCTCAAAACAATTACCCAACGAGGCCGATTCTTGTGCAGGGTTCAATCATAATGTTAAAATGTTAAAACTTCTCATCGATAGCGCTTTATCTTCTTTCCAGCGCTCACTCTTTAACAGTGGTCCGCTGGCCAAATGCTATTAGTTAAAACACACGAAGACCAGTCAAAAATATCTCCAAGTGGTCCGGCTGGCTAGCTCAGTGTTGAAAAAAAAAATCCATGTTTCATTTAAAATGTGAAACAGCTGTCAGCTAAATAGACTAGTGAAATGACAAACTAACTGGTTCTGCTGGCCAGTAAGTCACTAAAAAAGTTGAGGGCAAACCCTGCTTTCCATTTGAAATCACTTGTAAACTGTAATGCCTTCAAAATGACAAATGCCTTAGTAAAATCAACTGCAGTCGTCAATATTCAAGAGGCAACAAAAATAACAAGGAAGTTTGTTTTAAAATAATAACATGTATTTCCCCCACTAGGCCTACAAGACAAGTCTTTAATTGTTGATTGTCGATCCATTTTTCCGAAAGAGCTTCGCAAAAACATTGGATGCATTTCCTCAAACAGGATTCAACTGATATTAATCAACATACCACCATCGTGCACAGTCAATGATAATTTTGTTTTACAGTCTGCGGAAATTTTGAGTGAATTATGATCATTTGGAAAATGATGCACTACCGTTTGTTTAGAGTGGGCCTGTTTTTGTATAAACAATTTAATTCGCTCCAAATCTACACCAGGGACCCTCGTATCGTAGCGGCATGCTAATCCCTACATTCTTGCTCCAACTCAAGGGGCACTTTTTTCTTAAGTGGAATTTCCTCCGTTGGTTAAACATAGATTTGCTGTTGTGCAGATCGCCCCCCCCCCCGCACTCCACACTTTTTTTTTATGACTTAATACATTATTATGGCCTTGGACAAAAGAGAAATGTTCACCTGAAGATGAGGCCGCAGATCCTCGACGTTAAGAGACTTAAACCTCTGCCGTCTCGAATTCAGACGTCACGTTTTGGCGCCAGTTCTGTCAATTTATCCCGATCCCAGAGGGGGGTGTAAAGTTCGACGTATAAAGTTGAAATTTAGATTATTTTGCCGCCAATTTTCTGTCGAGACAAACTATTTAATTGGGTGCCGATTTAGTAGATAAAACAGATTTGAGTTTTTTTTAGTGCGTTAACTGCAAGAGCAAGGGGTGACATTGGTGAAAAGCGTGCTTCCTGTGAGAAGAGTTAGTTATGTCGTAAAAAAAGAAATGGTTTGTAAATTGACGGGACATTTGGAGTAGCGTTCTCAGTGTGCCTCAGATGCACATTTTAATATAACTTTTTAAAATAACTCCACAGTGCCATTTTGTTTCGAATCCTGTAATGTCAGTGACTGCCATTTACGTAAGTTTTTAAATGTGTTACTTATGTCGATCCCGTATAAAGAGCGAACGAATAGTTTTACGACAGCGTTGTTTGTAATGAAGTGCTGTTTCTGATGTCGACGTTTCACACAACGGGCCACGTCTGTCTTCAGCGTCTGAAAATCTGACTTTCACGTCAAACTTCGAGTATGGCGTATTGAACGGAGGAGGGTGGTATTAAACCAATTTTCGGTTTGTAAACAGATTTGAGTTTTTAATAGTGTATAAAGCAAGAGCTGAAGGGGTTCAACTATATAGAATAGTTTTGAGTTTATAGAGCTTGTCATGAGAACTTGTGTTGACGTTTCGAGCAGTGCGCGCTGTCTGTCTTCAGCATAGCGACCCATAAAATAAACCCTACCACGAGAACTGATGCTTATCGCAGGTCACGGATCGTCTACCGACTGTCTGCTGTCTATTTATGGACACCTGAAAGTATACTCCCCTAGATTTAGCTCTTTGTAAAACGTGGATGTAGTCACGAATACCGGTATATACGCGACTGAAAGCGTCGATCATTTCCGCTTTTCAAGACAACATTTGCTTTTATTTTGGCTGCCATGTGGTTGTTATTACACAACGGAAAGAGTGATGATGTTGTGAGTGCAACGGTAGCTACTTTTAGAAAGATTCCACAAAAAACTCCGCCTTGTCCCCCCCCCCCCCCCCTCCCCACCACCACCACCAAGCGTCGTTTGATGAGGGGCCTGGTGGAGTTTTGTGTATGACAAATTTGCGATTTTATAAACTTTGTGTATTGGAAGCTGGAGGCAAATGTTGTTTTTGTATTTTGACTTTTAGGTTTTTAAAAGTAAGTTATACTTTTAAGAACGGTACGCTAAATCTTTGACGATTTACGAAGGTTTTCATGATTGTTAAAACAAGTTTAATAGATAAATAAATAAATGAAATGAAATGAAATGAACATACAGAACATGCAGGTGGTAAAATGATTTGTGTGATTCAAAACATTTACAAATCTCCATTTCATTGATTTATTATTGAGGAAAATCGCACCTTATTTATAGGCCTATAGGCCTAACGCTTATCATTGAAAGTTGTTGACAACATTTTTTGTTGATTCTGTAACTTAAAATGGCGTCAAAATGTGGAATTGAGCGCCTGTCGTTTATTGTATGAATTAATCACTTTTTATGTTTACTTTCTTCACTCGACAATGTGTTGCTGAAACGCGAAATGCCCACAAGTATTGTTACAACAATAACCAATTCATACACTTAAAATTCCTGACGGGGTCACTTCCGAAAAAAAGTTTTTTTGTTGTTGACACCACTTTAGTCGGCAATTTCGAGTTAACCACTTTTTTTTTTATACACTTCGTTCACAGTCATACAGCGTCTTAAATATTATGACACAATGGAATCTCTGTTTAAGTGTGGTTTATCTTCGACACTCATCAATCATAGCTCCTTAAAAGCCCCGGGCCTTACCCCAAGTCTAGTTGGAGACCTCGAACTTTGAGGTCAGTGCAAGTCGAAGGATGACAAATCAGAGAGCGAGGGAGCACACTGTCCTCTGGGAACGATGTATAAACTTCCGAGATTTCCTTATTACAGTTACAGACAGCAAAATACAGTGGCGTTAAAGTGCAACTCTTTATATTTAACAGATCTGGTTAGAGAACCACGCTCTTGTCCTAACTATGCAGGAAATTGCACGCGAAGGGGCGTGTCAGTGCAAATGAATACGAAATAATGCACCAACAATCAAAATCAACGTCAACGAGGCTTTCCTCTAATTTGTTCCATTGGCTGTATGTACGAACATACTTTGAAAACAATTCCGTTTAGAGTGTTTGAAAACACATTGACCCCTCTCTACTCGCCGACACGGTCTATGATTGATTAACAAAACGTTTTGCAGTTTCACCACGGGGTGTCTATTAAAGAAATGTTGATATGATATGAGTATCATCATTATCATTGTTACAATTATCATCATCATTTGTTCTACCTGTCTTGTCCGTACGTTCTTGTTCCTGTTCTGTTGTTCTGTCCATCGGGCATCTCACCACAAGCCCTCGGCTTCGAGATGATGCCCCTATACTTATTTTATTTTCTGCCTTGTAAATAATCTATTTGAGGCTATTTCTTTGAATTTATGTTTTTGGCTACGTACTGTTTGGAAAATTTCATGAAGTATGGAAATAAATATGAAATTGAAATAAATAAATGAATTGAATTATAATAGAAATATGGAGAAATATCAACATAAAACTTCAACTATAATTGCATATCTTTCCCCGTGCTACCTCTAAATGCAAGTTTTATTTAACATGTCGTTGTTTATCTGGTTCGTATAATGCTTCAATAAGAAAGCACATTTTAACCAATTTCTATTTTTTTCTGACCTAAAGTAAATGGTTGATCACACAAAACATGAACACTGTCTGCGACTATTTTGCCAGCTCCACCAATCCTCTATAATGCCTTTAAGTAAAATTCCCTCAAAGTTAAACTAAAATCGACCGAATTACGGACCAACGTGCACGTGCAAAACCATCGGCAATCTGTTGCTCATCCTTCTCAATCAATGTTTTGTCCATTTATATATTCGAGGGCTACAAGATGTAGACGGCGTACTTGGGATATTCCTGTTCGCGATATCAGAAAGATCTATAGACTTGCATGTGAATACCCCCGGAGCAATGTTTATCCCCGGTTAGTCAAAATACTGGCCGACCCTCTCACTCATCGTGGCCCAGGTTGTTCAACATATTACTCGGTGCCGAACATAATTCATGCTGGTCGCTTTTGTGCTGCGGTTTTAACTTCACGTACACCAGTTCAAATTCTTTTATTTTCTTTTTTTTTCGGAAGCGAAAGATTTTGTTGCATTCTTGGTCACAGCCAAGTGGTCCAACTATTCACTGCAATTTTTTCTTTGGAATGGTACAGAATTGTTTTGTTTTGTTGCGGGTGTGAATTTTTTTGCAAATCATGCATGGAAGTAAAGTGTTTGGAATCTCCGATATGAATTAATTAAAACCTTCCTCTGTGTTTATGCAGGTGCTGGTTTGACCATAGCAGATATAATTCATTATCTCCAACCCGTTCGGGATACACTTGCAAACCTTCTTCTTTCATTTTGGGATATTAATAAAGTCCCAAACGAAGAGTACTGTAAATGTATAGGACTGGTATAGGGTTTGACAAAATAGTCGCTGACAGTGTTCATGTTTTGTGTGATCAACCATATACATGAAATAAAATACCAGTGAAAGTTTTGGCTAAATCCGTTGTGTGAGTCAGTTGAAAAACGAAACAAAAACAAAAAATGCACAATTTTCTGCATGTAAACACATTGTCCTTAACTTTGGTTGAAACAACCGAAATCAGCTGCTGCGTTAAAAAAGAAAAAAAGAAAATCGTTTTCAGAAGCCTACAGTTTTTAGAGGGAAATATTTCACAGAAAAACTGGTTCTACTAAGAACTTCATAATCGGTAAACTTTCTGACTGAAATTAAACAATATTTCCATCCTTGACCAATCCTGTATAGTACTTTTATTTATCTCAATCGGGATATCCTTTCACCTTTATTTGAACCCTCGTCTCCCAATGGGGGATGTTAATTGCCGCAATCGGGATATCCTTGGATGCAAACGACTCCCTCTGCTGATCACTATGTAAAAACTAACAGGAACGATGTCATTACTCTATCTAATAGTCTTTATTATAGGTGTCAATTATACACGGATGACTTGGCACTCGTTTGTTGAGTAAAAAGAATAATAACGAATATTATCCGGCTTCAACACGCTCGCTCCACCATGGCCAAACATGTCTACGAGCGGCCCACCCATGTAGCATAATGGCATATCATGTTCGAACATTGTATGGCATTATGAACGGCCTAAATAGAGCCATTGTTCATTATTTATGTCCCTGTCATCTCGTAGGAGGTGGAACGATTGGATGGGCGTGATGACCTGTATGAAGGACTTGGATGAAGTCTAGGTGTTATTACCCAGCTGTTTTTGTAATCAAGGCGATGATTCACAAGGCTTCCACTGAGGAACGCGCGCATCCTTAACTCCCAGGTCATATCGCGGACATTTTTCTCCTCCGTCTTTAGAATGAACTTCAGGTCTATGGGTAATCCAGGCATAGAAACTACGACTATTACTAAACCAAACCGACTTAGAACCTGGAACATAACACCGAGTTGACCGAAGTGAGTTCGCTGAGCTTGCGAGAAGGCTTTTTAGAGGGGTTGATGGATGCTTTGGCTGATCAAATTAAAATACATCGGATGTCTTCAGGTGGGACAGTAAACTTGCCACGGTGTTGTCAAGATAGGATGTGGATTCACAATGTAGGCCTTTGTAGATCACATCAACCATGGAGCAATCATGACACTGTTACAAAAGTGTTTTCAATCATGTACGCTTAAAGTTTGCTTAGATATTGGACTGGTCATTTACATAGGTTTGTACAGCGAATGTCCAATGTCCGAAATAGAAATATAAAGTAAACATTCGCTGTACAAACCTACATGTCCATTGTCCAAAATCGAAATAGCAAAGTAGACATTTACTGTACAAAGTAAACCAATGTCAAATTGTCAATGTCCAGAGTCCAATGTCAAACTGATTTTACTGTCATTACGCTTAATGTTTTATGAAAACGAACATAATGGGCGTTTAAAATCAAGTTAGCTTCAGCATGGAGGAGGATAAAAAATATAGAATTCCACTGCCCGAAAGACGAGGCCACTTTTTGTGTGTGACGGTGGCACATTTCAGAAAATGCAGCGTATAGTAATATTCAGGTTGAATAACCGCGGGAACCATGCCATCACGGCACTTTACTGCTGGGTAAGAATTGACCCGGACCTCGAGTCCCATGGGACCTGACCTTTTTTTCTGGGCCGGGCTGACCCCGGAAACTGGTCATAAATGAGATTTTGACCCGGATTCTGCATGCGTTAATTTGACCCATTTCTGTGTCATTCTGACACAGATTCAGGGTCAGACTCAACGTGACCCAAATCTGGGTCAAAATTCTGACCTGGGGAGTTTTTCGAGTGTGTCTTTTGAAATGTTTGAAAACCAAAAACGAAATGAAAGGGTCGAACGGACTAATTTATACCAAATGGCCTGAGTCCTGGATGTGGAACTGGGAACTTCATTTAGCCTAGTTCGGAACTGTCCGCATTACAACACAAGTGATGTAATAATTTGTATATAAAGTGGACTGGCCAAAGCGGCTACCGTATGTCATGGACACTTGCTGTGATTTAAAGCTTGTGTTTTAATCGTTAACATTACAATTAAGGTAGATCTTCTCTTTTTAGAATAAGTTAAAGTGAAAGTGAATATCCGAACGGTAAGAAATCGTTACTCCCTCCAGAATCCTCAATTTCATTTATGGAATTCCAACAAAATTGAAAATGCAACTTCTACTTGTTGTTTCTCTTTCATTACGAAACAACATTGTCGACTGATTACACAAACATTTGTTTATAGGCCAATGATGTCCATTGATGCTGAGATTTTTATAGCACATTGCCATCAGTGTATGTCATTTATGTCCATTTTTGTAGAAAGTACGAACGGTATGCGAGAATAATGAACGAGCAATAGACTGTGCAAGTCTTGAGCGCATCGAAAACGAGAAATCAGTTCTCGAACGAAGACTATACAATGTTTCTGAAATCGACTCTTCTTTTAAATTTTATTTATACAAAATTATTGAAAATAAAAATACCCGTAGCAATTTATAATGAAAACAATCTCAATATTTTTTATTTAATACAAATAATTTATTAAAATGAACATTTAAACAAAATTAACACTGTCTTGGAACGAGGATGCTTATTTTGTACAAATTCAATTTTGACAATCACGCCCGAATTCGTGCAACCCCAAATACATAGGTTTATGATATCATGGACGTGAAAACCAGAAACGGAGGCCGTCTTATTGTTCCCGGGTATTCTATGTTGATTTGTTTGTTAAATTGATTTTACTTTAGTATATTATTTCAATGCTAACTTTTTACTTTCCCAACAATATGATACCATTTTTATAGCCACAAACTATGTTTAAACTAAAGTATTTGAACGAAGAAATGGAATCGCGCACACATGCAGCTCAAAATGGTTGGAACCAATTTGGTCCCGGAAGTTCAAATACGAACGAGACTTTCACAGCCGAACCAATTTGGTCCATTGATCTCTATTATACTGTCAGTATAATAGAGATCAGTGATTTGGTCCCGGAAGTTAAAATACGAACGAGACTTGCACAGCCAAACCAATTTGGTCCCGGAAGTTCAAATACGAACGAGACTTGCACAGCCAAACCAATTTGGTCCCGGAAGTTCAAATACGAACGAGACTTGCACAGCCGATCCAATTTGGTCCCGGAAGTTCAAATACGAACGAGACTTGCACAGCCTATAACGAGACAAAACCATTAGCCTTTTTGAGATATGGTGGACCCTTAAATATGAGTGCACTGTTCGGTGCGAACTGTCCGTCGTATCTCAAAAAGGCTTCAAGCTGTTACATCTTGTCTCTTGACCGCAGCGGAAGAAGTGCAGACCGTGTCGAGGAGGATGGTGGACTTCTTGCTCAATTCGTACTCAGACCCATGTGCTCAGTAGATCACGAGATAAAACCTTATTTATGTTACTCTAATGAGTAGAATGTTTACATTCTCCGTGCACACATATTTTGTGGTATCGTGCCTTGGGGCGTGACTTAATTTTAGTCAGCGATTATGTGCAGACTGCGGATCAAATCTTAAAGGCCTTGTTTTGTAACTTAGGGCAGTTTTGCCAGACATCTTCGAGGCAAGCGTTTGCACTGCAAGCAAAAGGAATGCTTCTAAAGTCTAAACAAAGCAGCGTGTACTAAACATTGTCTGATTATTTCTAGGAAAATTATAAAAATTGAAGCTCAAAATGTAAATGTACCCATGTCGTATATTTAAATCACTTTATTGACTTAAATATTCCTTATTCCATAGGCCAACATGCCCACAGGCAACTTCAATCCTCCACTATCCTCCACTCTATGATCACTCAACACCAAAACAAATGCTTGGACTTCAACAAGATTGGCGTGCCTGGCCCTGTGATTAGCAATTGTTTGAGGGCCTAAACGGCCCCTCCGCCATCAGACAACTTCCTGATGATGATTCGGAAGTATTTATAGAATGTTTAGGGGTTTATAATATTGTATAGTGAAATCGGCTTTGTTGAGTAAATATATGTGTATTATAAACCAACGTCCATACATTTTTTTTATTGGAACGGTTATTTAAATCATAAACATGCATGTGACCTTTGCGTCGCATGCTGAAAATTACTTCATTCTGGTTTAAAGATCTGCAAGGATTATATTTGCCCTTCAGTGTTCTCAAATCCCTGGCCCTGCACTTGTCAACGGCTGTTTCGTATTGGTAAAATACATCATAATTATATATACACTAATTATCATAAGTATCCCAGTCTGGTTGTCGTTACTGATGGTTTGGTGTACATAAGGCTCGACTCTTGGAAGATACATGCTCTCTCCCATCAACCATGAAGTTAACGCATGGAACCAATTACCAACTGTACTTCATATCTAGGTCTACATGACACATGATATCTCTGCAGAGACTGATATGCAAACCTGTACATTACATCTTTGATCACCGAGTCAGTTAGGAATACCACCGGAAAATGTTAGAGAAAATTGATATTTGAAAAATCGAGGGATATTAATTCACTTAGTTTATTGTAGTCGCACGCAAATATCTATTTCATAATGAAACACGGTATGGGTGTACACCGTGCATGGCGGCACCCGAACTTCGTTCTCTTGCATAACCATAACCAACTCAGGATAAATCTGTATTTTTCTGAGCGGTTGCTGTAAAAAAGATTTGCAAGGAAACTGAGTATCCAGCATTATAGGGTGACTAGTAGGGGCAGGACTTCTTCAATGTCTGCTAAGGTCTAAATTGATAGCGCCACATAAAGCACCCGGACATCACTAGTAATAAATTTGTCAAAGAACTCAAGATCAGTATCCGCAAGGTGACCCAACATATAGGCCTACATGAAATCACCAACCTGTGACAGTTTAAACTCAATGGGTCATCGACAAGAAAATGACAGGCAAAACAACATAAATATTTTCAATTTTCGGATTTTGGACTCGCTTGATCAAACTAATTCTTTTACTCATTTCTCAAAAACTCATTTTCTCAAAAGCTATAGGATTTTCAATCAAAATATTTCGAGAAAAAAAATCCCCTTGACCACCATCTTTATACCATGTAATTTATGAGTAAATCTGGGAACATTTATATTTTCAACCTCAATGTTGTGCACTTCCTTTAACAGTCTGGATTTTGTTTCACTAAAAACAAATAATACTATAGGTTACCGCGGTACTTCAGAATGATTTGGGTTGTAATTTCCTACATCCAAATTGACATAACAATTACAGTACCTACCTAATTGCACATGTAATGACAACGATTTCGAGGTTTGGCCTTGGACTTGCCACAAATAATTTTTTATAATTAACCATATAGACCACGTTTGATACATTCGGCGCCATGCAATGCATCGATGTTGCCATGTGGTTGACCATGATGATGCACACGTACACAGTTCTTGGAAAAAAAATGGATGTTACCTCTTTTGTGTTTTATGAATTGCCTATTATGAATTGCCATGTTAGTTTTAAACCTTGAAGTAAAAAAAAAAGAAGGTTAATTTAAAAAAGAATGTTGGCACCAAAGAAAAAACCCGTTCAATTGTATAAATCAGCTGTTAAAAATAGAATGACCTTAGAAACCGGACTCTGCGATATGACATTAACAACTTTCTAACCTATAGTCTATAAGTGTAAACTTAAATGGTACTCTAAGAAATGATTTTACTTAACCATTCCCTGAACCGTCAAAGGGTCAATACTTAAAATAGCAAAAGGCGTTTGGTTGTTTGGCTTTTCACTCAATAATATTTCCTGATATCGGAAATCCACTTAGGAAATTGTTTACTTAAAGACCCTGTACTCGTCAAATCTGGTATAAAGTAATGTTTCAAGCACTAAAGCATGGGCCTTTGGAATGAGGCACATCGGTAAAGGTAAACATTTCACACTTTATGGAAGAATTTCTTGTGAAATTTCCGGGGGTATTCGGTTGACCTTTTCGCACCTAGTCTAACCATAGTCTATGGTCTAACCCATGCCAGCTCACGGAAGACGTTATTTCTGATCGACTGCCAGGAAAACTGAAGATTGAAACAACTGTGAAATGATCATGGGATGGCGATGGAGTTAAATTTCCCCAGGAATTTCGTGGGTTTTTATTTCCTGGGAATTTAGCTCCGTTTTGTGTATTGGGTGTAGGGAATGGGTGCACAGTAGATATCATCTCCACAGAATTCACTCTTGCACCGGGAAGGGTGTATGCTAGCGGGACATGCAAGGCCTAGGAATAGGTGTGTCTAGACAAACCCTGGAGATAACTCCACGAGGACTGACGGTATACACTTATTTTGGGGGTAACGCAAATGCTTATGTTTCACTTCAATTGCACTGAATGTTAACATAATGCAACTTAAATCAAATGGTTTGTCAATTTTTTTCATTTAATCGAAATATCCAAGTTAACCAATCCAAACGTAAGCAAAGCCACGTGGCTTAAATCCAAATTGTTCAGGTCATGCCAGCGGCGAAGCCATGACCTTTTTGTTTTACTGATGGGGAAGTGCTCTTAAGTATGGGCCTTTCCCCCGCTTTTTTTAATGGCACATAAATTATCTGGATATTTTGTGGGAGGCACTTGGGGGCACTGGAAATTGTGGTGGGGCACGTGCCCCATCCCCGTATAGCGGGGGTTGTGTGTGTATGGTGGTGGGGATGGGGGAGACACATTAGCCGCTGGGTCACGCAGTCGTTTTTGAAGTAATTTTAATTGGTAGGGCTTTAGACTCTCTTCATAACCCATAAATAAAAAAAACTTGACAACGAATTCATAAAATATTGAATAGATATTGATGTTAATCCGGACTAAATGGTTCAACATTCTAAATAACTCTCTAATTTTTCATTAATCCAAACTTAATACCAGCCAAGCTAAAATTAGCTAATTCAAATATTGACTTACCGGATATTATTAGGCCTAACCATGATATCTTAAATTGAAATCAACCAAGTATCCTCGATTTTAAATTTTGCTTAGCCAATTAATTTAACCCTTAACTTTAATACAATCCAAGTTAACAAACTTGAATTAGCTAATCCAAGTGAACTAAGTAATAGCCAATGATATCTTGGACTGAAATCAACCAAGGATTCCCGCTTCCAAGTTTAGTCGATCCAAGTTGATTGTGGGTGACAGCCGTAAATACTTCGTTGATAGTTCGTTTATTTTTAGACCCCTTTAGTGTAGATCCGTGCATAAATGAAAAGTTAGGGATACGCGATGAGACCCTGGCAATGGGCCAGACAATGCCGACGGTGTTCCCCTCAGAATAATGAGGGAATGAGTCACCAAGGGGTCGGTTTCGGGACAAACCTCGGGTACCTGGATGAACTCTTAACGCTGACTAGGATTTTTTAAAGGGACGGTGTTTTACCTTTTGGTAATTACTCCAAATAATAGTGAGCATAAAAACACTGCATGGAGAGCTGTTGGTATTATAAAACATTGTTAGAGGAAATTGGGTTTTGAGAAAATAGGATTTTTTTTGCCAGGAACATTGAAACCGAGAAAGGCTTCAGGCATGAAGTTTTCATAGGCATCTGAAAGCACTCAATTCTCATGCAACAAGGGTGTTTTTTTATTTCATTATTTTCTTGCAACTTCGATGAGACGATGACTAATTCAGCCCAAATGTTCACAGGTTTGTGACGTTATGCATATGTTGGTTGGGGTTTAAACCATGTGAGGATACTGCCGTCGATTTCACCAAACTCTTCCTAACTTAGGATTAATCTTAGGACTTAAGACGAGTCCCAGCCTTGCACTGTAACATGTAAACCTTAAGATTAATCCTAAGTTAGGACTAGTTACTCGTCCTAACTCAGATAGGATTAATCCTAGCGTTTCGTGAAATCGGTAACTGGTCTTTGAGATTTAAGTATACCCTGCCTTCACAGTGTGTCCAATAGAAGCCCTGTGTGCAGTGAACTCTAACCCCTCACTGTATTACCTCATCGCTGACAGCGTGTATTCTTTTAGTCGACAGTTGTTGGTGAAAACGTGGACCTTTACGTGTGGCGTGAGTCATGTGCACACCAGCTGACGTAATCACCAACCCAATTCAACAAGGTTGAACTTTTAATAATAAATGAACAATTGTTTTCTCACTTCGTCGGTTAATAATGGACATGTGTTATTTCTAATAAGAGCACATGAGTCACGCGCTTAATCTTATTTCGCAGCTGACATATTTCTGCCAACCATGATTCCTAAAAAAATTGTTTAAAAACAAAATATGAAACATTCTCTCGCTGAGATTGCTGGACTATAAATCCGTACACAGTGTGTCATCAGATACATGTACGATGTATTCTTTGTTATTTTGCTCCAATGTACTTTCAATAGGTTCCGGTTTTTATGCTCTTGTGCACTTGAAGCGTTTTACATTTTATTGACAATCAACCAGAATGTGATTTGTGTACTATAATTGACCAATTTGAGGAATGACAAACTTCCCGAATGTCATTCCGCTTGACCTGGTGTCCTTTCATCTAAAGACTTTCTATTTTGTGAAAGATCAAAATGGAATCGGGCAGCATTAAAAGAAGATCTGGTGTTTTAACGCTACATCGAAGTGTTGAGCTGAGAACAAAAGAGGTCCACCATAGGGACTTGAAACACTATGTGGACTTACACACGTCCACACAGTGTTTTTAACGGTGTTTAGGATAACGATTTTCCCTAAGTGTACAGAACAAAGGAATGTCCATAGAGTGACTGCAACACAGAGCTGGATGTTTGTGGGGGGTGTCTACCCGTTGAAACCGAGGACTTTATTAAACAAAGGGAACCCGTGTATTTTGTCAGAGCGAGGACGTCCTCGCCTTCGCTTTCGTGTGCAATATCAACAGGGACATCGCTCAAATTATATAAGCAACGATTTATGCAACCATCTTTTGTAGTATTTCACTTTCAGATTTGTTAGTGACGTCATAATGACAATGTCAATATTGTTGGATACGTTTCCCCAGATTTTCGAGGCTGGCATAATATCAGCATTAAATTAATCGAGGGGTATTAGCCGGAAGAAATAGTGAAAGGGAAAACAGTAGGTTGTGTTGAGACCTGCAAAAATCATAGCGTGCTCATAGATAATTTAGACATTTGCGCTTGCGCTGAAAACGTCACTTCAGTAGACTTAATTTGTTTAATAGCCTTTGAAAATAGAAACACTAAATGCACATAAGTCCCTGCGTACTGTGAATGTGTACGCAGAAGACATGCAGAAGTGCAATGGGAGAATAAATTTCGGTAGGGCAGAGGGGGGGGGGGGGAGTTGGCAACGTTTTGTGCTGAATGCGGATTGGTATCCGATTTAGGAGTGTGACAGGGAACAGGGGTACACCTGTTCTGATTTGGCTGTGTCTCGAACAGCCCTATCCTTATCTGTAGTTGAAATACACCCTAGAAGTGTAGTGTTCACATTCACCCGTGCATAAAACTTACACCCAGCCCTTTAGTACACTTCTCCCATGGTGCCTATGTCTTTGACCCAATTGCCGCCTTTTCTACTTTACTTTGACGCCATTATTGAATCACCCCACACTCTATCGCCTCCCCCCGCAAAAAATTACCTCAAAAACAAAATGGAAACACAAATAAAATCACAGCTTTACGTCACTTACACTGACTGCACCTACGCGATTAGAACACGCTTGATTTGAAAAGGAGGTTCGTAAAACAATGTATCCCCACAGGGCGATCAAAAAATAATTTGCTGTCTTGAGGCGATGTTGCCTAATTCAATCACAGAGTAAAGGTAGTATAGATGTTGGTGAGTCATTTTGCGTGACCGTTGTTTGCGGGTATTTTAAACACTCTAGGCAGGGCTTAAAAACGAGCCCTCCGGGTTGCAGAGGAGGCCGCTCTTTGCGTGGATACCATCGGAGTCCACAATTTTCGAAACGCTGCTAATTTTCATTTTTAAGTTACCCTAAAAAATACAATAACTTTCAAGATATAGAGAACTTTTTTTTGCAAGTGTTTTATCACACTCTGATAATTGCCCCCAAATAGGGAACTCTTGCGTGTAGGCCTAACCTATGTGCAAAACAGATTCATGCATTACCTTACCCATGTAGGACAAACCAACTATGGCATTGATCTTTACCCGATGTAATTTTGCGTCGACTGAGCGTTTTCTTTAGTCTATTTTATTACGGGTTTAATAATTTCGGATTATTATCTCAAAATAAAATAAGGAAAGGGGGTTAGCATGGAATTCGGTGAGGAGCTTCCAAAAGTCTTTCTTCTTACTGGGACGAAGGTGAAACCCAACTAGGGCATGGGTCTGGAATAAACATTGCGAATTTTAAAAGTTCACAAGCGTTCGAATGCTTCGAATTGCTAGCGCAAGTTTGCCCTAAATCTACCGGACATCGCCATTGATGTTAACATCTCTCTTGGACCATTAGCCCATCAACGTAGCACGTGTTTATCAACTCACAATCGCCATCCAACGACTAAAATTTAAACCTCACTGGGTTACTTCAACCATTCAGAGTCAACTTGTGAATAATGTATATATTTTTTGGGGAGAAATTCAATACTGTTTTCTCTGGCAAACATGCAAATAGACTACACATAGTTTGTGTTGAAACTTCACTTGAAACAGTAAGCCTTAACTTGCTCTATTATTATCATTGTGTTTGAAAAAAAAGAAGCTTATTGTGTTCCGACCTGCGTTCGATGCAATGAAGGAAGCTATGCTACCGTTGTGTGCCTGAAATAAGGTCGCTCTCCTTCCAAGCAAACATAGTATTTTTTTCGGCACCAAAGGGCCAAAAGCAATAAAACGGAGCCTGACAAAAAAATGGCATTACTGTTAAATTTTTGCTGAAAGAATTACCCCAAAGACAAGTTTATTCCTATGTCTTATGAATGACAGGAAACTGATCAAACTGTCACGTTCGGTTTCTTGAACCTCAATTTTGCAAATTAATTTGCATAATAAGCCTTTTCTCCGGTAACTTTTCGTTACGTCCTTCTTCCGGCCACATGACAATATCTTCTTTAAAAAATACCCCTAAAAATACACAGTCATTGTTACACCTGTAAAAGACACAATTGGTGTTGAAGTTTGACAGCTTGACTGTTACTCATTGCCTCTTGTCGAAATAAGTGATGATTGTAATGATGGACAAGCACAGGGAATCAGCACCGGGGTGCCTCCATATGGGGTGCCTTTTTAGGGTGTGTGCGGCCTTCGCGTCTCGGCCATTATTAATCTTGATGACTTGTCGGGATTTCGACAACAAATTTGTACGATCTTTTCACAGTTATAAAATAATACAGTGCACAGAAACCGAACTTACAAGCGACAAAGGGGGTATTGGAACCCTTTTGGTATCACGTGTTGCATATAAATTAAAATGGGCGGAGTCAACAATGGTGCTACCTAATCAGTGGACAAACCAGCGGGGGGGGGGGGGGGGGGGGGCTGAGCTCAACTGAGAACCCTATCCCCCTCTTGCCACAAGGAGATCAAAGTAATGCACGATTGAATGGTTCCATACATCAAAAAGCTCCCCAAAGTTATGTCTTTGCTTCCACTTTCCCCCAAATGAAAAATTATGGCACGCCACCGTACCCAAAATGGTGCTGGAATGAAGGAATTAAGCGACAGCCTTCGAAAATGTTGATAGATGTTAAATTTGCGTTGGGGGTTTATTTGGTTTTACCCGTACACCGATGTGTGGAAAGCACTGTATACTCAGTACTTCCCAAAGTCCTGTGTGAAGATTCGAACATTTACCAATTGTTAAGTTGGGCTCTAAACTCATCGTTACCTCTCTTGTTATTTTATTCATAGAGCTATCTTACAAAATACGGGTTCTTACCGAAGCCCAACCCGTTGGCAGGGAGCCTACTATCTCATGAGGAGTTCAACGACGGCATTCGAGCGTTTCAGGAGTTTTACAAACTTCCAGTTACGGGTGCTTTGGACCAGGCGACTTCGTCCTTGATGGAGTTACCTCGGTGTGGTCTCCCCGATATCATGATCGACGACGACGGCACGAGAAAGAAGAGATACGCTCACACCGGCGCCAAATGGGATCGTCCAGAAATTACATGGAAGTAAGTTATCAAAGCAAAGTAAAACAACATAGGTAAAACAGTTGGGGAAAAGTTTGCTACTCAGGAGCTCTTTGACTGTTAAGTTCAAACCTGCCACATGGCTCTTTTCGAAACAACGGCTTGGGCTGTATCTGTCATTATTTGAAAACATCATTTTCGGTGTGGAACTTTGAACAGGTGGACGAATCCTAATCCGGAGCTGCAGCATAAAACCGGGGTTTCGAAAACGGCCCAATATGTCTACTACTCAATAGAGGGCGGTATTCGTTACAATTGCAGGCAGAATTTTGCTGAAATTATTGATATCCACAATTTTTTGAGCAATTATTCTTTTCCCTAAATTGTTTGTTGAGAGCAAAAAATGTTACTGTGTCTGTTGATATCATGTTTGTCTTTAGAGCCCATGTTTAAGGAACGCTGCGATTATAAAAAATTTCAGCTGAAAAATGTTTTGCTCAGTTTTTGTTTTAATTGGTATTTCTGTTTTGTTGTTTGTATTGTTAACAGAATAAGGAACTATTCCCCCGATTTAACGGCCTCAGAAACAGACGAAGCATTAAGGAAGGCATTACAAATCTGGGGTGATGCCATACCAACCACATTTAGGAGAGTTCATGTTGGCAGTGCAGATATTGAAATCAGGTGGGTTTTAACGATGAATCACTTAAAAAAAGAAAGTAACTTTAAAATTTATGCTCTTAATTTTCAGTAATTTCAATGAAATTTTATGATCGAGTGAGGCAGTGAAAGGTAGCAGCAGGCACTGACGGTTTGTACATGTATTATCGATACATCCATTGGATAGCTTATGTACTTATTAACCCTCTTACTCTTGGTGTCACTACTCAGCAAGCTGACCAACCATTTGAAACCATCCACCTGGTTGGTGGTACAACTGTGGAAAGAACTATGTACTTGTGTGAACAGTGTTCTAAGGACGGCAAGCATTCACTGAGAGTGGTTTATTCATAGCCCACGACATCATCATACAGCAAGGCTACGGTGGCCTATTAATGCCACTCCATAACAAACAATACCAATACCACATGTTATCATGATGCAGGCAAGCACAGCTAGTGCATCCTTCTCCAAACCATGGGGGTGATATTGAATGGTCAGACAGTAGGAGGGTTGAGTGTGTACTGCGTAGATGCATTCACCACATGGTATCATATTGTGGGCTGGCACAGTGCGTCTATCATTCAAAACTACACTGGATGATGTTGAATAATCAGACAGTAGCAGGATTAGTGTAGTCAGGCATAAAATTCTTCTTAAACTTTAATCTGATTTCCAATGTTTTGCTGAAATTAGAAAGGTTGTTATTAAATAGCTTGAAAAAAGGCTATAAAATACCATATCATATAGATCAGCTATTGTGTACACGCAATAACATTTTCTTCCCTTTTCAAGAATCAAAATCATTCTTGGTAGTGAATCTGATAATTTCTTTGCAACATATGTCTATCAGTTGATTAGACACTTGTTTTGCAGCATTTGTACTCATACATAACCTTTTTGTGTGTGTAGGTCAGCACTGTTCACACAAGTTGTATATAAATATTTTTTTACAATTCAGGATAAGTAATGTTTCTTTGTTCATCTTGTGCTACTTGCTCCTTTCTTTTTTACTCCTTTTCCTCCTTTCTTTTTTACTCCTTTTCCAGCTGATTGCTTCTGTTACACTAATATACTTGGTATGTGTATGCTGTGCACTCATTTTGCCTTTGAAAAACACTTTGTTTTAGGGTTATTGGTCTAACCGGAAAAGTGGGGGGGGAATCTGGAGGCCCCCTGCTCAGAACCCCCCCAACCCCCCAACCCCCGCCCCAAAAGAAAGAAAAAACAAAAAACAAAACCAAAACAAAAAAAACCCCCAAAAACCTTCCTTTCTCAAATCAGTCTGTGAACCTCTCAAAACAAATTGAAGTTGACTTTATTTATTTTCTTCAGTTTCTCAGTGGGACTCCATCAGGATGACTATCCCTTTGATGGACCAGGAGGAACCTTGGCGCATGCTTTCTTCCCCGGAGATGATCTCGGAGGCGACGCTCATTTTGATGACGATGAACAATTCACTGTCAACGCTTATGAAGGTATACTGTTACAATGACTTCTGGATTACTCATAAAATCCCCCTAGTTTTTGCTGACTGTGATGGATACATACATACATACATGTACATATAAGGCATTTATAAAGCGCCACTACATCAAGAACACAGCGCATTAGATCGGGTGTAAATAATTGTTGATACACTTCTTGAATTTGCACAAAGAGTCGGACTCCCTGATTGAGATGGTGAGTGCATTCCAGGTATGGGGAGCAAAATGAGAAAAAGGTGCGGCTTGATGCAGACTTGAGAAGCTTGACAGAGTTAGGTTCCATGAGGCGAGTAGTGTCAGATGCTGAGTAAAGGCTTGGATAATGCGTAAGGAGAGAGAGGGGGGAGGGGTAGGGCGGGGTAGGGCGGGGTAGGGCGGGGTACTGTCCATGCCCCTCTCCCCCGTTCCCCCCATTTGAAAATCTGGACTTTTGAGATTAAAACTCAGAGTATGTTACCTCCAAGACTGTGTACACAAATAGCTACACATTAAGCATTTTGGTTGGAACTACGAGTCTACGTGTACCGCATGTGCGTCACAAAGATTTTAATTCCAACATGCCAAGCCGCAAATTCTCCATTATTTAATCATGTCTATCTTACAGGTACCAATCTCTTTATCGTTGCTGCACACGAGTTTGGCCACAGCCTGGGCTTGGGACACTCATCGGAGATCACCTCCCTCATGGCGGCATTCTACCAAGGCTACAAACCTAACTACGAGTTACCTTACGATGACCACGTGGGAATACAAAGCCTCTATGGTAAATGCATAACCCATACTAAATCACATTGATAATTTGTCTGTGGGGAAATTGGGAGGTTCTGTGTGACTTCATTAAATCTCATGTGGAGACAGGATTGCTAAATATTGGTGATGTTTTAGAAATACTTTCAATCTGAAAGCAATAAATAAAGATATGAACTAATAAAACAATCCTGGCATTAACGCGCACATACACAATCCATGAAAACACTTACCATTGTGTTTCCCTGTGTTTTTTCTCAAACCCAACTTCAGAATTTTGAGAACATTTTTACATGTAGGTTGAATCGTGTGTTTGTTTAAAATACAAGGACAGGATTGAAATTACTCGTCCAGAAAACACTGGTATAACATTTACATTCCCTTTAAAAGGCATGAAATTTTATCTTTGAAAGGCATGAAATTTCATCTTTGAGAGGGCATGGCCGTTAACATTTTGAAAAGGGCATTTCCATTGAAAATCTGAAAGTCTATGGGTAACTTTTGAAAGGGCACCGAGGTCAAGACCAGGGCAACAGAGACCAATGCCTCAAAGGCCTCCTGTGTAATTCCAGGCCTGGCTTCAAATGAATTGTAGTTAAGGTCCTTACCCTTCTCAAAAGATTGCGTGAGAGTGACTTCTACATTCTTATGATCTGTAATTTGGGAAGAAATAGTTAGTGGCCTGACGTTTCGACCCTAGCAGAGTCTTTCTTGAAGGCTAAATGACAAGACTACAAACATAAACAGGTATTTTGCTTTTGTTACATCAGTATACCTGTTTATGTTTGTAGTCTTGTCATTTAGCCTTCGAGAAAAGACTCTGCTAGGGTCGAAACGTCAGGCCACTAACTATTTTTTTGCATTTATACCATTGGTTGGTAAGCAGTTTGCAACAGCTAATACTATTTTTCATCTGTAATTCGGATAAGATGAAGTAAAAACCTTCAAACAAAAACAAACTAGCAAACAAACAAATTAAGCGAAATGGTTTTCAAGAAGGTAGATAATGAACTGCAGCGTTGTATGACCCACAAAAACTCACCCCAAGTAAATGCCACAGCATTGACATCTTCTCCTTCACTTTGTGTTTACAATTAGTTAACGAGAAATCAATACTGACAAACGTCTGCATAATCATGATAGATTAATCTGATCTCCTGGACGCACTGTTACAAAATAGTTATGATTAACTTGCCACGAAGATTCCATCCAACGTTCAAATTCATCCTTTACGAATCCTTTCCGGAGCATAAGTCTTGAGTGTCACTGATTGATGGCTCTGCCAGACTGGTGCCTGGAGATCAATGGAATAAGGAGAGGATCACACACGCTATGGAAGGAGCTTTAACAAACCTGGCTCCAGCCTTTCTTCAACACCAGTGCTGACAGAGAGGAGATGGGTTTTAATGAACAGAATGCGTGTTTCATTTTTTTTGGTAGCGCTTTAGGGGATGCTACTCCATTTGTTTTTGGACGAGTCAATTTGTTCTAACCATCTTGCTTCCATTAAATACTGAACACAACAATCCTGAGGAAGTTCTTTTTAAAATCAGGGGGTTATGTTTTATGTTTTGTCAGAGATTTTGTAAACTTCTTATACCTGCTTATTTTGATTGCAGCCATTGAAATAAGCAACAGCGGTTGAATGCTTTGGAATTTGTTGCCGGGGTTTGCTGATGTTACCCTAAGAGTTTTTTGTACAAAAGTCTTTCTTTGTTTTTCTTCGTATTTTAAGAAAAAACATAGGCCTAGCCACCATGGCAAAAACAGATGAAGCCCTTAATGTGGTTATTAGTCCCTGAATGTTAAAGCTAACAAAAGAAAAAGGACTTTTTATAATCATACACAATTATAAGTTGTCTCTTGCTTTTCAGGTGCCCGCTCTGGATCAATACCAACTCTACCCGAGGTGCCTGTAGCAGGAGCTGCCCCTGGTCCCCCAAGGCCCGATATCCCCGCCCCTAACACCCCGGAGCCCGGCCCAGATCCACATTGTGCAAACTCCTACAACGCTATCGCCAAAATAAGAGGAGAACTAATGATATTTAAGGTAAACTCATATTATTTTGAGAATTTGTTTAATGGAGAATTTGTTGCTTTCCCTTAAATTTGCCAGGTTTTCATGGTTAATAAAGTGGTTCTTCCTTGACAGTTTAACTATTTTTTGAAAGAACTGTTTCAAATGATCTTCTCAAGCTAAATACGATTGTACATCATTGGGAACAATTATCCAGTTCTAGTACTAAATATTCACAAATTTCATTTCACAACCCTCAAATGCCTGAACCAGGCATGATTTTTGCTCCTTGGAAAAAGTAGGAACATTTCATCGAGAAAAAGGGCTGACCTACGTGTACACATGGTGTTGGCTTTAGAAAACTTTTCAGCCTATTTAGTCAACAAATTTCTGATTTTTTGTCAAGGGCAAACAAAAAGTCAGATTAAAGTAGAAAGAATATCATGCATGCCGAACACCCCCATGCCCCCTAAAAAAAGTTGTAAATTTTTTTCATTTTTGTGTCACTGTGGTGACCATGTATGCAAAATTCATATGAAGGACCTGATGCATTGATTGACTTTATAACATGGTCATCTTTTAAATGTAAATTGAAAATGAAACAATGGAAAGAAAATTCTCTTTATGTGCAGTTCACAGGATTGGTCAATGAGCAAGGCTTTCTTGTGACCTCCAGCAGAGGGAGCCCTTTACTTAAATGGGGTCATATACATAAGATCTATTAGTCTCCTAGACCTTTATAAAAACAGCAAATCATTTATAGCCTTTGTTGAGTAGAATAGCGCCCTCTAGGGACCAGGTTTGTTCTATGAGTTTGTGTTGATTCAGAGGGTGCGTCTATCTAGTACAGTGACTGGTTAATCTTCACTCTCGAATAAAGTCGCACACTGTTGTTCTGATAACTGATTACTACTCGTCTATGCGTCGCCAAATTAATTACAAAAGCCTAACTGCTCGTCTACGCAACAGCCTTACTTAAAAATCTAGAAGTGCCTACTCCAGTGAAGATTCTCACTGGTTGAAATTGACATGAACTAATCTTGCCCTGCATCAGTAGCCTACAATCTCTCTGAAATGTAATATTTCTGACTTCCCTTCTTAACTCCTTGAAATCTAAGGTTTAGTTTTTTAACTTTGCACCCTAGAAGTCTATTGCCTATCATCTAAAAATGCAGCCAGTAGCAAAACATAGAAATAGATCAGTACAAATTCCAGAAGATTAATAAAATGAAAAACATATATATAATTTGGAAAATGAAGTTAATGGTGATTGATACGTTCCAGTTGAGACATTTCCCAACCCTTCGCCGTATTACACAGGCTGATTTATTACCTCTTCCCAAACTGTTTGAAAGAAATTTCCCATGAAAATAATTGTTTCCTTTGACTCAGCGATAAGGGTAATTATGTCAGTTGAGACCCCAAACTGAATCCAGGAGCTCAAGTTTACATGGAAACGTTGAACCCAATAAGGATCCCTAAACACTCTTCTGGTCCCTTTTTAGAGATAAATGAACCCACGGCAAGAAACTCAGCAAATTTCAGACCTCTATCTGACGTTCAGTCTTTTTAATGTTGCCTGGTTAAACAAAATGATTCATTCTGTCCAGACAACAAGAAGTCATGCTCATTGTGTTTTCTTCTCCAGCTACAGCATTTAGAAATCTACTTGCACAACCCCAGAGGTTGTCCAAAGGCTGAAATGCCAACTTTTCTGCTCAGCAAAATTAATCAGGGTACCAGTTGCAAACTGTACGTTATGACACGGTAATTTAGCTGGTAACCTTTTTCTGGTGAGCATAAGTTTATTTTTGTATTTTTTTGTCAGGGCGTGGAAGTTATGACAAATCTCAGCTGAGTCCAATCCAGGATTACACCAATCTAGGATTTCAACTAAAGGGGCCTAGAAAATCAAATCAACCCTACACTACCAAAGATACTGTACTTTCTTAGGAATATTAGGTTTTTAATTTTTTTTTTTTTTTTACAGGGTAAGAGTTTTTGGAGGATGAATCAGAAAGGAAAGCCCCTGGAGGGCTATCCAATAGACACATCCAGATTTTGGGATCAGTTGCCTGTTAAAATTGATGCTGCATACGAACGAATTGATGACAAAATATTATTCTTTAAAGGTAAGAATTACTTTTGCAGGGTTGTAAAAAGGGGGCAGGGGGGCGGGAGCTCCACCCCTTAAGAACTCCTTGCCCCTTTTGGCCCGCAATGGAGATTTAAAAATGCACAAATGAATGATTTGATTGATACATCAATTGGCTCCCCCAAAACCTATGTCTTTGCCCCCACTTGCCCCAAAATGCCTGGTTACGTCACTGACTTAATGTCATATTTGTGACTGCTCTCTGGTAAAAGTCTAAAACTTTTGACTTTTTTAAAGTGAGACTTAGGTATTTATCAAGAACTGCTCCCAACAGTGTTTCAGAATATGTCCCTTTTCCATCAGAATCTAGATTGAGCTATTGCTCTCTCTACAGGGTTGCACAAGGTGTCATCTTGGCTGTTGGGGTCGAGTTCAATGCATCTCCAACATTTTCTATCTAGGGTTATTCATTCAGTTTGACCGAACAAAATCACATTTTTGGCGCCCCTCTTCAGCGAGAACTAATGTGCTCTTTTACCCTCTACCAGTACTGCCTTCCACTGTACTGTACTATCTAGCTGCTTTTGTCTACCCCCAGTTCTTGCAGAAATTCAAAGTTTAAATTGATTTTGATTCAAGGTTGAAAACATTATAATTGGGTTAAAATTTTAGTAAAATATAAGTATAGGCGACCAATTTTCATGTTGGTAAAAACTGAGTCTTAAATCTTGAGTTATTTCCATTGAAAATGTCCATTCATGTTGCAGACCTCTCGTTAAAAAAAAGGGTATATGATTTGAATTGCCTCTAGCTACAGGGCTGTCTCTGTGGTCTAGTGGTAAGACATTTGCTCTAGAATGGCAAAGGTCATGGGTTCGAATCCCACCTGAGTAATATGCCTGTAGATCCCTTTTTCAAGGGACTTGGGGAAAGCACTGAGTATACAGTGCTTTACACACATCGGTGTATGGGTAAAACCAAATAAATATTCTTTATCCCTGATGCAAATTTAACATCTATTAAATTAAAGTAATCAAACAGTGGCACTTCTAGTTATTTAATTGTTTAGTTGAGCACCATCTGGCATTTTACTTAGAACGTATGAAACGAGTTGGGTTTGCGCTCTATTTACGGACCATTCTCACGAGGAATGTTACTTAAAGTTACAGATCTAGGTGGCTTGTTGATGCATAACGCCTTATTTCCTTCCAGGTTCAAGTTACTGGGAGTACTTTTCCACAAACCGCGACCCTTCCTTCCCACATCCCATCAGGGAGCTCGGTCTGCCAGATGATATTGACGCTGCTTTGCCTTGGGGAGACACTGGTAAGCAAAAACACCCTGTAATTACGCTCTTCCTTCGCTAACAAAAATTGTAGGCATTCAGACCCCCCACCTCCCCTTGCAAAAAGGGAAGTTTATTTTTAGGAAGTTTTAAGGTTGGGAGGTGAGGAGGAGGATCATGAATGTTGAGATCTATTTCTGTGGACAGGATTTTTTTGAATTCTTTTCATATTTGCCAGACGTTGAAAAACATGAATAAAATCATGTTTTACATCCAAACACCCGAGGGGGACTATAAGAAAATATCTTCCCGTAACTCTGCAACTCAACGACAAGTTCAGCAGCTGTTTTCACTTGATAAGTGTGCAGTATGGTTTCTAAAGGAAATAAATTCACCTAATCACGTAACATTTGACTGGGTTTATTCTTATCTTCAAATTGATATTGGAAAATGTCCTTCCTTTTTCACAAACAGCTGGTGAAGGTTTGTAAAATCCTAAATATTTTTTCAGGAGTCTATTGTTTCTTATCGTTTTGTTTCTCGGTTTTCAGTTTCTCAACTTTTATTGAGATAATTTTTTTCCCCCGTTAATTCAGGAAAGACATATTTCTTCAAGGGTGAACTTTACTGGCGTTATGACGAGATAGAGAAACAGGTGGACAGTGGATATCCTAAAAGAGTTGCAGATAATTGGGATTCTGCCGTCCCGAGCAATATGGACACTGCCTTTAGATTTGTGGATGGTAGGTAGAACATGGCTGCTTGGGCCCAAATTCAAACACCTGATAGATAGAAAATTTTGCTGAAGATTATATGCTTACTGATGGCCTGTCGTGTCCAAGCGGTGAAGCACACTGGATGCAAGCTCTGGTGTTTCTGATCAGCAGAGTTTGGGTTCGAGTCCTGGTCTTGACAACTAAATTATACCAAAGTGCTACAAAATGTACTTGATTATTAAACTGAAATCTTGTAGTATCTGCGTTTCTTATAATGTCAAATTAAGAAGTAAATTACAACACTTATAGATTTGGGCTTTCAAGAAACAAATTATCAACACCTACAACGTAGCTTGGGACTATAAACAGAATACAGTTTGTTTACAGTCCCTCGCGAGAAGCGCCCTCTGTTGATCCAAAAGCTTCATTAGAGTCTGCTTAATAATAACTTGCCAAGCACTGCCGAGGTAACACCAATGAATGACTCTTGACTACTAGTGAATTCTGCATCTAATGATCACTATCATCTGCTTACTGGGTGTGGAGTAAATGTTTTTATCTGTAATAAACTTGAATCCTCTGTTCTGATTGGTTGGTCCATGGCAACAAGAGTGTGGTATAGACCTTATGCAAGGACTATCGTTGACCATAGTTCGACTTTGTTTGCCCGAACTCTGTCTAGCCGACGATAGTTTGACTACACTAGTCGGCTATTCGGAACCAGCCTATGGGGCAAAGTCGCATCACTGATTATCAAAGCCGTTTTCATAGCACAGTGCAGGGTTGACCAGTTATAAATAAGAGATTTAGGAAATAAAGTTAGTCCTTGCGCGAACTTGGCCATGGATGTCATCTAGCCGCCAATTCAGACTCAACTTAATTTGCTTGAAGTATGAAACTCTCTGCTGTTCTAAACATTTTTTAAACAATTGGTGTTCACGGAAAACTAAATTAGACATCAGTAATATTGAAACTACATTTTAAACAAAGTGACTTTTTTTTATATTTATCAATAGGAGAAACAAAAACTTGGTACACGTATTTTGTGAGAAATAAGAAATACTGGCGCTTTGACGAGAGCAGAGGCAAGGTCGACAAAGGATACCCAAGAAATTTCAGTGAGGACTGGATGGGATGCATCAATCCAGAAAACCTTGTTGAAACCAGTGAGGAGGATGAGCCAGTGATCGAACCACCCAAAACAGATGCCGTAGTAAGCCCAGGTTCACATGCAGTCCGAGCCGTAGCCTGTGGAGTTCACATCTCACTACTTGTCCTAGTGTCGTGGTGTGCGATTGGATGACGTCATTGACCATTGGAACAAAAAAACTCTTGTCCATAATTCGTACATAAACATGTGTGTTAACGCTTATTAGCAAATGAATGCTGCAGTCTCCAATACTTGGTGTGTGTTAATACCAAATAATAACATGTGATGGAAAGTACAGGGTAGTGAGGAATGGTTAACAATTTTATTTCTAATGTTGTAAAAAAATATATAGTGCCATTATTTCATGAGAACAGTTTTTATGTTTTTTGCAAAAAGTTGATGGACAACAAGCTTTGTATATAATAATTTATTTTTCTTGCTGAGTTAAACATTTCAAAGGAAAACATTTTCAGGGTGAAAACATTTTCAGGGTGAAAAATTCTCCTTTTTCTAGTTTTATGTGGAGTGAATTAGTTACCAAGTTCTCAAAATGTTTTGCTGAACCCGTTGACCTGAAGGATATTGAAGGCTGTTGCGTTAACCAGTTCAATGGGTTCGTTCAGAAAATAAAATGAACTGCATGCATTTTGTCACAAGAGAACTTCCATAGTTAAGATTTGTGTGGCAAAACGTGAAATTGTCCAGTGGAATAATTGAATAAAGTATATTTTAACAATCTTCTTTTTTAACAATCTTCTTTTTAAAAGTCATGGTTGGGATAACCAGCTTGATTTTTCATTTGGAACATTTTTTGTAATGCTTGGCCATTTGTCAGTGGTTTTTCCACATTAAGGTTCATTCACTTCTAAACATAGTAGGATATTTGCATGGTGGGAATTCAATTAATTGAGGGGGTTGTGTAGACTCCATTTACTTAATCCCTCTTTATGAGTTGTGGTGGTTCTGTACAGGGTCTCTCCACAAACCTCCCTTGACATTTTGCAAATGTAGAACTTTCATGATTTGTGCATTACAGTTGATAGTGTCAGGTATGAAAGAAATCGTTTGAAATACGAGGGGCATTGGCAAAATGTCCCTCTGAAAAATATTTAAGCATGGTATGAATATTTATACAAACATGCCACGGAGAAGCAAACATATTGTTTAAAAAAAATTAGTCCTGAGGTTGATCCATTCAGTGTTACAAACATACGCAGAGCGAGTGATCAAAAGAGGCATCAAGTTACAGATCAACTGGTCCCCTATCATTCCTCTTTGTCATGTCTAACTGTATGCAGTTTAGGGTGACCGTGTAAAAACATGATACATGTGAAGTGAATTGCATCAAAATACTTGCATTTTGACAAGCTCGAAAGTTTTTAAGAAGCATGTGCACAGAGCAGTCACTTTTGGTCAGCCAATCAGCTTTGTTTTTCAGTGCTTCCCTTACAGGGGTTTAGTGACGAGAGGTATCGATCGATACGACGCACTGCTCATAGTGGCGAGGCTGGGAGAAGGCGACTTTGAACGGACATACTAAGAAATGAACACCTGCTGGCAGGCCACGCAAATTGTTATTTAAAAAAAAAGAAAATCCTGCCTTCCCTTCAGTACAGCATGGAGAGGGTGTGCAAGTTGTAATGACTGTTCGATGTATTCATATGGCTATTTATTACCGATGTGTATCAGCAGTGTGGTGCTATTAATTGATATGCGATAACAGTTGGTGCTTGATATGTGGCATGGTGTACCCCAACTCCTTTCATTGGAATCTCAGAAAATTCTGTAGAAGGATTTAAGGAGGTACTTCTGTACACGAGGAAAAGATTGTGTTAAAGTGTGGGACTATTTTTTATTATTATTGTTATTTTTTGGGGGGGGAACCATCTTCCACATATCAGGCGTGGTTTATATGATAAATGTATTCGTATTTAATTAACTATATTATTTGTAAGGTAAATGTACAATCTACAGTGATCGCTCTAAACTAAAATCAATCGAATCTAACCATTGAATGACAATAGTAAATTGAGGAACTACATTGTACTTATACACTTTCATAAGGATTCTATCTATTAAACAACAAGTAGATCACAAAACTGAATTTGACCTTGGAGCCCCTTTAAGTACAAACAATGTAAATTTTATGGAATTTGACCTTGGAGCCCCTTTAAGTACAAACAATGTAAATTTTATGGAATTTGACCTTGGAGCCCCTTTAAGTACAAACAATGTAAATTTTATGGAATTTGACCTTGGAGCCCCTTTAAGTACAAACAATGTAAATTTTATGGAATTTCTTTAATTTTGAAGTCAGGCCTGGAATTTCATTTGAAGAGGCACAGCTATTGCAATTCCATTCCAAAATTTGGAAGGCTATGGGAATATTTTGAAGTGGGAAGATGGCTGAGACTAGCAGCAACAGGGGGGGGGGGGCTTTGCCTCTGCCTGGTTCACCCTTAACTTGTTTAGTGTTTAAGTAGGACCAGTTGGAATGTAGGTTAACCAATCCCCTTGATTTTTGCTCAAATCCATACTATTTCATAAGTAGAATTGATTTCTAAAAACTGAGCCGGCCCGTGGGACGGCTTGAAGTGTTTTTTTTTTTACTGGTCCTCTAGGTGTTCTGACTAGCAGTTGGCCACTGGACCCCAGGAGAAAGTTGCTGTGTGGCCTTCAGGCAATTCCAGGCCTGGGAGTTTTAAGACAAATTGATTTGATTTTTCTGGTCTACTCTTCCAAGAATGTTGGTTAAAATAGGCCTGGGGGTTTCCATCGTAAAAAAAACACTGTTGCGGTTCACAGAGCTACCAACATTTGAATCCTGCAATCAGAGAGAGAATTTGTACAAACAATCGCGAAGTTAGTTAGAATTACATTCTACATAAAAGGCAAAAATGTTCCCATGGTCAGGGAGATTTTCAAATCTGTTCATCAGAAAGATTAGAGTGTGTTTTTTCCAGGGAACTTTCTGCAGAATCAGGGGGGAGTTGGCAGCTCTGCATTTCAGCAAATAACAATTCAGCAAGTTCAAGTCACTGAAGAGAGATTGAAAAAAAAAAACCACACCTAAAAATCAAATCAATCAACTGAGTTTTACTATTTTGTTAAATATTTGTACAGACTGATTTAAGAACATGTAACTATTGTAATTAGTTTGATAAGTTATATTTTTCCCATTTCACCAACTGAAAGATTTACGACTATAAATTCATACTGTGTGATGTTAACGAAATAGCTCATGAAAATATGGGTGTATTGTATAAAGTTTTGATGCATTTTAAGGTGTACAACTAGGAGTAAGGTTGCGTAGCATTCATGCATGTAAATTCTTCAATTAGAAATCTCGGATATCTATATAACTATATAAACAATGATTTAATTAGCGTAGTGTGTAAGCCACAGAGCCATGGGCGCCACCAGTTGGGGATCATCGTATAGTGGCCTGGTACTTTGTTCTTGTATGGGCACCTCAAGGCGGAACATGTAACAAAGGGCACCAAGGCAATGCCCTGGGGCATGTGCCCAATTGCCTCTATGAATTATCAAGCCTGTAGTGGTCACAGGGTTTGCGCTTAACCTTTTTAGTTACTGGCCAGCAAGACCAGTTATCTAGTCACTTCACTATAGTCCGTCGGCTTTTTCACTAGGTCACAATTTCAAATGAAACACAGATGCCTTTCATCAATCAACACTGAACTAGCCAGCTGGATTACTTAAGAGTTAAGCTTCACTGGTCCCCCAGGTGTTTTAACTGGCATCAGGCCAGCAGACCACTGTTAAGGGAAATTGCCGAGTAAAGTATTAAGTACTACCCACTTCCTCCAACTGGAATGTCTGACTTTATTAATTATTTTAATTGCTTGTTTGAAAACTTTTTACCTGCCTCACCTGGTAGCATTTGAACTGTGACCTACTTTGAAAACTGACAAACAACTCTTATTTTAAAGTTACATTTTATAACATTTGATTTGTTTAAACATAAGATTTTTTACAGATAGCTTTTACCTTGCAGGTATTTCAATTTTTCCTCCCGTCTGTCATTTTTAGAGAGTTTAGCATGTCATGGTACATTTCCAATAGGCCTATATTACAGATAAATGGTACTTCCAAGTAACACATCATGTACATGTACTCTCACAATATTTTTTTCAATACAGGATTGAACAAATGTATCACGGATCTGCTGGTGGCGCCTTACTTAACAGCAAGCATTTAATTTAGCTGTAAATTTGTTTTAATTCATACTTCACACAAACTGCGGGGCAGGTTGTGACAGTACTTAAATAGTACATGTTAAAGTTAATTAAGTACAAATAAAACATAATATTGATTAGGTTGATAATTATTTACACACTACAATAGTATTTGAGATGTACATGTAAGTTTTTGAACTTCTTGGGTGGTTAGCTTCATCAAAAGGATGGTTGACCACGTCATTTGCGAGTTACGTTTGAAAAATGTCTGGTACAGGGTCTTGCCTGGTCACTGGTGAAGCTTAGTTTGAACTCATCAGACTACATAAATACATACAAACATACATATTTAACAACTGTCTTTTCGCAGTGAATCTTTATTTTATCTTGTCTTAAAGTTTGTATCTTAGTTGGCAATTGCCCCTGTTAAAAAAAAAGAGGACATTTTGTTTGTGTATTTTTCTGGAATTTGTGTTATACATAAATGAATAAATTATCACTTTCTACAAGTCACCTATACAAATACTGTGGCTTCGTCACATAGTTTTGGGCAAGCTTTTGCATGACAACCTCCAGGCAAAACCTCATAACCTTGTAGCTGAGTTTTGTTTTGAGAGAGTTGTAAAAACTTTGGATTGGAAGCCATTTTCTGGACAAAGGATACGTTCAGTGCCCACGCAGGGTGTCAGGCTAAACTGCACTCTGGCTTGTGCTTCATTTGGACTGAGAATGGCGTCCAGCAACCACATGACCAAGCAAAACTGCTCCCTCCATGTTGCAACTTTCTCATCACACAGCTCAGCCATGTGACATTCATTTAATTAGAAATAGACCTTATGCATTGACGTCATCCAGCCGCCATCTTAGAGGTAAAAACGGTGACGAAACAATGGAAGCGCACAGATTTGTACGCGCGGCGCACAGGATTGGCCAATGAACAACCTCATTTTGACCTCTAGGTGAGGGCGCCCTACTGATATGACATCATGTGCATAAGGTCTATTGTGTATGGGTGTTCACACTCTCTTATGTAACTATGCAAAGGCTTACCCTTAAACATGTGAAATAGCAATATTGGATTTGTTTGGAGGAATTCAAATTGACCATTCATTTGTGACCGAGTGAGATTATACCAGACATCATTCAATATGTAACTTGCAAATGGCTTAATAACAATATTGCGTACTAAGGACTCTATTTTAGTGGCATCTATGGATCCTTAAGGGAATGCTTTGTAACCAGTAACTGTACAAGTCTCATTGAGGAAATTCATGCGTGCGGCCATTTTGGTTGGTATAGCACACGGCACTATTTCCGTCACTTTTGCTAAAAATAATCAGATCTCAGACAAACATTCTACCACTAACCCTCACGCTATCACCGCAACTGCACACCAGACTGAAGTAGTGCAGTCAGTACATGCGAGTAAACATAGTTTGGACATAAACATGCACATATGTTTAGTGAAATTTGACACAATGTCTGAGATCCGGGGTAACTATACTGAACTGTGCCGAGTGCTATTGCAGCTTTCCCATAGGCCAATTTAATGCAGTTTGCCCTACACCTATGTCACCTACATGACCTAATGGAAATTGAGAACATTAACAGTGCAAAGGGCATTTTTTACAATAGTTCAAAACTATTTTAGTTGTTCTCGCAGATCCGTTCCCCAGCAAAATTTTAAATGGTTTCCAATCCTGGAATTAGTAGTATAAGTAAAAATAGCGTAGAATGATATCAACCACATTATTGTACAATAAAAGTGAAATTTTAAAATGTTATAAAAAAAATATTAATGCCAGCAGTGCTTACAACAATTTCAACTGTAATGAGTGAAGCGTCAGATTTCTTTAAGGGTCAACTTGGCTTTCCTTTCCACATGGTATACATTAATAAGCGTACAAAGATAATTTAAAAAAGGACTCGGATACCTGCAGTCAATGCGGTAAACGATGTCTCTATGTATGGTTCAGCAAAAATGCTACATAAAACATCTCAATTGCTACTCAGTAATCATCATTTACTACTCAATAAATGAGTAGCATTCAGTGTTCACTATTTTCAGTCTATTAGATTTGCTGCGCAAATTTATTCGATGCAATCATCCTTGCAGTGTACATGCACATAAAATGAGGGTTCTGTTTTACAAAGAAATGCTCTTTAACAAAGAAATGCTCTTGATTTCCTACCCTCCGCCAAGGTAGTAGCTAATAAGCTGGACAGTTCTTTTCAGAACTAAGCAGTCTCCCGAAGTAGTCTCCCGATTTCCAAAATCTACTCCGCAGCAGTAGAATAGAAAAGCAAGACCTAGTTCTCTAAGAACAAATCTACATAGCTAGTAGATATTCACATGTTGTTACCGCAAACCGAATATACATTGATACCTCAACATGCAAAGCCTCAAAAATTATATATCTTAAGCAAGACACTAAACCATTATGGCTGCATCCTTCAGACAGATGTGGAGCCATAGGTCCCATGTGTTGTATAAAAGATTATCGGTGTATGAGTAAAACGCAAAAAACCCCAAACCAGTACTTTGAGCTGGAAACTGGGGATGGGGATGGGGGGGGGGTGGGGGGTGGGTTGAGAAGAGCTCCCCTGCCCTCTGGTTACGCCACTACTACCTATCCACATCTTAGCGGATCAACCTTTACTGTGCGATCCAACCGATCTCTTGTTTCAACCAGTGAGTGACTCCTTTGTGAGTGCCTCCTTTGTTCCACTATAACTAGGGGCCCTCTTTTTGTTTTGAATGGTTTTCGCCAGTATCTCCCAATTTACACTCCCAGCTCTAGCATCAAAACTTTTAAAGGACACTCATTTCTTTGGTTACCACCAAACTAATTTCTATAGGAATAATAGTCTGTTGGTAGTCCTTTTTATGGTTTCGGTTTTGTTGGATAAAGTACTGTTAAATCTTCCTGAAAAGACCCGACCAAAATATATGCACAATGCTTCATGAGTTCTATATTTTTTATTTTTGGGGGGGATTGAACCCTTACACCGATGTGTAATAAGCACTGTATACTCGGTGCTCTCCTGAGCTCTGTGAAAAAATTTCCACATGCAATCACTCGGGTTGGATACGAACCCACGACCTTTGCATTGCTAGAGCAGATGTCTCACCATTAGACCACCGAGCTAGCCCGATGGCTAGAGGCAGGTTCGAATCCTTGGCAGCGGGTACTGCAATGATTTATGTTAATATTTGCATCGGGGTTAAAGAATTTAAGGAGTTCTCTTTTATGACAAAACTGGTATCTGCTTTATTTTAGGACATCATCGTTGGTTTGTCTGCATCCCACGATAGCTAGGGGCCCCCTTTGTATTTTTAATATCCTGTGCCAGTCTACCCCAATTTACTCGCCCAGCACTAGCATCAAAACTTCTCATGACACTCAGTTCATCAGGTACGGGTATTCCATCTCTTTCTATTGGAATAACAGTCATACCATATTCCTTTTTGAGTTTCAGTGTCTGTTGCACTAAGTACTGACTGTCTTCAAAACCTTCCCCATTGAGGACCAAAATACAGGCACACTGTTTCATGAGGTCTAGTTTACCCGTATACACGAAAGACCCCAGGGCTGCATCTTTTGTATATGTGCATCCCTTCAAGCCTTGCACATTCATTAACTCACGGAGAAGCGTGTCAGCTACCCATTGTTCATCACTCTCGCCATGTGCAACATAGAAATCATACAAGAACGTATGTTCTCTTTGAGGACTCGATGCGCTTGGTGGAGACTCTACAGCTGGCCGAGGTTGTCCTTCAGGTTCTTGGACATCCAGACTGGATGGGACTCTGATCTCCATTCCCCTGAATCCACTCACAAGTGGCCCTAAACCTTCATCCTCCTTCAGGGTGTCTGATCCTTCAGACTGTGAAGCTGCCAATCTCACATCACTTCTGCTTCCAGGAGGCTCCTGACCTGATGAATTTCTGTCCTTCGTGCCCCTGGATCCACTCACAAGCGGCCCAATACCTTTACTATCCCCCTGGGTGTATGATCCTGCACAGCCTGCATCCCTCTTTGGCGCAGCATCAGATGCATGTGTTTTGACTTTGCGTGTTCTTGACTCTCTAGCCATTTTATCCAATGTTGATTTTGGGATCGGCTTGTCCCATGACTCCTTGAGAGTACCACCGGGTCCAATAGGTGTGAATTGTGACGACAGCTCATCAGCTGGTCTTAGTAAAGTCAAAATAACCAAATTGTCTTCGATCTGCTCACAGTAATTATATAGCATCTGCAGTTCATGATCATATTCCTTTTGAAGATTAAGAGTAAAGCAGTATCTAGTCAAACAGCCAGATCCATACTTTGTCATGGCCTTCCTTAGTGACTGAACCATGTCCTCTAATAGGGGCCGAGTGTCAATTTCATCTTTGTTCTCATTTCGCAGCAGTGACAGGCAACTGCAAAACATTTCTCGAAAATATCCTGGATACTGTGTCCGTGATGATTCCAAAAGCATGGCCTTTTTATAGCAACCGATGGACTCATGGTAGTCACCCAAATCAAAGAAGCATCGCCCAAAGGTCTGTTGCAACTTTTGTTGTCTATCACTGTGATCATTGCAATCTTCGCATCGTTTTAGGGTCTCTAATTCTAGTTCCAGATACTGTCGTTGTTTCTCAGGGGGTACCACTGTATCACATTTAGCAAAAAGATGATAAACAGTCGCCAAATTGACTAAGTCCCATGCTGTATTGCAAAATCGAACTGCTTTCTCAAGGTCAGCCTTGGCCTTTTCCAGCATGTTTGGGTGAGGAAGAACATATCCTCCACCGACTTCATTGTACTTTCGCATTTGCCACTGGTAATTTTTTATATAGATCATACCCCTTGTGCTGAATGCATAAAAGTTGTAGCTGCTGCAATCGAGACTGATTGATTTATCAAGCATTTCAAGTGCCCTCCTATAGCAAGCTTCTCTTTTTAGAGAGTACACAAAGTTTGCGTAACGAGCAAGAAACCTTGGGTTATCTGGACTGATTTTCATGGCTCGTTCCATACACATCTCAGGATTATTTATACAGTCCCTTAACATTTGTGGCTGAAAATGACCATAACTGAAATGTTTTATAGTCTTTATCGTTCTTGCTAAATCAGCTAAATGCCGCCAACTTTCCCACTGATATTCGGAATCACCCGGATTCCGGTTTGCTATCTTAAAGAACAAACCGACAACCTTTTCCATGTGCTTATTAGCTTTGGAGTGGTTATCTCTATATCTCAGCTGAGTAAAAAGCTTATGCAAATTTTTAGCAATGAAAAACTCCCAGAAATCCTTTTCTGATGTGTCAACCATCACCCCTGCACATTGGAGGGCTTTTTCAAAGATATCATTGGATTGTTCGTACCTCTTGTAACAACCCTCATCTGTGTGCATATCGACAGCATACACATAAGCCTGTTCGGCTAGACATCTTGCTCGAGCCTTAATGACGCACTTTTGTTTTGTCTGGCCAATTAAACCTTCCCACTTGTCTTGGTAGCATCTAGCATCTGTCTTCCTGTACAGTGCCAGTAACACATGTTGCATGTTGGCCATTGCGTTGAGGTTATCAGGATCCTTTTCGAGGACAGCGTGAAAGTGTGCCTGGGATTCAACGTATCGTTTGAGAGCGAATTTAAGGACACCTAGAAGATTGAGGATAGCAAGTTCTTCTGGCCTACCTAACCTTGTTCTCAAGTCTTGCTCTATGTCGAGAAGTTTTCTCTTCACAGTATCTTGGTTGATGTTCTTGTCATTAATTGGGAGAGCCAATTTAAAGAGTCCCGGAACAACATCTACATCCGCCATGTCGATCTTGAAAGAGAAGCAATTATGTTGAATGTTGGCTCACTGGCAAGCACACACAAGCAGTCTGTTTAAGAAGTGAAAGACTAATCATTAGAACAGGAATACCACAGAGAGTACAAAGTTCAGGAAATGATAAATGTATAGTGGCTTAGGGCCAATTTTTGGCAAAATCGTGACACGCTGGATTAAAAGCACCAAATTGTGTACAGTTATTCTATAGGTCCCATAGAGTCATTCTAGCGGGGGGTGCCTCGGCTGGGTGACCTAGGTTAAGGTCAGGCTGAGGTCAAACTTCAATACTGCTATCAATTTTTCCCCAATAGAGGGCCGCTCCCACATATCGTTAAAACTTATAACAAATGACCACGCAGCTTCTATTTCAGACACTCAGGCAGAGCTATGTGGAAAAAGTTTATCCCTTTAGTTTACTGACCTGGAGATGACAGACCGGGCACCTCCCTCTAATATGCGTCTATGGAACCCCTAAAACAAGTGTTCAAAGTTTGGTGCTTAAATCCGGTGTGTTACAATTTTTTCATTAAGCCACCGGACTAGTACACACAGCATCATAAAACATGTGGTACATGTTTTTTTGTTTTTTTCAACTGTAAACTTTGAAGCGATTTAGCCATGGGCTACAAATGCATTGTTTTAATAAACCAGACATAACAATAATCTCTGTAGTCACCTGTTTATATTGCCCTTAAATGTGTCGGTTCAGCATTTAAACTCTTTTTCATACATATTTGCATAATTGGATGACTAGCTGAAATTTTGCTTGTGCAATTTCTTTAAAATGTAATTTATATGTTTTGATTGTTTTTAAGTTGTTGAAATCATACATTGACATCTTGAGATGAAAAGGCTAAGAAATTCAGCTTTGGGAAAACATTTACAAAAAAGGGAATTTTTATTCCCAAATCGTGGTATAGCACCCCCAGAATCAACTTCGAGGACTTAGTAATGATTTACTTCATGTAACAAGGTCCCCAAAGCTATTTGTATGAAATGTAGAAATTATATAAAATATATAGTTTTTGACCAAAAATTAGCAAAAATAGTCCGCATAGGGTTCATGTGCAATCTGAGCCCATGGGAACAGTCATATTTCAAATCAACACCATCGAATTAGTAAAAGTGACTAAAATGCGAGTTGCCACTAAAAAGTTAAGACAAACTCCAATTTCTGGGCCTTGTACAGATTTTGGCGCATGGCCTAAAAATAATGGTTGGATCAAGGAATTGGTTTGGGCGGACTGGTACCTTTCTTTCTTAAGATTTGCTTCAGATATTGGGCTTAGAAATAAAGTTTGGTTGATCAATTACACTATCTGCAAGCACACATGCCCAAGATGTAACATTGTACAAATTGCAGTAAAAAGTACATGTGTATGTGCACATTGTGTGATTATTTGTTTATCAGGTAAAACAAACAAAAAATCTGAAATCACTAAACCCGATACTGCATTTGTGGAATGTCACAGTTCCTCTCTTTAAGTTTTTCTCAATCAAAAGTGAAAATTCACATTTTTTTATAAAGCATAATGCCTGGGAATAAAACATTTTGGCAATTTGGCCACCACAGCTAGGTGTTGGTAATCGTGTTCTTGCAATTCATTAGATAGAAATCAGACCATTTTAAAGGGACTTGTTTAATTTCTTTCTGATTGGGCGCTCTGGGCTTTTTAAGCATTTGTTTCGAAATGAATAATGGTTGGAAAGATGCTTTAAAAGTAGAACATAATCAAACACACAAATATACCTCAAAATTGTGTGGGTTCCCATTAACATTGTGAACTAACATTGTCCGCCATTTTGTGAAACCAAAAATTTTGTTCTACAAAACCGCACAATTTGGAGGTAGACTTGGATCATTATATTCTACTTTTAAAATAACTTTCCAACCGCATTAATTTCATATACACATTTTACAGCCCAAAGCGGCCAATCCGAAGGCAACATGTCCCTTTGTGTGATCCTATTGGCTCACCAACAGAACACTGTAACAGTGAAGAGTTGTCTGAAGACACTATCGCTAGACTTGACGTAAGTTAGACTTCCTTCCAAGTCCACCAGGTGCCAGTTTCACGTCAATGTTGTCACTGCTGTCAACCTTATGCAGACATCTTGCTCTTCTCCCATTCATAACCAAACTGAGGGAAAAAAAAAAGGTCAGGTCTCATGTAACGAAATGCAAAAAAAACTATCATTGTTGCTATGAATACGGGTATCTAACAAAGATAGTCATACCATGATTACAGGTCTTTCCCTGTTCCAAGCAAAAACAAAATTCTTTCCTAGCAGCAAGATCAAGCACTGAGCATACAGTGCTTAATACACATCGGTGTAAGGGAAAATCCAAATTAAAATTCTTCATCCCGATGTGAACATTACATCTATTAAATCGTTGCAGTACCTGCTACATGTACTAAGGATTCGAACCCGCCTCTAGCCATCGGGCTAGCTCGGTGGTCTAGTGGAAAGACATCTGCTCTAGCAATGCAAAGGTCGTGGGTTCGAATCCCACCAGAGTGATTGCCTGTGGATTTTTTTTTCACAGAGCTCAGGAAAGCACTGAGCATACAGTGCTTAATACACATCAGTGTAAGGGAAAAACCAAATTAAAATTCTTCATCCCGATTGATCTATTAAGATCAAGGTGCTTTACAATATTATTATATCAGGGCAATCCTCAACCTTTCTCAACTCCCTGGGGAGTCTACAACCCCAATTGAATAATTAATAATTAGTAATAATTAGGGAGGCTAATCATCCTTACTTGCAGCTGAGAAGCTGAATTGCAGAGGATGTGGCTACAACGTGTTCAAGCCTCAGGCATGTGAGAGTGCCTTTGGCAGCCAGCCACATCAACCCATATGAACACAGAGCACAGCCCGAGATCGAAAGTGTTTGATTTTTCCAGAGGGAGGAAAAACCAGAGGGCCCGGAGAAAAACCCTTGTGGCATAGGAGAGAACCAACGCACAACTCTACTCACAATGGCCTTAGTGTTCACACGAACCAGGGCCACATTGGTGAGAGGTAAGTGCTTTAAGCACTTCGCCACCCATGCTACCCTAAAGTTGCTTAAGCACAATTTATAACCTACCTACCTGGGCTAGTACCTACCTTAAATGTAGGAGATAATCCAACGTAATAGCATTTCATCCCTCAGAGGTTCCCATTGATACACCTGGGTAAAGAGAAGCAACTATGGTTAAAATGCTTTACTCAAGGATGCAAGTGTCATGACTAGGAATCGACCCCACACTCCAGCGATTCTGCCATCAGAACCCGAGTTTGAGGCACTATAGTGTTTCGCTGGGACATGTTATGAATACTTGGTTGATGCAGAATATAGAAACAGAACCTGGAGGATATCAAGTGAGGTAATGTCCGAATTGGCAGCTACAGCTACAGCTACGGCTGAATCACCAAGTCATCATGGGTTGAAGTATAGGGCGTCCTTTGCAACACCCTTGTAGCAACATTTTAGTTTGGTTTTTCCCTTACAACGATGTGTATTAAGCACTGTATGCTCAGTGCTTTCCCGAGCTCTGTGAAAAAAAAAACACCACAGGCAATCGCTCGGGTGGGATTCGAACCCATCATTGCAGTACCCGCTGCTAAGGATTCGAACCCGCCTCTAGCCATCGGGCTAGCTTGGTGGTCTAACTAGTGGTAAGACATCTGCTCTAGCAATGCAAAGGTCGTGGGTTTGAATCCCACCCGAGCGATTGCCTGTGGTGTTTCTTTTCACAGAGCTCGAGAAAGCACTTAGCATACAGTGCTTGATACACATCGTGTAAGGGAAAAAACTAAAATTCTTCATCCCGATGCAAATCTGTTAAACCCTTAGCAACAGTCATAGCTGTAGCCACTAATTCAGGTATGGCCATAGTCACTCTCCACAGGTGCCAGTTGTAAGACTATTTTATGGACGATAGCGACAATTTATTCATGCCACATATTTTACGTATTATGACAAAACAGTATCATGAAACGTGTGTATGGCGAAGCTTGCCATACTACGTTATTGACCAATAAAATTATTACATTTAAAAGGACTGCGTGTCCCAATTTATGCTGCGTCTACTGCAGGACCAAGACTGTGGTCGAACTCAGCTATCAGCGAGTGAGCTCTATTTCTAATGGTTCAACTTGATCAATGATTTAATGAACTGTCTTTTATGGGTGTGATGGTTTTCATGCCGACCAATTTCAATGAGAATAATCAAGACTTACTTTACTTTACCAAGGGATCCTCAAAAGTGACTAGTACTGTAACCCATAAGACTGAAGATACCTAGAGAAGACAATAAAGTATTGTTAAGTTTTGGAAGTGTGAGGAAAACTCAAAAATAGGGGAAATGCACAAAATCAGGGCTGAAAAATCAGTATTTCTATGGACTTTTTAGTATTTAAGTGTATTTTATATGGGCAAGGTGGATGACTTTTGACCTTGTTATATTTTTTACAAAAAAGAGCGACCCCGTGCTCACCAGGGGATTACATGAGTTAAGCCTTGTCTGCTGCCATGATATGCAACCCGGGGTTACCCCTGCTCAACCCTACCCTGGCACCTACCAGGAATCTCCCCAGGTTTTTTTCAAAACTGTGGGGCATTCATGGGCCCAAATTTGTTGATGTTTGGCCAATTTACATGCTGAACTGAAACAATGTCTTCGGAGTGCTTTCTACTCGGTGTTTATCTTGGTTTTGAAAGCCGTACTGTGCAATCTGGAGCACTCTTTTTGGTTTTCATTTGTTTTGTTTTTAAATTAAAAAAAACCCACCCCCCAAAACCATTTTTCGTTTGTATCGGCCGATATTTACAATCAGCACTTATAAATTATGGTTTATAAACCATGTTTTGAAGGTGTCTCAAATTGTTATGGTTTATAAAGGATTTGTAAACCACGCAGGCCTTGAACTTCGCTCTCGAAGAGGCACGGCAATTTTCATCTGGTAAGGGGTACTCTATGAGGAAAATGTAAATTTGTATTGGAACTTTGCAAAGGGCACCACAGCAAAAGCACAGGGCAGCACAGCAATTGCTGTGGGGGGCCAGGGGTTATTTCGAGGCCTGCCACGTTTTGTGGTGCAGATGGTTTATAAACTATGATTTGTAAGCCATGTTTTATGATGCTTAAATGTTCATGGTTTATACACCATGTTTTGAAGGTGCTTTAATTTTCATGTTTTTATTTACCATGTTTTTGAAGGTGCTCAAATGTTCCTGGTTAATAAACCATGTTTTATAATGCTTCAGTTTTCATGGTTTATTATAATAAATCACAATTTGATGATATAATTTTCAAGGTTTATAAACCATGATTTACAAACCATGCTTTATGATGAATTCAATTTTCATGGTTTATGAACCATAATTTATAAGCGTTGATTGTGTGTTCATGGTATGTAAACCACAAAATAATGTTGACAACAATTTCTATATACTTTACATCTAAGTAATAGTAATACAAACCTGGTAAAAAAAAATGTCAAAAATATACGTAACAATGAGTTGCCGTTATCATAGCTTGTTTAGCCCCACTTTGGGGCTAGGTCTGTACAAATTAAAACAAAAGTACCTACATTTATATGCAGTGTATCCTAGACCCGTAAATAGGGCCAATCCACTTCGTATCCACTTCGTAATTGGGATGGGAGTTTTAACTTAAACCTCCATTCGTCCATGTACTGTAGAAAAGTCATAACAGTCAGTGTACATGTAAATTACATGTAGTGTACATACAATACATAATTAAATGTACACAAGCCGTGTCGACTGTGTTTCCTTCCCAGCTGTAGAATCATAAATAATACTTCGAGCAAAGACAGTCAGTACCCAGGTTGGACTCCTCCGTTGCAACACACGCTGATCGCCCTACCAGGGCTAGCAAAAATGAACATGGAAGTTGGAAATAGAAAAAGGAGAAGGTGGGCGATACGACGAACTTCTCTTCAGGGGATTTTCTCATCGGGAATTTCTCATCGGGGGATTTCCCAATCAATCGAGAAAGAGGCGTAAACTTGTCACAGTCGGTCACTTGAAAATGCGCGCGGGTGCATTTTGATGTGCGGGGGAATGTACACATGTACATGGATTGTGTACTGTACATGTATGCGTACACATAATATTACACAAAGTCTTTTTATTTATTTATCATTATTTGTAAACTGTTGTAGTTTTGTTTAAAATAATTTCTACGCTTCATTCGTCGCGTTTTTATTTCATGCATCTAATTAAGTTTACAAAAATACTTTTTAAGTTTTACAGTTTTAAGATTTTTCTACAAATTGAGAGCATTGTTCTGAGGAATATCATTTGGTTGACAACCCTCTCTTCAGTTGGATTCTTCGTTTTTTTAAATGTAATTATATACGATTTTGTAATATCTTTTTTATTTGTTTTTTTTCCCCGGGCGGGTTGAATTCTGGATCCTCAAAATTAGCGACTGGTGACTATTTAGTTTTACTGACGATGTTTGCACTTTGAAGAGAAAGATTCAACAATTTTTCAACTATTTTTTGACCATAATTAAGTTTTTTAAGCGGTGTCGTTAGCGGCGTAGCCAGAACTTTTTCTGTGGTGGTGGTGGTGGTGGAGGGGGGGGGGGGGAGGAGGCGATCAGCTTTTAAGAGGGGGAGGGGCAATGGGTTTGTCAGTGGTGGAGGTCATGCTTTTATTTTGGAAGGGGGACGCTGCAGGGGGCCACAAGCCTCTTATGTTTTTAGCATTTTGTGCGTTTTCTACATTAGATTATAAAAACACACATTTTCCTCTGTTTTCTTTTTTCGTTTTCTTATTCGTTTTGTGAGCACTGTCGCGTTTTTTCCGCGGGGTCGCCCCATCCCATTTCAAGAGATAGTTTTCATTATATGTCTCTCTAAAATTAGTCGAAAAAAGTAACTTTCCCATTTTTAGGGGGAGTTGGGTTAGCCTACGTAAAACATAATATATTTTGTTGATAGATTGTAGGTACAAAGGTCACACAACCATTGGGCGCCGGTTCGGGAAGCTGGATAGTCTTGATTAGCGACGTTCATTTATATCGCAACAGGAATTACTGGAGAAGAGAAATCTGCATCACACGAACATCTGGCTCAAGTTACGTACGTAGTCAAAATGCAAACTATGCTGGTTAATGTATCCAAATTAGCCTCACTTTGTCTGGCATTTGCCAGGCAGCTGAGCCAAATTCGTGAAGACGCTTGATTTGATATAGACCCAGTTACTGGGGCGCTGTACTCCTTTCTTAAAACTTTTGATATATTCGGTCGTACTATGCTCTTCGGTCGTTGGCTAGTACTACCGAAGTTGTCAAAGTTAAAAAAGAAAAAAGACAGAAAATAAGACAGCGCCTCAGTTACTGAGTGTAGAGGGTGCACCCACTAAATAAGGAAAACAACAGAGCGTCGGCCTCATTATTATTTTGTAGGCCCTCAAAATATTCAATATTAGACAGATTTGAGAGCCAAATAAAAGGAATTCAGTGTAAAAACTTGGCCCAGTTGTGACCTTGGGTTGCTGACTTCCAACTTGATGTATTTTGGATGACATAGGCCTTAAATAAATTGGTCCTATTTGCTGAAAGGTGTAGGGAAATTGTTCAAGATTGATGCTCCGACGTTGGGGAAATTACACTGGTGTGGGGGTGTTTTTATTTGGATGGGGAATAACTCGACGGGCCCAGGGACTCCACATATTAAAATGAGCAGGGGATAAAAGTTTGAGTCAATGGATAACTTCTCCTTGACAGTAAAAAGCTGTGAGACTTTTAAGTGTTTGTTTCTGTATTTTTGAATATTTAGCATTTTGCACTGCTTGCTATGGGAGTTGATTTAGTTGGGTGCACCCTTTATTTTCGTAGACTTGCCCTGCACAGGCCCACCGACCCAGTCGACGTTGCGCCCTCTATCGGTGACTTATTTATAAGCGTCGCCAATCAAGACTAGACGCTGGGATGGGAAATCCCAGGAATGAGCAACTAACAACACCAGTTAGCACATGATCAATAGTGTACAATTTAGGCACAAAGTAATCTGTGTATGATGATCTTTCATGGAGGTGGTTTTGAACGATCATCGTTCGGCCCAGGTTTAATATATTAATTGCGAGAGGAAATACGGAGAAGGAGTCTCTCTGTTAGTGGCGAGATTGGGTTGGAATCTAGAGGAATTAGAGGTGAGTTTTGTATAATAACACCATTCCTGCATGTTTTCAAAACCATAGACTAGAGCCTAATGGAATCATTGGCACACTATGTGCGTACATTGTTATTGCACTAGGTATTCATGTACCCGAGTTATGAATAACACACCCCCATGCTAAATGGGGTCGTGCATTAATGCATACATGCACTAAGCCGAATGCCGTTGCAATGTCGTACTAAATGGAAATGTGACTGCAACAGAAGTTTGAGAAGTTTGGTTGCTGTCTTAAGAAACCTATCGTGAGAACAGTTTCAGTCAAGATGCCAAGTTGGGCATCGTAGATGATGCAGGGTTGGGGGTCGGGTAGTACTCCATTTTGACTTCATGGGCATTGTGTCTCGTTGCTTACTCACACACACTTGAAATCAAGGAATTGTTCACCTTTGCACCAGAAGAGCACCAGGAATGTTGCATTTCGATTAATGTTTATGACGCAGTCTATATGGGGCGACGTCTGTCAATTAATTGTTTAGCGTATTTTTGACATGTTTTTACCATGGTTTGTAACAATTTGATGTAAACCATAGAAATTGTTGTCAAAACTATTTTGTGGTTTATAAATTATGGTTTATGAACCAGCAAAATTGAATTGTTAATCATGGTTTATAAACCATGAAAATTAAATTATATACAAACGTGGTTTATAAACCACGGTTTATAAACCGTGGTTTATAAACCATGAAAACTGAAGCATCATAAAACATGGTTTATAAACCATGACAATTAAAGCACCTCCAAAGCATGGTTTATAAACCATAAAAATTTTATTTATTTATGGTTTATAAACCGTATGATTTATAAACCAAGTTTTATGATGCTTAAATTTGTATGGTTTACAAACCATGGTGCTTTAATTTTCATGGTTTATAAACCATGTTTTATTATGCTTTAATGTTCATGGTTTGTAAACCATAGTTTATAAATTAAGTTTTATGATGATTTAATTTTCATGGTTTATAAACCATGATTTGCAAACCATGTTTTATAATGAATTCAATTTTCATGGTTTATAAACCATAATTAATAAGCGTTGATTGTAAATTCATGGTATGTTAACCACAAACAAATTTTGACAACACTTTCTATGGTTTACATAACTGTTACAAACCTTGGTAAAAAATGTCATAATTACGCTAAACAATTTATTGACAAACGGCGCCTCATAGCATACAATACTTTTCCCTTTTGTACGACAACAAAGGTTTAAACCATTCAAAGGCAGGGTACGCTTTTGGTAATTGCTCTAAAAGTTATTTAATTTGGTTTTTAACACAGATGCTCTAAAAGTCAATGACCATAAAACTTGCTTGATAAAGAGCACTGAAGAGCTGATGATGGTATCAAACATTGTGAGAAACAATTCCCTTCGAAGTAGTGTAGTTTAGAGAAAAGAGTAATTTCCACCCCAAAATGTGCATCTAAGAAAGGCTTCAGCTAGGATTGAAGCCTTTCTCACACATCTGAAGTCACACATTATTCTATGCAACAAGGGTGTATTTTCTTTCACTATTTTTATTGAAACTTTCGATGACCAATAGAGCCCAAATTTTCGTAGGTCTGTTATTTTTTGCATTGTGTTGGAATGCAGCAAGTGAGGATTGCCTTTGACAATTACCGTAAGACTTAGTGTACCTTACCTTTAATTGTATCGTCATAAACTAGAATCATACACACTAAATGAATGACCATAACAACTTGGCGGGAAGCACTGCAGCTGTTGATAGTATAAACTATTTTGAGAAAGGATTCCCTTCGAACACTAAGGTTTGGATAAATTGTTCAACCTGTCCGTTTGCGAATGCTGTGGCCAGAAATGCGGTTGGTTTCCGCTGTTACATTTCTAAACGTGGATAGATACAACGTTATCTCTTTAATGAAAGTACTGTGACAGTTAAAAAAAATAAAATAAATAAATCTCAGCTGCAAGTAAACTTCCACTTTTGACTTCTACTGTATCCTTTTTTAATTTTTCCCCTATAAATCAGTAATACTTTGATAAAAACCAATCTATAATCCTACCATACACTGACGTAAACGCAGCTATTGACTGACCCTTGCAGACGCGGACCGCATCTTTGCACAATTTTGCGTCATACAATGGCACACCATATCATACCACATTGGGAGTCAATTCCTCTGTAACACTTTGACTCCCAAAATGGTGGACACTATAGGCTACGCGTTGTGCAAGGGGGTGATACTCTCACTGGCAATGATCTGTCGTTTTGGTGGTCAAATCGCATTCAAAGGGTGTGTGCCAGGCCGTCTCAGCGCGCACGCATTCATCTTTCGCGCGGACACATAACTTCCCTCGGTAATTCTCTATTTGAACAAAGCCTTTTGATGCCATTATAAAACAATATTGGTTGTGTGAGTGTGAGTGAATTATCGTAGAATGTAATTACGAGGTAAAATCTGGAATATTCCATTTTACGAGTCGAATCCGAGTGAAATGGGATAGCCAGATGCAACCTAGTGGAACTATACACGAACGAAATGGATTCAGTATATATATATACATAATATATAATATCTAGTCATGAACCACAAGGGAAACTGACTGGGAAATTTTATTTAAATAGTTCGGGTTTGAACAAAGAAAAATTGACTGGAGCGGGACTTGAACCAACGACCTCCGGATTAACGTACCGGCGCTCTACCAACTGAGCTATCCAGCCCTATGTTGGCGGTCTCCCTTTTAGTCAATATCTTTGTTCGGGGTGCCAGTCAGAAGCCATACAACCGTTAACTGCCGTGTAGCCAAGGATCACACCCACGTTTACGATTCAACCTGGGAAGCGGCAGCCACGGGATCACCTTAAGGGGATGCGACTTTTTAATATTAAATATCTAGTCATGAACCACAAGGGAAACTGACTGGGAAATTTTATTTAAATAGTTCGGGTTTGAACAAAGAAAAATTGACTGGAGCGGGACTTGAACCAACGACCTCCGGATTAACGTACCGGCGCTCTACCAACTGAGCTATCCAGCCCTATGTTGGCGGTCTCCCTTTTAGTCAATATCTTTGTTCGGGGTGCCAGTCAGAAGCCATACAACCGTTAACTGCCGTGTAGCCAAGGATCACACCCACGTTTACGATTCAACCTGGGAAGCGGCAGCCACGGGATCACCTTAAGGGGATGCGACTTTTTAGGTGTTCGGGCAATCCGCCCGGAACACCTCTTGTTTTTGTTCCGGTTTTTTTTTTTTTTAATACTTCTTCTTTTTCTTCTTCTTCTTCTTCTTATCCCCCGCGATTGTCCGATAACAAATACGCACTTCCCAAGCTCACACAACCTTTAAACTTCACATATAGTTAGATATGTATGAGTAGAAGACACCGCCTTGGTGATGTCATGATGACGTCATTTGGTGTCGAGTTACGTAAAATCAAAGTTTAATATTTGAAAAAATCATAACTCCAAAACTACACAATGGATTTTCACAATCTATACATCATCGGATAGGCCTGGTATAACTCTAAAAACGCTACACTAAACGCGACCTCATTTGACCTTGACTTCCGGTTCAAACCGGAAGTTGAATATTTTAAAAATTCATATCTCAAAAACTACTGATCATTTCATCACAATTTTTACATCAGATTGTAGTTCTGTGATCCTTCCGAAACTTTTGCACAGAAATGATGCCAATATGACCTTAACTTCTGGGTGTTACAGCCAACGTTAGTATTAACGCGCATTTAATCTTTGTACATAGAAAAGCGCCGTAGCCGACTGTTCAGCACCATGAATCATAAGGTTCAAAGTCCACGAAACCTGTGTGTGCAACACGAAGCCTGTGTGTACAGTCCCACGTAATGGAAACTCATAAGGTTCAAAGTCCACGAAGCCTGTGTGTACAGTCCCACGTAACGGAAACATTCCACAAGCGGGGGGTGGCGCTATACCAAACAACTGTTCATGCTTTTATCCCGCTCTGGGATTGTATTATTTGCTCGCTCTGTGACAGATGCCGCCTCGGAAATCAACGTCATTTAAAGTTTAAATCTTTGAAAATTCCTATCAATTCGAGGATAAGAGACCCTGGGTTGCTTTTTGCGGGATTATACAAAGGTAATATAGGTCTTCGATTTTAATTGTTTGCATGAAATTACGTGTCCTCTACTTCCAGTTAAAACCGAAAGTGCATTGTAATTAAAAGTGGCAATTTTTTTGGAGTTGATTTTAACGATGTTGCAGTCTGACAAGGGTCTGGTTAAAACAAAACAAAATAAGAGCGCCATCTGGCGGCATGTTAAAAACAGTTCAAAATACAGTTTTACTAGAAGCCTTTGGCAGAGTCTTTATAATTGTTTCAACATGGGCTCCACATACTTCACAAAAATGAAAATGTTGGTGACCTTGTCTTGACATTTTAACAAACAACTGTTTATGCTTTTATCCCGCTCTGAAATATTATCTGTCGTACTAAGTTGTTTTTTTCGGTTTTCTCTTTGAAAACACTACCTCTGCTAACTCGAGAATGTCTACACCGAACACCTTGTTTTTGTTATGCAACAAAAATTTATGTCTAGTTAATATTAAATATCTAGTCATGAACCACAAGGGAAACTGACTGAGAAATTTTATTTAAATAGTTCGGGTTTGAACAAAGAAAAATTGACTGGAGCGGGACTTGAACCAACGACCTCCGGATTAACGTACCGGCGCATATATATATTTTATAACACACGCCTTGTCATTTCGTTGTTTCTTCTTTCGTTTTTCTTTTATTTTAATTTATATTTAGTTTTTAGAATAAAAAGTAATAATAACACCAAACTGCTCCTATTTATTTTATTTATAATGGATTATACTACATTTTGTGCCTTGTGCGATTGTAACAAAATGTAATACATTTGCACGTGGCGCGCACACACAGACTTCCTTTAGCTTTGTGGAGGGATCGTGTACCGTGAATTATTGCATTTACAAACGACCCATAACTTGAATGCTAACAAGGTATGTAAGCGGGATTTTGGCGTTCATGTCTTGGACGAAACTTCTCGTCTAATGTCTGTATTATAGAAACGGAAATAGGCCCAAAATACCATTCTGTGCGTGGTTCGCTATTCTTTTTTTAACAAGAAAATGGTGTTTCTTTTATTTTGTTGCATATTTCTAATGAACAGTCGATCAAAAAGTGGGGGGGGGGGACATCTGATATGCTGTCCCCTCCAGTCTAAAAAGTGAGGGGGACATGTCCCCCCCGTCCCCCACCCATCGACGCCCTTGTGCGTCATTATAATATTCGATGAAATTCTGTTTTGACGTTCTGTCATAAATGCTGTACTAGTATGGTTAACATCAACCTCTTTTCCAGAGATGTACGATCTCGATGCGTCGTTTTTTTCTTTCCCAGAATGCCTTGCTCGATCGAGACGTCGCAGAGCTAGCGGGCAATACGGCGAGCTGCCCATGGTAGCGAGGCTGGATTAACATTGACTCTAAACAATATTTTTTGGGGCATTGGTTTGACATGTCAGGCTGATCTAATCTTTAGTTTCTATTTCATTGACAGGTTAATCAAAACTTTTGTCCCATAATGGCGTCGGGAATCATTCCAGGGCATTTTATGCTGCCACTTCCCATCAATAAAGACATCAACATCGACAAAGCAGTTGTAGAAACGAAGATACGAGTCCTCAGTCGATTCCAGGAAGTCAGGGTTGGCCGCCTTGAGGAGTTAGCCATCCTTAACCTACAGGGCATTCTTACCACAAGGCTTCGTCGTTACGAGGACTCTCTTGTCTACTTCCACCAGGTTCTCATCAGAGACCCGGAGAATCTGAACGCCTTGGCCAATCTACAGTACGTACTGGAGAAGCTTTTCCGATTGTCGGAGGCACAGGATTACAAGGATGAGTGGACCCGTCTGATCCACTCCCAAACTGAAGATCCTGAGGCACTAATTAAGAAGAGAAACTGCCTGAAAGCACGATGTTTGGCTGAACATGCGTATGCCTATGCCTTCGATATCCACAGCGATACCGTAGGCGCGAAAAGGTACAAACAATCAAACCAACTTTACAAAGAGGCACTGAAGCTTGCCGGTAATGATGTGAGCTCAACGGAATACAACGACTGGATTTTCAATATGGCATTCATTCATCATAAACTTTTTGATTGTCTGTGGTATGAAAATGACCATGGGGCAAATGGATACATTGCCGATGCCGTAACATTTTTCTTCGAAATAACTCGGATGGATCCAGGGTACCCAGAACTTCAGTGGGATAGTTGGCGTCATTTGGCAGACATTTTTAGAGCAATGCAAATCAGAAGAATTAGCGACCAAGTACAGATACCTCCGGGCCTTACGGAGTTTCAGGAGGACCCGGAGAAATGTATGCTGAAGGCCTTGGAGATCACACCCAAGAACGCAAGACTACTTGCCCGCTACGCTAACTTCCTGTATTCACTAAATAAGGAATTTCAGAAGCCACTTGAGTTGTTGGAGCAGTCTATCAATCTAGATAGCTCCGAGTTTAATTTTTATGCATTTACTACGCGGGCCATGATCAGCATAAAATTCTACAAGCATCGTATGTCACAGCAAAAGCACCAGACGCAAGACAGCGCAGAGTTGGCTCTCTTGAGGAACACCCTCCAAGTTGCTAAAAGGGACTTACAGAAAGCGATGTCCATGCAAGCCACTCCTTGGGACTTGATGAATCTTGGTGAAGTATATTACCTCCTCGCACGGAACCATACCCAGCAGGACACTGAGATTAGAAACCTGGTTGAGAAGGCTCTCCTGCAGTTGACCAGAGCAGCAGATTGCCAAGATGGATATAAGCTACAAGCAGTGCACAGTATAAGAGGGCGCTGTCTGTTTGATATCGGAGAGAAGCGCTCTGCGATAGGTTGCTTCAAACAAGCGATTGACTGTGAGCCTCCAAAATGCACATACACTGGCAATTTCAATGAGCTGTTTGATGTATACCTGAATATTCTACAGGATGAAAATCTCGACGATCGTTCTATTATTGCGGAGACAGCCTTTTCCTTAAAAGAAGCTCTTGTGAAATACGGGAGCGATAAGATGGGCGAGTTCTGCATTGGAAAGTTGGGCCAACAGCACAACAAAGAGCTTCGGTTAATTGAAGAGTACTGTAAGACGTACGAGGAGGAATACCAGAAGGTTGTTTGTTTACTTCAGGCAAGGACTGCATCTACAACGACTGCCACCATGAGAAAAGAGAGCAAACTCCATCAACCTTGGATCAGGACACTTCCATCTTCCAGAGCATGGCCTGTCAAGCATGCGGAAACTTCTGCTGATGACGGCACTGCTGTTGGTGGTGCTGCTGCTGCAACTGCTCCAGCTGCTGGTGGTGGTGTTGCTAGTATCCCTGCTGGTGCAAAAAACACAGCGTCAGAGAAAGAAGTGAGTTCTCTCGAAAGCGAGGTAACACGCTTGAGCTTCCGAGAGCAACCCCGAAAGCACAAACAGCCCATCAGGAAGGCGCCAGACGAGGCAAGAGTCCAACAGTTTGAAAACGATTTCTGCGTGATATACCCGGAGGACCAGACTGGTTGGGTGTCTTACGATCTATTGAACGAATTGGAAGCTGTAAGGAAATTGAAAGGTTATATACATGACAGGGACTCTGTCCCCGGAGAACTGCAGATCTCTAGTGAAATTGACATGATGAAAAATTCTTCCAGCATTTTGTTAGTGATCGATGAGGACTTTCAACGTGAGTGTGAACACACAATGCATCGAGCGCTGAAGCTGAGTGGGGATAGAGAGAATCCTCGCTATATCATACCGATCCTACGAGGTAACTCTAAGGCTCCCGACGAAGTTAATTTCTTCAACACTTTTGATGCGGTCGGTGCAGTTGACTGGGATAAATTGGCGAATGCCATCGAACAGCAGGTATAATCGCAAGAAACAGATGATCAGACCAAAAAGATGACCAACCGCTTAAGTAAATAAAATGACTTCCTGGAAAAAAAAGAGTTTACTAAGCACTTAAGGTTTAACAAGTAGACTATAAAGAAAATCCATCTACTTAAAGTTGAATAACTGTATTTGATATTAAAGGAAGTAGGGAAAAAAATTGCTTTCCTTGAATTAAAGGAACACGTTGCCTTGGATTTGGCGCTTCTTCAAAAAATGTACATGGTTGGAAATATGTTTTAATCGACACAAATATGTCTCGAAATGGTATGGTTTTCCTTTTACTTCAAGAACTCACAAGATCCGTCATTTTGTAAACCAAATTTTTGACTGCACAAGATGATGAAATAAAAGGAAAATTTGCGCCATTTCGAAGCATATTGTGTGGATAATTATATTCTACCTTTAAAACTTCTTTTAAAGACAATTTTTTAATGTGTAGGCCCTATGGGCGACAGATTTGTAGCCCAATTGTACAAAGATAGCAAAACATTGCATTCAAATTGTGGTTTTAAATAATTTAAATAGTTAAAGCTATAACAAAATAATAATGAACACGACCAGTCTCTATAACTAAGAATAAAGTCATCAACAAATTTATACAAAGCCAAAAGAATCAGTCTTAACAAATTGTTTAAAAGTGAGAGGAAAATCACAGTTAGAAGATTGAGTTCTGAAGGGATATAGATTTTTATTGAGGTTCAGGAACTGGTTTTGAAATGCAACTTATCGTCGGGTTAGAGCACAAATTGGCCGTTCCTTCATTGCAGGAAGTAACTAATACACATTGTATTAACAATTAGCTGTGTCGCCCATATGACATTGGAGACCTAGTTATTAGCCAGGGAAGACTACAGCTCCAACTCTGTTCCTAAGTGTAACCCGGACCCAAATGTTGCCCCAAACTTGTGTGTAGCCTGATTTTGGTCCTGGCAACTTTTCCATAGGGCTAAGCGTCTGGCTACACTATCAGGTCTGGGTTAAATTAACTCTGCGTGACACCATAAAAAAATCACACTATTTCACTCTGCCTTACTTTTTGAGTAACAGATTTAAGCGTGTAATACATTTTTGTGAAGAACACAATCACTTTTAAATCAACCAAAGCATTAGATATACACCGTTTTGACTAAATAAAATTAATTCAAGCAAAATTGTATTTTGAGATGAGCCCACATTTGTGTCTCTTTCTGCTCAATCAACCATTTCTTGGAATAACACCCTTTGTTTACACAACTTAGCAAGGCTGAGTAATTTCTGTACAATTTCTATGGGAATTCCTGGAGAGCGGGTCATTGTTGGATTGTGTTAGTGAAAAACAAACCTCGATGGTAATAAGACATTTGGCATGCTATTTGGCTAGGTGCAGTTGTAGAACTTGGAAATTTTTAAGATTTTGTGAAGAAAAAAAATGGCGGAGAACCGACTTTTTAATTAAAAACTGTTACTCAATAAGTGAGCAATATAGTGTCACACAGGGTTTTAAGGCGACCTAGGGGGATGCATTTAGGTCTTGGGCTATATTAGGTTTTGCATAAATCAACACTGGTTCTTACAAAGAGTTTGTTCGTTCCTATATGTACTAGCTTATACTGGAAAATTGAAAATTGCTACGTTTTGTTTAGTTTGTGTAGATTTTACAGAGCTATTATTCATTGACCGGAAAAGCAGAACCTTTCTCTAGAAGTGATAGTTTACGGACCGGTATCAGTAACAATTTCTTATAAAAAATAAAAAAATAAATAAATAAAGTGAAATAAGAGTGTATATAGTAATAATGTAGGGTACTAAAAATGCGCCATCGGTGTTCATGGGACAGGTACAACTTTCTTATATACACATTTTCCTGAAGATTTGAGTTTGTGTTATTGACAGTTGGACCTGTTTGATTTCCGTTCGACTTTGAGCGAGAAAGAGCACACACTATTTTCTCTTTGTATGTCCGTAGAGAGCAACGTTGTATATAGAGCCCAGAGTAACTATTGGGGATTAATACCAAACCAATAATTGTATTTTTGAGGGTTACGCCTACGTCATCCCAGTCGAGCATATATTCTGCCACGTGGGAACCCTTGACTTTTACATTTGTAGTTGTAGTGCTGTGCCTGTAGATGTGCTATCCAGATCATAATCTTGTATGAAGTAAATCAGTTACAGGAGATTAATAGTTTATATGTGACACGTCATCCTGTGTTTTTTGTCTTTGGGGGGGGGGGGGGGGGAGTAATACTCGTGTTTTTTCAGCTGAGGACCGTTTCTCCTTCCCCCGCTCACACCACCCTGGCAGTTCACGTTATTAGCTTCAAAGAACACATTTCAAATTTTGATAGACTGATCAACATCTGCATTTAATAAGGAAGCAATGAATTTCAATGAATAGTGGATTAGGCCTATCTTTAATTAGCATTTATATTTGAGTGAGACAAAGGGCTGTGAATGTAACATTGTCTAAGTATTAAAAGGGCAAAAGCGGGTTTACCCATCATTATTTGAACCGTTTTGATTTATTTTTTGTTCTTTTCCCCCATAACTATTTCGCCGAATTCGTTTGAAAATGTCAAATTCTCCTACGCGCCACTCCAATTATTAAACAATTAAATAAATAATTAAAAATGAAAAAAAAGCAATATAAAGCAATATAAAAAGATCTATAGTATAAAAAAATACACAAAGTACTTTCAGAAAAGAAGAATCCCCAAAACTCGAGGACAATTACAACATCTTGATTAGGAGTCGTCCAAAAGTACCCCCCAACCCCCCCCCAAAAAAACAAAACAAAAACAAAACCCCAACAAACCCAACAACAACAAACAAACACCTCAGAACAATCTCAGGGAAAAAACTACACCGTCGTCATTTGGAAGATTAGACAAATCCCATCCAATGTCTTTTCTTTTAAAGGAATGTTATGCTTATTTTCATTGTAGCAGTCGAATTAAGCATCAGGGGGAATTTCAAATGCTATTTCGTTGACTTTGACGGTCACCTTTCAGAAGGAAATATTTTTCTGGCAGATAATACCTCTTTGCTTTGTAACGAGTGAGCGCCCAGGAATAAAACTAGTCTATACTTTTAAAATATCCAAAGACATCAAGAATTAAACCAAGCTTAATCTATACAGAGTCTTAGTTCTGCCAATAGCCACCTACAGAGCTCCGAAACATGGACACTAAAGAAAGCAGATGAACAGAGATTAAGGGTATTCGAGATGGCCTACTTGAGAAAAAATACTGGGAGTCACCAGAAGGGACAGACTTCGCAACACAAGAGTACGTGAACTGCTTCACTACTTCAAAGATCTTCCAACTACAAATTAGGAAAACAAAACTCAAGTATTTTGGGCATGTTAACAGAATGGGCAGTGACCGATACCCCAAAATTCATTGCAGGTAGAAGACCCAGAGGTAGACCGGGAAAACGATGGCTGTGATCTTGATGGAATAGCGCCTTATACATTTTAAGTGTTATGTTATGTTATGTTATGATATCAAGCACTTCTGCGAAGAGGCTGACATACCATCTGTGGCAGCAGCAGGACGCCTAGCAAGCAACAGAGACCTATGGAAACTCATAGTGGTTGGGAAGCCATCTCCGGGACCTACCTCTGGAGGACAGCTATGATGATGATGATGATGATACTTTTAAAATAAAGTACAAATCCTGCATTTTCTTTGAATAAAACTAAACATGAAAATAGTTTTAACGCATTGAATAAGTAAACAAACAGATGACATTTAAAAGCACCCGAGATGATTCGTTGTACAGAACACCCAACATTTCATAGGCGCTTACAGAATTCACGGAACGTCAGATTGGCCTGGCTTACCTAAGCAGAGAAATGATCTCTTAAATGCGTAACTTAATCAGGGTAAGTGTGGTAAGCAAAACATTTCATAAACGATAAAGGCATCATGACAGCACTGGGCCCAATTTCATAAAGCCTGTAAGCATAAACATTTGCTAAGCATTTACCAGCCAACATTTCAAGTTTAAACTGTTGCCACTGGTACCCCGCTCATTTCTTGCTAAATAAAGACATTTGCTAAGCAGATGTGAAATTGGGCCCTGGTGCGTTCAAGTTCAAGTTCAATTAAACATTTATTTCCACACTCATAATAACAAAGATCACAATGAGTTATTAACCAGATACTTGATAGTACAAATACAATTGACCACGATAATGGTAGTGAAAATAACAAAATAAATTAAGAATCACAATGGATTTCCATTATTTTGCTTTGGTCTGTTTATAAAACTGCTTGCATTTTTTTTTACGATGAGCAGTGCTATGAAATGCAGCGTCTGTGCCCAAATGTCATGGCTCTGCTAACCGTAAGCAAAGAATCGACGCATACGGAAGCAGGGAAAAATCTACGCTTACGTCAAGCGTATTCCACGGGTTCTTCGCTGTACACAGAAATTCGGCGCTTGCACAGTAAGCGGAGAATGGTGATCGTAATCGTAGACTCCGGCGGCAAGCAGAGCCATGAAATCGGGCTCTGATTCTGTCTGTAGATTCAGACCACTGAGTCTGACAATGGGCACTGCGTGTATAGACCTTTCTTTTGCAACGTCACAGCCCAAGTTTTTGACAACCCAGGTTGGAAAACTATGGAAAGCCATCAAATGCAAAACAAAAACAGATAGCTACAGTTTGTAACAACGTTACACAAATATGCAAAAATATTGTTGAATTTATTGGAAACAAAGCAACCGATCATGGGAAGTATTTTATTTAATTAGAAGCTTGCCGAAAATGTTGAATTTGGTTAGAACATCTGTTAACACGATTGAATGTTTTACTAACATTCGGCGGTCCATGCCAACCAGCGCTGTTTGTTTATCAACAATGGAAAGGTTTAACTCAAAAACCGTATTTGCTTGCACGCTTCATGAAATTGGGCCCTGGGCTGAACGTGTCACACACAATTGCATTGAAAGACTTTGACAAGTTTAACTGTACTCTCTTCAGTTGATACGAAAATAGCTCATGATGTAATCAAAAATGTACCACTCCAACAGTTGTTATTGCAGTCGTCATATTATGGGATTTTTCCGGTTCTATTTCCGGATAAAACAAGGCTGGAGTTATATTTAAATTTTAAAGCAGGAGGCTTAAACTGGCGAGGAAATAGTATAGCAGCAGTTGTTTTAATGAAGATTAGAGAATAATGACAGTGGTTGGAAACTATACACGCCACGCAAAGGTAAGTGTAGTATGCAAAACCGTTCACAATCTCGGGATTTTGTAAGCGTTGTTTTGGGGACCACTTCACCAAGGCCTCCATCACATGATGTTAATTTGTATTTAAGTCATTCGAATTTGTGTCAGTTCATTTAATTAAAAGGCTATTTTTTTTACGATGATCTAGTTCCACATGAATTTGGTTTATGTGTTATTGTGTAGTAAGTTAGGAATGTGCACAGACAATGGCGATGGTGCTATAAATGACAATTGTATAAATCAATGGTATCCATTTAAGGTGGGGTTAATTTGACATCTGCTCATACAGGTCGGCTCAAAATAAACACAGACAACAGAGAGCCGGCTCCAACGAGCGTGGGTACCCTGCACCAAAGGGGATGCTCAATTAGGATTATAGATAGGTAAGAGCGGTTAAACGGTTAAACGGTAACTCACAAAATCCATTTAAAGGTGTTATACAGGATTGGTAGAGCTTTGAAAATTGTCACAGACGGTGTTTATGTTTAGGGCTTAATCTGTTGTGTGAACTAGGAGAGAGAAAAAGAAAGAAAGAAAAGAACATGAACACTGACCTTACTTTTGGCTGTAACAACCGAAATCGGCTGTTGCGTTATCATAATATCGGTTTTCTCGAATATGACTTCATTTCAGAGGGAAATATTTCACGAAAAAATACTTCTGGTATGAACTTCATATAATCAGTAAGCTTCAGAATCAAATGAAACAGTGATGTTTATTATCCGTCCCAATTCTGTATAATACCTTTCACCGTTTCGTTGGGAGAATGTAATTGCAAAACACTAGTTCATGCCCGCGATTAAGATTAGAGGTAATCAAGATCAACTACAATTATTCAAGACTAAATGTGAAATTTGCAAAATATAGTACATGTCTGGAGTCCTGTTACTTTAAGTCATGTATGACGGTTCAGGTAAGTAAACAGAAAACCAGTCTACATTGACCGTATTTTTGATCGCGTGAGGGCGCTTTCAACGGCGAATTTTCTTGCGTCACAAGACAGTTTTATATCTTATTTGTTTTGACTGCTTCTACGTTGTTTTCTTTTATCAAGATGATAATAACAACAACAACAATGAACACAAAAGTATATATAAAATAAAATAAGGTTAAAAAGGGGAAAAAAAACTAGTTAATTTTTTGCCTTTTCAAGGTGTCATACATCGCCGAACTGTCGGTAATCTTTGGTTCCAAGACGCTCCAGTTGTGTAATCAGCAATTGTCATGAAAACCCCCCCCCCCTTATTACCACTAAAGTTCGCTATCATTACTGTAACCACTATCCACCCACGAACTGCCTTCACATGAATGATAGCGCCCTCTGACAGCGAGCGGTTCGTGGGGCGGGCTTAGATAGCGGGTAGGTTTTCGTGACTACACATCTGGAGCGTCTTGGAACCACTACCAAAATGTAGGTTGAATAATTTGTGGCCTTTTCGAAACTTGATTAAAACCGAGTTCAAACTCAGGGTTATTTACAGGACATTACGTTAGCTGTTTCAAGGCCAAACAAATGGCATAAGGAACTTTTTACTACATATTTTATAACTTATGACAATAATGTGCATCTTCAATGTATCATACTTCTTTGAGGCTATTGCTCATTCAGCTTATGTTACACAGAATCTCCTGCCACTTCAGCCATATTGAATTTCATTTCGTGTGTGAAATTTGGTTACAAAAAGTGCCCTCAACGGTGCCCACAGATTATCATTAAAAAAAGAAAAGCTTATGACATAACAAAGGTATAATTTGTCAATTTTGAAAACATTTTTGATCCGTTATGGGAAATAAATAAAGTTGATTCTTCTATCAAAATTTTGAAAAAAACCCTCAAAAACACCCTTTAGCGGCTGTAGCTTATTTTGATTTTGCACGTTCTCGTATTATGTAGATTTTGGTGAAAAAGAAACTTTTCGTTGAAAGATTCATGAAAATCTGCTGTAACTTTTGCTCGACATAATATTATTGCTTTTGGGATATGAGTAAAACAGATAGTTTTGATCTCGCGAGACCGAACATCGATGTTTGAAAACAATTAATATGTGTTTTGTCCACACTATTTTCTAGTGACTCGAATTACGAGCTGAATTAAAGATCCACACGTTTGTTATCTAGCGTATATGTTGGGTTACATCAGGTGCGAATACCGGTCTATGACAATTACCAATGTTGTAAATGGTGCGTTGAGGAATAACATTGGCTTCAGCAAGCAAGTTAGGGAGAATTAGGCTATGACATTATAGGGAAAATTGTTTTCCCCTAACTCGTTTTTTTTTAAACAACAGACTTATTTTCGTGTGACAAACTATGCCTTAATCGAATCGTTCTGTTTTTTTCCCACTAGACTTGTGCGCCCGTTTTTCCATGACATTATAGGGAAAATTGTTTTCCCCTAACTCGTTTTTTTTTAAACAACAGACTTATTTTCGTGTGACAAACTATGCCTTAATCGATTCGTTCTGTTTTTTCCCACTAGACTTGTGCGCCCGTTTTTCCATCTTGAATCTGTGCATCTTGACCCCCATTATGGAAGTCTACGAAGAAGTTTCTCCGGGACTTTTTAAATTGCCTCTCCCAATCAACGACAAGAACGTCGACAAAGATGCTGTTAAAAGGAAACTTCAAGATGTCGAACACGACTTGAAATCGCGGTTAGGTAGACCTGAGGAGCTGGCCATACTAAACCTCCTCGGTCTGCTCAAGTTCAGTCTCAGACGTTACGACGATGCATTGGAAGACTTTCGCGCAATTCTTAAAAAGGACCCAGACAATCTGAACGCGATGGCGAATATTCAACACGTGTTGACTAAGCTTCATAGACGGACGGAAGCAAACCACTTCCAATGTCAACTTGAAGGCTGGGCTGGTCACACTGCAAAGGGCGCCGCCAGTGCCCAAGTTCTAGACCCAGTAGATCGAACCGTTATTAAGGCAAGGTCGAGATGTCTAGCTGAGCAGGCTTACGTGTTTGCTGCCGATATTCACACAGATGATGCTACTAACGAGAGATACCAGCAATCGAGCCAGATCTTCAAGCAGGCGCTTAGGTGTGCAGGTGAAGTTATTGACACACCAGATCGAGATTTCTGGGAGTTTATCATAGCTAGAAACTCCAACAAACTCTTTAACTCGTTCACATTTAGTGACGATAGGAAAAAGACTCAAGACTATTTGGAAGAGTCTGTGGACCTGTTCTATGGAATAACTCAAAGGATTCCTGGCGACCTCGAGTATCAATGGGAAAGCTGGCGCAACATGGCCGACATATTTCGTCGGATAAACCTAACAAAACATCTGAGCCACAGCCTTGTTAAGTTGAAAGAAGTGAGACATTACATCGAGTCTGACCCAGAGGAGTGTATGAAAAAAGCAACGGAGATAAGTCCCAATAACCCAAGACTTCTAGCTCGCTATGCAAACTTTGTGTATTCTTCGAAAAGGGACACATGTACCAAGCGGGCGCTCGAACTGCTCGATAGGTCGATCAGCCTGGATGACAGCGACTACAATTTTTACGCTTTCAGCACAAGAGGATCGATCCGTTTAAAAAGCTACCAGTGGAAACTAAGAAAGTCTAAGGAAGACAGCACACGATACACCCCACCAAAACTTGAGCTTCTAGAAATGGCAAGCGCTGACCTGGAGAAAGCGATAGCATATCGCAACACTTCGTGGGATCTGATGGCATTGGCTGATGTTCAATGCCACAAAGTGAAACATTACGCAACGTCGGATTTATCATCGCGTAAGTGTATCAACAAGGCTTTCGATTTACTTGCCAAGGCCGAGGAATGCAACGATCAAGCGGTGGTCCTAAAAGATGTCAGCCGGGCCCGCGGTCGGATCTTCTTTGACTTGGGCGAGTATGGCCAGGCAATAGACTGTTTCCGAATGGCGGTAGAACGCGAACCTGCTACCACTCAGTTCACGGGTTACTACCACGAGCTCATTCGTAGCTACCTTTGTCTGCTGAAGACCAATCAAGGAAATGATTTTTTTCTTGAAATGGCGGATTCTTTGAGGCAAGCAATAATGAAATACGGAGGGGGCAAGCTAATCACGCATTGTTTTGGTCGCTTGCGAAAAGAGTACACAAAGGAATTACGGTTGTTCACGGTTTTTTGTGAGAACATTGCCGACAATGGGGGGCTTTTGTACGTACTTAAATCTAAGGAGCCCTCGTCTCCATTAACACCACCGACTCGGCAAGGCGGGACCCTTGAGAAAATATGGCACAACCATGATCCAACCCAACCACATCGGCCGAAAGCTTCCTCAAAGGTGAACCTAATGGATCGTTTCGAGGCATCTTCAGAGACACAAGAGCGTCGTGGAAACAAGAGTGATGTGGTGTCGACGGCTTCGGCTTGCGCACTGTTGGAAGGATCAGACACCCCGAGGGAGGATGATGGTATAGGGCCGCTTGAGAGTGGATTCAGGGGCATGGAGATCAGAGGACCGTCGGGTCTGGATATCCACGAACCTGAAGGACAACCTCACCCAGCTGTCGAGTCTCCATCAGGCGCATCGAGTCCTCAAAGAGAACATACGTTCTCGTATGATTTCTATGTTGCACATGGCGAGAGTGATGAAAAATGGGTAGCTGACACACTTCTCCATGAGTTAATGACTGTGCGAGGCCTGAATGGATGCACATATACAAAAGATGCAGCCCTGGGGTCTTTCGTGTATTCGGGTAAACTATACCTCATGAAACAGTGTGCCTGTATTTTGGTCCTCAATGGGGAAGGTTTTGAAGATGGACAGTACTTAGTGCAACAGACACTGAAACTCAAAAGGGAATACGGTGTGACTGTTATTCCAATAGGGAGAGATGGAATACCCGTACCTGATGAACTAAGCGTCATGAGAAGTTTTGATGCTAGTGCTGGGCGAGTAGATTGGGATAAACTGGCACAGTCTATTAAAAATACAAAGGGGGCCCCTAGCTATAGTGGGACGAGTACTGAACGGACGATGTCGCCATGAAAGAAGAAGATAAGGGTTGGGTCACACAGAGTGGGTTCGAATCCCGGTTTTAACATTAATGGCCCTTGAGCAAAGATGCTTCTCATAGGCATGGAGGAAATCGGTGCTGGTGCAGCACACTCCAAAGGAGTTGAGACGGTTTCCGGAAGACCCATGAAAACGCCTATACTGCCCCGTATGGCCATCCTGAAACCCTTTGAACTATTTCATTTAACAGTGTTAAAAAGCATTAAAATAGTAGATGGAGGTGTTTTCTTTCCATTTTCCATCGCGGAAACCGCGTGCAGCCAGCACCAAATTATGTCTATAAAAACTTTAGCCTCCAAATACCAGAGTGGCAGTGTGATACGAAGCTCTTTCCGGGATACCGTAAAATTTGCTTCTCGGATTACGCTTAAAACGGCACTTTCTTTTACCTTAGGTTCCTTATGCAGTGGTCGATCTTGTTAAAATTTCAATATTAGGCTTTTATCGATATCATCAATGAACTAATTACTGATTAAATTTGGTGCAAGAATATTTGTTATTGTAAATTAAGACAATTTCAACTTGTCGTCTGCCGCACTGCGTATTTTCATGACTTTACGATTGCGAACATGTTATTTCTTGCATTTAATTTATCTCCAAATTTCATTTTGTATTGACTGCAGAGCTAAAATGATGTCTACATTTATTTAAAAACGTGTTTTGCTTCAACTTTTGGTTTGACCCGTTAGAAAATGTTAAAGCATTCGAAAACCTTTCTGCTGATGTATAGGCCTACACATTGCAAAAATCCAACATGTGCTTCACGAGTTATGATTTTTTCAAGTAATTATTAAACTTTGAATGTCATTATAACTCTACCGTCTTTATAATGAGATTCAATTGTCTGATTCGAGTTTCAAAGCTCAATTCCTATTCAATCTTGAGTTATGTTGTAGAGAAGAGGGAAGAAGAAATAGAAGAACTAGACATTCTTTTTGTGGCATGTAAATAAAAGACAAATATTAAAATTTTGATCAAAAAGTATCTAAATATAAACATAAGAACCATTAAATAGAGTTTTTACGGTAGTATCAATAACTGTTTCATTTGAACTTCCGGTTTTGAAAGGAACTTGAGGTCAAATTAAGAACTTGTACATATCAAACTTCCACAGACCTTGCAACACTCAAATCAAAGCAGCTATGGTTGTCAAGATTTAAACTTAACTATCTACACATAGAGAAAGCATGTACATGTACGACAATTTATGTTTTCTTTTATATTTATTGAAAAATTAGTTTTTTCCTGATAACAGTTTCCCCCTACAGTCGACTATTTTACAAGAGCTGTCTCACCACTTTGCTTGCTCAAGACCCGTACTCGTTTCTGTACCAGCAGTTCCCCTTTGGTCAATCAATAACTGTCCTCAAGTCGGTTCTTCGTAACCAATGCTACCTTTAATTTAAAAGAATGCATACAAAAAATATATATATAAATAAAAAAAATGGTTGCATCCAATAAAATAACTCGAAGTTTCAAAAATCCTGTGTTTGCTTTCTGTATTTTTTATTTTACAATTGATTGACACTTATGCTTGTATGCTTATTATTGGGACAACTTGCACAACTGTTTTGCAGCTTCAGGATAAAACACAGACACACCGGATCTTAAATACAATTATTACCATGTTTTCTAGTTTTTATTCCTCCGGTAATACATGATGCAAACATCAGCATCACTAAGCTCCGAATTTTGCAGAAAAAAACTGTACGTCAATGTCATTAGATTGTCATGACTGGCATGCTTCACACAGACTGCGCCCTAGAATTTGAAGAAATAGAATAGAAAAAGGGGGATAGGAAAAGAAAGGAATGATAGAAAGACAGAAGAAAGAAAGAAGAAGAAAAATTGAACAAGAAAGGGGGACTAAAGAAAGAGAGAAGGGTAAAATGATTGAGGAAATCATAATAATAGCCTAATATGAAAAAAATAGTATAGTGATCCCTGTCGGCTTGTGGTACATTTCGAATTGCAATCCCCACGTGGGCGGTAACGAGTTCAAGACATAAGACATAAGACATAAGACATAAGAAACTTTATTACTCTCCAAAAAGAAGAAATTACATTGCTCGCACAAGTTTCAAAACACTACAAAGATCAACAAGTTAAAAAGTTACCAAAGGCAGATCACAATATTGCACAAGAAACACTATGCACAAGGATTTAAAATAAAATCCATATGTCCACCGCACACCCAGTCAAGCCATAGACAAAACAAGATAAAAGTGTTGAGTACCAAATAATACACCAGACTGGCCCAGGTAAATTTGACACTCAAGAAAAAAAAGGGGGGAGAGGTGGAAGCGGGAGGGAAGGGTAAAGCAACATTATGCCAAAAAGTTTTGCTGTGCAACTGCGCATTTGTTATGAATACCGCGAAGCCTGTTCTACAACAAGCCTAAGGTATTCAAAAGGTATTTTTTATCCCTGAGAACTGAAAAACTGTTGACCAGATTATGCTTGCCATTAGGATGAGAGTTCTCAGTCTAAGTTGGCAGAGGGCGATTAACCATACACTACTGCTTTAAGTATTTGTTTTAATAAACAAAGGTGGGTTGAAGGAAGGGGACACCAGAGGGGCAAATAATGGTACAGTTTTTCAACAGGGCCCTAAAGCGGGCCCCGGACCCTGCGTTCGCTCATTTATCTCGTAAAGTAAAATGCCTTACACTATACGTGCAATTACATCCTAGCTAGAATGTTGTTTCTACATAAACGGCATGCATGTTTCCCCATTACATTAGCCAACCAATCCTCCCTAAAAAAAGCAAAACAATAATTGCTAAAAGGAAAATAAAGCAAATTTCAAAACTTGGTATAAATAATGTGTTAATTGCCTATGGAAGATCCTAGATTGCACCAGAGAGCATCTGATCTGAGCAGATGTGAATTTTTTTCCCAATTTGGTTTTGTACACTGGGCCCCAGGCCCCAAGTCATATTGGCTACAGATTTGCTCTTCGTTCTAGCAACTACAGTACATACTGGCTAAAATGCTGTTTATATTTTGTGTTCAAAGGCAAGTAAATCAAAGTTCAACTGGGTAAAAACAATGTGTGAAAGGCCTCTGAAGTGTCCTAGAAAGCACCTTATGTTAAACAAATGCTTTGGGCCCTACATGTACTACATGTAGTTCAAAGTATTTTTTCAGATTCAATAGGTCTTTGAAAGTTTACATTATGACATAAAAAACTTGTATAATATTTGCATATTTAATGTAGACGGAGAGTCCTCCTGGTCTTACAATAATTATGCCAAAATCGATCAGCTTCTGGGAACTGAATAACTTTTCTAAGCCATTCAGACATGCTAAAACCAAAAAGCTTCGTGGATCCGCAGCCTCAACTGCCACCCAGGGCTACGCCCCTAGACCTCACCAGGGGCCCTTAGGCGGGCTCCTGCACCCGCGCCGTTAGTTCTCAGATTCACCGTTTTCTCGCCCACTCCTGTACAAGACCCTGGCGCCGCACCTGATTATGACGATGACCGTGTCTGTAAGTTTGTCAATCTTAATCAGTATGATTGAATAAAGATGCATTGCTAGGACAATTTTCCGTATTCCGGCAAAACAAATTTTTAGATATGAATAATGAATTAAAATAGCATGTTATTTACTCAAATGAGATATTGATTTGGAAATGTTTCCTAACAATGTGCATATTTTTATTCAAACTGTAAAAGATTGACAAGCTTACGAACACAGTCATCATCAAAAAGGGAACTTAATGAGCGTCAATTCTGGTTTATTTCTGTGCAATGAATTGAAGTACTTGTGTCACGTGCTGTTCGAACAAATATGGCAGCGCATAGTAGCACTGTGACGTTACCCACAACAACCATAATCTTGAACAATTCATACATAAATGCAATACAAAATTAATAAAAAGTTATTGTTTCCATTATAATGGTTTCCATTTACATTTCAGTAAGACGTATAAACATAGAGCCAAGGTAAACAAAAAATGGTTGCCATGGTTAACAGTGTAGACATCTTTAGATTTTAATGATTACGATCCTACATTATGTTAAGGAGACCTTGGTATTTGTTGGGTTTCACCCTTGAAAATTCAGGAGCGTAAAAGTACGGGGGGGGGGTCGGTTTTCCAACCCCTGAATCCAATAAAGTGGTTAACGGAGAGATGTTTCTTGATTGTTATGACTCAGATGAACTGAGATGGCCTTTCTGCCTCCAGTGTAACCACAGAACAGCAACAACATTCAGTGACTGTACACCAGCCATTAGAGTGAAAGCCACTGTGTAGTCTCCAATTGTATCATAAATCAATCCTGGCGGACACAAAGATAAAGGAAAAACACACACAGATAAAGAAATTGAATTTATAGTGTGGGGTGGTGGCATAGGTGAAATATTGGGGAGGAATTGTGTGGTTGATGCAGAATTGCATGTCTCGTGACTTGGAATCTGACTCTAGTCCGACAGGAGCCCCTGTTTGATGACTCGGGCTCAAGTCGAACACGTGGTGAATGACTCAGACTTTAACTCAGATTTGACCATCTGGAGTCGGACTCGGCCTCAGATATGACCATCTGGACTCGGACTCGGCCTCAGATTTGACCATCTGGTGTCGGACTCGGCCTCAGATATGACCATCTGGAGTCGGACTTGGACTCAGATTTGACCATCTGGAGTCGGACTTGGACTCAGATATGACCATCTGGACTCTGACTCGGACTCAGATATGACCAATCTGCACTCGAACTTTGAGTCAGATTCAACCATCTGGACAATGACTCTCTCTTTGTGACTCTATGACTTGGACTCGACACAAACGACTACAAACTCGGACTCGGGCTCGACCCAAATGACCCAAAACTCAGACTCAAACTCGACAGTAAGGACATCTCTGCGTTGATGGTATAAAGCATGAAATATTGCACATAGTTGGGAAAGACATTTGGCGAGATGTTCTGCGCAGACTTGTACTTTGACGAAATGAAGATAGAAGAAAAGCAGTGTTCAAAGTTTTCAAAATGGCTGTTACTCGTTACTCTTTATTCTACCTGACTTGTATCAAAGGAGCGCGATGAACAGATTTAGCCAGATATATTTCTCATAATTGTGTCACCACACCAACCAGCCGTCCTTATATGTAATAATGCGACTTTAATAAAATGTTAAAAGAGAAAAACTACATTCAAAGTTGCAGGTCGGAGCAAGGCAGGGAACCGAATGTTCATTACATGTCTTGATTTCGTAAGGGCATTACCTTCAATGTGCCAAGAATCAACTCGAGTTGAATGACAAAACAAAGAAGGTCTGCAACAACAGTTTTAATGCTTCTCTTGACCTTGGTTTACATGTACTTAAGAGATGGTTGTTACTACAGGTTGATATTCCTGAGTGGTGCGTCAACAGAAAAGTGCTCAACAAGGAACTTTATAGTTCAGGATTGTTAGCGTTATCGCTGCAAACTACGGCTAAACTCACCTGGAAAATATAACAGAAGAAGTAATGTCGCACCAGACGCAATTCCGAACCATCCCAACGCATGGCCCATCTGCTCTTTACCGAATACCTTCTTAATGACAACATCTATTAAAATTGAACTCAGTGAGAAAGCGTTTCCAAACACGAAAGCATTAGCAATGCTTGCCCAATAAGACATCAACCATGGATCGACAGCATAATAAATGGCGACTAAAAGTTGACCCACAGCAAGCCATGTGTATGCGCTGACAGCATGCACAGAATCAACCAATGGACCAATCACAACGCAAGTAACCGTTCTTCCGATTCCATAAGCGACAATGAAATGCGATGCGTCTTCGAGTGTGAATTCTTTAAACACAGTAGTGTACTGGACATAGTATATCAACCAAGCAGAATTAACCATTGTCCAAACGGTGACTAGAAATACAAGAAGCCAGAAAGAAATGGATGAGAATAAACCAAGCCGGAATGTATCTCTAGCAAATGAGTGGATTGTGGTAAAACAAGAACAGCCAAAGCGGTTGCTTGGTACCACTTTGTCGTCCCTGGCCTCTTGCTCGTCGTCTGTGTGTGCTGCCTCGTAACCATCTTGCCTCCCACCAGCAGTAGGTTTGATTAGAGCTCCACAGACAGCGAGGTGTAAAAACGATCCTCCAAGCAGAAGCATTGTTCCCCTCCAGCCGTAGATATCTAGAAAGAGCTGTATCAAGGGCACAGCAACCACGAAAGCAAAAGAGTCGCCCAAGCCCGCCAAGCCATACGCCAATGTGATGGATTTACTGAAATAGCTTCCAACCAGGTGCCTCGTTATGATGTATGAGATGCCGACAGCTGGTCCTGAATGGTAAATCACACAATTGTTAACGACCATAAGTATTGTGAACAAAGAACACACAGTCAATTCACCAATGCACATAAATCAAACAGGAATATTCCATTTAAGGAAAAAAAATGGTTTGAACGAGCCACTTATTCAGTGTTTTAATAATACTAAATGATGTACATTAGAATTTCCATCACAATGTCTTGATTTGTTTCATAAAATACAGAGCACTGTCACTTGTCGACAAACGATTTGGACTGCTACGTCCGACCCTTTTAGTCCGTCAAACCATTCTGTCCAAAATTGTTTTGGGGGACCTAAACCGAATGCATCCGACAAACCAATTATACACCTCCCATTGTGGCCGACAAACTGTGTCGGAAATCGTGTTCGGTGTTTGACATAAGGATGCGTAAGAAACGGTAGGTGGAACCTCACTATTTTTTTAGGTTGGTGCCTGTGAATGGTTTGTTTTTAGTCCAATTCATAAGGTGTTCCCAAAACTTTGCAAATTAAAAAACCTTTTATCTGTACAAGTGATGGTCCTGCATTATCTTAATTACCTGTTAATACGGTAAGGACGAAGGTGATGGCGTATAAACTGGATAGAAATGACGCAGTTATCATGGAGATACCAGCAACTAATCCACTCACTGTCAACACAGTCCTGGCGCCAAATCTCTCTTTTAGTGGCGTTGCTACGATGCCTTTTTGGAAAAAGAATATTTGTGATAATAACAACCTGACATTTAAAAAAGGGAAAATAAACATGGTTTAGTCTGCAAGGTTCTCAAAACACGGACAAAAGAATCGCATGAGAGATTACCCAGATAGATTCAAACATTGGGCCATCGTTGGCTTTTGGTCGGCAACGTTGGCGTTGGTATTGTATTAGCTTTTCTCGTTGGCCCCATGTTGGCACTACGTTGCCTTGATCGGCGTTGGCATTATATTTAGGTGTTCGGCAAACAGCCGAAGACCTATTGTTATTGTTCTGTTTTTTGTTGTTGTTTTTTTTCTTTGTCTTCTTCTTCTCAATGAAACTTCTCGAGCAATTTTGAACAAAAGTAAAGCTTGTATAAACTTGAAGCTTATCATGAAAATCAAGCTTGGTGAGTAGACAAAGCAGCAACTTTTTGGGAATGGTGACGTCATCGATGACGTAATTACGTTAAATAAACGTTAAATAATTTTAAAAATCATACCTTGAGAACCGAAAATGCTACGTACAAGATACTTGCATAACATGAAAGCTTTTGTAATGACTTACAAATGTCGTGCAAAACGTGACCTAATTTGACCTTTACTTCCGGTTGAAACCGGAAAATGAAAATTTCAAAAATGTTTATCCGAACTGTTTCAGCTCTTCGATGTTCCAACCTCGGATCATCCTTTGAAGTTCCCGTTGTGCTCCGACCAGTTGGGGTTCCGTTGTCACTAATCATCTTAGCGGGATAGCCTCTGATAGAGAAGAATCTGCAGAGAACTTGAATGTATTCCATAGTGGAACAGTCCACCGCTAGCTCTAGGTGCACTGCTCTGGTGTTCAGGCAAGTGAAGATCACTCCATAGTGTTTGGCTGTCTTGTTACGTCCAATCTTCACTTGGTAGGGTCCAAAGTAGTCGCATGACGTGAAGTAGAATGGTGGCGTGTATGGCGCTAGGCGTTGCTTCGGTAAATCAGCCATGATCTGTGTCTCAAGTTTATGCTCTGCCTCTCTGCAAACCACACAGCGGTATTTGATCGTCTTGGCTAGGTTGTGTGCCTTCAGGATCCAGTATCTTTGCCTTGTTTTTGCAACAGTTGTAGTAACACCAGTGTGGCCCTGTTGGTGAATACTACGCACAATCAGAATTGAAATGTGATGATCATGGGGAAGCAGTGCTGGGTGCTTTGTAGTGTAAAACATCTTACACTCCTGCAGTCGGCCTCCAACCCTTAAGATTCCTGCATCATCTGTGAAGGGACTCAATGACTTGAACTCTCCGTTGGCCATGCGTTTGTGTAGATTTTTCTGTGCCTTGATAATCCAGTAGTTGGCAGCATCTGTAAGCTCTTGGGGTGAGAGCGGACCCTGTTTAGACTCCTTGTTTACACAAGACTGCATCTTGGCTCGTATGTTCTGAACAAATCGACGAACGTAGGCTGTGACTCTGATTAGCTTTCTCCAGCTAGAATACTTCTTGCAGTCAATGGCTTCCTGAGTTTCGGTGGTGATGAATACAGCTTGGGTCTTGTGCCGTTCCTTATCTACCTCCATCTGGTTCACCCTCTCTGCATCTTGTGGCAAACTTTCTTCTGGGAAGCGCAGGAATTCTGGACCATTTTTCCAACGCTGGGTCAATTGTTTCACAGGTATTCCACGAGAGACGTCATCTGCTACATTCAGCTCTCCTGGAACATGTCTCCACTGTGAGGGATCTGTTTGGCTCTGAATCTCGCTTACTCGGTTGGATACAAATGGTTTGAAACCTCTGGCTTGGCTTCGAATCCAAGATAGGGCAATCATACTGTCAGTCATAAACACTGCTTCCTTTACTGGTAGGCGCATTTCTTCCATGATAGCCTGGTACAGCCTTGTACCCATAACTGCTGCCTGCAATTCCAATCGTGGGATGGTGAGCCTCTTCAGGGGTGCTACTCTAGACTTGGCTGCAATGAATCGGACATCATAGGTGCCATCATTTATCTGCCATCGGATGTAGGCACAGGCTCCGAAAGCTTCCTCTGAAGCATCGCAGAAGATACACAGCATGGGCACATCAACAGCATTCGACGGAGTAAGACATCTTTCAAAACTGATCTCGTTCAACTCTTTCATCTCTTTGAACAGTTGAATCCAATTGTCATGATCTGCCTTGGGTATTTCTTGGTCCCAGTCCAGACCCTGTTGCCACAGATGTTGCATTCCAATCTTGGTACGGATGAGGAAGGCTGCAGCGAATCCAATCGGGTCAAAGATTTGTGCAATCTGGCTAAGGATTTGACACTTTGTTAACTTTCTCTGCATCAGTTCTCGATCATCTGTGGACAAATTCTTGTCCAAGTCCAAGTTGACGTTGTAGTGGAATTCGTCAGTTTTGCGGTTCCACACTGTCCCCAGCACTTTCTCATCAGTTGTGGTGTCCAGAAACTTCATTCTCTCATCTTCCTTGTCACTAGTATAGTTTTCTTCCAGAGCTTCATTAGATAGCCAACCTTTTACTCGGAATCCCCCTTCAGCTAACACCTCATCTATCTCACTTGTCAGCTTCTTGGCCTCATTCACAGTGTGGACGGAATCGCATATATCGTCCATATAGGTGTTCTCCTTTAAGACTCGTGCTGCATCTGGAAATTGTTTCTCGGCAGCCTCAGCTGTTTTCTTCAGGGCGATCTGAGCCATGGCTGGAGCCGGCTTATCCCCGAACGTCAGAACTGTCTTGACGTAAACATCAGGTGTACGGTCAGTATTCAGGTCTCTCCACAAGAAGTGATGAACATGCTGATCATGTTCTGGAATCAGAATTTGGTGGTACATCTTTGAGATGTCTGCAATGACTGCCACTTCATTTTCACGGAACTTCATAATGACTCCAAATAAATTGTTAAGAAGGTCAGGCCCCTTGTACCAGTAGTCGTTCAGACATTGGCCGTGGTAGGTTGCTGAAGAATTGAAAACAATTCGGAGAGGTGTGCTTTTGACTTTCTGGCCTCAGAACTCCATGATGAGAGATGTAGTGTACAGTACCTTTGTATGACTTCAGTTCAGCTTCAGACAGCTTCCGGGCAAACTTCTTTTCCACCATTTCCTTCATCTGGGCATCATAGGCTTCTGCATGAGCTGTGTTTTTTGCAAGTCGGCACTCTGTCGAATAGAGCCTCTTCTCTATCTGGATCTTGTTATCTGGTAGCTGTTTTGGATCCCTTTTCCAAGGGTAAGGGACGGTCCATCGGTTTCCCTTTCAGGTACAGGACTCTTCTATTATTTTGGCTTCCTTTAATTCTGCTGGGCTGAGCTTTTCTGGTTCACATGTGCAGGACTGCACGGCTACTCCCATAGCTTCAGTTGTCCCAATTTCATAGAGTAGCTAAGAACAACAGAATTATGGTTAACAAAATAAGGTTACCAGCCAAAATACCGTGTCACATGTCAGTTTGTGACCGGTATCCTCCTCATTTCTGCTAAGCAGACATTTGTTAAGCAATATTCCCTGCTTAAAAGCAGCTCTATGGAATTGGGCCCTTGTGCACACTGTCATGGGACGTGTGCAAAGGCATGGGAGAGTGCCTGGTTGCTGAATTTGTAATAAAGTTTACAAGGGGACCCCAGCCCCCTAGGATAATGGACTAACCCAAAGACTGAAATTGTTGATCATTCATGGGGCGAGTAATTGAACTTAAAAAAGACGTACAGAAAAACCGAATACTGAGAAAGAATTTAAAAGTACATATGATACAAAGAAACAAACGGCAAAACACAGATAGAAAAGGTGTAGAAACAAAGACACGTTTAAAAAAAAATAAAGAAAAGGAGAAACAAAGAAATAAAGAATAAAAGAAGAAAGGAAATCAACTAACGAATAAATACAGGAGCACAGAAGCATAATTTCCATACAAAGAAACCAGTGGATTGTTTGGGCATATGTTAGTCGCTCAACACAAGTTTTAACATCATCAAAATACCTACAAATGATCATGCCAAACATGCATCACTGCCAAGTACATCCTTCCCCAATATTGAAAGTCAAATCCGGCCATACACCCCCAAATTATGCTTCGTAGTCGGAGAAAAGGGACGAGAAGGGTGAAGAGGGCAGGCGACGTTTCGACCACACTCAACATCTTTTGCATTGACAAAATTTAACCTAAGACAAAACAACATTGCGTACTGATTCTACCTACCGTTACCGAGCCAATTCTACAAAAGAATTACCTCTGAGTGTCCCTCCAGTTACCCCCCTCACCCTACATTACATTCGAAGCATTTTATACGCAAGAATCGCTCCCATCTATCTAATGGACTACCCCAAAGACTGAAATTGTTGATCATTCATGGGGCGAGTAATTGAACTTATATAGCAACAACCTACTATAGACTGTCATTTCCTGAAGGGTTAAAAGGAAAAGTCTCAACGCGGAATGCCCATAATCACAAACAAGCTTATCGAACTAACCTGAGAAGTGTGCAGCCGCATCTACAAAAGCAACCATCCAGCCAATTAACCAGGTCGAAGTGACGAACTGTTCTTGTAGGGTAGGTAACATCATACCGAGACCTTTTAAAACAATATTCCACACTACTTTGGTTGTAAATAAACCCAGCACAGCAATCCAACCATGAAGACCGCCATCTCTAAAAGTATCGATTGAAGAGTGCAAAACGCGTTCAAAGCAGCCAGGATCCATTTTGGAACGACCCTACTGTCTCCGAATGACTTGACATGGACGATTCCGAATACCGGGATAAAATGGTCCAACCTGGACCCCACAAGAGTACCTATCTATATTATTAAAACCGTGTTAAACTTCGAACCCGCGGCGCTGCGGGATCCGCCTGTCCACTTGCGTTCGGTGACCTCGCCCCACTGATCTCTATTATATACTGACTGGATAGCGGGTTGAGTGCGTTCATTAAAGTCACCGCAGCTCAGTGGACGTCATTATGAAACACCCAAAACAACCACACAAACACGCGGGGGCATGCACATCTGTGCATACAATCCTGTTTTTTAGCCGAAATTATTTAGCAAAATGCCTACTTGTGCGGCATCAAACTGCACTAACGGATATACTCACGTGGATGTGGAAAGACATTCCATCATTACGAACGTTTTCAGTCGGGAAACTCCGCGGATATTGACGGTGATTATGGGTTTGTTGAGGAGGGTACCCAAAACCACTGCTGCTGCCGAACTCACCGTGTTATACAAAATTAATGTCTGATTGGCGGTTTCACAAAGACCTCCTGATTGGTCGGCATGATGACATTGGACCGCTCTTATATAACATGGGTATGCGATTACCAATGTGCTATGTTTTTATAGGACTCGGGGCGGGGAAATACTAAGTGCAGTGAATAAAATTAATTCAACAATGACTGAGATGATTGAATTACAATTCTGCTCAAAAGTGGGACCAAAAAAAAACACATTTATAAGGATACTGCACATTTCTGTTAATGATACTTTGTCTTCATCCAGGTCATTTATTTTTTATTTTTTAGATTGACATGGCCTCCTATGTCCCCTTTACATGTTTCTCCTTTTTTAAAATTATTTTTCATAAATTGATACATTGCTTACTCATTTACTGAATAACAACATAAAATAAAGACAAGCAGTATGTAGTCATGGCCAGCATTAGTGGGGACACGTTGACCTGGACATCAACAAACAAAGAAATAACAAGACAAAAACAACTCAGAAGACACCAAAATGCAGAAAAAAAGACGTACAGAAAAACCGAATACTGAGAAAGAATTTAAAAGTACATATGCTACAAAGAAACAAACGGCAAAACACAGATAGAAAAGGTGTAGAAACAAAGACACGTAAAAAAAAAATAAAGAAAAGGAGAAACAAAGAAATAAAGAATAAAAGAAGAAAGGAAATCAACTAACGAATAAATACAGGAGCACAGAAGCATAATTTCCATACAAAGAAACCAGTGGATTGTTTGGGCATATGTTAGTCGCTCAACACAAGTTTTAACATCATCAAAATACCTATATGATCATGCCAAACATGCATCACTGCCAAGTACATCCTTCCCCAATATTGAAAGTCAAATCCGGCCATACACCCCCAAATTATGCTTCGTAGTCGGAGAAAAGGGACGAGAAGGGTGGAGAGGGCAGGCGACGTTTCGACCACACTCAACATCTTTTGCATTGACAACATTTTATCCTAAGACAAAACAACATTGCGTACTGATTCTACCTACCGTTACCGAGCCAATTCTACAAAAGAATTACCTCTGAGTGTCCCTCCAGTTACCCCCCTCACCCTACATTACATTCGAAGCATTTTATACGCAAGAATCGCTCCCATCTAGCGGGTGCCGCGCTAAGCGCGGCATCCCGCTAGTTCTTTAGAAAAGGGAATAACAGGACACCGTTTGCTGAATTCTAACCACCTGTAGTTTGAATTCTAACTGGTACTCTGGCACTTGAATCTGTTGATGCTTGAATTGAGAATGAACTGCAAGCTGTTCCCCCGGCAGTGATTTTCCTTCCGAAATCAAGCATTATTAGTTAAATTTCTCCTTCAATGAACTGTGAAGCTAACCATGGATAAAGGCACAAAGAGCCCTTAACTATGTGCATTGAGATGAACTGTGCTGCAGTACTGTTATTTGTCCATTGAGTATATGAGTGATGGCCGTATGGTGTTGTGGTAAACCCATACTGTATTATAGTTTTTACCATGTGAAAAAGATAAATGAGTTGTATGAACTACCTCAATGGATAATGGTTGTATTGTATTAGTTGTACAAATTCAAAATTTGAAGTCCTAGAAATTGTTCCAGTTAAGAGGAAACTTTCTGAGCCTAAGATTTTAAAAAGATTATAATTCTTGCCCTTGTCTATCTTCACTAACAGTTTTCAACAAACATGCCAAACAAACATTCTGTGAGAATTTAATTGAATTAGGTAGAGACATTGTGCACATTTTACTATTGGATCAGGTTTGGTTGTATTTTGATTGTGATAATCAATAACAATTCTCAATTAGCGGAAATAAAAAAACTGTTTGTTGCCACCGATAAATGAAGTGAGATTTCAGATTGAAACTATCACTTAACGGTAATTAAAATAATTACCGCTCTTGTTTGATTGTGTACGCTGTTTTAAAAATTCTATCATATTAAATTATTAATGTACTCAATGTAAAATAATTTTCAGCTGGGGCCTTTATTAGCTGTTCCGACATACAGTCGGAACAGGTATTGTTTTTGTCGAGATTGTTATTATTTTTATTATTATTATTATTATTATTCTTTGTTTCCACTTAAATCCCATAGCATTTGTACACGTTTTTTCTTTAAGCCTAATATCCTAGAGCGTAAATAGGAAAGAGTTGAATCATATATCAAATTGAAGCTTACAACATAAACTTGACTTTTAAAGTAAACAATATTAAAATTCTTAATTAATTAGCCACTTTACAGCGAGGTGAATATTTAATTAGCCAATCTTGACAACATCATATCTCGAAAAGTATACACCCGATTGTCAAACTTGTTTCAGTTTTAGACTTCTGAGATACTGTAGATGTGCTTTCCGGCCTAAAATGTGGAACGACGTCACAATTACGTCATCTATTGCGCATTTTCGCACGTGTACAAAACACATGGGCTGCTTTTTAAACAATTGAGGGCGCTATACCAGTTTAACGGTACTCTTGTTTGCGTTCTTGAAACTCGATCAAGTCGCAAACCCAAATAACCCGCGTAATTGCGTGTTTTGTATGTAGAGTATATTATAAAGAGTCATTCCTGCGCCGACTAGCACAAGTCTACGTTCACTCCCAAGAATCGAGAAGAATTGTCTTGCTCTCAGCGCAGAGCGACGTGTCCGCTCAGATCTTGTCATTCAGCGTGAACGTTGAAAATAGAACGCCGTGTGATGGGGCGATGTTGCCCCCGCGTGTCAGACTTGTCTGCGCTTGGGTCCCGTTCACCGGAAAACGATCTTTTAGGTTTCTTATGCAAAGGCATTACTTGAAGCTGAATCGTGAAGGAAACAAGGCTACGCCTGAAACCACGTTGTTAAGCTTCTTGTGCGAATGCATTACTTCGGGAAATCACTATGTAGCAAACAACAAACCTGTTGGGGGTTGCAATGAGGCTCGAATTGTATTTGAATGGGGATAGAAAAGAAAAAATAAATTGTTCATGGGTGTGCATGAAGAGCCAAAATGAACAATAAAGTCATATCCAATATTTATTTACTATTTTAGCCCAATAAAAACATTCAGTATTAAAAAGACACAACAAATGTTAGTACAATAGCATAGACCAAAATTTAAATCATCTACCCAAAATTATTATGTGCTACTAAAGCGCAATTGTGGCATGCACTGAGATGTTATCAGCGGAAAGCAGATTAATGATTCGTTTTGAATTAATAATTTGTTTCGAATTCATAATTCGTTTCGAATTCATAATTCGTTTCGAATTCATAACTCGATTCGAATTCATAATTCTTTGATAAGAGTGGCAGTTTGTGTTACGTATTAACTTATACCGCATTTAATATTTTATCGCAACAAAAATTACATACAGGGTATTAACAAGTTTGTTTTTAAAAACAATTATGATTTTAATACAACAGCATATAGACCAATCTTTACTTACTAACTTGTGAGACCTGTGGTGTGATGGCTTTGCGTACTAACTTGTGAGACCTGGACCCAATTTCATGACTCCGCTTAACGTAAGCAATTAAGAATCAACCCTTACGGAAGCAGAGAATTCCGCGCTTACGTCAAGCGTATTTCAGGGATTAGCAGAGAATTTCGGCTTTTTCTCGTGTTTACTTCACGTAACGGCATTCTTCGCTTACACAGCTAGTGCAGAAATTCGACGCTTGCAAAACAAGCGGAGAATGGTGACAGTAAGCATGGATTTCGGCAGTAACCAGAGCCATGTAATTGGGCTCATTTGTTTAAATGATGGGTAGTTCACTTTTTACACTAAGTTGTGAGACGTAGGCCCAAATACATGGCTCTGCCTACCAAAAGCAAAGAGTCAACGCTTACGGAAGCAGAGAATTCCGTGCTTACGTCAAGCGTATTTCAGGGGTTAGCAGAGAATTTTGACTTGTGCGCGTGTGTACTTCACGTAACTAGGCATACTTCGCTTACACAAATAGTGCAGAAATTCGACGCTTGCAAAATAGGCGGAGAATGGGTGACTGTTAGCATGGATTTCGGCAGTAACCAGAGCCATGAAATTGGGCTCATTTGTTTAAATGAGGGATAGTTCACTTTATACGCTAAGTTGTGAGACCCAGGCCCGAATACATGGCTCTGCTTACCAAAAGCAAATAATCAACGCTTACGGCAGCATGTTCTGTGCTTACGTCAAGCGTATTTCAGGGGTTAGTAGAGAATTTCGGCTTGTGCGCGTGTGTACTTGATGTAACTATGCAATTATTATAGTCAATGTTTCGCGGCACGTTTTGTTTGAATTGTTTTACGCTTATCCGAACCGTAAAAATGTAAACGTTTAACCTTTTGATCGGTTGGTTAACCGTGTAACCGTCACAGGCTTAGTATACATGCTAATTTGTGAGACATGTTCCTCGATAACAAAATTTCGAGTAAAAAAAACGTTAACACATCTGCGGTTGTGATCAAAAACATTGCCTGTTCAGTGCAACATTATTTGGCTCTGCACAATCATCCTGCAAAATAAAAGTTCAATAGAATTGTTGTGGACGCCCTCTAGCGTTAAATGTTTCTTGCATTTAATACCTCAAGCACAGTTTTCATATAACAAAGACTATGAGCCTGATTGGAAACAATATTTATGTGCATTTCAAGTTCTTTTCAGTTATAGACTCATTGAGCATTGAAGATTGAACTTGGGTTACCGTGACCCCATGTTAACCTTTACTTCGGGGTCAACCAGAAGTGGGACCATATCTCAAGAACTACACAATCCAATTCCATTTCTTTTCAGTTATTAGATCCTTTGAACATTGAAGATTGAACTTGGGTTACTGTGACCCCATGTTGACCTTTACTTACGGGTCTACCGGAAGTGGGACCATATCTGAAGAACTAAACACTCGATTTTCATTTTCTTTTCAGTTATAGACCCCTTGTGCATTGAAGATTGAATTTGGGTTTAATCAAAGCACAACAAAACGGAACAGCTTTGTGTTTGTTCACAAACACCTCAATGTCTAGTTATTTGTGTTCTCTTTCAACAAGAGAGTAGGCCCACCCAAGAGACAAAGAGTACTAAACTGGTGACCCGTGCTTCAAGATTGATCTTTTTGTTAGCTATATGAATTAAAAAACATTATAATATATAAAAAAACACATTTTTATTTTCTTTGGTTTGAACCGTTAAAAATGTTTAAGCATTTGAAAACCTTTCTGCTGATGTATACACATTGCAAAAATCCAACATGGGCTTCACGAGTTATGATTTTTTCGAGTAATTATTAAACTTTGAATGTCATTATAACTCTACCATCTTTATAATGAGATTCAATTGTCTGATTCGAGTTTCATAGCTCAATTCCTATTCAATCTTGAGTTATGCTGTAGAGAAGAGGGAAGAGGAAAGAGGAGAACTAGACATTCTTTTTGTGGCATTACAAAACCTAGGATATCAGGTTATGTGAATAAAAGACAAATATTAAAATTTTGATCAAAAAGTATCTAAATATAAACATAAGAACCATGAAATAGAGTTGTTACGGTAATATCAATAACTGTTTAATTTGACTTTCCGGTTTTGAAAGGAACTTGAGGTCAAATTAAGAACTTGTACATATCAAACTTTCACAGACCTTGCAACACTCAAATCAAAGCAGCTATGGTTGTCAAGATTTGAACTTAACTAACTACACATAGAGAAGGCCTGTACATGTACGACAATTTATATTTTCTTTTATATTTATTGAAAAATTAGTTTTTTCCTGATAACAGTTTCCCCCTACAGTCGACTATTTTACAAGAGCTGTCTCACCACTTTGCTTGCTCAAGACCCGTACTCGTTTTTGTACCAGAAGTTCCCCTTTGGTCAATCAATAACTGTCCTCAAGTCGGTTCTTCGTAACCAAAGCTACCTTTAATTTTAAAGAAAACGGTATAACAAATGCATAAAAAAAGAAGAAAAAAAGAAGGTTGCATCCAATAAAATAACTCGGAAGTTTCAAAAATCCTGTCTTTGCTTTCTGTGTTTTTTATTCTACAATTGATTGACACTTATGCTTGTATGATTATTATTGGGACAACTTGCAAAAATGTTTTGCAGCTTTGGGATAAAACACAGACACACCGGATCTTAAATACAACTATTACCGTGTTTTTAGTTTTTATTCTTCCGCCAACACATGATGCAAACATCAGCATCACTAATCTCCAAATTTTGCAGGAAAACTGTACGTCAATGTCATTAGATTGTCATGACTGGCATGCTTCACACAGACTGCGCCCTAGCATTTGAAGAAATAGAATAGAAAAAGGGTGATAGGAAAAGAAAGGAACGATAGAAAGACAGAAGAAAGAAAGAAGAAGAAAAATTGAACAAGAAAGGGGAACTAAAGAAAGAGAGAAGGGTAAAATGATTGAGGAAATCATAATAATAGCCTAATATGAAAAACAAATAGTATAGTGATCCCTGTCGGCTTGTGGCACATTTCGAATTGCAATCCCCACGTGGGCGGTAACGAGTTCAAGACATAAGACATAAGAAATAAGACATAAGACATAAGAAACTTTATTACTCTCCAAAAAGAAGAAATTACATTGCTCGCACAAGTTTCAAAACACTACAAAGATCAACCAGTTAAAAAGTTACCAAAGGCAGATAACAATATTGCACAAGAAACAATGAACAAGGATTTAAAATAAAATCCGTATGTCCACCGCACACCCAGTCAAGCCAAAGACAAAACAAGATAAAAATATTCAAAGTTTATGAGCAAGTGTTGAGTACCAAATAATACACCAGACTGGCCCAGGTAAATTTGACACTCAAGAAAAAAGAGGGGGGGGGGGGGAGAGGTGGAAGGGGGGGGGGGGGGAAGGGTTTAGCAACATTATGCCAAAAAGTTTTGCTGTGCAACTGCGCATTTGTTATGAATACCGCGAAGCCTGTTCTACAACAGGCCTAAGGTATTCAAAAGGTATTTTCATCCCTGAGAACTGAAAAACTGTTGACCAGATTATGCTTGCCATTGGGATGAAAGTTCTCAGTCTAAGTTGGCAGAGGGCGATTAACCATACACTACTTCTCTAAGTATTTATTTTAATAAGCAAAGGTGGGTTGAAGGAAGGGGACACCAGAGGGGCAAATTATGGCTCAGTTTTTCAACAGGGCCCTAAAGCGGGCCCCGGACCCTGCGTCGTATTCATTGCGTTCGCTCATTTATCTCGTAAAGTAAAATGCCTTACACTATACGTGCAATTACATCCTAGCTAGAATTTTGTTTTTACATAAACGGCATGCATGTTTTTCCCCAGGCCCCAAGTCATATTGGCTTCAGATTTGCTCTTCGTTCCAGCAACTACAGTACATACTGGCTAAAATGCTGTTTATATTTTGTGTTCAAAGGCAAGTAACTCAAAGTTCAACTGGGTAAAAACAATGTGTGAAAGGCCTCTGAAGTGTCCTAGAAAGCACCTTATGTTAAACAAATGCTTTGGGCTCTACATGTACTACATGTAGTTCAAAGTATTTTTTCAGTTTCAATAGTTCTTTGAAAGTTTACTTTATGATATAAAAAACTTAACGTATAATTTTTGCATATTTAATGTAGACGGAGAGTCCTCCTGGTCTTACAATATGCCAAAATTGAACAGCTTCTGGGAACCGAACAACTTTTCTAAGCCATTCAGACATGCTTAAACCAAAAAGCTTCGTGGATCCGCCCCCTCAACTGCCGCCCAGGGCTACGCCCCTAGACCTCACCAGGGGCCCTTAGGCGGGCTCCTGCACCCGCGCCGTTAGTTCTCAGATTCACCGTTTTCTCGCCCACTCCTGTACAAGACCCTGGCGCCGCACCTGATATGACATATCTGACGATGACCGTGTCTGTAAGTTTGTCAATCTTTATCAGTATGATTGAATAAAGATGCATTGTTAGGAAAATTTTCCGTATTCCGGCAAAACACATTTCAAAGTATTAATTATGAATTAAAACAGCATGTTATTTACTCAAGAGATTTACTGAGATATTGATTTGGAAATTTTTTCCTAAAAATATGCATATTTTTATCCAAACTGTAAAAGATTGACAAGCTTACGAACACAGTCATCATCAAAAAGGGAACTTAATGAGCGTCAATTCTGGTTTGTTTCTGTGCAATGAATTGAAGTACTTGTGTCACGTGCTGTTCGAACAAATATGGCAGCGCATAGTAGCACTGTGACGTAACCCACAATAACCATAATCTTGAACAATTCATACATGAATGCAATACAAAATTAATAAAAAGTTATTGTTTCCATTATAATGGTTTCCATTTACATTTTAGTAAGACGTATAAACATAGTGCCAAGGTAAACAAAAAAGGGTTGCCATGGTTAACAGTGTAGACATCTTTAGATTTTAATGATTACGATCCTACATTATGTTAAGGAGACCTTGGTATTTGTTGGGTTTCACCCTTGAAAATTCAGGAGCGTAAAAGTACGGGGGGGGGGTCGGTTTTCCTACCCCTGAATCCAATAAAGTGGTTAACGGAGAGATGTTTCTTTATTGTTATGACTCAGATGAACTGAGATGGCCTTTCTGCCTCCAGTGTAACCACAGAACAGCAACAACAGTCAGTGATTGTAAACCAGCCATTAGAGTGAAAGCCACTGTGTAGTCTCCAATAGTATCATAAATCAATCCTGGCGGACACAAAGATAAAGGAAAAACACACATAGATAAAGAAATTAAATTTATAGTGTGGGGTGGTGGCATAGGTGAAATATTGGGGAGGAATATTGTGTGGTTGATGCAGAATTGCATGTCTCGTGACTTGGAATCTGACTCTAGTCCGACCTGAGCCCCTGTTTGATGACTCGGGCTCAAGTCGAACACATGGTGAATGACTCGAACTTGGACTCAGATTTGACCATCTGGAGGCGGACTTGGACTCAGATATGACCATCTGGAGTCGAACTTTGACTCAGATGCGACAATCTGGACATTTACTCTCTCTTTGTGACTCTCGACTTGGACTCGACACAAACGACTACAGACTCGGACTCGAGCTCGACCCAAATGACCTGAAACTCAGACCCGAAACTCAGACTCAAACTGTGAGGACATCTCTGCGTTGATGGTATAAAGGATTGAAATATGGCACATAGTTGGGAAAGACATTTGGCGAGAGGTTCTGCGCAGATTTGTCCTAACGAAACGAAGATAGAAGAAAAGCAGTGTTCAAAGTTTTTAAAATAGCTGCAGTTACTCTTTATTCTACCGACTTGTTTCAAAGATTTAGCCAGATATATTTCCAGATATATTTCTCATAATTATATCATCACACCAACCAGCCGTCCTTATATGTAACAATGCGACTTTAACAAAATGTTTAGATAAAAACTACATTCAAAGTTGCAGGAGCAAGGCAGGGAACCGAATGTTCATTACATGTCTTGATTTTGTAAGGATATTACCTTCATTGCCAGACAATGTGCCAAGAATCAACTCGAGTTGAATGAAAAAAAAAAAAAAAAAAAGGTCTGCAACAACAGTTTTAATACTTCTCTTGACCTAGGTTTACATGTACTTAAGAGATGGTTGTTACTACAGGTTGATATTCCAGAGCGGTGCTTCAACAGAAAAGTGCTCAACAAGGAACTTAGTTGCAGGATTGTTAGCGTTATCGCTGCAGACTACGGCTAAACTCACCTGGAAAATATAACAGAAGGAGTAATGTCGCACCAGCCGCAATTCCGAACCATCCCAACGCATGGCCCATCTGCTCTTTACCGAATACCTTCTTAATGACAACATCTATTAATACTGAACTCAGAGAGAAAGCGTTTCCAAACACGAAAGCATTAGCAATGCTTGCCCAATAAGACATCAACCATGGATCGACAGCATAATAAATGGCGACTAAAAGTTGAGCTATAGCAAGCCATGTGTATGCGCTGACAGCATGCACAGAATGAACCAATGGACCAATCACAACGCAAGTAACCGTTCTTCCGATTCCATAAGCGACAATGAAATGCGATGCGTCTTCCAGTGTGAATTCTTTATACACAGTAGTGTACTGGACATAGTATATCAACCAAGCAGAATAAGTCATTGTACCAACAGAGAACATAAGTACAAAAAGCCAGAAGGATATGGATGAGAATAAACCAAGCCGGAATGTATCTCTAGCAAATGAGTGGATTGTGGTAAAACAAGAACAGCCAAAGCGGTTGCTTGGTACCACTTTGTCGTCCCTGGCCTCTTGCTCGTCGTCTGTGTGCGCTGCCTCATAACCATCTTGCCTCCCACCAGCAGTAGGTTTGATTAGAGCTCCACAGACAGCGAGGTGTAAAAACAATCCTCCAAGCAGAAGCATTGTTCCCCTCCAGCCGTAGATATCTAGAAAGAGCTGTATCAAGGGCACAGCAACCACAAAGGCAAAGAAGTGGCCCAAGCCCGCCATGCCATAGGCCAATGTGATGGATTTACTAAAATAGCTTCCAACCAGGTGCCTCGTTACGATGTTTGAGATTCCGACAGCTGGTCCTGAATGGTAAATCACACAATTGTTAACGACCATAAGTATTGTGAACATAGAACACACAGTCAATTCACCAATGCACATAATACAAACAGGAATCTTCCATTTAAGAAAAAAAAACCAAACCAACAACATGGTTTGAACGAGCCACTTATTTAGTGTTTTAATAATACTACATGTATATGTAGTTAGTGTAGTATTTCCATCACAATGTCTTGATTTGTTTCATAAAGTACAGAGCACTGTCACTTGTCGACAAACGATTTGGACTGCTACGTCCGACCCTTTTAGTCCGTCAAACCATTCTGTCCAAACTTGTTTTGGGGGAACTAAACCGAATGTATCCGACAAACCAGGTATACACCTCCCATCGTGGCCGACAAACTGTGTCGGACATCGTGTTCGGTGTTTGACATAAGGATGCGTAAGAAACGGTAGGTGGAACCTCACTATTTTTCAGGTTGGTGCCTGGAATGGTTTGTTTTTAGTCCTATTCATAAGGTTTCCGCAAAATCCTGCAAATTAGAAAGCCCTTTATCTGAACAAGTAATGGTCCCGCATTATCTTAATTACCTGTTAATACGGTAAGGACGAAGGTGATGGCGTATAAACTGGATAGAAATGACGCAGTTATCATGGAGATACCAGCAACTAATCCACTCACTGTCACCACAGTCCTGGCGCCAAATCTCTCTTTTAGTGGCGTTGCTACGATGCCTTTTTGGAAAAAGAAAATTTGTGATAAGAAAAACCTGACATTTAAAAAAAAGGGAAAATAAACATGGTTTAGTATGCAAGGTTATCAAAATATGGACACAAAAATCGCATGAGAGATTACTCAGATAGCATTCATACATTGGGCCAACGCTGGCTTTTGGTCGGCAACGTTGGCGTTGGTATTGTATTAGCTTTTCTCGTTGGCTCCGTGTTGGCACTACGCTGCCATATTGTGCAGCGTTGGCATTATGTTTTTTCTGACATTGGGCCAATGGTGACTCTAGCTCGGCAGATACACATTGTCTTTACGTCGGCAGCCAATGTTAAGCCAACATTGGTTTGTAGTAAAAAACACAACATTTGGCATTGTGTTTGGGTATTGATGTTGGGCCAATGTTGGCTGTTGGTTTTACGTGGGCACTTTATGTTGAGCCAACATTGGTTGTTTGTGGAAAAGCAATATCGGCTTGTGTTGCTGATGTTGAACTAATGCGGGCCTTAGGTCGGCAACACAACATGGTTTAACGTTGGGGATCAGTGTTGAGAAAATGTTTGGAATCATTTAAAGTAACTCATTGGGCCACGGTGGCAGTATAGTCCAATCCGTTTGCATTAGCAATTGATCAACAAACTTGCATTGAACCATTATTGGAGATTGATTGGCACAATTCGGCAAATTGTCTTTGTACCGAGTGCTAATCATTTTGGGGACAACATTGTCAACCCAGCGTTGATAAACAGTTGTTGTTTTTTGTTTGTTTTTTGTTTTTTTTCGGTATTCCGACATAGATTTCAAATGGAAAACGTTGACGTTGTGTTGATAAGTTGCAGCAGTCATATTATGTGGGCTTTCGGTCAGTCTTGACGTTACGTCGTTATGTCTGCAAACGATATTAAGACAAAATGTCATGTTCCAAAACCGGCTTTGTGTTGATATTTCCTGTTGGCTCATGGTCGGCAACCATGTTGCACATAAAATTTAGCATGATAGTTTTACGCCAAAACCTCTTAAATAATGTCAACTATTTATAACAAAAACCATACAATGACAAAATGCGACAGGGTCTATGACCAAATCGGGATTAAGTCTATCTGAGCATAAAATAGAAATGTCTTTATATTAATAATAAATTGCTTGTTAGTTATAGGACAATTTTGATGGTTAGAATCATTGCTAATGTTGAAGTGTTTTAAGGTGGAGCAGTCAATGCCAATAATCCCGGAAATTCAAGAAGCTGGTCAGAAAGTACTCACTAATATTCGACGATCACGCTAAATATAGAGCCAACATTGAGCTAACGTTGGGCCAACGTTGTCATAAATGCATATTTCTGGGCGGGACTTAGAGGTGTGTGATTTTTCTTTTACAGCTACATACAGTTTACACAAAGGTGTGATCAGGTCAAGGCTGTTGGTCTTTGAACGAACGCGTTTCTGGTATGTCTCGCCTGACCGTGTAATGGTTCAAATGATTTAAATGGTGTGAACTGTGACTGGAAAGTCAATGGATTATGGACTATAAATGCAAGACATGCAGAAGGATGTATACAAAGCGGTATAGGTTGTAGTGATTGTAGAATGTATTTAGTTATTGGTGTTATAAATTACATGTAAATATAAAAAGATAGCTCAGTTGGTAGGGCGCCGGTACGTTAATTCGGAGGTCGTTGGTTTAAGTCCTGCACCAGTCAATTTTTTCTTTGTTCAAACCCAAATTAAGTTTAAATTAAGATATACCAGTTACTTGAATTAACTATAAAGCGTATCAAGAAAAAAGATCAACTCCAAGTCATTGTTTTAGAATAACGGTATGTTGGCCCAACGTTGGCAATGTTGAGCAACATGATGGTTATTAGTGGGGCTGATGTTGGGCCAACTTTAACGTTGGCCCAACGTAAAGCCGATGAGCAAAAGTACGTTAGGCCAATATTGGTAATCAACATTGGCCAAACGTAAACATTTCGTTGGTCCTACGTTGGCCAATGTTTATGTTGGCCCAACGTAACTCAGATGAGCAAAAGTATGTTGGCCCAATGTTAACAGCCAACGTGTTGGCAAAATGTTTGGCTCAACGTTGACCCAAATGTTCGATTGTGTTGGCCCGATATTGGTTTAATGTTTTAACATACATGGGCCAGACATTGGCCCAATGTTGAGCCAATGTTTACGTTTGGCCAACGTTGGGCCAACTTTTCTTTGGCCCAACATAAGGCCGATGAGCAAAAGTACGTTGGGCCAATGTTGTTCTAATGTTACGATGCTATCTGGATATGACCTTAAATACACAGACCATATGGCTCACCCACTGATCTCTATTATACTGAGTATAGAGGTCAGTGGGTTCCGTCCAGGTTATTTGTAGTGTCTGCAAGCTACCCTAGCAAAGGTTGATTGTAGACTGTTTCCCTGTCCTTATCCGGACAGGCACTGGCCCAGCGATTGCATTGGATACAATGATTTCATTGGATAAACGTGCAGAGACGTAATGGAATAGTCGCGACGTGTGAATGGATGGGAGGTCAAAGGTACATCTGCCAACATCCGGTCTGGCAGGTGTCTGGCGTTATTCACGAGCCTCGAAGTGTGACGTCAGATGCTCGGGCTAAGGTTGATTGGTGTCTGTTTATCAAGGCCACAAACCCAGCAAGCAATTCTTGATGACATTCCTACAGACCATGGCCCAATTTCATAAAGTAGCTAAGAACAACAGAATCATGGTTAACAAAATAAAGGTAATCAGCCAAAATACCATGTCACATGTACAATTTGTGACCGGTATCCTGCTCATTTCTGCTGAGCAGACAATTGTTAAGTAATTTTCCCTTGCTTAAGAATCTCTATGAAATTGGGCCCTTGTGCACACAGTCATGGGATGTGTGCAAAGGCAAGGGAGAGTGCCTGGTTGCTGAATTTGTAATAATAATAATAGTATTAATAAACAGTGCTTATATAGCGCTATTCCAAAAAGAGGCATGATCATAGCGCTTTACAATATGAAATCCTTTCGAAAAATATACACAGAAATTGTGAAAACAAACAAAAACAAAGCAATCATAAATAAACATCAATAACGAAACAGGTATGTCTTCAACTGGCGTTTAAAAGTTGTGACGCTATTGCAAGACCTGGTTGGTGGCAAATCTTTCCATAATTTGGGGCCAGAAACACTAAAAGACCCACTACCAACTAGTCTCCGAGTTATAGGCGTGACCAGCCGAGTTGTATAGCTGATCGAAGGCCCTTACCTACCACAAAAAGCAGTGTTTTGAAAGCTATTCTTTTATCAACCTGAAGCCAGTGGAGTGTTTTAAGCGGAGGTTTACAATGCCCCCCCCCCCATGATAATGGACTGCCCCAAAGACGACAACTTTTGATCATTCATGGGGCTATGTAATTGAACAAATGTAGCAACAACCTACTATAGACTGAAGTAGTGGTCTTTTCCTGAAGGGATTTATTAAAAGGAAAAAGTCTCAACGCGGAATGCCCATAACCACAAACAAGCTTATCGAACTAACCTGAGAAGTGTGCTGCTGCATCTACAAAAGCAACCATCCAGCCAATTAACCAGGTCGAAGTGTCGAACTGTTCTTGTAGGGTAGGTAACATCAAACCAAGACCTTTTAAAACAATATCCCACGCTATCTTGGTTGTTAATAAACCCAACACAGCAAACCAACCATGAAGACCACCATCTCTAAAAGTATCAATTGAAGAGTACAACACGCGTTCAAAGCAGCCAGGATCCATTTTGGATCGAGCCCACAAGAGTATTCTTTAGAAAGGGGAATAATAGAGCAATGAATGACAGGACCCGATCCGTAAGAAGGTGTGCACACGCGGGTCATGGTCAAACCACTATATGTACATGTATATGTCCCATAGAGCTATTGGCTCAACAGCGCCGAGATTTAACAGGACACCGTTTGCTGAATTCTAGCCACATGTAGTTTGAATAACTGGTACTCTGGCAATTGAATCTGTGTATGCTTGAATTGAGAATGAACTGCAAGCTGTTCCTCCTGCAGTGATTTTCCTTCCGAAATCAAGCATTATTAGTTAAATGTCACGCTTCCTATATGAAGTGTGAAGCCTACTATAGATGAATGCACAAAGAGCCATTAACAATGTTTATATTGAGATGAACTGTGTATAGCTGTTCTGTTATTGTCCATAGTGTATACATGAGTGATGGCCGTATGGTGTTGTGGTAAACCCATACTGTATGATAGTTTTTACCATGTGAAAAAGATAAATGAGTTGTATGAACTACCTCAATGGATAATGGTCGTATTGTATTAGTTGTTCAAATTCAAAATATGAAGTCCTAGAAATTGTTCCAGTTAAGAGGAAACTTTCTGAGCCTTAGATTTTAAAATGATTATAATTCTTGCCCTTGTCTCGCTTTTCAACAAACATACCAAACAAACATTCTGTGAGAATTTGATTGAATTAGGTAGTGACATTGTGCACATTTTACTATTGGATCAGGTTTGGTTGTAATTTGATTGTGATAATCAATAACAATTCTCAATTAGCGGAAATAGAAAAACTGTTGGTTGCCACCGATAAATGAAGTGAAATTTCAGATTGAAACTATCACTTAACGGTAATTAAAATAATTACCGCTCTTGTTTGATTGTGTACGCTGTTTTAAAAATTCTATCATATTAATTTATTAATGTACTCAATGTAAAATAATTTTCAGCTGGGGCCTTTATTATTGGTGTTCTCTTTCACCAAGAGAGTAGGCCCACCCAAGAGACAAAGAGTACTAAACTAGTGACCCGTACTTAAAAATTGATCTTTTTGTTAGCTATATGAATTAAAAAACCTTATAGTATAAAAAAAGAAAAACCTTTTTTTACAGCTTGAAAAATGTAATCTGTGTACCGCCGATATCTATCCTATTTTAGAAAACAGCAATCCTCAAGTATAAAAATCCCTGTGTAACAAATCCTGTTAAAAAACATTGTTCTTAGAATTTTTTTTTCTTCAGAATTTCAACATACACTTAGGAAACTTGTAAAAAAAAACCCAGAAAGTCAATCATTAAAAAAAAAGTTTGTCACGCTCTGTTTTAATATACTGTTTTTGTACCTGTTTTTTAAAGTGTTTTTTTTGCAGTTCAAATTTTCATTCTTTCAAACAAGTAAACAAAAAAAATGTTCCAAGTAGGATGCAAGCATGTTTTAATCCTGTTTAGTTTTGGTAAGGGTTAACCCTTTCAGTACCAAGAGATACTTGCAACTAATGCAATGGTGACCAGAGACATTTCATCGACATGACTACTTGGTTACCAAGAGTATTCTGTAAAATTTTTAGGTTATAGCGCCCTCACAAGGCAGATTGGGGTTAGCCTAGGTCCTAGTCACAGAAGGCAACTTGTACAAGCAACCCATGTTCACAATGAAGTACATGGATTGTATATGATGAAATGACCGTTTCCTTTGGCATATTGCCTTTTACTAATTAATTGCCTCTGAATTGCCTTGTGACATAATGCCTTAAACATATATTCTAGGTTTGGCATTATGACCAATAAATACCCAATTTAGTAGTTCCAATGTGAAAGCTTAACATTTCTGACATGATTTTACAGCGCATTGAGGCACTAGGAAACCACAGAGAGATTGTTCGTCTGGGTAGAGAAAAACTATAAATTATTCCCTACCTCTTGTGGTCAACCAGCCCCTTCCCCCAAACCCCCTTTTGTTACCCTCCTCTCCGTTCAGCCTGCTGCTTTTTCTGTGTGCTTTCATCTCTAACAGCTATTTCTACTCGACTGCTTTTGTTACGTCAGTATACATGTTTATGTCTGTAGCCTTGTCATTTAGCCTTCGAGAAAGACTCTGCTAGGGTCGAAACGTCAGGCCACCAACTATTTTTTTTGCATTTAAAGTTGATATTCATACCAATCTGACTGAAAAACATTTTTTTTTTTTTTTTTTTTTTTAGCATAAAAAAAGGGGAAAAAAGAAAGAAAAAAAGACTAAAATGATACAAATCATTTGTTTTGTGTTTTTTTTTAGTGTACTGATGCAATAAAATAGCACACAATCTGTGAATAAATATACCAAGGCCAGCCATATTTAGCATGGTGGCCATCTTGGAAAAAATAGCAAAAGATTGGAAAATAGTAAATAGTAGCGCCCTGTCTCCTCCTCTTTTTGAAAAAGTCCGGACATGTCAATGTCTTGTCCAACATGTTTCTTTTATGTATTGTGTGTTTGAACAGTAGAAAAACAACGGATATTTGAAATTTAAAAAAAGAATGGCGGCCATCTTGAAAATGAAAAATATAAAATAAAAAGCCCCTCCTGCTTCCTTTTTTTTAGAAACCCGGACGCTAAACATGTTTTTTTGTACTCGGCCTAAACAGAAGGTTTTCGAAGCACCACCCCCCGTCTCAACTGACACCTATCATGAACCAATATGTATGTACATATTGGAACTTCAAAATTGCAATTGATTTTCCTTTCGAAGCACCCCCCCTGCCTCAATGTTGGAAACTTTGGTTGGCGCTCATGGGATTCAACATTCAATATTGCCTAAAATAAACAAAAGAATTTTGATTACGCACAATATGAGCTTGGACAAAATTACTGACAAAACCAAATCAATTATTCGTTAACACCTTTGATGTCGGAGGAAATGAGCCGTACAAATTGACACCTATCATGAACTAATATGTAAGTAAGGAATCCCAAAAGTGTTATACATTTACTTTCGAAGCACCCCGCCCCCCCCGCCTCAAAGTTGGAAACTTTGGTTGGTGTGGCAATTTCTTTTTTAAGTGCTGACTTGAAAGGGTGTTTGAACCACATGACAGTTGACTGGCATGCGCTTGTGGGATTCAACAATGCCGCGTGAGGGGGGGGGGGGGTGTTCCTAAAGTATTTAATTAAATTTATCGCTTGGTGTGGAAATTCTCAAGGCATGGTATAACACACATTGGCTTTACACATTGTTTACAGATCATGCAAGTTTGTTTTCTATTAGAGGTAGAGTATAGTACGTGCACAATTGTCCTGCCAGATCTGTGCCTCTCATGTATTTATTGTAATCGGTGACTATGCACGGTTTTTTGGAGAACACGATGTCCTGTTGAAGTTTCCCGGCTGCGAATCTGTTTACTAGTGACAATGCATTCGTCATAGTTTGACAGGAGAGTGACAATTTTTGTGTCCTGCCACATAACGCATAGTTGGCCTGCTTTCTGATAAAATTGGGGATCAGCTCCTCTTTTCATGGGGAATTTCTTGGGGTTTGCAACATCGGGAATCCCTAGGGTGGTATAGTAGGGATATATAGTTCCACAAGCTCAGAATCCTAGCTCAGACAACTTGGAGAACAGAGCCGGGCTAGTAAACCAATTGTCCATGTAGATGCAGTGTCCTTTATGTTCGAGTCCATGCAAAAGATTCAAGATTTATACCTTGCCTGGTGCCCCAAGATCGGATGGATGGTGTGTTTTAGGATCACATACGGAGGACTGTCTTTGTGGTGCCGTGGGCTGATCCTGTGAACAAGTCCCAGGCACATGATTGTGTACCCTGTGTCTGATTCGTTTAATGAAAAACATTTCAATCCCCATTTGGCGGCCTTGCGTGGCATGTACTGTTTGAAGCCGAGTCGTCCTTTGAACTTTACCATAGTCTTGTCCGGTGAAAGGTTTCGTCCAGGCTGGTACACCCGGAGGAATGGTGGTCGTAGTACAATGTTCTAACAGTGGGCGTACTTTATAAAGTTTGTCACGGGGAGAGTCGTCCTCCAAAAATCGAAGGATTGCAGTGAATCGGTTACGAGCCATGGTTGCCGAGTTCAGGGGACTTTGTAGAACTTCAGACCTGGACCAATGCATGGAGTAACGAGGCCTTTTGTTGATTCCCATGCAAAGAAATAGGGCCACGAAGGCCATCATTTCAGATACAATTAGTTTGTCTCCACGCACGCTGATTTTCTGCACCCATACAGACAAAGTTTGATCAGCATAACGATTGGTCACTTGACCATCATCTGCCACACTGCTTCACAAAAGTGCAGTTTGAAGATTTGTATGGGTGATAAGCCACTGAAGTCTTCGGAAGCCCCGGTCATTGCTGTAAATTGCACGGGCGGTCGCCGGGTGTAAGACTTTGCTTCACGCCATCCACACCGGAAATTCGGCTTCTTGTTTGATGAACAGGATGTCGATGTGGAGGCGGTGGGCTCATCATCATCACTGTCTTCTTCCGACGCATGTGGTGAATCAGCGTCAAAGGACATGTCGGACCCGCTATCGGCAAACATTTCGTCAACAATTTTAGCATTTTCATCGGCCATGTCAGAATCCATGAATGAAGATTGCGTGGATGCTTGCTGCAATTGCGAAGGAGGACGCGGGCCCAGCTTGCGGGGCATGCGTGGGATTGAGGGCGCAGTTTACATTTTGAGAAATTACTGTTGGTGCGTGTGCCAGTGAGCCTCCATGGTAAACAAGAGAGGAAACAGTCCATGGCCTTGAGGACTCAGTGCTCACGAAGCGGAATGTCCTTTTGAGTAAATAAAAAGGCTTAAGGACCCTATACCGCATTGTTTACAGGGGTCACACTGCTGTGTACAGCATTTTTTCACACAAAAAGCAAAGTGCAGTGTTCACTTTTTTCAATCTTGATTTTCTGTGTGAAGACATATTTTTGTGGAAAAACTTTGTGCATACAATTTGTAGCTAATGAAATGATCTTTCATATGATGTTAAATTTTTATATATTATCTTCATGTCCTTTGCCACCTCGATCGGCAAGAATGGGTCGAGGCCCGCCGAGCCCATGCCCATGCCCACGGCGTTGAAGGGGTGCAGTGCTCGGTCCAGCTACCGGTATATCGTCAGGATCACTGCCATCATTGAACGTACCTTGCGACGAAACATCACGAGTTTCATCCGAATCTTCACTAGGTTCTTCTTCACATATTTTCAAGTCCAATTCATAGTCACTAACGACAAATATTTCAACCAAAACCTACAAGTCACGAACAGCCATGATGGTGATTTTTTGTCGCGAAAACGGAAGCGTGAAATCTGGAAGTACTGCAGCACACAACGTAGTTTTTCTCGGAAAATCGTAATGGCGACCCCCTATACAATACACACCATTGGAAAGCTCAATAAACAAGCTAGCCGTCTATGTAAGGGTCAACAACAGAGGGCGCCAAACAAAATAAATACAGGGTCTCAAAGGCCGCGACTTTTTTTGTCGAGTAAACTCGACATTGGTACGGAAGCACACACAGCGCACGGTCGAGTAAACTCGACGATGGTATTATTGAAAGGTTAACGGCACAATGGGTTTGAACTGAACACCGTTGTACATGTATACTGTATTCAGATTATGGTCGTACTTTTGCACCGCGAAATAACTTCACTGCATACAAAACACAGGCACTGTTGCTGTATTCCGGACTCGTTTATCTCAGGTCTTTCATGGGACCGTAGTGGTAATTTCAAAATGGATCCTGGCTGCTTTGAACGCGTTTTGCACTCTTCAATCGATACTTTTAGAGATGGCGGTCTTCATGGTTGGATTGCTGTGCTGGGTTTATTTACAACCAAGGTAGTGTGGAACATTGTTTTAAAAGGTCTCGGTATGATGTTACCTACCCTACAAGAACAGTTCGACACTTCGACCTGGTTAATTGGCTGGATGGTTGCTTTTGTAGATGCGGGTATACAATTCTCAGGTCAGTTCAATAAGCTTATTGGGAGTTGCTGGCATTCCGCGTCGAGACTGGGGGTGGATTTCGGCCCTGTAGCCTAAAAATCCTTTGTTTCCGTCTAGTTTTATTTTTATTTATTTATTTTTTTTTTGGGTGGGGGGGGGGGGGGGGGGTTCGACCCAAACCGCATCGGTTTTTGAGCACGAATTTTTTTAAATGTGTTACTTATTAAGCCTCGTGTATAATTGTCTGGCATTGTTTGCTCTGCCTAAGCTCTTTTTGTTTGCCTGTGATTTTTATCAGAGATAGATCTGCTTGGTTTTACTCTCTTATAAAACGTTTGATTTTATTTAGTATTAGTGACATTACATTTTTGAACTACACTAATTCAATGCATCTGTGGGAAAACTTTTCAGCCGAGCTGTTGTACCCCAGAGACTCCCAGGGTAGTTGTTTATTTGTTTACAAAAACTTAATCTGGTTTGAATCCCTAAAAACAGGCTGAAAATACAAAATCAAAGATGAACCACCGGATTTACCATGCATTTAATACACATCACTGCCCAATTTTCGGAAACCCCCCAAACAAACAAACAACCAACCAAATAAACAATATAGGGGTTTCGTTTAACAAAAACTAGATTAAAGTAAGTCAATGAATATTTTAATAGGTTTGATACAAGGTTAAATAGAGGTTGCCATGGTAACAGCAAACACCATTTTCTCACATTATGAGTTAATATACAAACAGAAAAAGATAACGGAAAGTTTGGTGGACATAAGATGCATCATTAATAATGGCCTGATAGGAAAGGTTTCGAAAGGTGTGACCCAATTTGACCTTTACTGACGGGTGTGACCCAATTTGACCTTTACTGATGGTCGTGTAGTCTCCAGTGAACATACTCTGAAGAGCTATTTACTAAACAAGTTTGAAAGTCTTGAAACTTAATATTGTACACTATCAAAACTATTATATTATAGGCTATGTGAACCTGAGGTAATTATTCCAGAGTATTTTCAAATATAGTTTTTACCGTATTTTACGTGATCAAATTTCCCCTTTAATTTAGCTCCTTTAAGTTTGCTAGAAGTTTCGTGGCAGACTAGAGCAACTCGAGGGCGCCAAAAGAAAGGGCAGTATTAAGGGTATTAAGGAAAGTTGGTATTTACTGTTACTGTCCTTAGGGGTGGGTTCCGTTAGTGTTTCATACTGTTCTGTGTACAGTGGTTTTAATATATACCACTCAGTCTTGGGTTGAAGTTGGATGAGAGCAGTTCGTCTTATTATTATTCTGATCGAAGTAAACAGTAAAATCGTCAAAATGACGTCATCGATGCCGTAGTTACACTAAATCTTCGAAAATTCATATCTCGAGCATGTTATTGGTACAGTTAAAAGATCATTGCACCATCGATAGCTATTGAATTATTGTGCAGATCTTATACATGTAGTGTGGCCCCACCATTAGAGATCGAATTACAACAAATCAAAATGAAATATTTGAATAAATAAAAACAACTCATGAACCACAGAATTGACTTTTACATTCTATATATCATCAGAAAGGTCTTCAAAAGCCCAACAGAACGTCTAGTTAAGCGAGAAACTCTTAATACAGTAAAAGCTTAATCTCTGTTGGCAGTACCAAATGGAATGTCCACATGACTTTAGCGCACAAAATAACAGTCCGTTCAAGATCCTTTCAAAGAGAAAAGTGATGACGTTAATAAAATACTGCAGTTATCTATGACAATGGTTTAAAAATACAGCAATATGCCCTGAACCAGAACAACATACCATACAATTATCCGCTGTTTCTTAACGTCTCCTCGTGATATTGTTATCTTTCCCTTTCCTAAAGTCACTTATTCTTTACCAACTTTCTTTTTTTCTAAAAGGCATCCTAGCAACGCCACTGAAAGAGAGATTTGGCGCCAGGACTGTGTTGACAGTGAGTGGACTTGCTGCTGGTATTTCCATGATAACTGCGTCATTTCTATCCAGTTTATACGCCATTGCGTTTATCCTTACCGTATTAACAGGTAATTAAATTCCTACGGGATCATTATTTTGTACAGAAAAAACAGGTTTAATTAGTTTTAGGGGAAAACTTCATATTGAATACGAACACGTGGCGTGTCGCGGCCGGGCGGTCTAGTTCACACGACGTAAGCTCTGGTGCTGTCAGCAGCAGACTGTAGGTTCGAATCCCGGTCATGACACAATGTGCGCTTGAGTAATGCACAGGAGCACACCAGTTTACTGTAAGGCGACTGATGATAAACGTACACAGAAAGTACATGTGCCACTAGTATTACTACTTTTGCAATTCCAAACGTAGTTGGAATGCGGACGTACAGTAACTCTCCATCCTCCCAACGGTCTGTTGTGTTCATGAAAGTGTATTAAATAGCGCCCGCATGAGACGGCAAGTGAACAGAACGCAATGTTGAAATCATGCAAGAAATACGAAGGATGAATAAAGAAGTGTTGTGTTGAAATCATCCATCCAGATCTGTATTCATTACATACGCATGTATACAAGACGGTCGTTGCGATGACCAGGTGTTACTTTTGGTACGCCCCTAAAGAGAAGTTAACTTTTGGTGAGCCCCTAAAGAGAAAGGTAAACATTTTCTAAAGGTTAAACAAAGGTGAAGTGTACATGTATATTTCTATAAATAACATTTTGATCCCCGAGCTGTTATTTCATTCCTTTGAAGCGTTATTTTGTTCCTTCAAATTATGATTTTGAGGGAATGTAATAAAAAATATTGTTTTGATTAGACAAGTTAACCAATCCCTTGGAATATGTTGTTCCTTCAAAAGGATTTCATGCCCTCAAAAGATAATTTTATTCTTTCGAAATACGATTTTGATCCCACAAACTACAATTTCGTTCCCAAGAAATACGCTTTGGTACCCTCGCAATACGATTTCGCTCCCTCGAACATGGTTTTGTTCCCATGAAATACGATTTCATTCCTCCGAAATAAAGTGTCGTCCCCAGAAATACAATTTTGTCAACTACAAATACAATTTCGGTCCCTTAAATGCTTCGTAAAAAGCTATGATCCCAGTGAATGATACCCATGCCTACATCCTTACGGACTGTGGGGGAGAAGGGGGTGTAACTGTGTTTCAACCCCTGGAGTAGGTAGCAACGTGCCCCTGTGGACAGTGTTTTCTCTGTTTACATTATTTACTTATGTATGTTAAAAACTGTTTTTTTTTTACTATCCAGGACCAGCTGTCGGCTTCTCATACGTCATAACGAGGCATAAGATCGGAAGCTATTTTAGTAAATCTATCACCTTGGCCTATGGCATGGCGGGCTTGGGCGCCTCATTTGTTTTCGTGGTTGCTGTGCCCTTGATACAGCTCTTTCTAGATATCTACGGCTGGAGGGGAACAATGCTTCTGCTTGGAGGATCGTTTTTACACCTCGCTGTCTGTGGAGCTCTAATGAAACCACCTGCTGGTGGGAGGCAAGATGGTTACGAGGCAGCACACACAGACGACGAGCAAGAGGCCAGGGACGACAAAGTGGTACCAAGCAACCGCTTTGGCTGTTCTTGTTTTACCGCAATCCACTCATTTGCTAGAGATACATTCCGGCTTGGTTTACTCTCATCCATATCCTTCTGGCTTCTTGTATTTATATTCTCTGTTGGTACAATGATTTATTCTGCTTGGTTGATATACTATGTCCAGTACACTACTGTGTATAAAGAATTCACACTGGAAGACGCATCGCATTTCATTGTCGCTTATGGAATCGGAAGAACGGTTACTTGCGTTGTGATTGGTCCATTGGTTGATTCTGTGCAGGCTGTCAGCACATACACATGGCTTGCTGTGGCTCAACTTTTAGTCGCCATTTATTATGCTGTCGATCCATGGTTGATGTCTTATTGGGCAAGCATTGCTAATGCTTTCGTGTTTGGAAACGCTGTCGCATCGAGTTCAATATTAATAGACGTTGTCATTAAGAAGGTAATAGGCGAAGAACAGATGGGACATGCGTTGGGATGGTTGGGTATTGCGTGTGGTTCGACTTTTCTCCTTCTGTTATACTTTCCAGGTAAGTTCTTATGCCTTGTCTGCAGCGATAACACTAAAATTACGAAAATTAAAAAAATTTCTGTTGAAAAACAACTTTCGAAATTCAAACTGTAGCAGCAACTAAATAATTTCCCTCAAACCAAGGTCAAGAGATGAATTCAAAGTGTTGTAGCAATTATGTTTGACGTTTAACACGAGTTAATAAATGGCACATTGTTCGTCTTTAAAGACAAGGTCCTTACAAGGTCAAGGCATGTGATGACAATTTTGTTGAAGTCTCGTCAATACTGGGTTTGTGATGATACAATTAGAGAATTTCCCACTGAGTCGAAATATTTCATATGAACTATCTGGCTATTATGTGCTCATCGCCGATTAATCCCTAAGAAAAACATCGGGTAGAACTAAAATTAAGGCAGCCATTTTGAAAAATTTAAAAATTGCTTCTATTTTACCTAGATTTTGTCAAAGGATAAAAATGAAAGACACTGTTGTCAAATATCTCCCCCAAATCCGTATCAAACTCCATGCTTTGCTTGTGCCATTTGAGCAGAGAAGTCCTCTTTGTCGAGTTTGAGTCTGAGTTTCGGAACATTTGTGTCGAGTCCAAGTATGAGCCACAAAGGCAGAGTCCAAGTCCAGATGGCCGAATTTGAGACCAAGTCCGAGTGCAGGTGATCGAACTCAAGTCCAAATGGTCGATTCTGAGTTGAAGTCCGAGTTCAGATGGTCAAATCTTTGAGCCCAAGTCCGAGTCTTTGACCACGTGATCGACTCGAGTTCAAGTCATTCAAAAGTGGCGCAAGTTGGGCTTAAGTCAGAGTCCAAATAAGACTCTGTAACAAAGGCACAATTGCTCCCCGGTATGTCACTTAAGCTATCTGCCCCTCTGTTTTGTTATTTTATCTGTGTTTTTTCCTCTTTGTTTCTTTACCAGGATTGATTTATGATACTATTGGAGACTACACAGTGGTCTTCACTCTAATGGCTGGTGTACAATTACTGAATGTTGTTGCTGTTCTGTGGTTATACTGGAGGCAGAAAGGCCATCGCAGTTCATCTGAGTCATAACAATCAAGAAACATCTCTCCGTTTACCATATTGAGACCAAGGGTTAGGAAAACTACCCCCCCCCACATTTACGATCATAAATTTTCAAAGGTGAAAACCGACAGCTACTATTAGGTTTCTATTATCTGGGATTGCAATATCTAGGATCGTAATAAATGGAAAATCTAAAGGGGTTTAAACTGTTTCTTATGGCGACAATTTGTTTACTTTTGGTACCCGTGTTTATACGCTTTATCAAACTGTATTCTTATAATGAAAGCCACAATTTCTGATTAAATTCTGGATGTAGGACTCGTTTTAGTTTGTTGTTGTTGTGGGTTACGTCACATAGCCCCGATTAGTTGCCGCCACATTTTGTTCGAGCAGTTTACGACGGGCAATGTACTTCACTCAAGGCACAGCATAACAAAATTAAACCAGAATTGACATTCACTAGGTTCCCTCTATTTTCTTTAAAGTAATATCCAACAGCATTCTATTACAGTTGGCGACGATGACGATCTGTTACGCCCAGTTGAAAACTAGCAGTGTCCTGACGGCGGCGCGCGATATTTTTTTTCCCGCTCAGTTGCGGCAGAACCAACAGAGGGCGCTTTACCGAGGGATTTCAGCAACGCTAGTTAGTTGTACAGTCAGTATAGCTAGCTATCGCAATGCGCTCGATGACAGGCATTATGCAACTTTTATTATTCATAACCTATGACATGCATTATTGATATCTCTTTCATGATGAAAGCCCTCGGTAACAGCGCCCTCTGTTGGTTCTGCCGCAACTGAGCTGGAAAAAAAATATCGCCGGCGGCGCACAGGGCATACTGTCCGAAACGTTGAGCCTGTTCCGCCCCAACTTGATAATCGTCCCAACTATAGTTGGGACTGGTCCCAACTTGAGTGTTAAAGTTGGGGCGTCCCAACTATAGTTGGGATCGCTGTGAATAGTAGGTATCATCATATGAAGTTTTAAAGACTACTCTCCCTTGAGAATATTTGAGATTTAATAAAATTTTGTTTTTTCGAGAGAAGGGAAACTAAATGCGTAGGCCTACTGATACCATGGAGGTAGAATTAGAAAAGAAAGCGTCACCCGGCGGCACCAGTGAGCATGAGGCCGCTGTCCACTGTCACTCCTCTGAAAACACTATTTACACTGAGTTAGCGGTCCATTGTGAGCGATATACTATCATTCCAAACCAAGTTTGACATGAGTTTGTACAGAGCCGAGACCCGGGTTTGAAATAAAGAATCTTGTTAATTAACGCCGATCGCATCAGGACCGATGATCGATCACGGTGTCCTGTTGAAGTCTATGGGCGATCCCAACTATAGTTGGGACGTCCCAACTTTAACACTCAAGTTGGGACCAGTCCCAACTATAGTTGGGACAATTGTCAAGTTGGGACGGAACAAGCCCTCGTTTCACCTCAGAACCGCCATCACTCAAAAGAGATCTACCTATACATGGCGTCACCGCAAATTCTCTTATGTTTAATGGGGGTTTCTGGACTCTGAGCTAAAAATAAGCAATGGCCCTGGGAGTCTCTGGGTGCATTGAGAGAGTGGCTGAAGAGTTTTCCCCCACAGAAGCAATGAAATACTGTACTTCGAATCAAACAAAACCTGATATTGTTTCACCTGACACACAATGCATACTAACTATAATATTATTCGCCAGCAAAATTTGTGTCCAAAATCTTTGCGGTTTGGGTCGGAAAGAAAAAAAAGAGAAAATGAAAACATCGACACTAAAGCAACATGGTTCCAGCTATATGGCCGAACTCCCCTCCCCCAAAAGTATCGATGTGGAATACCCTTACCCCATTGTAAGCTTATCGAACTGACCTGAGAATTATATACCCGCAACTACAAAAGCAACCATCCAGCCAATAAACCAGGTCGAGGTGTCGAACTGCTCTTGTAGGGTAGGTAACATCATACCGAGACCTTTAATAAGAATACACCGCGCTATCTTGCTTGTTAAGTAATGCACTTGTCAATTGTAACCCGCGCCCTGGGGGACCCTGGCTATAGCGGGGCACTAGTGGGGACCTACCCAGGGGTTTCTAAGAAATAAGTGCCCGGCTACCCTGGACATTCCTTACCCTGGGACTGACCCAAAACTTCCAAAGGGGTTGCCTCGCAAGCCGGGGCGTTACCCGGGAATTTCAAAAAGCAGTTGCCCCGCTGACCGGGACATTGCCCAGGGCTTACCGGGACATTACCCTGGGCTGACCGGGACATTACCCGGGGGTTAAACCTAACACGGCAATCCAACCGTTAAGACCGCCATCACGCAAAGTATCAACTGAAGAGTGCAAAACGTACTCGAAGCAGCCAGGATCCATCCTGGAACCACATTACAGACTTCGAATGAATGAATATAGACGATTCCGTAAACGTGTGGACAAGTCGTTAATGTTTGTCGCGGTGATTATCGAGTCGTGGTGGCGGCGTAACACATTCAGGGCTCCTCGATCGAAGACTGCTCTCGCGAGACCACTGCTCTCGTGCGAAGCTGCTGGCTGCCAACTACACAGTTGCGAGAGCAGTAGTCTCGCGGGGGCCAGCAGTCTCGCGAGGGCATCGCCAGTGTCGCGAGAATCGCGGAGAGAGTCGGAACGCTATCACCGCGACAGACATTTAACGACTTGTCTAAGTCTAACGATTCTGGGCTACAGCAACACACATTGGATGTGTTATGCAAGCTAAGGGATCAATTTCTGAACAGAACTTTACAAATACCCGATCCTTTTGGTGGAGGCTGCTATTATAGAAATAAACCAACGTTGTCGCCAGCAAGCTTCAAGTATAGCAACATATACAATTACCTCATTAATTCACCAGGCCCTGATACAAAGGAAACACTGAAGTCACACAGTTGCTGGAATCCTACAGTTACTTTGTAAAAGGATTTGTGCGAGCAATACTGTACTCCTCGGTTCGCGGTTTAGTGACAGTATGGAGGAAGGAAGAGACCTCCATGGTGACAGTAGCCCTGTGTGCATACTTTGAAGCAGCTATGATTAAGCCCAACTGTGAGTGCTTGGATAATGATAAACAAATCAACTGGATCGGTAGTTGCTGCTCGCTGCATGTGCATGACAGGGTAGAATACATGTACTTTAGATATGACTAAGTATTTTCTCTTTTTGTTCCAACAACCGAAACCCCCAGTGTCTGTTACGTTCCAAATGCATGGTAGAGACGCTTATACCCAGGACGTCGGTGGCTACCGGGGCTTATTTATACTTTTCACAACCCTTGACCTTACTGGTCGTACAGGGTTATTAGGTTGTACATTAGCCCAGTTTCGACTCCTCATTTGCAACACACAGTGACGTCTTGTTAGTTGTACATAAAAACGTGCATACAATTATAATAATTATTGAAGAGTGTTCATGTAGGCCCAATGTGTTATTGTGCAAGCGTAAACAATCAATTGCGCCCTCAGTTGACCAATCGGTCTGAGTGACTATGCCGCGTCCGGATTGATGGCTTTCGCACTGGCTACGGCTGGAACACCGAACGGTCCTATTCTTCAGCGTTGTCATGACAGCCAAACTGCCATAGCCGTAGATGAAATCACTCAACTCAGACACGCCCAAAGACTTACAAAATTGAAATGTTTGTGCGAAGTGGGCGTGGCTTATGGTGGAATTACGTCACACGAATAGCATAAGGCGTAAATGTGTAGCCATGCAGAGCCATGAGTCAGTCGTAGAGGTAGTAATGTCCCCTGTTGTAAAGTTTAAAATGAAACTTGGTATTTAGGAATAATGGGCGTGGTGAATAAATGTTAAAGAAATTTTGAGAATGTTTTAACAGTAAAGGTGATTATGATTAACGGGCACAATCATCGTCTCCATAGATTTGGGAAGAGTCATCGAATTATCCCATGAACTTTCGTTCTCTAAACATTTTGTGCGGGCGGTTTTGGGTGGGGTTTTAACACCTCGTGAGATAGGAGTCAATGGTTCAAATCTTGATGATTATAAGGTGTCATTATCTAATTGTGATGTTTCCATTTTTAACAGACCCTTGCATATGACGTCACACTCTCAAAAAAGCGCCCTCACTGAGGCCAAAAGGAGGCAGATCACTGGACGATAGCTGTTCTTCGTAAAAACGTGCGCGTGACCTCAGCGTACCTGCAGCGTTTCGCGTTATGCAAGGGGTCTCTATAATTAATAAATGTGGAGATAAAATCTGCACGAGCATAAGCCTTAACAAACACCACTTAATCAGCCAGATGTTTTCAAAAAGTAACATAATCACTTTGAAAAACTGATGGTGGAAAGCATTGTTCACAAAATATCAAAAATCATTTGTTTCATCTAGATCATTAGAAAGCTCCTCATAAATAAGATTAATTATTTTGCCAAGTTGAATTACTCGATCGATTGAGTTTATGCGTCGGACTCGCGATAACTTAACTCATCAAGAAAACTTACCAAAACTAAGATTTCGACTTACCATCTTATCTCAGTTTAAACAAGTCGTCCTAGTGTGAGATAAGTAGTGGCGAGATAAACAATGAGGATAAGTCGTCCTGTCATTAGGACAAGTCGACATCGTACTTGCGGTAAGCCGTCTTGGTTTATTTGTTTGGACATGTCGGCATCTTAAGTCGACTTTGTGAGATCAGTTATGGTACGTGGATTATTACCATCATGCATACTACTTTTTAACCGACGATTATCAGGAGTTGATTCTGAAAGGTGGGTGAAAAAAAAAATGGTAACAGAAAACGACTAAAGTACTAACGTATCGTCTGTAAAAATAAGATGTTGCTACCTCGATGTGTTTAAACCACTCTTGACCCCTGACCGGTCCTTTATTCAACCATATACAATGTATGCTTTCATGGTGACATTTCTATGGTAGATAACTCACCCTTGACTTAATGAAGTCTACCTGTCCTTACCCTAACAAAGCCAGCTTCACCTTGAGCTACTGTTCAGAATGTAGACCAACTCTGGACGGCCACAAAAAAGTTGAAGGCCTTTTGAACATAAGGATCAGTGTTAACTTTAAATTAACAAGATCTGAATGGGCTCACAAATGGATTAGTACAAAGCTTAAGGACACTGCAGCGTCTAGGCACAACCTATCACTGGATCTGTGTTTCAGCCGTTAATATTTCCCAAGCAAAGTGAAACAGGAAACAGTCACAAACGGTACACATTACGCGTCATTTCGGTTGGTATCCCAATGCATACTAGCCAAGTAAAAAAAAAAAAAAAAAAAAAAAAAAAAGCCAAAAACACTTCTCTTTTATAGAATTTTACCATGATAATCATCGCTGGCCAAAAGTTATCAGTTCTTTATTATTTTGTGGTACTATTCTTTTTATCCCCTTGTGCTGATTTTTCACGATTGCGTAAACTGAATTGAACTGCATTGAGATCACGTAGCTCAAGTTTCGTCATACCAAATTATAGTCCTCTGTTTGTGACACTTTTGTCTTTTGTGATTGCGAGGACATGTATCCCAAATTACACCAATTGAAACCAGAACATAATTCGTATAATTAGCTGCTGCAAGAAGTCACATCAGAACCAAAGACTACAAATTGTGTTGAAGTACAGAAAATTATATTAAACGAGTCCAAAAAATCTTTGTTGACAAAAAAGTCGAGACCAGTTTGTTTGCACCATAGAAAACCACTGATGCATGTTAAAAAACAGCCGTGTACGGCTACTCAATTGAAAACTTTTAGCGATTCGTCATCTATGCATATAGCCTTGGATTGTTATTTTTTGTAATATCGCTGTACGGGATTCATAAAGGAGAGGTTGATACAGGCTATAGTATTCAAACAGAACTGGTCCACGTTTGTACAGCAAGGTCACGTTGAAACCAGTACCTTTGTTACCAACCTGGCTAACAACAATACGTGAATTTCTGGGAGTGTAATGTATGTTGTACAGCTGAATGGTTTGCTATAGGCCAGTTTGACTGAATTATGTTTCTTTTTATAGCAATAAGTGAAAAAAAAAAAAAAAACCAACACAGCGCTGATATTTTTGCGACTACGCAGATTAGCAATCTTTTGAAACGTACCACTTGCATGTATACACACAGGGAAACATATATTGAACTTCGTTAAGGCTCAAAACCCGCTTCTTTCAAGTCCATTTGCAGTGAAATCGGCGTGTCCAGGGCTCACCTGGTGAGGTTGAAGTCACTATGGAGTACAAGGATTTGATTTGCTCTGTTTTAGTGTTTCTTCTGGTCTTTCGGAGTGGTACATGTCGATCGACCGGAGCACCGCTTGAGGCCTGTTCGTCTCTGACGCCAGGCCACGGTGGATCTCCGCAGACTGCCATTAGTCCGTACCAATTAGAGCTGGTTTCTGGTAATATGTACACCGCGGGAGGAACAGTGACAGGTTGGTGTTTTGATTTAGATTTTTGACCAATACATCGATTTGTTATATAGCGGTGTATACTCAGTGTTATCCGATTCCTGCGGGGAATGGGAGAAATCCACTAATTACTCGGGTTGGGTTCGAACCCACGATTCTCGCATTCCAGAGCAGATTTCTTACTGCTGTTGTTTTTTATGCCGTATCACACTAAACAAAAAGATCGTAGTTCTTGAATCGAAAACACTTTCAAATGTAATAAATGAATCAAGTTTGCTGGCAACGATGACTGAGACGAAGACTTTATTTCAGAAAATGTATAACAGTTTGGGGTTGAACAGAGAAAGATTTACTAGAGCGGGACTTGAATATGCAACATCCGGATTAACGTGCCAGCGCTCTACCAACTGAGCTTTTTGGCCTTAATATTTGCGGTCTCCTCATTTTTTCAGTATCCATGTTTGGGGTGCCAGTCGGAAGCGACTCAACCTGTATTGTAAACTTGGGTTCTGACTGGCACCCAAAACAAAGACATTGTTCAACCCAAAATTATTTAAACTTTACCCACTAAGTTTCACTTGTGTGTGTGTTTTGTGTAATAAACTGTCGCAACAGACCTGTTTTCAGATTTCCATGTAGCTCAGCATCAACCAGTCTGTACTTGGGCTGTGTAGTTTGTATAGCTTTGTTCATGCGTCAGCAATCTTTGAAATCTTTGCGGCCTACTCTCTAACATGTATAGGGATAAATTGAAACTAGATATGCATTTTTCTCAATGACTTGATATGCGTCGAGATTTGTCATTGTCTGTAACAACAACATTCTACGAAGTCACGAACTGTTGAGTTTACCCTAAATGTTCTTTTTTCTTTTTAGCAAAAACAAATGTTGGTGTATTTCTTTTGATTTTTTAAAATGATTAAATCATTCAAACCAACATTACTTAGACTTTGCAAATCACCGGAATTTTTCTGATAAAAATATTTATCAAAAATGGTAATGTACATTCATATCCCACCAACTCATTGTATTTTAATGTACAATGAACTTTTGATAATCAGCAGTTTAGCTTAACTGTATAGACTATCTTTGTAAAAAATTACAATGTTCAAACCTTTTTCCACTTTCCATTTAAAACGATCGTTGTTTTTTTGGACAGGTAAAATTGTTTAAATCCACTAGTCTTCATTGTTCACACCAAACAACAAATCAGTGACAATTTCATCAGTTCATTCATGCGTTTTATTTGTAAAAAGAATGAAAATCATGTTTAAAGATGCTTATATTAGAGAATGTATACGCTTCCATATAGGGTTTATTTTAGTTGCGTCGAAATAAATCGGCAATTGTAACCTGCGGAGACTTCTAGTGTTATTTTCTTCAACTTGTCAGTTTTTCAGACTGGTGTAAATCTAAAGGACCTATTCCTATAAATATATACAATAAAACTAACCTGTGAAAATTTCATTCGGAAAGGTTTGATCCGTAACTGGAATACACAATCCGAGAAACGTTTCATGTAGCGCAACGTTTCGCAGATTGAATTTTGTTTTTTTGAACCTCATCCCTTTTAGAAGTGAATCGTTTTTCAAAATGTTACACCTTATCAACAGCTGCAATACTTCTTACCGAAAGAGCATTTATGGTCGTGAATTTTGGGAGCAATTACCCAAGGTATACCCTTCCTTGATATGTCAAAACACTTTCAGCCAAGTCATCCCCTTTTAGGTTTAATACAATTATGTTTGAAAGACGAATTGGCGGTTATATAGCTTATACGTGGAAATTAATTAATTATTCCGAACTCCATTAATGCATGTGGCTTATTTTACACTTTACCATCACTAATGGGTAATATTAATGCACATTATTATCGTGTTCCCGCTGTTATGGGTGCGCAGGATGACCTATTGTATACTTAAAAGGTCGGTATTGGTGAACTCGTTATTATCATTTAAGTATTATACATTTTTCTTTGTTACATGAATACGGCATCAATCACTTTAGTGTCAGTGTAGTCCATCATCTCTTTGAACAAAACGACGCCAAACGTTTTGTAATGAAGCATTCGCAATTGCTATCATTTTGAAATTGCTATCATTGTCAATATGGTACGCAACTGTACACATATTTCGCAACCCATTATATAGTTAGTTTTGTCTATTTGAGACAATGATTGTGATACAATTTTCAGTTACTACTTTCAAATGGGGACCTAGTTTATTTAATAAAAACCGTATGGCTTTCTTTTAGTTTTTTGAAAGTCTTATTTCAGATATTAAGTTTTGCTATTTTGATATAAGAGCTAAACTCACAGTTCGTTGGAATCTTTCAAGCCCCTCAACTCGCATGGCTAACTTGTAGTCGTTGACTTAAATACGACTTGAAAAAACTCTATATCATATATGGCACACATGTAAGGTTTCAGAATTGACTAAACATTTCCAATAATTAGTGCCATTGCCAGGTCCACAAAGTGTGCAAGTTTCGCGCGTATCGAAAACGAGAAAACAACTCAATTGAAGACTATACTTTCCAAAGAAATCAAATTTGTATCGTGTTTGTACAACATTCTTAACAATAAGAGTTTTGTTATAAACACAACTTCAATGTTTGTTTTAGACAAATTATTAAAATTAAAACTTGGACGAGAGTGCTTATTTTTTTAAAGACCCATTTACCAGTAACGCCTGAATTTATGCGACCATTTGATAAGTTTAACGATGACATGAACGTCTGTCTTAGGAGAAAATTCTTGCATAAGTCTTAATCTCGGGTTTGTTTGTTGATTTATTTCTATACCAACTTAATCGAAGAAACAGAATCGCTAACACATGAAACTCAGAACACGGAAGTTCGAGTGAGAGCGAGACTTGCACTTTCTATAGAATTTGAAATATCACCGAGTTCATAGACCGAATAAAATACGTGCCGAAATGGTCTATAAAAACGTTCTATAACCAAGACACCAACAGTTGATGTCAACATTGAACAATGACTTTAATGTGAAACCAAAATTCTCGTTGAATAACACTTTACTCCATTGTAAATATATCAAACAATAGGTTTTGCTCACTCACATTTGAAAAAAAAAACTTTGCAAAGTTTTTAACAGAATAGAAAGTGTTTCATAAAAAAAGGCGTGATTCAGTCTCCACCTTGTGCATTAAGGAACCTCGCTAAAAGTTAACTTCATGATTGGTAAACATCGGAAATAAATAAATCGACGGTTCTGTTTTAATTTGACGGCTTTCTTTTTTTATGAAACCTAGAACCAGTACCAACATATAAACAGATTTCCTGCCTAAAAATGCTTCATTGCGCGAGAGAGCTGTCTATTTTATTGATTTGCAAAGTCTCGATTTGCAAAGTTAAAGTGAATGGATTACGACCCGTGCATGAAAACCCCGTTACAACGTTATTTAATGAGTTCTGTGTATTTTGTACATGGCTGTTTCCGGATTGAATGTATTGTTTTCACAGAATGCATCGTTCTTATACATTTGCAGAGTACCATTATCTGTCGATAAATTATCGTATTTTAAATAACGAAAACTGTTTCAACAAATACTGTTCCGCTTTTCATTTTCATTAGGCTTATTTGTTTCCATCATCAGACACGAGCCAAAATAATCGACACCACCTCAAATATTATGCATTCAGATTTATAATGATACCGTAGAGCGAGTATACATAGTATTCTGTGTATATAAATTATGGTTTGCACTTGTTACTCTCTGTACAGTGCTAATGAAACCAAGAAAATCGATGGGAACAGGTGGTTTGCCTTCACAACGGAACAACAACCATGCAAGATAGACTCCATTTTGTTTTTGTTTATCACGGGCATGTGGGGGGAGGTGTGACAAATCGAAAGTCGTTTTTAATTAAAATCTGACTCACGAAATGCTTTGACTCGAGCTTGACTTTTTGATTGGAAATATGCCCACACCATTTCAAAACTGATTTGGGGATCTGGAAAGCTGGTTGCACAAACATGTGTTTATTTGTTGAATTTTAAGAGATAATATTAGGGTTATATGATTTGAGGTTTTAGAAGGGACAACTAAATTTCCATCGTATAGTACTCAATGAGCGCAACCATCAACCAGCCTGATAAGTTTAATCTCCGGTTGTGGTTCCATTTGGCAACGAAAATCACTCTAATGTACGGGAGTGTGTGTACGTTATTTCCATGTCAGTGTTATTTATGTCAAAATTACTTGTTAGTTCCTTACCAAGTATTTCTTTAACTTGTTTACTTTGTATAACAAACTATAGATATTGGAGGACTCCACTCAACAACCTTGGTTTTAGGAGCATCCTATTCCATGTATTCATTATACGTTACCGTGCCTTTTTCATTTCCACTGTGTGACTGGCACGGGTGGGTAGTCTATTCTCAATTGGGTTTCAGATTGAGATAAAAAAAACCCATGACATTGTTGACATAACATCATTTAATAAAACTCTGAAAAACTAGGAGACTGGAATAACAAAGGGAGGTCTGTATGGTGAGAATCAGCTTTGGTCTGTAAATCAAGATCAACTCTTACAACAACACCATTTTCCCAGTGTAATTGTGTGTGCTTGCCTTCTGTTCGACAGTGTCTCTATTCTGAATTCCTGAAAATGATGTCATATTTCAATTCTTTATCCTGGCATTACATAGGACAAAGATGCTTCAAGACGAACATATCGCTACATATTTTTCAAAACAACATATACGTTTTCATATAGAGTGTAACGATTAGTGCAAATTATCTGAAAGCGTTTTATGGCTTTTCCTAAAACGCCTAAAAAAAAGATATAAATTTACAACTTCATAAATAAATTGATAAAATACGGATAACCTGGAGAAACACCGTGGCTAGAATATTATAAATGCAACTAGTTCACACTGCTACAGGTATCGTGCAATTTTAATTATATTAATTATTCCTTTAAAAAGTAATAAGAGTTTATACATGCACCTGCTGTTAAGGAAGTCTTCTTTCTGCAAGATTGATTGATCAGTATTGCGCCTTGCGGTAAGACATGTGTTGTAGAATGGCAGATGTCGTGGGTTCGAACCCCACCGAATAATATTTGACAAAAATAACAATATTTAGCGTGGAGCCCCTAAAGGGAAAAACATTAAAGAGAAAGTTGAAAATGTAAAAACAAAAAATAATTATAAAAAAGAGACAGTCGTTTTTCTTTTTCTCGAAATGATATTACGTTCCCTTTTATGGAGAGATGACTGATGATATAACGAGTGGGCCAAGTCAGTCATAGGTTTTGCATAATGTGTGAGCGATATGTCAAATGTCACTTAAAAGAACTATTTGACGCTGAAAAGATTTCCCATTCCCTATCCAGCACCGTTCTCAATCATTTTGGCCTAATTTTTATGAGTTCCTGGTTTGGTTTCGCTAATCCATTGTACGTCTGAATAAGGAACCAGCCCTTGGGTGCACGACTGCACTCTCTGTGCGGGCGCATTAACCCTTCAAACATGGTAAGCTGCCCCAAATGGGTCTTTCACCACACAATATGACTGAAAAAGAATAAACAATTAATAACTTGTTATTCAGTTTCGTTAGGATTCGTGGAAAGATTATACACACACATTAATGAGGAACTGTCTAACTTTATTGTCCAAAGGTACCGGCTATATCAACGTTCAATGTATTTAAATTTTGCAAACTCAGTTGAAAAGGTTACATCAACAGAGACCAGCCCCTTTTAATTCCACAGCACAGTCTGCACTCTGCATTGTCCATGTCTCAAAGGCTTCAGTGAAAAATAAAATAAAACTAGGAGACGAGTTTCATGGATAAAATGCCACTTCAATTGGAAATCACCCATCCATTTTGTTTAACCTTTCTTATGACAAGCTTTTTATATTTAAATAACAGCACGGAAATATTTTCGATTACTGTGTTGAGTGCACATTGATCTTTTGAATTTTAGAGACTGTATGTTGTTTGGCTTTTCACTTTTTTGGAGGACGTGTTAAAAAAATAATCCAAAGTGTACTATTAAACTTCGACCTTCTTTTATGGCTTTGATCGGCAGGGTGGAAACTCCCATAAAAAGCCGGCCTTATTTTTCTCGTAGAGGTCATGCATTGCAATGATTTAACAACAGCCGAAAGCCAGACGTTTATTCATCCACTCTATATACCTTAAAAAAAAATGTTTTTACGGCGTATGGTTGTTTTCTTTATTTGTGCGAAGAAGTGGTGTTTTTAATTATTATCTTAACTTTTTTTTATTATATTGTTAAATATTTCCGTACTAACTACCACCGATGGAACCCCCGTGCAATATTGCATTAATTTTTGTGCAATTATAATTATGGCACCTGTGACATTGACACAGTCAAACCAAAGTGAATCTTAAAAAGAAAATGTTTTTACGGCAAAAGCCCGGTTCATACTTCCTGCGAATGCGATTGCGAAGCGAATGTTGTAATTGTAATATTGGTCTTCCATTTCTTTTCTTTAACAACCTTGTTTTGTGGGTGGTTTGGTGTTTACTTTAAGTTCATTAGTACACTTGTACTATTTGTGTATGTGGATTTTGTATTTTGAATGTAGACTTTATGCAAAATGTGTATTAACAAACTGTGCAATAACAATGTTATTATTTTTTGTGGAATGTTGAATATATTCTGTGAAAAATATATGTACACACATATGCGATGATAATTTTAAGAGATGTTGAAACATGTTAAGAGTTTTCAAATAATAGTAGTAATAATAAAAGTACTACTAGTACTACTTCTAATAATAATAACAACAAAACACTTCACAAGTTATATGATCGTTAAAACTGTTCTCATTTGCTCAGTTCGTCTTAGCGTCAACCCAAGCACGACCACCTTTTACAGTGGACGAGATGTTGAAACATGTTAAGAGTTTTCAAATAATAGTAGTAATAATAAAAGTACTACTACTTCTAATAATAATAACAACAAAACACTTCACAAGTTATGTGATCGTTAAAACTGTTCTCATTTGCTCAGTTCGTCTTAGCGCCAACCCAAGCACGACCATCTTCAGGGGTCTCATCATGCAGGCCCGCCGAGTCACTGACGGTTCTGTCGTGGGTTCTTGGCAGCTACCTGGCAGCCCACTCTCTAATGATTATGCTTACCTACCGTGCCCCGGAGATACCGGAACACAAGGGACTATCACCCACACAAACGGTCAGATGGTCAAGACACTGCCGGTAACCTTCACTTGGAATGCTCCTGCTCAGTCAGTTGATGATGTGGAATTTGTGTGAGTATTCTAAGTTTTAAGGAGTGATACTGATCGAAACGTCGTGTTGTAAAACCACCTGCTTTTTTTTTCTTCTCCAGAACCACAACAACTCACTAAGAGAGTTTAATGTGCATGGTGTGCCCGCAAACCTCAATAGACCTTAGATTCTAAGTTTTATAAACTTTGGTGACATGATTTTGAGATGGGACCTAGTTTAGAGAAATAAAAAGCAAGAAGGTATGCTAATGCCAAAGTTTCAGACGGATGTTTATGTCGAGTTTTGTTAAAAATAATAGCACTGGATGACATAACTAAGATGAATAAAATGTGTTCAAGATCAACTTATAGTTGCCCTCAGGCGCAGTTTAATGGTGCTGCTTATCGCAGATGGAATTCAGCTCTTATACGCGTGAGTCTATTGACCATGAGCGTAGAACTCCTTGGTGAGCAATGTCTTGAAATTGGGCACTGAATCCTCCCTTGTGATTTTGTTTCCGTGTAGGTTTTCGGTTGTCCAGGAATTCTCAACATATTGGACAAACTTGAGGTCTCCCACGGTCGGTAAGTTCGTTTTCTTCCTCCATGCCTCCATTTCTTCCTCATTTTGTGGGAGGCATGGCTCTGGCCATGGTCCGAAGACTGTTTACTTGGGAGGGATAATGTCCTAAATCTCACTGAGAGCATTGTTTTGTGTTTAAATCATCTTTTTTATCAGACAAATATTTCAATGTGTAGGGCTATTTTATAGTTGAACCGGGTACTGTAAACTGGTATGTAATGTAGCCAGCCTGGTATTGTTTTTTGCCTTTACCTAAGTCACCCTATAGTGCTATTTGTACTGCGTGCTACTTATTGGGGGATTACAGTACATTTTCAATTTGTGAAGGGCAGTTTCAATGAAAAATCTGAAAGTGTGTGGGAAACGTTTGAAGGGGCACCAAGGCCAAGACTAGGGGAAACAGAGGTCACGGCCTCCCCGTGGCCTCATTCTAGGCCTAAAATAATTAACATGCCTAATTCTAGGGCCTGTGATTAAAATTAGATTAATTGCGGGATATCATAATATCCAGTGTCATTGTCTTTATAAGTGTGACATCATTCGAGAATAATGGTTGGTTTCTTTCATTTGCTTCGTAGTTACTTCAGCATCCACTTGCAGTCCGAATTCATGTCAGAATGGGGCAAGATGTTTTGCTGGAACCACTAGCTATATCTGTCAATGTACTGGAGGCTTTACTGGAATAAACTGTGAAAGTAAGTCATCTCTTAATTCCCAAATCTGTATAAATGTTACATCATTCTATTTATATATTTATTTATGGTCCAGTGATCCAGCCTTTGACACTGACCATCCTTTGTTCTCACTTCTTCACTCTTATTGGTTCTTAGCCAGTAAATTTACAACTCTGATTGGCTATATTTTCCCGCTTTTTTCTGGATACTCTCCCTTAATCCTTTGCTCCCCTTTTTGCTATAAATGGATATGTTTGTGTTTGTTCTTGTTTATGCCTCTGACGAAGGTCCGGATTGGATCGAAAGCTAAGGCCATCTCCCCTACTAATTCTATATATATATATATATCTAGTCATGAACCACAAGGGAAACTGACTGGGACATTTTTTATTTAAATAGTTCGGGTTTGAACAGAGAAAAATTGACTGGAGCGGGACTTGAACCAACGACCTCCGGATTAACGTACCGGCGCTCTACCAACTGAGCTATCCAGCCCTATGTTGGCGGTCTCCCTATTAGTCAATATCTTTGTTCGGGGTGCCAGTCAGAAGCCATACAACCGTTAACTGCCGTGTAGCCAGGGATCACACCCACGTTTACGATTCAACCTGGGAAGCGGCAGCCACGGGATCACCTTAAGGGGATGCGACTTTTTAATATTAAATATCTAGTCATGAACCACAAGGGAAACTGACTGGGACATTTTTTATTTAAATAGTTCGGGTTTGAACAGAGAAAAATTGACTGGAGCGGGACTTGAACCAACGACCTCCGGATTAACGTACCGGCGCTCTACCAACTGAGCTATCCAGCCCTATGTTGGCGGTCTCCCTATTAGTCAATATCTTTGTTCGGGGCACCCCGGGGCACCCCGGGGCGCCCTCAATCTTATTTTGCATATTTACTGTAAAAACTTAGTTTGTGTCTGCGACCTTTGAACCTTTCTCTCTTCCATTTAGCCTTTCCTAGGTATTTTCAAGTTCTCTATTTTGTGGGGAGCATGGGTCTGGCCATGGGGAGGGTGTTATCCGTTTGTACTGTCCGTGAGACTTGTTTTGGTGAATTGAAATCATCTTTTAACTAGAGGGGTAATTTTTCCGGGCTAGTTGAATCGGGTATTATTGTACTATTAATTATAGCTAGCCTCGTCTTTTACTTTCACATAAGTTACTGTATGTTGGCATTTGTAGTTTGTGCTATTTTTTAGAGGACTAAAATCAATTTAAGTGTAGATAATTTGTATATTTTAGACGTCATCAGTGCAGTGCAACAGTACTGACGTCCTACCAAGGCTTACCCTTCCTAATTCCTATTTCTAGCAATCGGTCACTTTGACAATCTGACTCCCTCCAAAAGTTAAGCTTGGCCATTCCTAGTTTTCATAAAAAGTAGCTTAAAGAACCAAGGAGGTCAAATATTTGGGTTTTGTCGATGACCTGTTTCCAAATGTAAACAACTTTTATTTCAATTCTGAACTTACACCCACAATTAATCGAAAAGAGGGTGTCATTGTCTTAATGTTTTGCTTTTTTTTGTGCTCATAGTTACTCTAACAACACCTTGCAATATTTTTACTCTAGCTGATTCCTAATTTCCCCCCCTAAGTTGCACTCTCCCCAAAAGAGATTGTCACAAATGCATACCATGAATATTTATTATCAAACATTTCTTTCCTTTAATCTAACCTTGGAAACATGTAAATAATAAATAAATCCAGTGTGTTTTCTGTATGATTTTTATGTCACCGGTAAATATTGTGCTTTCTGTTGCTTTACAGCTGCAACTCCAACACCCCCTTGTGCTTCAAACCCATGTCTGAATGGGGCATTGTGTTTGACTGGGGCCACTAGCTATATCTGTCAATGTACTGCAGGCTTTACTGGAACAAACTGTCAATGTAAGTCATTTTAAACCCTCAATGGCTAGGCATGCAGCAATAAACGATGTACCGATTATAGTTCGGTGGCTTAGGGCCAATTGTTGGCAAAATCGTGACACGCTGGATTAAAGCACCAAATGTTGTACAGTTATTCTATAGGTCCCATAAAATCATTCTAGTCCCATAAAATTATTCTAGTTCCATAGAATCATTCTAGAGAGAGGTGCCCGGGCTGGTTGACCTAGGTTAAGGTCAGGCTGAGGTAAAAGCTCATGTGGTATTATAATACTGCCTACTAATTTTTCACCAATAGAGGGCCGCTTTTGCATATCATTAAAACTTATAACAAGTGACCATGCAGCTTCTATTTTAGACACTCAGGCAGAGCTATGTGGAAAATGTTGATCCCTGTAGTTTACTGAACTGGAGATGACAGACCGGGCACCCCCCTCTAATATGTTTCATATGGGACCCCTAAAACAAGTGTGCAAAGTTTGGTGCTTTAATCCGGCGTGTCACGATTTTTTCATTAAACCACCGGACTATTGAGATGCTGCCAACAAGTAAAATAGCTGCAGTTTTACTGTATCGATTGTTGCAGGTAATGACAACTTATGTATCCCAAGGATGACTTCAATGCTAACTATTTTTTACATCAGCTGATTCCTAATTTTACCAAGGAGAATCTTCCCCAAAATGCGATGTCTTAAAAAGAGATTGTCACGATTGCATACCATGAATATCTTCACAAACATGTTTCCCTTCAATTTACCCTTGGACACATGTAAATAATAAATTAAATTAGTTTAGCTGCCTGTATGATTTTTAGGTCACCAATAAATGTTGTGCTTTCCGTTGCTTTACAGCTGCAACTCCAACACCCCCTTGTGCTTCAAACCCATGTCTGAATGGGGCATTATGTTTGACTGGAACTAATACTAATATCTATATCTGTCAATGCACTGCAAGCTTTACTGGAACGAACTGTCAAAGTAAGTCTTTTTAAAAAATCTTCCCTTGCTAGGGATGCAGCAAAAACAAAATGTTGTACCCTTATTAGGTTGCTGCTAGCAACAGATACAACCGCAGTTTTACTGTAACGATTGTTGAAGAACATGAATGCTAGTTTTTTTTTTTACAAACTTGGCAATCTTAATTGACGATGTTAATATTTGCATGTTCATCAAAAGTAACATCCAAGAAGTGTCTGATTTAGTCTTTGTCAATGAAAACATTATAAAGTGCTTGCATTCCCAACGTGATCCATGCACATAAATAATGTGGCAGATGAGGAGGATATCTCACATACCTTTTTGGACAGAGGAGGATGACCCATACATCAGGTCCCCTCCTTACCATCCTCTTAAAGTTTGGAGTGCAGTAAACACAACGTATAAGGGATAAAGACACTGTAATAAAGACTTTTTATTGTCAAAGTACCACATGAAAGTTAATATTCCATTCTTCCTGAAACCAAAGTTAATAGGACCCCTATTTCCACTAGTTTTTCGGCCTAAGAAAATGACGCACATGTTTCACAAAGTCAACATAAGTATGACGTGTATACAAATATTTCTAGCTATTTTCACTCTAGCCAATTCTCAACTTTTACAAAGGCCGGAGAATTTTCCCCCAAGTTGCCCTCTCCCAAATGAAAACCATGAGTATTTGTTCAGAAACATTTTTTCCCTTTAATCCAAACCTGGAAACATGTAGATAAGAAAATAAATCCAGTGTGGTTTTCTGTATGATTTTTATGTCACCAGTAAAATATTGTGCTTCCCGTTGCTTTTCAATTGCAGCTCCAACACCCCCTTGTGCTTCAAACCCGTGTCAGAATGGGGCATTATGTTTGACTGGAACCAGTGGCTATACCTGTCAATGTACTGCAGGCTTTACTGGAACAAACTGTGAAAGTAAGTCATTTCTAAAATCTGCCCTTGTTAGGGATGCAGTTATAAATTACATACCCATATGGGATACTGCTAGCAACAGCAATAGCTGCAGTTTTACTGTAACGATTATTGAATAATAAGAATGCTAGTTTTTACAAACTTGACACTCTTGTAAAGGAGCTCTTTCAAAAGTAACATCCAAGAAGTATTTGATTCAGTATTTTTCACTGAAAACATTATAAAGTGTTCAACTTAAAATTAACTATCAATTAACTCTCAGTTTATTTATGTAGTTGGCCCTAGGCCCATACCAAGATGTAAAAATGTTTTGCTTCTTTCTTTTGCTTTTAGTTATTCCAACAACAACTTGGAACATTTTTGCTTTAGTTGATACCTAATTTTCCCCAAAGTTGCACTCTCCCAAAAAGAGATTGTCACAAATGCATACCATGAATATTTATTCACAAACATTTCTTTCCTTTAATCTAACCTTGAAAACATGTAGATAATAAATAAATCCAGTGTGTTTTCTGTATTATGTTTCTGTCACCGGTAAATATTGTGCTTTCTGTTGCTTTGCAGTTGCAACTCCAACACCCCCTTGTGCTTCAAACCCATGTTTGAATGGGGCATTATGTTTGACTGGAACTAATACTAATAGCTATATCTGTCAATGCACTGCAAGCTTTACTGGAACAAACTGTGAAAGTAAGTAATTTTTAAATCTTCAATTGCTAGTGATGCAATATAAAAAAAAAAAAAAAAGTTAGACAGGACAAGAATGTAAAAATCACCTCCTCAGTTTCCAAAAAAAAAAATCATCCACTGATGATGGTATAAAACTACTACACGATGTCGGTATTTATATATATATATTTAAGTTGCTTTTCACAAAAGGCTTTTACTCTATATTTTTCCCAAAGAAAACTTTATCTTGGCATTCCAAAAGTAAACTCATAAAGTCTAACAACTTTTCATTTTGCCTGTTCTCGTTGTAGATGGTCCACCAATGACCACTTGTAGTGACAACCCTTGTCTGAATGGGGCGGTCTGTTTCACCGGAACAAATGGCTATTTCTGTCAATGTGCAGGAGGCTTCAGCGGAACACACTGTGAAAGTAAGTTGACAACGAGTCCCTAACTCTGAAATAGAAGTTAAAAAAAAAAGAAACGAGAAATTAAATGACATCCCAATGTTTACAGTGTTTAATTTTTATCGCAAGTATTTCCAGATTTGGTTACAAAGAGGTTTTGCTTTCATATAGGTTGACTATTGCGAGGAGTTGTTCCCTAATGCCTGCCTAGGTGTGGGTTTGCTTCCTGACAAAGTCATAGTCTTATGATTTTTGTATGAGATGCTTATAGGATCTTTCTGTAGCATTTACTCTCAAATGACTGAACTCTTTGCTCCATGTTGAATGTAAGTGTCCAGCTCTCACACCATTCAGGAAAATGGAAACCACCAACGACCTGTTCAATTTAACTTTCAAAGGAAGTCTGAGGGAGCTGCTTTTCCCAGATGATATTCAGCCCTGCCAAGGCAGATGAGGCAAGGCCGAGTCTTGTTCCGATTTCTCTTGTTGAGCCTGCTCGCTCAAAGTGGTCCAAAGATATCTTAAGCGGTCCACTTCTTCAAGTCTAGTTTGCCCAGTCAGGATAATGTTAGTGGCTGCTTGTTGGCTGTGCGTGTGTACCAGGATCTTGCTTTTTCTGGGCTGACTTCCATTCCATATTAGCTCCTGTGAGATTCTGAAGTTCTTCCTTACTGCCTGCTATAACAAGGTCGATATCGTCAGCGAAACGCAGGTTGCAGAGAGACCGTCCTCCGATGGACATAGAGATATGCAAGTCATGGAGTGTCTCCTGCATGATGAAGTTTTCCAGGTAGATGTTGAACAGTACTGGCGGTAGGGGGAAAGCCTTGTCGAGCTGCAATTGTTGTTTTGAAGAAGTCTCCAAGGTTGTGTTCAGGAGGACTGCACTAGTGGAATCTTTGTACAGTGCTTCGACGACTTAGACGACTTATTTCTTGTGACCTTGCTCGGGCAAAAAAACAAGTACTTTGTGTGCCTGAAAAGTGTTGTACAGTCTGTCAGCTATCTTCTGGGAACACAACAAAGTAATGTTGTCTTTGCTTATTTAGACTTGACACTAAGTGTTTGACTGCTTGCTTTGATAACATTTGACAGACTTTTTTGAAACAAACTGTGAAGTTAAGTCATCCCTTAATTCCAAAATCAGATGATAGACACGGACAGTCCATTGTTGTCACACTGGATACCAATAGAGAGTTACTGTATATATTATACACACCAACTCTTGTTCTCATAAACTTGCATTAACCTAATTTCACACTCGTCCAGGTACCTATCTTCAGCAACTAACAACTTTGCCAATCTGACTCTTTCCTATAGTTACACTTGGCCATCCCTATAGGATTTTCAAAACCTCAAAAGCATCTATGTTAGAGTTTTGTGTACAACCTATTTTTGTATTTGAACACATATGAGTTGTACTGCAGGCTTTACTGGAACAAACTGTGAAAGTAAGTCATTTCTAAAATCTGCCCTTGTTAGGGATGCAGTTATAAATTACATACCCATATGGGATACTGCTAGCAACAGCAATAGCTGCAGTTTTACTGTAACGATTATTGAATAATAAGAATGCTAGTTTTTACAAACTTGACACTCTTGTAAAGGAGCTCTTTCAAAAGTAACATCCAAGAAGTATTTGATTCAGTATTTTTCACTGAAAACATTATAAAGTGTTCAACTTAAAATTAACTATCAATTAACTCTCAGTTTATTTATGTAGTTGGCCCTAGGCCCATACCAAGATGTAAAAATGTTTTGCTTCTTTCTTTTGCTTTTAGTTATTCCAACAACAACTTGGAACATTTTTGCTTTAGTTGATACCTAATTTTCCCCAAAGTTGCACTCTCCCAAAAAGAGATTGTCACAAATGCATACCATGAATATTTATTCACAAACATTTCTTTCCTTTAATCTAACCTTGAAAACATGTAGATAATAAATAAATCCAGTGTGTTTTCTGTATTATGTTTCTGTCACCGGTAAATATTGTGCTTTCTGTTGCTTTGCAGTTGCAACTCCAACACCCCCTTGTGCTTCAAACCCATGTTTGAATGGGGCATTATGTTTGACTGGAACTAATACTAATAGCTATATCTGTCAATGCACTGCAAGCTTTACTGGAACAAACTGTGAAAGTAAGTAATTTTTAAATCTTCAATTGCTAGTGATGCAATATAAAAAAAAAAAAAAAAGTTAGACAGGACAAGAATGTAAAAATCACCTCCTCAGTTTCCAAAAAAAAAAAATCATCCACTGATGATGGTATAAAACTACTACACGATGTCGGTATTTATATATATATATTTAAGTTGCTTTTCACAAAAGGCTTTTACTCTATATTTTTCCCAAAGAAAACTTTATCTTGGCATTCCAAAAGTAAACTCATAAAGTCTAACAACTTTTCATTTTGCCTGTTCTCGTTGTAGATGGTCCACCAATGACCACTTGTAGTGACAACCCTTGTCTGAATGGGGCGGTCTGTTTCACCGGAACAAATGGCTATTTCTGTCAATGTGCAGGAGGCTTCAGCGGAACACACTGTGAAAGTAAGTTGACAACGAGTCCCTAACTCTGAAATAGAAGTTAAAAAAAAAGAAACGAGAAATTAAATGACATCCCAATGTTTACAGTGTTTAATTTTTATCGCAAGTATTTCCAGATTTGGTTACAAAGAGGTTTTGCTTTCATATAGGTTGACTATTGCGAGGAGTTGTTCCCTAATGCCTGCCTAGGTGTGGGTTTGCTTCCTGACAAAGTCATAGTCTTATGATTTTTGTATGAGATGCTTATAGGATCTTTCTATAGCATTTACTCTCAAATGACTGAACTCTTTGCTCCATGTTGAATGTAAGTGTCCAGCTCTCACACCATTCAGGAAAATGGAAACCACCAACGACCTGTTCAATTTAACTTTCAAAGGAAGTCTGAGGGAGCTGCTTTTCCCAGATGATATTCAGCCCTGCCAAGGCAGATGAGGCAAGGCCGAGTCTTGTTCCGATTTCTCTTGTTGAGCCTGCTCGCTCAAAGTGGTCCAAAGATATCTTAAGCGGTCCACTTCTTCAAGTCTAGTTTGCCCAGTCAGGATAATGTTAGTGGCTGCTTGTTGGCTGTGCGTGTGTACCAGGATCTTGCTTTTTCTGGGCTGACTTCCATTCCATATTAGCTCCTGTGAGATTCTGAAGTTCTTCCTTACTGCCTGCTATAACAAGGTCGATATCGTCAGCGAAACGCAGGTTGCAGAGAGACCGTCCTCCGATGGACATAGAGATATGCAAGTCATGGAGTGTCTCCTGCATGATGAAGTTTTCCAGGTAGATGTTGAACAGTACTGGCGGTAGGGGGAAAGCCTTGTCGAGCTGCAATTGTTGTTTTGAAGAAGTCTCCAAGGTTGTGTTCAGGAGGACTGCACTAGTGGAATCTTTGTACAGTGCTTCGACGACTTAGACGACTTATTTCTTGTGACCTTGCTCGGGCAAAAAAACAAGTACTTTGTGTGCCTGAAAAGTGTTGTACAGTCTGTCAGCTATCTTCTGGGAACACAACAAAGTAATGTTGTCTTTGCTTATTTAGACTTGACACTAAGTGTTTGACTGCTTGCTTTGATAACATTTGACAGACTTTTTTGAAACAAACTGTGAAGTTAAGTCATCCCTTAATTCCAAAATCAGATGATAGACACGGACAGTCCATTGTTGTCACACTGGATACCAATAGAGAGTTACTGTATATATTATACACACCAACTCTTGTTCTCATAAACTTGCATTAACCTAATTTCACACTCGTCCAGGTACCTATCTTCAGCAACTAACAACTTTGCCAATCTGACTCTTTCCTATAGTTACACTTGGCCATCCCTATAGGATTTTCAAAACCTCAAAAGCATCTATGTTAGAGTTTTGTGTACAACCTATTTTTGTATTTGAACACATATGAGTTCAAACTTAGCTGGCATGCCGTGGCTGAGCGATGTAGTGCATTAGACTCAATTGCTGAGTCATCAGGGTGTGGGTTCGAATCCCGGTCAGCACACTTGTGCCCTTGAGTAAGACACAAAACTGAAAGTGATTCTCTTCATTCTGAGGTGAATGGGTACCTGTGAGGGGAAAGATGGTTCAAGTGATTGATTTAGTTTGGTGCGCTACAGCACAGACTGTATAATCTCCAGGGAGGTGAAAAGGCTTAAGGAATGAAATAAATGGCCCAGTGATCAGGGTTAATAATGTTGGAGTGCTGTGAGCTTCACTGAGTGGTGCATTTGAGCGCAGTTAAGGAAGCCCTTGTTATTGTAATTAGCATCTTGAAATGATCCAGTGTCATTAACTTTAAAAAGTTTACTTCACGAAGAAATGTTTTTGCCTTTTTTCTTTTGCTTCATAGTTACACCAACACCCCCTTGTGCTTCAAACCCATGTATGAATGGGGCATTGTGTTTGACTGGAACCAATAGCTATATCTGTCAGTGTACTGCAGGCTTTACTGGAACAAACTGTGAAAGTAAGTCATCTCCTAATTCTAAGATCAGATGATAAACATGGACAGTCCATTTGTTTTCACACTGGATACCAATAGAGAGTTACTGTTACTGTACGTTTTATGTACACCAACTGTTGACCTTATAAACTTGCATTTACCCCATTTCATACTCTTCCAAGTTCCTTTCTTCAGCAACTAACAATTTGTTTTTGCCTTTTTTCTTTTGCTTCATAGTTACACCAACACCCCCTTGTGCCTCAAACCCATGTCAGAATGGGGCATTATGTTTGCCTGGAACCAGTAGCTATATCTGTCAGTGTACTGCAGGCTTTACTGGAACAAACTGTGAAAGTAAGTCATTTTTAAAACAAGTGTTTGACTGCTTGCTTTGATAACGTTTGACAGACTTTTTTGAAACAAACTGTGAAGTTAAGTCATCTCTTAATTCCAAAATCAGATGATAGAAATGGACAGTCCATTGTTGGCGTGTCGTGGTCGAGCGGATAGGAGCACCGGACCCAAGCTCTTGTGTGTCTGATCAGCAGAGTGTGAGTTCGAGTCCCGGTCGTGACACTTGTGTCCTTAAGCAAGACCTTAGCCATCAATGTTCGTCCTTCGGATGGGACGTAAAGCCGTTGGTCCCGTGTGTTGTGTAATGCACGTAAACGAAACCCAGTGCACTTATCGAAAAGAGAAGGGGTTTGCCCCGGTGTTCCTGGTTTGATTGGCAGCATATTGCGCCACAGCACCTTGTTACCCATTTCATGGTGCTATGTAAAGGAATAGGTCTCATACTTCAAACGTAGCCCCACATACCTTGCAGGAAAATACTGAATATTGAACGCCTTGAGTGTCACTGAGAGACAGATATGAGCGCTATTTAAGAAGCATTATTATTATTGTTATTTTGTTATTTGTTGTCACAGTGGATGCCAATAGAGAGTTACTGTATATATTATTTACACCAACTTTTGTTCTCATAAACTTACATTCACCAAATTTCATACTCTTCCATGTACCTATCTTGAGCAACTGACAACTTTGCCAATCTTACTCTTTCCTATAGTTACACTTGGCCATCCCTATTTTTCCTACAAATATTTTCAAAACCTCAAAAATATAAATGTTAGAGTTTTGTGTACAACTTGTTTCTGTATTTAAACACATGTGAGTTCAAACTTAGCTGGCATGCCGTGGCTGAGCGATTTAGTGCATTAGACTCAATTGCTGAGTCATCAGGGTGTGGGTTCGAATCCCGGTCAGCACACTTGTGCCCTTGAGTAAGACACAAAACTAAAAGTGATTCTCTTCGTTCTGAGGTGAATGTGTACCCGTGAGGGGAAAGATGGTTCAAGTGATTGATTAAGTTTGGTGCGCTACAGCACAGACTGAATAATCTCCAGGGAGGTGAAAAGGCTGAAGGAATGAAATAAATGGCCCAGTGATCAGGGTTAATAATGTTGGAGGGCTGTGAGCTTCACTGAGTGGTGCATTTGAGCACAGTTAAGGAAGCCCTTGTTATTGTAATTAGCATCTGTAAATGATCCAGTGTCATTAACTTTAAAATAATAACTTCACGAAGAATTGTTTTTGCCTTTTTTCTTTTGCTTCATAGTTACACCAACACCCCCTTGTGCTTCAAACCCATGTATGAATGGGGCATTGTGTTTGACTGGAACCAATAGCTATATCTGTCAGTGTACTGCAGGCTTTACTGGAACAAACTGTGAAAGTAAGTCATCTCCTAATTCTAAGATCAGATGATAAACATGGACAGTCCATTTGTTTTCACACTGGATACCAATAGAGAGTTACTGTTACTGTACGTTTTATGTAACTAACTGTTGACCTTATAAACTTGCATTTACCCCATTTCATACTCTTCCAGGTTCCTTTCATCAGCAACTAACAATTTGTTTTTGCCTTTTTTCTTTTGCTTCATAGTTACACCAACACCCCCTTGTGCCTCAAACCCATGTCAGAATGGGGCATTATGTTTGCCTGGAACCAGTAGCTATATCTGTCAGTGTACTGCAGGCTTTACTGGAACAAACTGTGAAAGTAAGTCATTTTTAAAACAAGTGTTTGACTGCTTGCTTTGATAACGTTTGACAGACTTTTTTAAAACAAACTGTGAAGTTAAGTCATCTCTTAATTCCAAAATCAGATGATAGACATTGACAGTCCATTGTTGGCGTGTCGTGGTCGAGCGGATAGGAGCACCGGACCCAAGCTCTTGCGTGTCTAATCAGCAGAGTGTGAGTTCGAGTCCCGGTCGTGACACTTGTGTCCTTAAGCAAGACCTTAGCCATCAATGTTCGTCCTTCGGATGGGACGTAAAGCCGTTGGTCCCGTGTGTTGTGTAATGCACGTAAACGAAACCCAGTGCACTTATCGAAAAGAGAAGGGGTTTGCCCCGGTGTTCCTGGTTTGATTGGCAGCATATTGCGCCACAGCACCTTGTTACCCATTTCATGGTGCTATGTAAAGGAATAGGTCTCATACTTCAAACGTAGCCCCACATACCTTGCAGGAAAATACTGAATCTTGAACGCCTTGAGTGTCACTGAGAGACAGATATGAGCGCTATATAAGAAGCATTATTATTATTGTTATTTTATTATTTGTTGTCACAGTGGATGCCAATAGAGAGTTACTGTATATATTATTTACACCAACTTTTGTTCTCATAAACTTACATTCACCAAATTGCATACTCTTCCATGTACCTATCTTGAGCAACTGACAACTTTGCCAATCTTACTCTTTCCTATAGTTACACTTGGCCATCCCTATTTTTCCTACAAATATTTTCAAAACCTCAAAAATATAAATGTAAGAGTTTTGTGTACAACTTATTTCTGTATTTAAACACATGTGAGTTCAAACTTAGCTGGCATGCCGTGGCTGAGCGATTTAGTGCATTGGACTCATTTGCTGGGTCATCAGGGTGTTGGTTCGAGTCCCGGTCAGCACACTTGTGCCCTTGAGTAAGACACAAAACTAAAAGTGATTCTCTTCGTTCTGAGGTGAATGTGTACCTGTGAGGGGAAAGATGGTTCAAGTGATTGATTAAGTTTGGTGCGCTACAGCACAGACTGAATAATCTCCAGGGAGGTGAAAAGGCTGAAGGAATGAAATAAATGGCCCAGTGATCAGGGTTAATAATGTTGGAGGGCTGTGAGCTTCACTGAGTGGTGCATTTGAGCACAGTTAAGGAAGCCCTTGTTATTGTAATTAGCATCTGTAAATGATCCAGTGTCATTAACTTTTAAAAGTTTACTTCACGAAGAATTGTTTTTGCCTTTTTTCTTTTGCTTCATAGTTACACCAACATCCCCTTGTGCTTCAAACCCATGTATGAATGGGGCATTGTGTTTGACTGGAACCAATAGCTATATCTGTCAGTGTACTGCAGGCTTTACTGGAACAAACTGTGAAAGTAAGTCATCTCCTAATTCTAAGATCAGATGATAAACATGGACAGTCCATTTGTTTTCACACTGGATACCAATAGAGAGTTACTGTTACTGTACGTTTTATGTACACCAACTGTTGACCTTATAAACTTGCATTCACCCCATTTCATACTCTTCCAAGTTCCTTTCTTCAGCAACTAACAATTTGTTTTTGCCTTTTTTCTTTTGCTTCATAGTTACACCAACACCCCCTTGTGCCTCAAACCCATGTCAGAATGGGGCATTATGTTTGCCTGGAACCAGTAGCTATATCTGTCAGTGTACTGCAGGCTTTACTGGAACAAACTGTGAAAGTAAGTCATTTTTAAAACAAGTGTTTGACTGCTTGCTTTGATAACGTTTGACAGACTTTTTTGAAACAAACTGTGAAGTTAAGTCATCTCTTAATTCCAAAATCAGATGATAGGAATGGACAGTCCATTGTTGGCGTGTCGTGGTCGAGCGGATAGGAGCACCGGACCCAAGCTCTTGTGTGTCTGATCAGCAGAGTGTGAGTTCGAGTCCCGGTCGTGACACTTGTGTCCTTAAGCAAGACCTTAGCCATCAATGTTCGTCCTTCGGATGGGACGTAAAGCCGTTGGTCCCGTGTGTTGTGTAATGCACGTAAACGAAACCCAGTGCACTTATCGAAAAGAGAAGGGGTTTGCCCCGGTGTTCCTGGTTTGATTGGCAGCATATTGCGCCACAGCACCTTGTTACCCATTTCATGGTGCTATGTAAAGGAATAGGTCTCATACTTCAAACGTAGCCCCACATACCTTGCAGGAAAATACTGAATATTGAACGCCTTGAGTGTCACTGAGAGACAGATATGAGCGCTATATAAGAAGCATTATTATTATTGTTATTTTATTATTTGTTGTCACAGTGGATGCCAATAGAGAGTTACTGTATATATTATTTACACCAACTCTTGTTCTCATAAACTTACATTCACCCAATTTCATACTCTTCCATGTACCTATCTTGAGCAACTGACAACTTTGCCAATCTTACTCTTTCCTATAGTTACACTTGGCCATCCCTATTTTTCCTACAAATATTTTCAAAACCTCAAAAATATAAATGTTAGAGTTTTGTGTACAACTTATTTCTGTATTTAAACACATGTGAGTTCAAACTTAGCTGGCATGCCGTGGCTGAGTGATGTAGTGCATTAGACTCAATTGCTGGGTCATCAGGGTGTGGGTTCGAATCCCGGTCAGCACACTTGTGCCCTTGAGTAAGACACAAAACTAAAAGTGATTCTCTTCGTTCTGAGGTGAATGTGTACCTGTGAGGGGAAAGATGGTTCAAGTGATTGATTAAGTTTGGTGCGCTACAGCACAGACTGAATAATCTCCAGGGAGGTGAAAAGGCTGAAGGAATAAAATAAATGGCCCAGTGATCAGGGTTAATAATGTTGGAGGGCTGTGAGCTTCACTGAGTGGTGCATTTGAGCACAGTTAAGGAAGCCCTTGTTATTGTAATTAGCATCTTGAAATGATCCAGTGTCATTCACTTTTAAAAGTTTACTTCACGAAGAATTGTTTTTGCCTTTTTTCTTTTGCTTCATAGTTACACCAACATCCCCTTGTGCTTCAAACCCATGTATGAATGGGGCATTGTGTTTGACTGGAACCAATAGCTATATCTGTCAGTGTACTGCAGGCTTTACTGGAACAAACTGTGAAAGTAAGTCATCTCCTAATTCTAAGATCAGATGATAAACATGGACAGTCCATTTGTTTTCACACTGGATACCAATAGAGAGTTACTGTTACTGTACGTTTTATGTACACCAACTGTTGACCTTATAAACTTGCATTTACCCCATTTCATACTCTTCCAAGTTCCTTTCTTCAGCAACTAACAATTTGTTTTTGCCTTTTTTCTTTTGCTTCATAGTTACACCAACACCCCCTTGTGCCTCAAACCCATGTCAGAATGGGGCATTATGTTTGCCTGGAACCAGTAGCTATATCTGTCAGTGTACTGCAGGCTTTACTGGAACAAACTGTGAAAGTAAGTCATTTTTAAAACAAGTGTTTGACTGCTTGCTTTGATAACGTTTGACAGACTTTTTTGAAACAAACTGTGAAGTTAAGTCATCTCTTAATTCCAAAATCAGATGATAGAAATGGACAGTCCATTGTTGGCGTGTCGTGGTCGAGCGGATAGGAGCACCGGACCCAAGCTCTTGTGTGTCTGATCAGCAGAGTGTGAGTTCGAGTCCCGGTCGTGACACTTGTGTCCTTAAGCAAGACCTTAGCCATCAATGTTCGTCCTTCGGATGGGACGTAAAGCCGTTGGTCCCGTGTGTTGTGTAATGCACGTAAACGAAACCCAGTGCACTTATCGAAAAGAGAAGGGGTTTGCCCCGGTGTTCCTGGTTTGATTGGCAGCATATTGCGCCACAGCACCTTGTTACCCATTTCATGGTGCTATGTAAAGGAATAGGTCTCATACTTCAAACGTAGCCCCACATACCTTGCAGGAAAATACTGAATATTGAACGCCTTGAGTGTCACTGAGAGACAGATATGAGCGCTATATAAGAAGCATTATTATTATTGTTATTTTATTATTTGTTGTCACAGTGGATGCCAATAGAGAGTTACTGTATATATTATTTACACCAACTCTTGTTCTCATAAACTTACATTCACCCAATTTCATACTCTTCCATGTACCTATCTTGAGCAACTGACAACTTTGCCAATCTTACTCTTTCCTATAGTTACACTTGGCCATCCCTATTTTTCCTACAAATATTTTCAAAACCTCAAAAATATAAATGTTAGAGTTTTGTGTACAACTTATTTCTGTATTTAAACACATGTGAGTTCAAACTTAGCTGGCATGCCGTGGCTGAGCGATGTAGTGCATTAGACTCAATTGCTGGGTCATCAGGGTGTGGGTTCGAATCCCGGTCAGCACACTTGTGCCCTTGAGTAAGACACAAAACTAAAAGTGATTCTCTTCGTTCTGAGGTGAATGTGTACCTGTGAGGGGAAAGATGGTTCAAGTGATTGATTAAGTTTGGTGCGCTACAGCACAGACTGAATAATCTCCAGGGAGGTGAAAAGGCTGAAGGAATGAAATAAATGGCCCAGTGATCAGGGTTAATAATGTTGGAGGGCTGTGAGCTTCACTGAGTGGTGCATTTGAGCACAGTTAAGGAAGCCCTTGTTATTGTAATTAGCATCTGTAAATGATCCAGTGTCATTAACTTTAAAAAAATTACTTCACGAAGAATTGTTTTTGCCTTTTTTCTTTTGCTTCATAGTTACACCAACACCCCCTTGTGCTTCAAACCCATGTATGAATGGGGCATTGTGTTTGACTGGAACCAATAGCTATATCTGTCAGTGTACTGCAGGCTTTACTGGAACAAACTGTGAAAGTAAGTCATCTCCTAATTCTAAGATCAGATGATAAACATGGACAGTCCATTTGTTTTCACACTGGATACCAATAGAGAGTTACTGTTACTGTACGTTTTATGTAACTAACTGTTGACCTTATAAACTTGCATTTACCCCATTTCATACTCTTCCAGGTTCCTTTCATCAGCAACTAACAATTTGTTTTTGCCTTTTTTCTTTTGCTTCATAGTTACACCAACACCCCCTTGTGCCTCAAACCCATGTCAGAATGGGGCATTATGTTTGCCTGGAACCAGTAGCTATATCTGTCAGTGTACTGCAGGCTTTACTGGAACAAACTGTGAAAGTAAGTCATTTTTAAAACAAGTGTTTGACTGCTTGCTTTGATAACGTTTGACAGACTTTTTTAAAACAAACTGTGAAGTTAAGTCATCTCTTAATTCCAAAATCAGATGATAGAAATGGACAGTCCATTGTTGGCGTGTCGTGGTCGAGCGGATAGGAACACCGGACCCAAGCTCTTGTGTGTCTAATCAGCAGAGTGTGAGTTCGAGTCCCGGTCGTGACACTTGTGTCCTTAAGCAAGACCTTAGCCATCAATGTTCGTCCTTCGGATGGGACGTAAAGCCGTTGGTCCCGTGTGTTGTGTAATGCACGTAAACGAAACCCAGTGCACTTATCGAAAAGAGAAGGGGTTTGCCCCGGTGTTCCTGGTTTGATTGGCAGCATATTGCGCCACAGCACCTTGTTACCCATTTCATGGTGCTATGTAAAGGAATAGGTCTCATACTTCAAACGTAGCCCCACATACCTTGCAGGAAAATACTGAATCTTGAACGCCTTGAGTGTCACTGAGAGACAGATATGAGCGCTATATAAGAAGCATTATTATTATTGTTATTTTATTATTTGTTGTCACAGTGGATGCCAATAGAGAGTTACTGTATATATTATTTACACCAACTTTTGTTCTCATAAACTTACATTCACCAAATTTCATACTCTTCCATGTACCTATCTTGAGCAACTGACAACTTTGCCAATCTTACTCTTTCCTATAGTTACACTTGGCCATCCCTATTTTTCCTACAAATATTTTCAAAACCTCAAAAATATAAATGTAAGAGTTTTGTGTACAACTTATTTCTGTATTTAAACACATGTGAGTTCAAACTTAGCTGGCATGCCGTGGCTGAGCGATGTAGTGCATTGGACTCAATTGCTGGGTCATCAGGGTGTTGGTTCGAGTCCCGGTCAGCACACTTGTGCCCTTGAGTAAGACACAAAACTAAAAGTGATTCTCTTCGTTCTGAGGTGAATGTGTACCTGTGAGGGGAAAGATGGTTCAAGTGATTGATTAAGTTTGGTGCGCTACAGCACAGACTGAATAATCTCCAGGGAGGTGAAAAGGCTGAAGGAATGAAATAAATGGCCCAGTGATCAGGGTTAATAATGTTGGAGGGCTGTGAGCTTCACTGAGTGGTGCATTTGAGCACAGTTCAGGGAGCCCTTGTTATTGTAATTAGCATCTGTAAATGATCCAGTGTCATTAACTTTAAAAAAATTACTTCACGAAGAATTGTTTTTGCCTTTTTCTTTTGCTTCATAGTTACACCAACACCCCCTTGTGCTTCAAACCCATGTATGAATGGGGCATTGTGTTTGACTGGAACCAATAGCTATATCTGCCAGTGTACTGCAGGCTTTACTGGAACAAACTGTGAAAGTAAGTCATCTCCTAATTCTAAGATCAGATGATAGACATGGACAGTCCATTTGTTTTCACACTGGATACCAATAGAGAGTTACTGTTACTGTACGTTTTATGTAACTAACTGTTGACCTTATAAACTTGCATTTACCCCATTTCATACTCTTCCAGGTTCCTTTCTTCAGCAACTAACAATTTGTTTTTGCCTTTTTTCTTTTGCTTCATAGTTACACCAACACCCCCTTGTGCCTCAAACCCATGTCAGAATGGGGCATTATGTTTGCCTGGAACCAGTAGCTATATCTGTCAGTGTACTGCAGGCTTTACTGGAACAAACTGTGAAAGTAAGTCATTTTTAAAACAAGTGTTTGACTGCTTGCTTTGATAACGTTTGACAGACTTTTTTAAAACAAACTGTGAAGTTAAGTCATCTCTTAATTCCAAAATCAGATGATAGACATGGACAGTCCATTGTTGGCGTGTCGTGGTCGAGCGGATAGGAGCACCGGACCCAAGCTCTTGTGTGTCTGATCAGCAGAGTGTGAGTTCGAGTCCCGGTCGTGACACTTGTGTCCTTAAGCAAGACCTTAACCATCAATGTTCGTCCTTCGGATGGGACGTAAAGCCGTTGGTCCCGTGTGTTGTGTAATGCACGTAAACGAAACCCAGTGCACTTATCGAAAAGAGAAGGGGTTTTGCCTCGGTGTTCCTGGTTTGATTGGCAGCATATTGCGCCACAGCACCTTGTTACCCATTTCATGGTGCTATGTAAAGGAATAGGTCTCATACTTCAAACGTAGCCCCACATACCTTGCAGGAAAATACTGAATATTGAACGCCTTGAGTGTCACTGAGAGACAGATATGAGCGCTATATAAGAAGCATTACTATTATTGTTATTTTATTATTTGTTGTCACAGTGGATGCCAATAGAGAGTTACTGTATATATTATTTACACCAACTATTGTTCTCATAAACTTACATTCGCCCAATTTCATAATCTTCCAGGTACCTATCTTGAGCAACTGACAACTTTGCCAATCTTACTCTTTCCTATAGTTACACTTGGCCATCCCTATTTTTCCTACAAATATTTTCAAAACCTCAAAAATATAAATGTTTGAGTTTTGTGTACAACTTATTCCTGTATTTGAACACATGTGAGTTCAAACTTAGCTGGCATGCCGTGGCTTAGCGATTTAGTGCATTGGACTCAATTGCTGGGTCATCAGGGTGTTGGTTCGAGTCCCGGTCAGCACACTTGTGCCCTTGAGTAAGACACAAAACTGAAAGTGATTCTCTTCGTTCTGAGGTGAATGGGTACCTGTGAGGGGAAAGATGGTTCAAGTGATTGATTTAGTTTGGTGCGCTACAGCACAGACTGAATAATCTCCAGGGAGGTGAAAAGGCTGAAGGAATGAAATAAATGGCCCAGTGATCAGGGTTAATAATGTTGGAGGGCTGTGAGCTTCACTGAGTGGTGCATTTGAGCGCAGTTAAGGAAGCCCTTGTTATTGTAATTAGCATCTGTAAATGATCCAGTGTCATAAACTTTAAAAAGTTTACTTTACGAAGAATTGTTTTTGCCTTTTTTCTTTTGCTTCATAGTTACACCAACACCCCCTTGTGCTTCAAACCCATGTATGAATGGGGCATTGTGTTTGACTGGAACCAATAGCTATATCTGCCAGTGTACTGCAGGCTTTACTGGAACAAACTGTGAAAGTAAGTCATCTCCTAATTCTAAGATCAGATGATAGACATGGACAGTCCATTTGTTTTCACACTGGATACCAATAGAGAGTTACTGTTACTGTACGTTTTATGTAACTAACTGTTGACCTTATAAACTTGCATTTACCCCATTTCATACTCTTCCAGGTTCCTTTCTTCAGCAACTAACAATTTGTTTTTGCCTTTTTTCTTTTGCTTCATAGTTACACCAACACCCCCTTGTGCCTCAAACCCATGTCAGAATGGGGCATTATGTTTGCCTGGAACCAGTAGCTATATCTGTCAGTGTACTGCAGGCTTTACTGGAACAAACTGTGAAAGTAAGTCATTTTTAAAACAAGTGTTTGACTGCTTGCTTTGATAACGTTTGACAGACTTTTTTAAAACAAACTGTGAAGTTAAGTCATCTCTTAATTCCAAAATCAGATGATAGACATGGACAGTCCATTGTTGGCGTGTCGTGGTCGAGCGGATAGGAGCACCGGACCCAAGCTCTTGTGTGTCTGATCAGCAGAGTGTGAGTTCGAGTCCCGGTCGTGACACTTGTGTCCTTAAGCAAGACCTTAACCATCAATGTTCGTCCTTCGGATGGGACGTAAAGCCGTTGGTCCCGTGTGTTGTGTAATGCACGTAAACGAAACCCAGTGCACTTATCGAAAAGAGAAGGGGTTTTGCCTCGGTGTTCCTGGTTTGATTGGCAGCATATTGCGCCACAGCACCTTGTTACCCATTTCATGGTGCTATGTAAAGGAATAGGTCTCATACTTCAAACGTAGCCCCACATACCTTGCAGGAAAATACTGAATATTGAACGCCTTGAGTGTCACTGAGAGACAGATATGAGCGCTATATAAGAAGCATTACTATTATTGTTATTTTATTATTTGTTGTCACAGTGGATGCCAATAGAGAGTTACTGTATATATTATTTACACCAACTATTGTTCTCATAAACTTACATTCGCCCAATTTCATAATCTTCCAGGTACCTATCTTGAGCAACTGACAACTTTGCCAATCTTACTCTTTCCTATAGTTACACTTGGCCATCCCTATTTTTCCTACAAATATTTTCAAAACCTCAAAAATATAAATGTTTGAGTTTTGTGTACAACTTATTCCTGTATTTGAACACATGTGAGTTCAAACTTAGCTGGCATGCCGTGGCTTAGCGATTTAGTGCATTCGACTCAATTGCTGGGTCATCAGGGTGTTGGTTCGAGTCCCGGTCAGCACACTTGTGCCCTTGAGTAAGACACAAAACTGAAAGTGATTCTCTTCGTTCTGAGGTGAATGGGTACCTGTGAGGGGAAAGATGGTTCAAGTGATTGATTTAGTTTGGTGCGCTACAGCACAGACTGAATAATCTCCAGGGAGGTGAAAAGGCTGAAGGAATGAAATAAATGGCCCAGTGATCAGGGTTAATAATGTTGGAGGGCTGTGAGCTTCACTGAGTGGTGCATTTGAGCACAGTTAAGGAAGCCCTTGTTATTGTAATTAGCATCTGTAAATGATCCAGTGTCATTAACTTTTAAAAGTTTACTTCACGAAGAATTGTTTTTGCCTTTTTTCTTTTGCTTCATAGTTACACCAACATCCCCTTGTGCTTCAAACCCATGTATGAATGGGGCATTGTGTTTGACTGGAACCAATAGCTATATCTGTCAGTGTACTGCAGGCTTTACTGGAACAAACTGTGAAAGTAAGTCATCTCTTATTTCCCAAATCTGGGAACAGTGATCCATGGGCATACATAATGTGGCAGATGAGAAGGATATCTTACCAACCTTTTGGGACAGAGAAGGCAGACCCATATGATCATCAGGCCCCCCTCCTTACCTTCACCTTCCTCCCAAAGTTTTAAGTGCATTAAAAACATCATATTAAAGGACACTGTAATAAAGTGTTTTTTTTTGGAAAAGTACCCCACCTTAGGTAATATTCGATTCTTCGATTGCTGAAGGTAATGAGTGCTAGTTTTGAAAACCTTTTAAAGTTGGTTATAAAAATACTGTATCTGAGAATTTTCTCATTAAGTGTTTTTCAATGAAAACATTCTAAAGTGTTGGCTTTCCTTAAGTCAACCCCAAATGTTAAACAACTATTACTGATATAGTTGACCTCATTTAGGTATTTCTTACAAGTGCATCCCATGTATAAATATAATTCTAGCTATTGTTACTCTAGCTGATTCCTAAATTTTATAAAGGCAGGGAATCTTCCCCAAGTTGCACTTTCGCAAATAGAGGTTGTCACAACTGCATACCCTGAATATCTGTTAAACAAACATTTTGTTCCCCTTTACTCTAACCTTGGACACATGTATATAATATACTAATCCAGTGTGGTTTTCTGTATGATTTTTATGTCACCAGTAAATATTGTGCTTTCTGTTCTTTTGCAGTTGCAACTCCAACACCCCCTTGTGCCTCAAACCCATGTATGAATGGGGCACTATGTTTGACTGGAACCAGTGGCTATATCTGTCAGTGTACTGCAGGCTTTACTGGAACAAACTGTCAAAGTAAGTCATTTTTAAAACTTCAATTGCTAGGGATGCAGTATTAAAAAAAAAAAAATGTTAGACAGGAGAAGAAATTAACAATCACCTATTCCGAATTGTAGATCAAAATAAAGCTCATTTTGATTTCATACGTTGACTGAAAGCTTAAATGACATGGTTAAGATTGAAACGAAATGTCTTTTGAACTCCTTCCCGGAATTTTCTAATTGTTGTTACAAGGCCATGTGCACCGATGACCCATACTCTCCTCTGATCATTGCAGTATTAGAGTTTTTTACGAAAACTGAAATAATTTCAGCTTTTTGAACATTACTAAATGAGAGTTAACTGATTTGTAAAAAGTAAGAAGTTTCAGATTCAAATTTCAGACATTAAAAAATTCGGAATGATTTTAAATACTACTACTATACTACTCCTACTAACAATAATTATAACAACAGCAGTAATAATGGTATTAATAAATAAATAGGCTTAAAATTAAAAGAATAAAAGATGCAATTTAAAAAACAAGCAAAATACAAATCACAGTCCCTTACTTAAGTTGCTGCAATATAACTAAGCTCGATGTGGAGATGCAACAATACTGACACATCATTTTGTTTACAAACTGTTTTTACTCAAATGTTACCTGCTGTCGCACCTTTTTGACAGTCTTAAAGGGTCTGTGTACGATTGGTATCTCAAAAACGCAACCACTGTTTTAAATGAAAATTTCACAGGTTAGTTTTATTGTGTATATCTCATTTATATAGGATTAAAACAATCGAATTGTTCCAAGAACCAGAGGTATACGATACCTTTAATACATCCCCATGGCAGTACTTACCCATGTTTGAATTGAGGTGTACAATAATAATAAAAATAATAATAATAATAATAAAAATCATTTGTATAGCGCCAAAATCTGCCTAAAAAGACGCTCAAGGCGCTTAACAGAAAAAATATGTACAATAAGAAGCCAATAAACATTCTGAAATATAAAAAGCAACTGTAAACAGAGACAGGAATTCCTGAATTCATGAAACTACAAAAAACCTTAAGGAGCCTAAGAAGGAAGAATATAAGAAGAACCGTTAACCTTACAGTAATACACTTCATGGATGCAGACAATGCATAATAAAGTTAGTACAAAATAATCTATACAAGAAAAACCCAATATTGGAGCGGAGTCACAAGCATTACTACTTGTCTAGTGAAGATAAGTATGAACAAAAACAATAAAACCTAGCTGACTTGTATTTTATCAATAAAGGACAATTACAACAATCTGAAATGTGTGTTTTGTTACTGTCAATAACTCAAAAACTTGTATTTTTTTCCTCTTCAGCTTCTGGTAATGTATGCAGTTCTAATCCATGTTTGAATGGAGGTTTTTGTACGAATTCTGCTTCTGGGACATTTACCTGTATCTGTCTAACTGGATACTCGGGGTCTAGATGTCAAACACCAGATGCTGGTAAGTTTTGGAAAGTTGGGAGTGCCTAGTTCTTTTGTTGTTGTTGTTGGTTTTTTTTACAGTTTTGGTTTATCTATTCAATTATGGGGTGAACAGAAAACAAAATTACTAGAGCGGGATTTGAACTATAGTAAGCCATATTATTATTATTATTATTGTTATTATTATTATTAATGTAAATACTTTTGTGATATTGACGTAATATATTCCAGTTGGTAGAGCACCGGCATAAACCTAGAACACAAAGGTTCAAATTCTGCTCTAATCAGTTTTTTCTCAGGTTTTTCAGCACCGGCATAAACCTAGAACACAAAGGTTCAAATTCTGCTCTAATCAGTTTTTTCTCAATTCACCCAATATTGATTTGTATATTACCCAGTCAGTTTTCCCACGTATTATTTGACTTATTTATTTATGTGAATCAGGTGAGGTTTGCGGTGGCCCCATGTGTAAAATCTCTTGTGAGTAGTGCATGGTGGTTCTGAGAAGAATCGGTGGTTTGAAAACACGCATTTTTATCGAAGTCTCTAAGAAGATCAGAGCATTCTGATAGAAACATCGAGAACCACTAATAAAAAGAGGTACACATGACATCACTGCAAACCTCACCTGATTGTACCGCAACTGTGCAAAGTTTCAAATCCTACATATTTGATGTGAAGCTTAACAAAATGCATCACATTCAGTAGATGAAATTGCATCTAAATAAAAAAATAAAATAAAATAATAATTACATATTTATAAAAATACACTAGAAACACAAATTGATGCTAGAATTGATTTTTTTGAAAGGTATCTTTTTATCTGCTTGTTTGTTACTCTGATTTTAAGTACCTTCCTTTTGTTACTATGTTATTTTATAGGGATTCGTTTGTGATGTATTAATTATTATTCTTATGTAGATCCTTGTCAGTCAAGCCCATGTGTGAATGGACTGTGCTTGAAATCATCTTCGTCATTCTCGTATGCATGCCTTTGTAATACGGGTTTCACTGGTGCAAGGTGTGACGTACCTGCAGGTATTATACAAACTGTAGTCACTAATTATCCTCGTTATCAAAGTTCAAATTCTGTTTTTTTTTACAAGCATTTTAAGCAGTAATAGAATAATTCTCTTTTTAAAATAGATGTTAATTTTGCATCGGGGATAAAGGATATTAATTTGTGGTTTTACCCTTACACCGATGTGTGTTAGCACTGTATACTCAGTACTTTGCCGAGTTCTGTGAAAAAAATATCGTTGCGGAACCCGCTGCTAAAATATAGCATTCGAACTGCCTCTAGCTACCGGGTAATCTCAGTGGTCTAGTTGGTAAGACACTGCTCTAGAATTGCAAAGGTCGTGGGTTCGAATCCCACCCGAGTAATATGCCTGTTATTTTTTTTCACAGAACTCTGGAAAGTACTGGGTATACAGTGTTAACACACATCGGTGTAGGGTAAAACCACAAATTAGTAAGAATAATTCTCGTTGACATACTTCAACAAGATTTGGTTTAATTTCATCTTCTCAGTGATTGCCCATAAGGGATAGGAGATCAATGTTTTTTTTTTAACTTCACCATCTACTGTTGTTGTTGGTGTTTTTGTTTTGGAATTTGCTTTATGATAAATAGTAAATCTATTAAAGGTAGGGTCATGCTTTAGTAACCACTCTGAAAAGAAATTGTGTAGTTTTTATTCGACAAGTCTACTTGTTACAAGATTTTTTGGGGGTCTGAGCTGCCCCGTTTATAAGAAATCAATCGCCTGCGGGCGCCCTTTGACAATTTGCTGTGGTGGTTGTTTGAATACTGCCCTCAATACGGACAGAGACGCAGTCTGCTGTCTCCTCGCTAAACGTGGATGGATCCGACGTTCTTGACTAAAATACTGTCACAGTGTCTTGCTGTTTTCTCAATAAGTAGACATTGTACTATACAATGAAACTGTCACATGTGACTTTCATTGTATCTTTATTGATTACATTTTCTATAAATCAGCATTACTTTGAAAAAAAAACTTTGGCCCTACTTTTAATTAATGATATTTTTAACAATCTGACCTGGAAATGTACATTTCTTTGCAAATAATTGATGAACTCTCCGATACAGCTGGAGTTTGCAGTTCCAATCCCTGTGTAAATGGAGGAACTTGTTTGGACCCCAGTCCTTCAAGCTATATCTGTGCCTGCCCTGCTGGGTACTCTGGAACCAGATGTGAAGTCCAACCTTCAAGTAAGTGGACAGCAGTAATTTTTATTATGTCTTTAGTTTGGATGTCAAATAATCAGCTGCTTATACATGTAGTCACATGCTTATTTGTATTGCACCACATCATTGGAGTACCAGCTGTGGTAGAGGTTTTTTTTGTGTATCCTTTTGGGAAGTACAATGCAATTGAATTATGAACCACGCCCAAAAGACTGGCTCCTTATGAAGACCTTAGATTGGTCTCCTACGTACCTTTCGAGGAGCAAAACAAGTTCAAGGTTTCATGAGCTTTTCAACTGATTTTCTGATTTTCCTAAAGGTGTCGTAGAGAAGTGAAAACACTGTACAACAAAAGTTGTTGTTGGAAGTTCCTGTTCTGGAATTACATTGTCGCACGTTTGGTACAAGTGGCACTCTCTGTCTATTAAAACTGGTTTTGATTGGTGAAACAAGGGAGTTCAATTTAAGTTAAGCACAAACTTTTTCGCCAGAAGTTGTAAAACCCATTTTGCGAGCAACTGATCTTGACATTCCTTGCACAATCACACAAGAAAAAAACAACCATGTCTGTGTCACTCCTTAGTTTGCTTGCTGTATCGATTTGAATCAACACCCCAAATTTGCACTTTATCCACCCTGAAGATCAGTGGTGTAAACAGCGGGAAAGGAGGACGGGGGGGGGGGGGGGTAGAAAGAGCTCCTGTGTCAATACTCTATCACCCTGCCCCTTCCCTGAGATCGAGTAAAACACAAACGAACGGTTTGAAACATCAACCCCCCAATGAAAAAAAACAACCCAAAAGCAGAAAAAGCACCAGCAGCAACGGCAGCAACAGCAGCAGCAGCAGCAGCATCAGCAGCAGCAACAACAACAGCAACAGCAACAGCAACAGCAGCAACAACAACAACAACAACAACAACAACAACAACAACAACAACAACAACAACAACAACAACAACAACAACAACAACAACAACAACAACAACAACAACAACAACAACAACAACAACAACAACAACAACAACAACAACAACAACAACAACAACAACAACAACAACAACAACAACAACAACAACAACAACAACAACAACAACAACAACAACAACAACAACAACAACAACAACAACAACAACAACAACAACAACAACAACAACAACAACAACAACAACAACAACAACAACAACAACAACAACAACAACAACAACAACAACAACAACAACAACAACAAAAACATCAACAACAACAACAACAACAACAATAACAACAAACAGTTGCTTAAGTAACCGCTTGCCCTCTTCAATGAGAATGCCTAGCTCTTATGCCTTGCATAAAGTCTTCTTATCAGAGCAACACAGTGGAGTTAACATTAGTTCAGTAGATCTGCTAGCAGTTCTTTTTGTTCCCTTTCTCTAGATCCTTGTCTTTCTAGCCCTTGTGTAAATGGCAGGTGCTTGAGATCGTATTCATCATATTCATTTGTGTGTTTGTGTAATCCTGGATACCAAGGTGACAGATGTGACCTCCCAATAGGTACAATATGTGAATATATTCAGTCTGAAAGTATTGTTTCTTTGATGTCGACAGTTTTGTTTATAATAAAAAATTATGTGTAAATTATAATGTGTCTCCAACTTGAAATTAAAAAATGTAAGTTTTTCGTGATAAAGCAGTGACACATTTCAAACATTTGTTTTGCTTATTGAGTCTCTGAATTGGAAAAAAAGGTAGCATCCTTTGGGGTTTGACTAAATCAATTTGGACCTTCCCCTCCGAATTTATACTTGCCGTATAGCTGTGCTAAATACAGAAAACTAATCAAGATTTCAAAATGCTCTTTTCAATATGTCTTTCTTTTTGTGCGCATAGTCAGCAGAATCCTTAGCAACTTCTGCAAACAATGCTCTCTTTCTGAAGTGCATTCATTTAATTTGGAGTTATTTTGCAGTAGAGATCGAAGAAACGTAATTAAGCATGTGCTTCTTAGGACAACAAAGTAGTCTTTATAGTTCAGTAGCTTTTTTTCTTACTCCTGTGTAGATCCATGTCTGTCTAGCCCTTGTGTAAATGGCCTGTGCTTGAAATCGGCTTCAACATTCTCGTATGCATGTCTTTGCAATACGGGTTACACTGGTGCACGATGTGAGATACCACCAGGTACAGGTGCTGCTTAAATTCTCGTTCTAATAGAGCAAAGAGAAACGTCAAATTCAATTTAACTTTATGACAGACTCTTTTTTCCCAATAGATAAAGTCCTCATGTGATTGAGTCAAATTTACAAGTCTTTAACTCGCGTTAAAATGGTGTAAATCGCCATTGCAATCAATAACCTTCTGGGGCAAACTTTGTCAGCATCCAAAAGATCTGATGACATTATTCTGAGAGAAATGGGTCTCTACATTTTTGTAAGGGATGTTCAATTTGTTTACTCCTATTAGTTCCAAACAACCTTGCATGTTTAACATTTGGACTGACAAAATATTCCTCATTGGAATGTGAAAATCCATAAGCCGTTGATTTCTATTTGAAATCTATTGGTAAGTTCATCTGCTCTAGAACTTGTAAAGGTCGTGAGGGATTTGCCTGTGTTTTTTTTCACAGAACTCAGAAAAAATACAGAATATACAGTGCTTTACACAGTGATGTAAGAGTAAAAAAACCAAGAATATTTTCAATGATGTCATGTTGTTCTAAAAAAGTCAGTAATGAAAAAAAAAATCAAAGTACAAAAATGTACCAATCCATTTTTCTCTGAAGTGGGGTTACGGTATCATAAATACATTGGACATTTAATTACACCACTTTAACGTGGGGTAAGAGATTTGTGACGCTTTCCCCACTCACTTGAGGACTCTATCTATTTGAAAATGAGTACATCACCAAACAAAATTTGACATTTCCTTTCTTGTTTAACTAGTTCAGAACAGAACATAACTTAATGAAACGTGCTCAACGATACATGCAAACACACAACATCAACGCGTATTCCGACCTTTAACACAGTCTTTACCATTGGATATGATTTGCTGTCCTGTAAAATGGCAACTGGTCAATCACTATTTTAAACAATCATCGTTCATGTAACACTAATGAAAGTAGAAAGTGTTCAGCTTCAAGAAGTGTTTTGATCCAAAAAGTCGCGGCTTTTGAAGTTTTGTGAATCATGACAAATTGAGATCGCCTTGATCATATTCATTTGTGTGTTTGTGTAATCCTGTGTACCAAGGTGACAGATGTGACCTCCCAATAGGTACAATACATGAATGTATTCATTCTGAAAGTATTGTTTCTTTTATGTCGACTGTTTTGTTTAAAGAAAGTAAATTATAATGTGTCTCCAACTTAAAACAGTTTTCTGGTGAGACATTTCAAGCATTTGTTTTGGTTATTCAGTCTGTGAATTGGAAAGAAAGTAGCATCTTTTGGGGTTTGACTAAATCAATCTGGACCTTCCCCTCCAAATTTATACTTCAAAGACTTGTTGACAACTAAAATGTTAAATACAGAAAACTAAGAAATATTTCAAAATGCCCTTTTAATATGTCTTTCTGTTTGTGCGCATAGTCAGCAGAATCCTTAGCAACTTCTGCAAAAAAAGTCTCATTCTGAAGTGCATTTATTTAATTTGGAGTTATTTTGCAGTAGAGATCGTAGAAACGTAGTTAAGCATGTGCTTCTTAGGACAACAATGTAGTCTTTATAGTTCAGTAGCTTTTTTTCTTACTCCTGTGTAGATCCATGTCTGTCTAGCCCTTGTGTAAATGGCCTGTGCTTGAAATCGGCTTCAACATTCTCGTATACATGTCTTTGCAATACGGGTTACACTGGTGCACGATGTGAGATACCACCAGGTACAGGTGCTGCTTAAATTCTCGTTCTAACAGAGCAAAGGGAAACGTCAAATTCAATTTAACTTACTGACAGACTCTTTTTTCCCAATAGATAAAGTCCTCTTGTGATTGAGTCAAATTTACAAGTCTTTAACCTCGCATTAAAATGGTGTAAATCGCCATTGCAATCGATAACCTTCTGGGGCAAACTTTGTCAGCATCCATGAGATCTGATGGCATTATTCTGAGAGAAATGGGTCTCTATATGTTTGTAAGGGATGTTCAATTTGTTTACTCCTATTAGTTCCAAACAACCTTGCATGTTTAACATTTGGACTGACAAAATATTCCTCATTGGAATGTGAACATCCATAAGCCGTTGATTTCTATTTGAAATCTATTGGTAAGTTCATCTGCTCTAGAACTTGTAAAGGTCGTGAGTGATTTGCCTGTGTTTTTTTTCACAGAACTCAGAAAAAATACAGAATATACAGTGCTTTACACAGTGATGTAAGAGTAAAAAAGCCAAGAATATTTTCAATGATGTCATGTTGTTCTAAAAAAGTCAGTAATGAAAAAAAAAATTCAAAGTACAAAAATGTACCAATCCATTTTTCTCTGAAGTGGGGTTACGGTATCATAAATACATTGGACATTTAATTACACCACTTTAACGTGGGGTAAGAGATTTGTGACGCTTTCCCCACTCACTTGAGGACTCTATCTATTTGAAAATGAGTACATCACCAAACAAAATTTGACATTTCCTTTCTTGTTTAACTAGTTCAGAACAGAACATAATTGCATGAAATGTGCTCAACGATGCATGCAAACACACAACATCAACGCATATTCCGACCTTTAACACAGTCTTTACCATTGGATATGATTTGCTGTCCTGTAAAATGACAACTGGTCAATCACTATTTTAAACAATCATCGTTCATGTAACACTAATGAAAGTAGAAAGTGTTAACCTTCAAGAAGTGTTTTGATTAAAAAAGCAGCAGCTTCTGAAGTTTTGTGAATCGTGACAATTTGAAGGTTTTTGTCACTTGAGAAGGAAAATAACCTTCTGTAAATTAAAAAAGGCAACTTGTTCCCAAACAAAGAATAGGCCTACTATAAAAAGGAAGTTGCATTTGTAAAACTAAATATGTGCGGACTGTGGCTCTGAAAACTCATCAAACGCTCTCAAAATCAGACACCTCAAAAGAAAACTCAACATACAAGCAGAGTCACTCATAAATTAACTTCAGTTTGTATGCATCATAATGTAAAACAAATTGTTCTTTATTTTAGATTTCTGTGACTCCTCCCCATGTCAGAACAACGGTAATTGTATAACGTTACCCGGGAACTCGTTCCACTGCGAGTGCTTCAACGGCTACTCAGGAACCTATTGTGAAATTATCCCAGGTGAGGACCATTGTCAGTCAATGTTGATCACTCTAAGACTGTATATAATACGGAAGCGCATAGTACCACCACATGGAAACATAACAAGTCCCCTCCTAATCATGTACTTTCATACTAACTAACATGTAATAGATGTTAATATTGCATCGGGGATAAAGAATATTAATTTTGGTTTTTACCCTACACCGATATGTGTCTTACCAACTAATTGGTAAGACACTGCTCTAGATGCAAAGGTCGTGGGTTTGAATCCCACCCGAGTAATATGCCTGTGATTTTTTTCACAGAACTCGCGAAAGTACTTATTCTTTATCCCCGATGCAAAATTAACATCTATTAAATCGTTGCAGTACCCGCTGCTACAATATGGGATTCGAACTGCCTCTAGCTACCAGGCATTCTCGGTGTCTAGTTGGTAAGACACTGCTCTAGATGCAAAGGTCGTGGGTTCGAATCCCACCCAAGTAATATGCCTGTGATTTTTTCACAGAACTCGGGAAAGTACTGAATATAAATTGCTAACACACATCGGTGTAGGGTAAAAACCAAAATTAACTATCATGTACATACACGATAACTTTTAGATACGTACCTGGGCCCAATTTCATCAAGCTGTTAAGCAGAACATACAGCTGAGCAATTTTCTATGCTAAGCAAAAAAATGAGTGGGGCACCAGTCAAAACAATGTCAACCTTATGGAATTTGGGCTGGTAACCAGTTTCTTTGCTAAGCAATATTTGTCTGTTCTTAGCACGTTTTTGTGCTGACAGGTTTGATGACAGTGGGCCCTGATAACATGATTTTCGATTGAAAGCTCACTGTAAATCTTGGTTGCGCCATTGCAGGAGTCTGATCCTTTATGTGTTACACACTGTGTCGCGCACTTTTTTAAGGAAAGCGAAGCAGTTACATACCATATCTTGACATGCAGGGTGACTCCCATTGACAGACTGGGGGCAGACACAGTAGTCGTGTGTGATCTCATTGCGAGGGGTCTACCAAGTTTTATTATTCCCTTTGCTGGTTTTCTATCCTTGCTGAAACAGGTTCACATTGGGTTCAATCATTATTAGAGGCAGGTGCATGATAACTGCGCCACCATGGGCTACACGAACGTCATGTCATCTTGCGTGCATAATATGTGGGAAATAGTTCCCAAACTTGGCAATGCATCTACTTGTCTCTCGCAGTCCCAGGGGTGCGTAGATTACACTAGTGACATTATTGCCAGTCCATTAAAGATTTCTAATGCTCCTGTAGACTATTTCCGTATGAGATTTGGTTCTGTCAATATCAAGAAGCTAGCTAAAGAACCTAAAACATCACTGTTGGCTACTCGATTGTTAAAAAATAATTGTTTGTTCTTTTTTTCCCCCAAGATCTTTGCTCTGTGCAGCCATGCAATAATGGAGGCTCCTGCTACCAGCTTTCCAGCTTCCGTTATACTTGTATCTGCGCAGCTGGATTCTCGGGATTGAACTGTGACAATTCTGCAGGTTAACTCATTTTATAATAATATCTAACAATGGCTCTTATATTGCACAATCCATAGAAAAAAATTCATTTCACTTCGAGCATCATTACTCCTCATTACTGGGCCAGTTATTTCATTACTTCAACCTAGAATGATAAATTTCCAGACTTTTATTGGAGTACTTTGGGTTTGAACAAAGACAAATTGACTGGAGTGGGACTGGAACCAACGACCTCCGGATTAACGTACCGGCACTGTACCAACTGAGCTATCCAGCCCTATGTTGGCGGTCTCCCTATTAGTCAATAACTTTGTTCAGGGGTGCCAATCAGAAGCCATGCAACCTTTAGCTGCCGTACAGCCAGGGATCACACCCAAGTTTACGATACAACCTGGGAAACGGCAGCCACGGTTTATGACTTGATACTTTTATCTGAGTTAACACTTTTTAAAAGTCTCAGTGCCTATAGTAAACAAACAATGCTGCATTTCACTTCACATTAAATAATGATCTACTTTTCTAGAACTGAGGTTGTGTTCCTAGGAGCTGCTTTGAATCAGAAGGTGAAAACGACATCGTTTCACTGTGTACCCCCGAAGTAAACTGGACCTCAGTTTAAGAATTCTTTGGCAGAAATGACTCTCACCCTTGCTAAACAGTCTCAAGGCTCCCTTGAGAGTATACAGCCTGTGATGCCAGTACGTAATGCACCAGGCTAATTCACTCGCATGAACCGCCTAGCTCTGCCCTCACATGTACAGTGCTAGTTGTGCGGGCAACTGTTTTTGGCTCAGGCCATCCAAAGCGGCCAGCCACCAACCCGGTCATTACCTCGCAGCGAATACCTGCTTCTCACACTATTCCCTAATTAATAAACAAATGAATTGACTAATATATTTATTATTACTATTTTGTGAACGTTCAGACGTCTGTGGGAGTGCACCCTGTAAAAATGGAGCGACTTGTGTTGATCAATCACCAACATATACCTGCATGTGCACTGCCGCCTATACAGGTCAAGACTGTACTACTCCTGGTAAGATTTCTTCTGGGTGTGCCAGGGTTGGCTTTGAATTAAATACAACGATGTGTAGATTATTTAAACTCAGGGTGTTTTTGATGTATTGACACTCTTTGATATTACGAAGGACTGAGTAGTGATATGTCAGTCTAATCATTTTTTTTTATGAAAGAGGTGGTTAAGTAAAATCTGAGTCGTGGCATAACTATGGTATGATCTAGAGATGTCCATTGAAAAAACTTGTTTAGAATACGATTATGTACTCTTCCCAAAAATTTCGCTAAACCTTTCCATGATTGGTTTTGAGCCATTACGTGAATATCTTAACAAAACACTTTTCCTTTTCCATGTGTAATTTTAAACATCTTGATCTTGTTAGTTCTTAATTGCAATCGACCACTTGTGGTGAGATCATTGCTCATTCCATCAGGTGGGTCCCGGAAAGATTTGCATGCTCCCCCCTAGTCCACCTTTCACACCCACTCATCAGCACTTCCTTTTTGATCCATTAGTAACCTGTACCATGTATTTCAAAGATAAATGGAGCTGTTTTCTGTATTATCTACTTCTTTATATTTGCATCTTGGATTTTTAAAAATTATATATGAGCATGAGGTGTATTTCTAAAGCTGCAATAATCTGACAATTGACAAAACAAATCGATCAAAGGTTTATTATAACAAGTTTAAGCGATGCCTCTCAATTGCTCCCTGAGGTTAAGGGTACACTTTTCAAGAGAGAAATTATTCCTTTTTCATATCTCTGACGTATTCCTGTGGATCATGCAACGTTGTCTTGTCCTGTCTCGTTTGCTTTCACCGATTTTCGTATCCTCTTTGAAAACCTTTCATAACTGCAACATCATTTAACGGATGTAGCTTTTTCATTTTTGATACCCCCCCCGTTGCATGCTTAATTACCCAATCCACCTAACATTATCATCACAACAATCTTGTTTGAACCATTTTTTGAGTCAATGTTCCCGTGGGATTTATGTAGCACGCTCACCTTAATTTTAACTTAACAATTTTACTCCCCAAATGATGAGCCTGCCAGACCCTAAACTGGTGCCACGGCAATAGGTCCTCATTGGACAGGTTTTGTGTCTGAGTTCTGCTCAATCACCTTGGTGTTTTTCAAGTGGTATAAAACAGTATAAAGTTCCTTTTTTTTTAAAGCTACGATAAGTGTGGGTCAAGTAGGATTTTGTTTTTCTTTTGTGCACTGACTTTTTAGTTTTGAATGTTCAGAGAACACTTCTTCACAGCCATTCTTCATATTTTGTATTCACTTGTTCCCTTAACCAATAGATTTCTGCTGACTTATGTTGCAATTGTTGAAAAAATTATATAACCTTTCTCGTCAAATTTTGTGATCTTTAATCTCGATGATCATCTGGGAAAAAATAGTTCTAACTTTATTCTTGTCCTATGTTAAAACAAACCTCACCTGCGATAGACTTTAAACACATCAACCCAATGTTTATAAGTTCTCTAGCTGCACTAGTCCCTCATCACACTCTATTTGCTCCCACCTCTTATTATCATTATGTAAAGTTTCAATCTTTAATTTCAGACTTTGTTTTCACCAAATTGTTCGTGTGGTGCTGGTTTGTTCACAAAATGTTTAAGGATTTATATATTGGACCATACAGGAGTAAAGCCAAAACTTCACAAGCGCTCGCAATAAATAATATTTTGTGCATGAAATATTTTCGAGGACTCGAAACCATTTTGTGCACTTGAAATAATATATTTTGTGCGCTCAAAATTGATGTTGAGCACACAAAATAAAAACTCTACAATGAATAACTGATTTTGATTCTGTAATATGTGCTTTAAGGGGCTCTGTATTTCGGTCACTTGTGAAAACTAGTAATTATGCAAAACCATATTGTCTTATAAGCAGTAACAAACGCAGAAAGCTATAATTTGACACTTTGTGGAAGCAAAACAATCCACTTTCAACCAAATTTGGCTCAAAGATATTGAAACTAAGGAGCCAAGATGTTTCAAGACTCGACACATTACGTAAACAATGGTATCAGTGAATACCTTCTGTATATTGGCATCCTTTAAATTAGTGAAAACATTAATATTTCAAGCAAAATGTCACTTCTTGAAAACATCAGTGAAATGTTGGCAATGCTCGGCACATTGAAATCATTTATGTTGGGCCTTCGAAATCATTTTGTGCGCTCAAAATAAATGGTTTCGAGTGCAAGAAATAAGTTATTTTGAGCACATGAAGTCATTTCGTGCAACCAAAATGATTCATTGTTTGTGCATGAAATGATGTCGAGCACATCAAAATAAAGAACTATTTCTTGGCAAGTGACTTTTTTCATCATTTGTCTAGGGGCTCTTTATTATTTAGACACTTGTGAGAACTTTTATTTGTTTTCCTGAAAAGCAAATTGTGTCATGTGCAATAACACATGAATAAGGCTATAATCTGTCATATTGTGGAAGCGAATTACCCAGTTTCAACCAATTTTGGCTCAATGTCCTCACTGTAACTAACCTTCTATATAGATTGACATCCTTAGTGAAAACCTTTATGTTTCAAACAATGTCACTTCGTGAAAACTTTATTGAATTGTTGGCAATGCTTGGCACGTTTTCATTCATAAATAGTTAATCAGACACATCAATGTGACCCAAGCCCATGTCAAAACGGTGGAACATGTTTCAGAGAACATAGACGTGTCGACTACTTCTGTCAATGTACTGGTAACAACACTGGCAAAAATTGTGAAACAATCGCTGGTAAGTTGCATGCAGTATACACAGCGCACCCCTTTCTGGCTTGCTTGTACACTTTAGAGGTAACTTCGACTTTGTCGGCATGTATACTACCGTCAGTTAAAATCTCACATCTGTGGAGATGAGTAGATCAACTGTGAGCCTTCTCTGTAGTGTATTTTTGTGACTGCTACCTACATGTGAATTGTTGTTCTTCTCACTCACCAATTTTCCACTCTTCACTAAAAGCAACTAACCTAGAGGGTATATTGCATTGATTTTTGGGAAGAGTACATCCTACTAGAAATGAAACTCTAGTTGCTATAGAAAGTTTCTTGAATATAATTCTGTTGGGAAAAAGTTGACATATATAACTATATATCTCAGTGGCCTGATAAAGCAAGATGAAGAAAATAAATTTGACTCAAACACAAATTTTCAAAGATACCATCTACAAAGTACCATCGTAATAAGAAGAGGGGGGGGGGCACATCCCCCCTTCGATGCTTGTGACTTTCTTGAAATCTGAATTTTTGTGATTATTTAATTTCTAGAATTGTAGCAATTTCAATTTCTCAAGGTATTTGTTTTATTTACGCAGACAATTTATTTATTTATTTTTTCTCCATCACGGATTTCGTTATAAAAATAGTAACTGGCATGTGAAATAACAAGAGTGCTTTAAAAATAATCTGTAGTTCTATTTGGCCAAAAGTGCCCCCCCTGAAAAAAAGTGGTGGAACAATTATGCCCCCTAAAAATGTATTTTACATTTTTGGCTGCAAAGAACAGTGTCTTTGAAGTAAAGGGTACGGAGCCCTGCACCTTAATCAAGAGAAGAAGATAACTTGAAATCTTGCCAAGCTGTCGAACCGTCTTGATAATGTATTTTGCCAATACTTATGGTATGAAATACTTCGAACTGTCATAAAAAAAAGTTTCCCCAAGATAACTCTCTGAAATTAAGAAGTCTACTTACAATCTCAATTTCATGAAGCTTTCTTTTGTGAAATTAATTATCACGGTACGTCTACTTCTCTGGTTCAGAAAGTTATATTTGTAAAGATATTACTATCAAGACAAGGTAACTTAAGTTCTGAAAGTCAACCTGGGGAGATGAATTTTTTACTTTGTGTAATCTTGTCATAGTTGTGCAGATCAGATGGATCAGTGTAAGTCATACTAAGCCCCTTCTTTAAGCAAAAATAGTTAAATTCTCATCACCTTGTAGGCGTACGACCCACGCAGGGGGGCAGGTGGAAAGGGGGGGTACAACTGCCCTTCCGTATTTGGGCAAAACAGTGGGGAAAATTCAGGCAAGATTAGCAAAAAAGACTTTTTATCCGCCATAAGAAAAAAGGTTTTTCTGTTTGAATCTGAGTAAAATTCCGCGCAAATCAAGATTCGCTGCCCCTTTTAACCAAAGAGTGTCGATACGCACGTGACCTTTCAATACACATAGTTTGTTAGCATCTGCAGTAGTGTTAGAACTGGAATAGCCCCGAAGCACTTCTTAAAATTTTAGGTGAGCTTAATTTTGACTGTCTATTCTAAGTTTGGCTGGTTTGTGTATCTTAAAATCACTTGTAACAAAGCAAAAATTAATAGAAGTAGTAATATAGTAATTAACTTTATGTAGTGGCAGTTTCATTTAGAATGCAGCGACGGCATTGGTTGCCTCATGCATGAACTAAATCGCCTCTGAAGTACATGTGTTTAATGAGGTAGGGGGAATTTGCTCTTCTGATCCAGCCTCTATTTGAAAGATTTGAATACATTTTAAGGAGAGTAAGATTTCCACAACATCTTTGGGCCTCGTCACAACAGTTAACTTACTTCAGACTTAATTTGACACAACCCCCTCCAGCGCACTCTTACAATAACAACTTCAGTCCCATAAGAGGCAGATTGCCCAACAGTATCTAAATCCCAGAGAAAAATGCAGTGGAAAACTAAAATGTGAATGTTCTGTCTTTTTAAGGTTTCTTCATGGTCTTCTCCCTGTATGACTTGTATTTAAGTACAATTTTCACATGGTTTATAGTTTCCCCTGTCTTTTGCCATCCACAGTGGGCGGCAGATGTGATTCGGACCCCTGTATGAATGGAGGAACCTGCGAACCCAATGTGGCACAGGACTCCTACACCTGTAGATGTGTCCAAGGGTTTACTGGGAACAACTGTCAGACTTGTAAGTCATTATTCCTACTTTTGCTTTTAGATTTGTTCTTTAATTTGTTCTTTTATATCCAGGATATAAATGTTCAGAGTGTGAATTGCAGTCCGATTTTTTTTGGACCTTCATGGAAGGAAACCTTTTTGAATTTCTTTCACCTGTGAATACTTCTTAATCTACTTGACAGCGTTCCTGTCCTCAAATCTCTTCAGATTCCTCATGTGTTAAGTGTTCCCCTTAAAATCGAGTTTGGAACCTCCTCACAATGTTGCACGAACAGTAACGAACTGCTAAGCTGAAAAAAGAGCAGGTTTTTAAGAGCAGGATTGACTCTGAATCATCATATCCATTCCCAATACAGTATTGTTTTGTGTTGGGCCCAATTTTAGTACAGCTCTTTGTGAAAGTACGTACACAGTGTTCCTTGGCACAAAGAGGCCATATTGATCCGATGATGTGCGCCAGTCTTAAATGCTGTATGAAATGTGATGCCATGTTACCGATCATTATCGTAACAATGACAATTTGTCTGAAGATGATTGTAGACCTTAAGCATTGACGTCATCAAGTCACCATTTTAGAGTCAAAATGATGACGAAACAATGGAAATGCACATGTCACGTGCAGCGCACGTGTTGACATCGAGGGCTCCCTACTGGAATGACATCATGTGCAAAAGGTCTTTTTGTGTGTGAAATGAAGTTCTGGTTTCTTTTCAATTTGTTCAAATTAAAGCCCCTAAAAGATATTGTTTGGAAACATTTTGAAAAAAAAAAAAAGCGGCGGATCAATTCTTTGCATTTCACTCCTCGAGGTGCATTATCTTGATAGTTTCATCTGATGGCTATTTGCAGGATACTATTTAACATTAATGATTTATTTTTATTTCAGGAGAGACAAATTATTTAAAGAGTAGAAACTTGTGTATACTTTGAATACTTCCATGCTATACTTGCACGTTATGTGATTTGTGTCTCTACGTTATATCCGTCCTAACCAAATTAGGGCACAAATTGCTAAACTTAGCAGTTCTTTGGAGAGCTGTTACACTAACAATCCGCAATGCAAGTTCTCAGCAACATTTTATTTGAGTTTCTTTTTAACTACATGGGCCCAATTTCATAAAACCTGTTAGCTCGAAAAAATATTGCTTAGCAGAAACTGGTTACCAGCCAAAATTCAATAAAGTTTTCATTGTTGTGACTGGTGCCCGGCTCATTATTTGCTGAGCATAGAAAGTTTCTAAGCAGTACGTTCTACTTCACAGTTTTGTGAAATTGGGCCCTGATGTCAATTTGTAGAAAGTTGAACACGGGAACAATTATTTAAGTTTTGTTACTCTGCCTCATGAACTTTTCAGCGTCAGATCTGTGCAGCCCATCCCCTTGTCAGAATGGAGGAACGTGCGAGTTATCGGGGACAAATGTCTCATGTATTTGTCCGATGGGATTTACTGGGGAGACTTGTGAAATGTGTAAGACAGTAAACAAATTGATAAAAGTTTGAGATTTTAGTTAGAAGCGTTAGTGTTGTATTAGAAACTTGAAACTCCGAGACAGAGACTAAAACTGATTTTTAGGCCAATTATGTACCTTTAATTCCTGGAAGAGAAGGCAAATTTCTGAACGAACAATTGCTCAACAAAGTTATAGAGTCAAATCTTTGGGAATAACTGCCTTCTTTCAGTACTTAACTACTTTTCAGGTTTACTAGCTGGATGGATAAAAAAGTAGAATAAATAGTTGTTGAGGGTTAAAGTAGTAAAGCTGTCTGACCTCAACAGTCCAAGAACAAGACAAAAGCTGAAGTTATTGGTGTTCCGAGAATTAGATTAAAATGGCTAGGTTTGACCCAGACCCACGTCATTTTTAAGACGAAGACACTGAGGTTGTTGAAGTTAATACAGCATTCTTCATAAAATAGATTATTATATAGAAATACATTAGATCCTTAAAGTAAGATTTCATTTTTTAACTGAACCACGGGTTGAGTTAAAAACTAAAATCTCGCTTTGGCCTGAGAAATAAAGAATCGCTCACAAAATGTATCCTACTTAAATTTTTTAAAATGGGATGTGTTTCTAAAGACAATACCTCATGGTGTTTTTGAATTACATAAAGCGCCTGACCCGTGTATGTCATCACCATGCGACAACGGAGCAACCTGTGTACTCAACCAGACGAATTCCTTCACCTGTAATTGCCCCCAAGGCTTTTCTGGAGACCGATGTGAAATAAGTAAGGCGACAAAAGCTCTCTCGTTAAGAATGTTCCTGGCACCACCATGGAGGTGTGACTGTGTTGACTCTGAAAAAAAACCCTGGTGTTCTTTAAATGCTATGGTTGTTTTTAGGACCAACATATGTTCGGGTCATCTTCTTGGTGTTGCCTAAATGGACAGTTTTTCCTTCCACAGCTTCAAACCATCCTCTTGTGTCTATTCATTACTTCCTCACTTTATGTCAAAGCTACTTAAAGCTTTACTATACATCAAAGTAAATTTTGGTGTAGTGTCAGGTTGATCATTCATTCTAGATGCATAGTTTTAGTAGCAATTTCAGGGAAAAATGCAGACACAAAATGGAGACTAAAAGTTTACTCCAAAATAAAGATCATTGTTGGTTTTTGTGTCACCATAATGCTGATTTATAGGCAAGATTTACTATCAAGAAAGATACAAAAAAGGTCCCCCTTTTGAAAGTTTCAGTTAAATAAGGTGACTGTCTACTTGTTTAGAAAACAGCAACAAAAAATTGCTGTACTTTCATCAAGAACTTAAAATCAATCTATCTTTAGCGTCGTGACAGCAGGTACCAACCACATCTCTGGTTATATTTGGGTCAGCATTCGAAAGGAAACCATGAAAATAATTTCCAAAAGTTGCCAGCTGGTGATCATTGGAGATTCCAAATTTGTTGAAATATTTTGATTGCTTTCTTATGAACGTTTCAGATGACCTACTTTTGCAGGATACTTACTACCATTACCATATTTGTGACAAGAAAGCTTTCGGATGAAAAGTACACAATTTCTTGTTCGGGGTTATTACCAGAGTATGATCCTACTTTTATATTTGGTAAAAAAAAAATACATATCTAAAAATCAATTTTTTTATTATGTTTTTGAATAACAAATCAGCGGATCCGTGTATGTCATCACCATGCGACAACGGAGCAACCTGCGTACTCAACCAGACGAATTCCTTTACCTGTAGTTGCCCCCAAGGCTTTTCTGGAGACCGATGTGAAATAAGTAAGGCGACAAAAGCTCTCTCGTTAAGGATGTTCCTGGCACCACCATGGAGTTGTGACTGTGTTGACTCTGAAAAACCCAGTGTTCAAATGCTATGGTTGCTTTTAGAACCAACATATGTTCGGGTCATCTTCTTGGTGTTGCCTAAATGGACAGTTTTTCCTTCCACAGCTTCAAACCATCCGCTCGTGTCTCTTCATCATTTCATGTAAACTCTACTTAAAGCTTTACTAATCAAAGCGAATCTTGGTGTGGTTTTCAAGTTGATCATTCATTCTAGATGCATGGTTTTAATAGCAATTATAGGGAAAAAAGCAGACACAAAATAGAGAGTAAAGTTGGATCATTGTTTGGTTTTTGTTTTTGAGTGGCGTATTTCTTACCTTAGCGTTGGTTGTGAAAAACCTCTTCAGAAAGGTAAAGGTAAAGGGGGACCACTTGGTATATCTTTAAAGCATTAATGGTGTCATTTTTCAGCTTTGCAGGTTCTTTCTCAATGGCACTTTATTTCATTATTTGTGGTAACATTTTTTGTAGGTAGACTTTCTTTTCTTCTCCTGGTTACAATTTTGAATTTGAGAACCTTTTATTTTTGGTGGATTTACTTCCTTTCTTTTAGGTATCTGTTTCTGGTGAAATATATTTGATATATTGGTGCACCACAACTCTCTTTATTCTGACCTTTTTCATTATAATTTCAAAATTGCTGTTGTTTTTAGAGGTTTATAATTCCGCAGCATTTCTGAAATATTATTTTCAGGTATCTGTTTCTGGTAAATTTAAAACATTGTTGTGCCAGAAGTGGAATCTGACTTTTATTTCAAAACTGTCGTTCTTTAGTTCCGCAGTGTGCAACCTTCTGAAATGAATGATGAACCTTATTAGAAAATTATTTTGTTTTTTATTCACAAATTATCAACATAAACATCTTTTTTATATAAAGCAGAAGTAAAATTCTGAGTAAGTAATAGATTCTGAGTAGCTAATAAAGCTCAGCTGGTTAGCTGTAGATTAAAAACCAAGATGACAGTTTTGGACTTTAGACAGCTACTTCTTCAGTACAAAACCTTGGTGGATGGTCAAAGTTTTAGCTACGGCAACAACTCTGTATAGAAAATTGGTCCTGGTGTTACTCATGTGGTTTGGTTATGTCAACTTCCAAAGAACAAGCTGTGTGATCATTTCCACTTAAAGTCCAGCTTATACTTTTCGTGTGAAATGTTAATTTGCAATCATGAATACAGGTTGTTGCCCGTGGCAGGTAAAATATTTTCTCACTTCTGCAATTCGCAAGCATAAGCTTAAAGTCTTTGAACTTTCAAAATCTTGTATTCTCTTTGTTGACGGAGAAACATGAGTACTTTCGATGAATATTTTTCGAGAAAAGTAGGCTTGCGCAAGTTTCTATGTCAATTGCGAATGTATTTCCACTGGTCAATTGTGTATTTCTTCTCTGCATGCAATAGCCCACATGCACAAGTGCCATGTGCAAAGCTTCTTGGAACATTAAGTATATGGTTAAAGAGCAAATCAAGCTGCCAAGATGGACGCCATGCAGTGGCTTGCATGTAACTGTGTCAGGTTTTATAATTTTACGGTTGCCGCTGTTGCTTGGACTCGGATTTCATCCAGAATCCTTTGCGCACCGATTAAGCGCATTGGGACATGCATATGGGCTATTGTAACGATTTGGTAGTGGTAGGTGATGGAGGATCTTTTATGTACAGCTAGTGCTACCTAGCGCTGCCTTGACAAAGAAACTGCAGAACTTCCATTGAGGTTTTCTCTCTGAAACTTTCATTAAGAACTTCTCAATGAAAGTTCTAAAATTTCCTCGTCAATTATGACTACATTTTCCAAGGTATGGCGTGTTTCCTCTTTGCATGATTGCAATGGTGTGGGGGTTACAGGTACTGGAGGATATCGTCAGATAAGATGGCTGGTGCCACCTTAGTGCCACTCATCTGTAGCCTAAAGCTTCGTATACAAACTCATCTGATGTTTTCTTTTTTTCTTGTTTGCCTCTAGTTGTAAGTGTTTGCCAGTCAGGACCTTGCATGAATGGTGGATCATGTGCAGCCAATGGCATAGGATATGTCTGCACCTGTTCTCCGGGCTACATGGGCACCATGTGCGAGTTGTGTAAGTACCAGTCTAGTAGTATACAAAAGTATACCTAAATGCCTGGGAGGGAGTAAAAGGCAAATTTAATTAAATGTTGTATACAGGGTTGGTAGAACTGACAAATAGTCACACATTGTTCATGTTTTGTGTGATTAACCATATTCATGAAATAACGAACCTGTGAAAATTTTGGGCTTAATCCGGTATGTGAGTCGGGTGAAAATAGTGAAAAACCGTGCACGAATTTTCGGCATGTAAACACGATGTTCCTAATTTTGGTTGGAACAACCGAAATCAGCTGTTGCATGTTATGTTTTTTGTGTTTGGCTTACACGAAGGCCCAGAAATTCTGTTGTAGGTTCATTTAAACAATTGGTGCAACTTCGTCCACAAGGTTTTCTTTGTTCAAGTTGTACACCCAATAGAGGATTTCAGAAAAGAGCAACAATGGAATGAGCCCACAAAATGCATCTGTTGGGTTGTGTGCTAGCTTGGCCGGGATACACAATTGAAAGTATTGAAGCAAGAGTTGACCTCGTGCACCAGTGTCACACGCGGCTATTGCTCTTAACACTCGCCACTAGTAAATTGACCTACAAACACAATTCACGGGGCTTTTTCCAAACCTCGGTTTGGGCTCCGGTTCCTGCTCTTGGCTCCTGTTGATGCTTGAAACATGTGCACTGCTCCGAAATTGTTGACGGAGCTCAAGCTGGAGCCGTAACCCAAGCCGAGGTTTGGAAAAGGCCCCAGGTAAGCATCAGATACTGTGTTCCCTTCAGCTACGGAACAACTTTCGAGTACATCTTTCTTACAATTACTGCGATCTTCGACAAGTGTTGCAACTCGGTGTGGTTGAAACATGCCTTCAATGTCTCCAAGCAGGCTTAGCACATACAAATGATGTGCGTTGCCCTCCTAGTCTCCTTTTCCTGTAGGTTGGCGTATCAAGGTCATACATTTTGACAGGTTCATCAGCATGCGGATGCCTGAGGAACTTGAGCTGCCAGTTCTAACACACTCCACATGAGGGGATAGTGATTCCCAAAATGGTGCAACCGTGACACTAAATACAAGAATCTCACTTGACTCTTTGACCAAAAACAGATGTACCATGCAGCTCCAGTCCTTGTTTGAACAGCGGTACGTGCAGAGATAACGACACAGATCCCGATGGCTACATATGCACATGCCCTCAGATGTACACCGGAAACAACTGTGAAAATCCCAAGGGTTAGTACAAGTTTTTACTTATATGTTATTATTTCTGTTTTTACCCATCATCGGTAAGCAATATATACGAAGTGTGGACCTGAGAACAAAAGAGGTATATACTAAGGCGGCGCATATTCGCCAATTCCTAAACAAACCTTGTTTTATTTTACGGCGACATATCGTTGTACTATTGCGTTATATCGCCGTACTATTGTGCTATATCGCTGTAGCGCCACCCAATAAATACGGCAATATAACAGGGTTATTTTACGTGAGATACACAACACATGGGACCAACTGCTTTACGTCCCATCCGAAGGACGCAGCAATAATGGTCTAAGTGTCTTGCTTAAGGACACATGTGTCGAGACAGGTACTCCAATCCCCACTCTGCAGACCAGTAACACCTCTGACCTGCAGTCCAGTGTGCTCATCTTGTATAGATTGTGTTTGTAACATTAATTCTTCCAGCTTTACTCGGCAAATTTCATTCCAAGCTATAAAACAATCTTTTGATGAATTTTCGTTTGATGTTTACCTTTCTCATCAAGAATGCCCTATGCAGTATTGCCTGAATGGAGGCACCTGCACGGTGGTCTTCCAGCAAGATGAAACAGAGACATACAACTGCGAGTGTCCCGCTACTCACTCAGGAGACCGATGCGATACCGGTAAGACACACTTTAGACCTGCTGTTAATCTTAAGATCCTAGTACTCTAAAGGATTCGATCATATTAGGCCTAGTACTAATTCTCCTCATAAATATTTCTTTTTCAAACACTGACAAGATCTACAAAAGAAGAAGCCACATCACTGTTGTATGCTGCAATGGAAGTAAGCCTTTTATGTACAAGCAGAAAACCACTGACAAAAAACCCATAGAAAGTTATTTGTTAACATGACCGAATTAGATTTAAATTTCCTAGGTCGGCTGCAGTAGCGTAACCGCACATTTCATTTGGGGAGGGGAGGGGAGTGGAGGTCAGTTACAAGCTTGGCAAAGACGTAATTTGTGGGCTATTTTATGTAGCTCTATTGAACCATTTATTTGGGGGAAAGGGGGGGTAGAGTCTTGAGCGTGGAGCACCTGCCCCCTGCCCCATCCCTCTTTTATACCACTGGTCGGTTGTATTGAAAACGAAGTCAATTAGATACTAGCACCAACAAGGATATTTTTTCCCTCGACCTTATCCCTGCAGATCAATTGATTTATAATCAATGAGCTTTAGACCAAAACTTTTCACTTCTTTTTCCAGTTGTTACTAATCCAACATTTCCATTTTACTTGACGACCTTTAGATCGCTGTAATAATTACTGTTTGAATGGTGGAACTTGTACAGTCAACACCACGTTGGTGATCACATGTCAATGTCCGATGGGCTTCTACGGAGACAAGTGTGAAAATAGTAAGTTACAATCAAACACATTTGTACACATTTTATTATCGATGAAAAATAGTATTTATAGCTGTTGCAAACTGCTTACCAACCAAAAGGACCCACGGTATAAATGCACAAAATAGAAAGTGGCCTGACGTTTCGACCCTAGCAAAGTCTTTCTCAAAAGGACTGCTTTTGTTACATCAGTAGACACGTGTTTATGTTTGTAGTCTTGTCATTTAGCCTTCGAGAAAAGACTCTGCTAGGGTCGAAACGTCAGGCCACTAACTATTTTTAAACATTTTATTATCTACGTTTTGGAAATACTCTGAAAACGGTCACGTATAAAATCCGGAAAAGAGGGCGGGTGAGGAACAATTTTCATGAAAAGTTTTGCAGGAATAACATTACATAAACGGTGTATGAAAGGAAATGCAGCGTGCACAGTTCAATAAATTATAATGGTATGGAAACTTCGTATTTCAAAATAACCATTGAGAAGTGGTTTCGTCGGCACATTTTATCAGCATAATGGGAGAACTTGACTGAGCATTTGGGAAATCTGAATAAGGTCAGTTCTGTATTACTGTTACTCAAATTGATGCATGCAAAAATAGTTTTACAAGTCAGAGCAGATAATTTACATAATGGCTTTAAAAGGCAGGGTGTGTTTTAGGTCGTTATTCAAGAAGTTAATAGCCATTAAAACTTACTTGATAAAGATCACTGGGGAATTATTGATGTAATAAAACAATTTTAACAACCCCCTTTGAAGTAACATAATTTTAGAGAAAGAGGCATTTTTTCTCACCAACATTTTTGAATCTGAGAAAGGTTTTAGGTCTCATGCCTCTGGAAGCACACAATTCCATGCATCAAGGGTGTTATTTTCTTGCAACTTCGATGACCAGTTGAACCCAAATTTTCACAGGTTTTGCTTTTTTATGCATATTTTGGGATACGGGAAGTGAGGATACTGGTCTTTGACAACTACCAAAAGTATACACTCCCTTTCAAAGTTCGATTAATACTGCACCAATCATGCTCTGTTGGGTCTAGTCAATGTGTGCATGGTCGGAGTTGCAAACAGAACTGATCTCTTCACGCTTGTGTTCATTGACGTCACAATGCTATAATGATTTGGAAAGTCTGCCATGCTGGAGCAGTAATCTTTATACAGGATATGTACAGGAATAAATTTATTGCTATCTATGTGAGGACTTTCCTTTGTTCGTCTAACTTAACACTCTCCAAAGACTTAACGCTTGAAAAAAATGTGAGGACACAAAAATACAAAGGATTCCAATGTGAGGACAGCATTGTCCCTTTTGTATTCCTTTATTCTACGGTCCCCACTCTTATGGTATTACCATTACACGTATAGGGTTAATCAGTCTTGCGTTTCATAAGTTGGCGCGGTTTTAGAATGTGTGTGTGTTCGACGTGCACATGAAAGTTCTCAAGCACGTTTACACTTATCCTATTCTTCCCCAATGAGACATACCGCTGCACGGCAAGAGATACATTAGTGAATACATCGGAGAAGGGTCTCTTATTGAAAACATTTGTTTTTATTAACTCTATTTCTTTGCTCAATGTAGTGGTTCCATCTACTTGCGAATCGATGCCATGCCAGAATGGAGCTACGTGTACGGATGTTAATGGCTCAGCTGAATGCATGTGTCCAACTGGTGTGAGTGGGACATTGTGTCAGACAGGTTAGTCTCCTGTAGACTGGTCCCCTGTCTTACTCCGCAAGGATAAAGACAGGTACTTGTCTTAAGGCCCAATGATTTCATGGATACATCACGAAGCGTTATTTTGTTCTGCGAGTGTCCGTGTGAAATGAATGCTAGGTCAAAGGTTCATTTGGCAACATCCGGTCTGGCTGGTATCTGGCGTTACTCACGAGCCTCGAAGTGTGACGTCAGATGTTCGGGCTAAGTCTCCTGAGACTATTTCCTCCCACTAAATGTTCATTCTCTTTTTATTTAAATGTATTATACAGGATTGGTTTGAAAAAAAAAAATATCATTGTTTAGTTTCAGTCTGAAAGCTGACTGGTTTTGAAGTGCATACCAGAAAAAATGTGTGTCTATGAAATTGTTTCCCTCTGAAATGTAGTCATTTTTATGAAAGACTTAATAATATCTTACCTCTAGTTTTTTCGGCTCTCGGTAGCACTATTGCATCTCATTACGTGCTTACTCTAACTAGCTTAAAATATTACCTTTTGAAAATCTCACTCGATGTTAACTTACTTTTAGTTTGAACAAAGAAACTTTGAATCCAACAGGGTATGAACCTGTGACTTCTGGAATAATGTGCCAGTACTCAACAAAATGAGCTATCAAGCACTATAAACGTCGATAAGCGGTCTCCCTATTTTGCCAATAACATTGTTCAGGGGCATGTGAATCCAGAAGTCGCAGGTTCAAATCCAGTTTTAGTCAATATTTGTTGTTGCTAACCCCTAAAAGGAGTTGGATTTTATCCCGTCAGTACTTGCAGCTTATTACTTGAGCAATGTCAACTTGGTACATCTACAAGTAGGAGGTTTTGCTTACCTTTTCTGTCTGGTAGTTGTCATTCATTTACTGCATTTGTTCGTTTGACTAGATCACTGCCAGCTCGTAACTTGTATGAATGGTGGAACGTGCGTGGTAAACAACATGAACACAGCGGAGTGTTTGTGTCCAGTTGGTTTCAATGGCGGAGACTGCGGAAATGGTAAGTGACCAGATGTGATGCCCAGTCTATAGGACATTAAGGACTTTGACTCCCGCCCCCGGGGGGCATTGCACTTGTGAAAACAGTGCATTTAAATAATGAAATGTACCCTGAATTAGTGTTACGGTGCTCATGTCAGGGTTTTAAACATTCTTTATGTTACATTCCCTACTAAGGTGTTAATTGAAGTCTCTAGTATTCCCCGGATGTGTTTGATGAGAAAATAATCCGTTTTTTAATTCCTAAAATAGTCTTTTGTGGACTTTTGAAAAGCTTCAGAAAATTAAAGAGGTTCCAGCAAACCTCGATCATGTAATAAATTGTAAAAAAGAAAAGAAATCAAGGGTCTAAAGTGCTATGAAATTGAACCTGGTGCCCAGGGGCCCTTGGAACACTCATGGATGTATGAAAACTCTTTGGTAAGGGGGGGGGGGCAGAAGGGTTGATTTGCACGAAATTGTTATGCACAGATTACAAGTCTTTTAGCTTTCTTTATCCAATTCGTTTTTTTTTCGTTCTGTACCTGATTTCCCCCAACGTTTTGCCTGAGTTTGGGAGGAGGGGCAGTTGACCCCGCCCCCTGGGTCCGTGTTTATGTACATCAAATAGGTTTCTTTATAGCTACAATGGCAAGTGGCTGAAAAAAGGTGACTCTTGACGTTCTCTTTTCAGCGATCAATTTCTGCTCACCTGCACCATGTAAGAACGGGGCAACCTGTCTGAACCTGCAGAACAGTTACGTATGCATGTGTCCTAGCACCTACACCGGCAGTACCTGTGAGACCCAAGTCGGTATGTGCAAACACTGGATACTGTTATCATTTTTTAAAACAAATCTTTGTTTGTAAACTGTCCTTGGCATCAGGTCCGACAGGCAAGGCTTAAGTCAGGCCTAAAGTCCCTATATTTAAAGGCTTACACGTTAAAGGTTATTCTACAAGATTGGTTGGGATAAAACAAATACCATTGTTTAATTTTAGTCTGAAAGCTTACTGATTATAAAGTTTATACTAAAACCATTTTTTCCTGTGATATATTTCCGTCTGAAATGAACTCTTATTATCTAAAAACCTTAAAAAAAACAAACCCCCCCCCCAAAACCAACCGCATCAGCTGATTTCAGTTGTTGCAACCAAAACTAAGAACAATGTGTTTACATGCATGTTTTTTTTTGCTAATTTCTCCCAACTCACACGACGAATTCAGCCCAAATTTTCACAGGTTTGTTATTTCATGTATAATGGTTCATCACTCAAAACGCAACACTGTCTGCAACTATTATGTCAGCTCTGACAATCCTGTATAATACCTTAAGCTGCTTTATTTTTAATACCAATTTGAAGTTTTATGTTTAATATAAAGTGAGCCAAAGTGTTTAACTGTAGGAGACAGATTTTTGTTTTCTTTTGACAAAACAATCTTTCTGAAAGCAATTTTACAAAAAGTACATAGTTTCAGTATTGAGTCTTGATACAAACTGGTAATTGTATGTTCCACCCGAAAGAGCAGTGTCATTTAGAAGGAGAACAAGGCACTGGCAGTTCAACAGAAAGGTTTTTAGAAATTATCAAATGCCCAGTAACCTTTTATATTACACAATCCTAAATCAATACTGATGCATTAAAGTGAACACAATAGACACTTTATTGAAATTTGTGAAACCAGAAGCAGTTTCATTAAAAAAAGCTGTTATAGCAACAGGAAGTGTATACTTACTAAATATCTGCTGAACTACAGTAGTCTGTTTGAAATGAACCAACATGTGTTGTATAAGTGAGTGTTGAAACTAGGGTTATAAGTACATCGGGACAAGGGGGGTGCACAATTTTTCCAAGGAGTACGTGTGGCCAATTACATCTGTAGTTTGCGTTTTGTATTCTTCTCAAATGATTCCCTTTTATTCAGTGCTCTTTTTGTGCCATTTACTTATTGAAAAAAAGTAATCTAAGGTGAAATACGCAATGCCTACCTGTAAATTCGAAAATAATAACTTAAAAACATTTAAATTATCACATAAAAAGCTTAGAAATGTAACATTTTATACTGGAAAGTTTTTATCCAAAATTCCAGATTTGAAATGAGGGGCGACACAGGTGGCACAAACACCAATTGGAAGGGCATATGCTCCACTTGTTACGCCACTTGTTGGAGCCGTGAACTTTCTAAGAAAATTGATTCTAGGAGCTGTATTTGATGTTCTATCTTTATGTTTAAGGTTTGTGTGGCAACCTGAATGGGCGCTGCATGAACGGTGCAACGTGTGATGTGGCAAACAACAGGTGCGTCTGCCAAATGGGATTTCTTGGAACTCTCTGTGATGAAGGTAACGATCGAGGATACTCTATAAAGAGACATTAGAATTTGAGTTGTGTGCTCTCATCCACCAAACTTAAACTCTCAATAATAAAGATAGGAGTTTATTTTGTAATTATGAAATGGTGCTTAGTTCGTTTTACAATAAACCTATTCCACAATTGGGTCTTAATGTATTTCTGTTAAAACCTTTATAACTCATTTAAATGACATTACAGCTGTGCTTTCAGGATACTTGATTCCCTTTTAACCAACAGCCTGATGCACCGTCCACCCCTTCCCCTATTAAACTAAATCAAGTAAATAAAATGTTTAATAGGACATTTACCGTTGAATTTTTGCTTGGTGTCGTCATTAAGCATTTGAGGGTTTATTAGTGGTTTAAAATCCGATGGATAAAGACAGGCCGCCACCACCCGAACAATGGAATTGAGTTTTTTTGTTTTTGTGAAAGCCCACTCACATGTCTTTCTGTGTTCTTCTACCTGCAGATGTCAATGAGTGTGCCTCATCACCATGTATGAACGGCGGAATTTGTCTTAACCGTAACAACAAGTTCGCATGTGTATGCAAGGAAGGATTCACTGGTACCACATGTGAGAAAGGTACGTATGGGGCTTTGATGTGGGGAGCAGGTTAAAGGTTGCTTGGCATGTCTTGGCCGAGCGGTTAAGAGGATCGGACTTCAAGCTCTGGTGTTTCTTATCAGCAGAGCGTGGGTTCGAGTCCTGGTCTTGACACACTTGTGTCCTTCAGCAAGTCACTTGACCATAATTGCTTCGTCTTTCAGATGGGACAAAAAGCCGTAGGTCCTGTGTGTTGTGTAATGTTCGTAAAATAACCCAGTAACACGTATCGCTAGGAGAATGGGTTTGCCCCGGTGTTTCTGGCAGTTGCTGCTGAATGCGCCGCAGCACCTTGTAAACCCTTCTAAGGTGCTACATAAGTTGGTTTCATAGTTCAACAAATTTCAATAAATCGTCTTAAAATGGTACTGTTTGTTCAAGCGCCCTCGGTACCTTATTGGTAGATACGTGCGCTATGTTAGACTTGTTATTATTATGCTGCACAGAGGACCACGCTGCTGCTGTCCCATAAACAGATTGGCAATTCATGATTAGGATAGTTTTACTGATCTGAAGCAGCATGCACTAGGGGGAACTTTTTCTTCCTGCATCGGCCGATCAATCTACATGAGAACATTGCTCACTTCTAGATGTTAAGCATGCTAAAATGTCGCAAGGACATAATTCAAAGGTTGGGCAAGCCTTGTTTAGAGGATGTCTTTGTATAGTCGCTGCTTTGATGGTTTTGCTTGACTGAAAGGAGCTGAAGACGTTGGTAAAGAGGTTGTTTAAGGAGCAAGACTAGGCAGGAACATTCACTGCAAAAACCGGGGTGTAGACTTGATTCTCTTGGTATCCATATGTGACAAACACTGACACGGTGTTAATTTCACCACAAACACAATAATGTAGATAACTAACGCCTCGTTGGTGTTATCACCTACAGGTACCAAGAAAAAATCAATTTGAAACCACCGTTTTTGCAGTGAACGGATCTTGTTTAACAAGGGGAGCTCACAATAGTAATCAAGAATGTTTCATCAATCTCTAAGCAATGTTGTACTTCCACTTTCTCTTTACTTCATCATTGGCTGCCTGTCTTCACAGCAAGCCCACCAGATAATCTACGGCAATTTCTAAGCACTCTTAGCACCGCTGAGCCATAAGGAGCTACTACAACGCACTGCGTGACCTGTTTGTCTTTGTTGCCCGATCCACATATCCCAACGAGTGAACATTAGCATTGCATGATAGCTGAGAGAATATTCCATTGTGCAATAAATTTCACAGGAGTTCATTTCCAAATATGATCTTCAAAGGCTGACAATTGTTTTGGTGAAAAAGTTGGCTGTGACTAAGAAAAAAAACTACGAAAAAATAATCCAACTATTAATCTCACAATTTACGCACACTCGAAACATCCTGAAGAGCATTGAATTAGTGACCATTTGCAACAACAAAAATTGCAAGGTCAAAAGCAAACACTTCATTGGGTAACATTATTTGCTTATGGATGGACTTATCACTGACCGATTTTCTATCGCGAAACCAGCTTCAGATCCTTCGCCAGACTTGTCATACCAATGTCAGTCATTTGCTCTTAAAAAAAACCCAAAGCATAAAGAGTTTAACAAGTTTTTTTTAACCTTTGGACATCTTTTTGGATATGAATTCTCTATCAACAAGAAGCCATGGTGTTGGACAACTCTCTTGGATCACCAGTTGATCCCTCAATGTAGCCTGTCACTGCTTTGTAAACTTTACCTAAGGGTGTGTCAGAATTGGTGACTACGGCTATGGCTATGGCTATGGCTATGGCTACGGCTGGATCGCCGCGTCAAGATGTGTTGAATCATAAGCTGCCCTACCAACACCCTTAGCACCAGCTGTAGCCTTCAATTCGGACACGCCCTATTTCACTGCCAAAACAATTTGTTTTCGTTTATAGCAGGGCCCAATCCCACAGAGCTTCTTTAAACCCCCTTTTTTTTCGCTAAGCACCAAATAATTTTGCTCACCAGAAAAAGAGCCACAGTACCATATCACACTGTTATAACTTTCCTGCTTAGTTTTGCTCAGTAGAAAATGGTTATAGGTAGAGTCATCGTTTGGTTTTTCGTCATTGTTATGCTGATTTGTAGGCCAGATTGCCAAGAAAGATACAATAAAAGTCAATTCTGAAAGTTTCAGCTGAATACAGCGCCTAGAAAACAGCAAAACTGTTACGGTATTTTCAAGCACATCGAATCCGTCCACATTAAACGAGTTTTTCTTGGGAAATGATTTTGCCTAAAAACCAACTTTACAAAATAACAATCTGGCTCTACCTTTAAGGAGCTCTTTGCAAAATGGGCTCAGATTTTTAGAAGTAGTTAATTTGTTATCACTTTGTTGATTTTAAAGCACTTTCATCGCTGCTTTTGCTTTCCACCTGGTCAACTAATTCTAGCTAGATAAAGGTTGTAGGCTATTTTTTAGAACTTGTGGTCCTAAAAGTTATTTCGTATATTGTCTTTGTGGTAAGGTTGCAGTAGCACCATGTAAACGTCTGGTAAGAGTTGTTTTTCGAAAAGTAGCCAGTCATTTTTCAATTGCGCTACTGAGTCAAGTCTGTGTAGATTTGATTTCCAATACACAAATTATACATATTGTATTCGCAATCAAACTATTGTAAGATGTGTGCGTGATAGTAGATTATACCACACTTGGCAATTGTTTTTTCATTCTGAGAACTGAATAGCATGGACATGTAAATATTTCAAATGTCACCATTTCCTTCTATAATTTAGTTATATTTAGTTTCCCCCTATGTTCACTGGCAGACTGTGTTATTTCCAACGTAGGTGCTGAGATTCAAAATAGTATGTAGTATTTAACACGTGTAACGTATTTCCAATACCCAATTATTCACTATTTTGAATCAAACAGTTATAAGATGTGTACGTGTTAGTAAATTATACTTCTCGGTGGTTGGGCATTTTTGTTTACTCTGATACCCCTAACTGAAATGCACAGATATGTAAACATTCAAAATGTCTCTATTTCTATCTAGGATTTATTTAACTCTAACATTGTTAGTGTTCTTCCCTGTTCTCATTACCCCCTTCATCATTATTATTAATTCACTTGCAGGTTGTGTTATCTCAAGCATCTGAAACTCAAAGCATATAACCGAAAGCACAGTTTGGATTCAGCTGCAATATACACATGTAGCTTGTAACACATGGGTTCTTGTTGTACTAAATAATACAGTCACCTTGTTGAAGTCACTTTCTTCTTGTTTTTATAACACGTCTTTGTGTTCAAAATTCAATGGACGAAATACCTTCATGTGGTTACTTTACACTATATTTTCTGTCCAATCAATCTCAGTAGCTGTGTAACAACTTTGATAACATAAATTCTAGCACCTTAACCCGAGTGTACACTAAGTTCTTCTCCAAATGGTCTAAATTGCAAAACATTTGGTGACAAATTTTCACAATGGGTGTTATCAAATGTAGATACCACATTGTACACCATGGGGTGTTAAAGTAACACACATTTCTGCCAAAACAATTACAATGGTGTTATTTTAACACCCTACGATGTTAATTTAAATTTTCTATTCGATATATATACGTGACAACACCCATGGTGTCAATTTTAACACCCCAGTTGTTTTGCAGTGTACATACATCTGGTCATAATCAGGCCTGATACGTCATGGAGGCGGGCTTATGCCATTGTGCCCCTGGTCACAGCCTTGGTGCCCCATAAAATGTTACAGCGAAAATTCACATCATAGAGATCCCTTTGTTGAGGAAGAACTGGCTTTGTCCTGAAAAGAATGAAGCAAACGGCCCGATGAATACAAGCCCCCACAATCAAATCCCTGTAGCGTAGACGTACTTGTACATGTAACCAGTTAACAACCTCATTTTGCGAAACTGTTTGCTTTTTTACTTTGGCAGCTGAGAACCCAGGGAACAAAGCATCGACTAGCCCGATTGCCTTAGAGCCATGGTGGATAGCACTGATAGCTCTTATCGGTGTTCTCTTCGTCATCTTTCTCATCATTGTCATCTGCACCATGAACCGTACTCACGATGAACCCAAGAAACCAATAATCTAACTTTGCTGAAGCCTCTTCGCAATTTTTTTTACAAATTGTATTGTTTTTATTTATAACTTTTTTTTTAATGTGTTGTTCACAGATTTTCTAAACTATGTTGTAGAGTTTCTCACCACTGTGGTGTAAACTTTTTAGATTTGGCGAAATTAATGCTTTGGTTGTATGAAGTTGCATGAGTTTTTTGCTAACATTTTGGCTGTTACCTCTGACTTACTGATGGTCGATGCCAACTAATTTTTCTGTGTTGTCTTATTATGCAATTTTATTAAACCTGCCGGCTCAAGAGCTTTGCATGTAAACCTATTTCAGACTCCACTCTTCACTGCAGTTCTGATTTGCTAACAACAATTTGCAAGTAGTTCACTTCACCAAACGTTACATGCAAGTATGTTGCAATTGTTGATCTTTTTGACGAATTCCAAATGAATTGAAGAGACTTCGGCGCAGAACATTTTTAAAGGTGTAAAAGAAAGAAGTAATATGCATTGAGAAAAAAGAATTATAAAATATATCCATTGGTATGACGACATGTTAGTGTATAAAAGGGCCTATTTTGTAGGGTTTCTTTGACCATAGTGCCTTAGCAAAAATATTGTACAGTTTAATTACTTTGTGGTGGCCAGTTGGACAGACTTTGTCAGTTACATGACCTTTAACGGGAGTGACACATTATGGTGTTCATGCATTGCTATTGAACATATCTATTTTCAGTTACTAATTACTTATTGGATTTCAAACAGTGACACGGCACTAATTGTTTAGCTTGAGGTCTTGAGTAGATTTCAGCTCTGACAATTTATTTATCTTATACAACAGAAACATCTTTGAAAAAAATTCCATTCCCAGTGATAAATGAAATGCTTGGCTGGCGATAACTCGGGAAAAGAATTACATGGATTTGAGGAAAACATGGTATTAATGCAAGTTAATTTGAAAACATGAATAATTGCATTAATGGTAATAATGGATTCTTATAAAGTGAATAAATCCTTGCTAGATCAAGGCACTTTACAACATTATCCATCTTCATCAGGCGTACTTAAACTGTCTCAAGTTCCTGGGTATGCAACATAAAACACCAGGCTATACTTCTGGTATTATTACACAGAATCTATTAAGTATAGTCATGATTTACTTCAAGTTCAGACTGTGGATACAAAACAAACACGTATTGGATTCTTACTGAATGCTTTAGACTTGCGTGTTTTTTGTCGTAGAGGGTCGGAAAGGAAAACTGGTAGACTCAAAATAGGAGTGTCTATCAGTTAAAGTAAACTTAGTTAAATTATAATATTTTCTTCAAAAAGTTCTGTGCAAAAACTGTCTTCTGGAGAAGAATGATAAAGACATATGAAGATTGCAGTACAACTCATAAATTTGCATATTTTATGCGCGTTTTCTCTAATTAAATTAACTTGGTGATATATTTAGTTCATGTTTATGTGTGTATTTTGGTAGGTGAATAAATCATGATCAGTAGGTGGAAAGTTTAAAGTTAAATTGAAAGAAATATTCAAGTCCTACATAAATTTGTAAAGCCTTTTTAAAATCCTTTAATAAATATGTAAGAAAGGTGAGGGAGATTTTTTATACGCTTTTACTGCTTTTTACGAAATGACTTCTATGCAAAAAATAGACCGCAAACCTATATCTTCGTGTTTTGACGAACCGGGGACATTTGGGACGCTAGGAGTCAGCGGACTTACCGGGTAAATCATTGTTCTCGGTAATCTGCGCATGCTCAGAACTACGCAAACAATGGACGTTTACCTGGTAAATCTGCTGCCACCTAGCGTTCCAAAGTCTCCCATTGAATGATAGTCGATGTGAAACTTTGTACGAGTTTCAGTATTTTTTTTTATTAATCACAATAAAAATAAAAATCACGTTTTAAGTTTGAAATAAACCTTCAAACTGATTTTTATTTGAAGCACGATTTGCATACCCGGTAGTGCTTAAAGTATTGATACAGACTTAACTGTTTTAAGCAGGCAGCAGTTTAGGCCTACACTTGAATATGTACACAAAATAATGTATAAAACAAATTAAAGCAAGCAAACTAAAAAAGGCAGGTAAACATTTATGCATAATATACGGCCACCAAATGTCATCATATAGAGCTGCTTGAAGAGCAGAAAATATTGCTTAGCAGAAAAAAACCCCAGAATACCAGTCACAGATGGTACATATGATATAATTATGTTGCTGGTAAACCATGCTCCGGTGAGCATAATGTAGTTGTGCTAAGCTACGTTTTGTGCTTATAAGCAGCTCTATATAATTGGGTCCTTGATTGTGAAAGATGTATAATTTAACTTGGTATAATGAGCTAGCTTCAATTAAACCACATTTGAGTAAATGATTGTTTTATACAATGTGTCTTGTCTTTTTAAAGTTTACTTTGCGTCATCAGGTCTAATTCTTTACAGAGCCCGTAAAGGGACAAGTTTTTATTTAATTTTTTTCCTTTTTTAACAATATTTCGTTCCCTCAAAATATGTTTTTGTCCCTCGGAACATTGATTTTCCCCTCGAAATAATATTTCGTTCCCTCGAGATAATTTTGTGGTCCCTCGAAACAACATTATGATCCCTTGAAACGTTATTTCGAGGGGATGAAATAACATATAGGTTTTCCCTGCCATTTTCAGCAAAAAAATCAGTCCATTTCATTGACACGCATTCAATTTCACGCATTTCCCCCTCATCCATTCAAACTAGGTTTTCTTTTTAGCTATTAATTCATTCAAATTCGTTTTCGTGCACACATGATTTCGTTTCGGCGGGGGGGGGGGGGGGGGGGGGGGGTGGTAAGAGGGAAGTCTCTGAGCGGGGTGCTCATACCCCTGCACTTTGGTTACTCCTCTAATGGAGACTAACGTTCCCTACACGTATACATGACACACATTGGTAAGCTTGGGTGTATCAGGTTTGAAAAGAACTTGACACAAAAAATATAAATCAACTGACAAAAGTAACAATGCTTTAGGCCTAAATGATGTGTGAATGTTTACACGTAAACGATTTGCTCTATATGCTCACCAGACCACAATCCAGTTCACATTTTCTGGGACGATTACACTGTTGCATGTTTCTTGACTCTTTTGAAGGAGTCGGCCGGAGACTGGTTTTGTCCTGAGCGCTTTCTTCAACAGGCCTAGTACACTCTTTTTCATCGAAGCCTTTGATTAATTTAAAGTATGAGGGTATAAGACTTGCTAATTAACTGACATGCTTTACAAAATTGAGGGAATGACAATTTTTGTTCTCAAAAGTCCACATCGCTTTAAAATCCATGTCCATGACTGTCCTCGTTTTTTTTTTTTTTTTTTTTTTTTTCGTCGTTCCTTTGTTCTTTTTCAGGTGGTGGTATATAAGTATAAGCCCTCGCTTTTTACACTAATTTCTTACTCGTTACACGTTTTGGGGTGTTTGCATGACCAGCAATGTCTACAAAAAGTTTCATTGCATTGAAAAAGGAAATTACAAACCCCATCAATTGAAAAAAGCGTGTAAAACTGTTAAATGTTTACAGCATGAATGATAAAATGTGAGTCGTTAGGCTACTCGTCCCACCTGCCTATGTGAAAAACGCCCATTAAACATCAAAGTAAAACTCACACTTTAATCGAGGTATAAAGAAAGTAAATTGTAACAAAACGAAGTGAATGAAAACGGGAGAACAAATTTGGATGAATCATGGAATACCGCCTTCATTTGATCTATATTTGGCGCCTACGTAGAGTCAGTTGGGTGTGCAATGGTGAGCCTACACCCACACCACGCGAACAAACAACTGGACTTTTTCTGGTTCCATTGTGGTTTTAGTCGGGCTGTCTGCGTGCACGTATGTGTACAATGTACTTGGGTATCAATATTTAATATGGAACCGAAACAGCAAAATTACCTTCCATTGTGCGGAGATTTGAATAGCTAACTGGTACCCCCTTTATACGTACTCGGTGATGCGCAGAGTGTATAGCGGTGACTAAAGCATGTTGTTGAAGACGTCACTGAAAGCAAAAGCTGCGGAATGTAAAGAAGTGCATTGAAGCGCGAACTGGGTGTAAAGTACCAACGTATATCAGCTATGCGTATTAGCAACGAGAAGGTTTTTCTAAGGCAGTTTTATAAGCATTTTTAACTTGAAGTCAGAAAGAAAAGGAGTTTTAATTCATGAAGGATTATCGACCGAAGTTCGTAACTGTATTAAAAAAAAAAACTACTCCAGTCTGTGGTAGACCGTCCTCCGATTATGATCGCAATTGGAAAAGGGGATATTTATTCCACGATGGTGCTCGTATTTTTGTGTCTGGCTATGGCACTGGTTCCCGGTACTCACGGACTGCCGATTGGCGTTCCTGCAGATGCTTGTGTTACGCTAACACCGGACCACATCAACCCAGCGACTAATTCGCCTTTTCCTCCTCGGAGTGGACCGACTCCGTATGTATTGATCGCCCAGCCTAAAACTTACACAGCGGGCCAAGTTGTCACAGGTAACGTTCACTACTAGTACTAGTACATCCATGTAATATGCATTAACAGCTGCTATTCTTAATTGTTCACAATGTTTACTTTCTTGTCTCTGAGAGTGACGTTAACAATGTCCTCATCGAAGGTTAACAACTCCTTTATACTGTGCATCACGACAATAGGCATCTCGCCATTTTGTTTTCTTGATGGAAAATTTACCATCAACTTTTGGCTACAAGTATTAATATTTATATGTACACAATACGTCAAGCAAGTAGTGACTTTCTACTTTTGAAACTAAGAAATTTATTCATTCCATCCTTTAGATTTCTTCCAAACCTTCGAAAACAATTTTTTTTCTTTTTCTGTATTGTTACGAAGTATTTATATATTTTTTCGTTCAATGTCCCAGAAGAAATTTATGACTTCCTGGATCATATGAAAAAGGTGTTTTTTTTCTAACACACACATACATAATATATATATGTATTGTTACCACCAATCTGGCGATGTATCTGTAAATATTTTCAGTTTCAGTTTGGGAAGTATCACTAAAAAAGATGAAAAAATGCGTACAAAATAAAATGTACTAAATAAAACTAAAGTTTGTAAAATTAGGAAAAAACGATCTCGTAAGAAATCTGTTTTTGGTTACCTAAATGATTTATGTGTTTATTTTAATTGTTTCCTTTTACATCACAAAGTCTTTAATTATGAAACAGACAGTTTTCCTCAGAAAAAGCAGCCATCTCAACTAACAGCGATATTACCTACATGTCCCATACTGTAACTTAAAGGTCCCGGTTATTTTTCAGAAATGGAGAGCTCAAAAATAGTCGCAGACGGTCTTCATGTTTTGTGTGATCAACGATATAGTATACATGAAACATAAAACCTGTGAAAATGTTCGCTTAAACTGTTGAGTGAGTCAGGAGAAAATAGTGAAAACATGTAAACACATACTGTCTTTGATTTTGGTTAATATAGGTATTAATTTGTCTAAAGGTTTCCAGATACTGTTTTTCTCGAATATTACTTCATTTCAGAGGAAAATGTTTCACAGAAAAATGGTTCTAGTGGGAACTACATGATCAGCAGGCTTTCAGACTAAAACCAAACGTGTGTTTTAATCCTGTATACCTTTCACCTCTAATTGTACGACACTATACTATTTATAACAAACTGTCACAAAGCATACGTGTTGTGAAAAAATACAAGTGGTTCACACTAAACTTTGTCAGAAGCACAACAATTTATCGTAACACTCTAATCAATCTGACAGCAAAAAAAAAAAAAAAAAAAAAAAAAACCCACAAAAACAACAACAACATCATTAACTATCCAAAACTACCCCCCCTAAAAAAAAGTGGGACAATTTTTTACTTGAAACTCCATGAAGTTGATTACGCAGTTTGAACTGTCCGTGAGATTTAAAAAGCAAAATCAAATTGTGGAGGAATCATACCACTTACAAACTACCTACAGGTGCCAGTGTGTCACGGGGTTTTTCTGTTAACTGGCGTGCCTCTTCCCCATACGGTAAATTAACATTGGACTGAAGGAAAAGTTGAGTCAAAAGATGACACTATCAGATGAAACTTCTGCACGAGTCGCCATGTGGGAGAACACAATTCACAGTGGGGGGGGGGGGGGGGTCCCTCTGACACCGGCAGTATTCAAGACAACACCCTTTAAATCCCATTTGATGATACATCATGCACGTAACTGCAGCGTTTCACTTTGGTTTAGACTAAAGCACCTACATGTTGTCAAACATACTGCTATCTCAAATAATATATCATGATTGATTTTTTCCCCACAAAATACACAGTGTCCTCACCTCAGATCTACATGCGGGAAAACTCGACCGCAGATTCCAATTTGCTTTTATAAGCAAATTTCTCGGGTCAACTTTTTTTCCGGTCGGATGCATACGCAAGCCACCCAAATTGTTTGCTCTTGAATTTATTTTTTGTTGTCCACAGCTATTGACAAAAGTGGCCAGGGACATATTCTGTAATCCTTCAAATTTAAGCCGATTTCTTTCGAACTTGCAAGAGGAATTTATGGATGCATGAATGAACAGGAGGGTGGCTAGGAGGCCAGTCTAAACTGAAGGCCCTACACCATTGTCCAAGCACAAACAATATTTTCAACAGAGAGTGGGAAAGAGGGAGGAATGTCAAATATATTAAGGAGGGCATTTCTAAAGCTATATTAAATGCGCCTCAAAACGTGACTACATGTATATGGCTATCGGAACAATGTTGGACATTGATGGAAGTAGTTTATAAAAATGAAATCATAGCAGTGTGTTTCTGTTTGAAAGGTACAACTCCTCTAAGGTAATTAAGGTTCATAGCCACCGCTATAATAATTATAATAATAATAATTATTATTATGTTATTTGCCGTAAAAACAAGTACGTAACAAAATACAGGACAGTTTACCCCAAGATGGGCGAGGGACAGCAATAAAAACCAACATAATATTACCTTAAATCTATTGCCCCAAATCTAGGGTACACAAAGATATAAAGAAAATATAAACATTATTGTACACAGAGCAATAATATATACAGGTAATTATACAATACCAGTAATAAATAACTAGTAACAATAGACACATTTCTCACGAACAGAAACCTGCAATCTGTTGTTTTTCATGGATTGTTAAATGAGGCATGGCAATAATTGCAACGATCCACGATACATTCAGTTCACTTTATATGTACATACTAAAGTCAGGCCTGGATTTACACAGAGGCCACGGCGATGTTGCCCCTGGTCTTGACCTTGGTGCCCTTTTAAAGGTTTCACATAGACTCTAAGATTTTTCATTGCATTGGCCCTTTGAAATTAAAACGGCCTTGTCCTCTCATGATTCCATGCCTGGCAGTTCCTTTTAAAAAAAGAGTAAACAAACGAAAAACAAAAACACCAACAACCACATTTCAATAATTCCTAAGTCTGAAAATAAAGTCATGAAATGTTTGCTACCCGTATTTTTCAGTCACTGTTGAGAGTTGGTTAGGAGTGATTGACATTGACTTCGAAGGAATCTTACTACAAGCAAGAGTAGGTAACACTCCTGTAGGTACATGGGCGCCCAAAGATGGGTACACACTTTTGAACTGCTCCAGTACGGGCGACTTTCTCACCCATAGCAGCAATGCCACCAAGGAACCCGGTGTACAGTTCCAGTGGACAGCACCATCGACCCTCTCAGGAATAGTCACTTTTACGTGAGTATACATGTGTGTATTATTTATCATGATTTCAATTTCATTGAGGAAGTTGATTTTTCTGAAACTGATCTGTTGAGTCTACCGAAATAAGTTTGCATTTTTGGGATATACTATTCTGATGTGCTTTTACCAGAGAAATTAGTTTTATCTTGATTTATCTTGAATTGTACCCAATTGGGCACAACTGCTAATAATAACTCTCTCGTTTGTATGTTGTTTGGTAAGGGTTGGGTGTGAATAGTACAGTATCAGAGAATAAATGACATAATTATAACTCATTTAACAGCACATACAATCATATACATACATTTGAGGCATTTATGTAGCACCCAAGAACGCAGCGCATTGTAGAATGGGAATAAATAATTGAGGATACGCTTCTTAATTTTGCATAAAGAGTTAGTTAAGGAGTTGGTGAGTGCATTCAAGGTTAGGGGAGCTAGTTGTAGATTAGATCAGAAGCAATTATATCAATTTTAGATGGACAGAGAAACAATTTATGATAATGGGACTTTAACTTATGACCTCCAGATTTAGATTCTGGTGCTCTCCCCAAATGAGTATTTCGTAATTTTTTCACCGAAAAATTACCTAGTAAATGACCTCTGTTAAATTGGGTTGAACAAAAGAACATTTAACACGAGCGGGATTTGAACTCGTGACCTAAGCGCTCAACCAACTGAGCCATCTAGCCCTAATGTTTGCGCTCTGTCTATTTTGTTCAATATTTTGTTCGGGTGCCAGTCAGAATCCATTCAACCTCTAACTGCCGTTTAGACACCAGGTATCTCATCCAAGTTTATCCCCCTGCCGAATCCCAGGTTGTATCGTGAACTTGTTGTGATCTCGCGGGTTTATACGGCAGTTAGGGGTTGAATGGCTGACTCTGGCTGTCACCCGCCAACAATGGTTATGTTACACAATAGGAAGGCCATTATTTTTGTTTGATATTTCATTCAAAATAAATGAAGAATAAAACTGCATTAACACACACAAAAAAGAGATTCAACACAATGCTTGGGAGGAGGGTGGCTGGTTGTGTTTTGGTCAACAAATATATTTTATTCTATTTTTTTTTAACAGGGCAACGATAGCCAAAAACAAGGAGACTTTTTGGACTCCCCTTACAGCTGTTATCACAAATGGTGCACCTGCTGGTAAGTGAATTAATTCGATTTTTATTGTATATTATGTTTTAGACCCCCTACAAACTTTTACATTTGATTTTAAAACAATTGCAGTAAGTTGACCAACTATTTAAAACCTTTGATATGGTGCAAAACCATTCTTATACAAACGATTTCCTTTGTCCTGTTATATTGTTCAATTTTCAAGCAAAAAGATTAAGCTATCAAAACCATAGACACCTGCAGATAGTTAAGGGTTGCTGACAACCAATTGCGTAACTGGGGGGTGGGGGGTGGGGGGCGATAGGGGGAAGGAGGCCTCCATCAGACCCATTCCTCCTAGTTGCCCCCCCAAATGAGATTGAAACAATTGTACAAACAAGACGGGTTTGATATAGAAAAGCCCCTAAGAAAAAAGTTAAAATAATAAAAACAATAACTATAAAATAATACTTACTATGTAACTGCTTACCGCATGACATAAACCTTCATAATGAATAGTTCTAGGTACACTGAGCTTATACTTTTAGCAGTTAGTTTGAGTTAATTTCACAACTTTTTCTTCTTAACTTTCGGTTACAGGCGCATGTTCCAGCAGCCCATGCTTAAACGGGCTATGTCTTATTAGTAGCACAAGCAGCTCCTACGCTTGTTCATGTAACACTGGCTTCACAGGAACACTTTGCGAAAATCGAATTGTCCGTAAGTAGATAAAACGAAGAAGCTTGTTGATTCCATCAGCTTTAGCTGTTGGTTACCAGTTGAAATAATAATACATAATGATAATTTTACAAACCCATGTATGAAGTAACTTGAAAGTTTATTCATCTCAGATTCATGGTGACTTGAAATGTGTAAACACGACCATAGCTCTCGATCTTTATCATCAGTCACGGTCACTCTTTGCTTGTGATGACTCACTTTATTTTTTGTCAGACGATTCTATCCTTTTTTTATAGCTAGTACATAAACACATGTTACATTGAATTGAATTAAGTATGACGCCGTGTGAGCGGTCATGGTGTACTGCTAATTCCTGCTTGAGGGTGGAAAATTGTGTATGTTCCATCTTTTTGACAAAAAGAATGTTTTCCTTATGGTTTTGTTTGATGTTGTATTTTGGATTTGTTTGTTGGGGTGTTTGTTTGTTTGTTTGTTTGTTTGTTTGTTTGTTTGTTTGTTTGGTTCTTTGGTTTGCCCCTCTCCCTCGGGGGAGGGGCGGCTTGCTAAGAAAAATCCCATCAGAAGGCCGAATTTACTAACAATCTTACTCCTGTTTTCATATTTCTTTCGTCACTACAGCAAAATGTGGCAACGATTTGGAGTGCTACGAAGGGACATGCTTTCAGGCAGCAGACAATCCATTTAGATTCGTGTGTGGTTGCACTAATGGATACTGGGGGGACAGCTGTAATATGAGTAAGTCTTAAAAACCCCAACAGTACCACATCCTTAAAAATCGGGAACTGAAGTAAAAAATGCACTTTGAAGGGCTAAATAACAATTGCTTGTCACTGGAGACGGGCATACCTATCTCATCCAAGTCCAACCATTTTGATTGGATTACCTGGATGAATCAGGAAGGTCTAAAGCTAGGACTAGGGTTATAGTTCGAACGAAGGTTTAGACCTACGTTGAGTTTGTGCTGTCATTTTATTTGGCCCATATTGGTTCTTTAAAATGTTTGAATCAACTGGTTTCGGATCGACTCAAACTTTGATTTAGATAGTTTGTCCTGTATTTATTACATTTTCAACAACATGGAAACAAAATAATGTTGAAGTGAGTTGAAACCGTATTGAATCTGGTGATTCTGCCTACACATTTTGATTGCATCATAGCCACACCCGTGTCAGGTATCCAACAAATGCTGCAATAATATACGTAATCTTATTAACAGGGACCCGACTTTTGAGTAACACAGCCTAATGAAGGGCGAAACTGAAATACAACTGAACAAAAAGAAGCTTTGTAGCTGTAGCTTGAGGTGTTATTTTCATTGTTTGTACAGGAACAACGGCCTGCCATCCAACTAACCCTTGTAAGAATGGGGGAACATGTTTCTTGAGTAATGACAATAGCCAAAATCATTTCTGCTCGTGTGCTCCGGGATATGAGGGACCTGCCTGTGAACAGCCATCAGGTAAGGCCATTTTATTTCCTCAGTCGTAGAGGGATCCAGGATCTTTTCTCAAAGAGGGATTGTGATCTATCGATTGTGGACACTTGACCACAGGGCTGGGAGGGGGGGGGCATTGGGGGCCTGAGCCCCTCCCCTGTACCCATCAGGGCTCTTTTTTTGAGGGGGGGGGGGTAGATAAAAAAGAAAACTATCTTGTTTAGAATGACCAATTAAGGCCTAGAGGGGGTGTTGGCACACACAAAACCTGCTGATCGTATTTATATATATGTATTTTTTTCCAAATTTAAGGTGACCCCCCTCTAAAAAATAAAACCTTCGAAAACGATTTTACATTTCACATGGGCTAATATTCCTTGTTTGCATTGTTGGATTGATACAAAATTTCATTTAATACACAAAATGATTCTCTTTTAAATGTTTTCTCTTTTAATCTGGTTTAATGTGTTTGCTTAGTTCCCAACCAACCCTGCGATTCTAATCCTTGCCAAAATGGCGGCAATTGTGCTAACAATGGTAACGCATACAGCTGTACATGCAGCGCAGGTTATGAAGGATCCAACTGTGATACGATGAGTAAGTAAATTAGCTTAGTGCCTATTGATCATTTTAACTCACATGTGTTTATAAAACCTCACATATCGTTTAATGCATTGTCCACTCCCCATGTGTTTGAAACCCCACAATCTTTTTAAAGCAAAATACCCAGTTGATCGTTGCATGTATCTTTAAAACGTGGTACCCAGTTTAACTCTGCAAGTGTCTATAAAACCTTACGGAGTGTTTAAGCGTGCTTCCTCTGTTGCATCTAAAACCTCACTAGTTTTTTAATGCATGTCCAATTTTACTTTGCATTTTATGTAAAGACTCAATAACCATTGCAGGAAAAAGAGAACTTAAAAGTAAAAAAACCTTTTGAAAATGATTGTCAAATGTATCTAACTGAACAAGAAAACATACACTCCCCACACTGAACTAGAAAACAGTTTTGCAGTAGATTGTTTTACCAAGTGCGTCACTCATAAACAGTCAATTTCCTTGCAACCTTTTTTAATGTCCCTCGAACAGCTTTTAAACAAAAGCATACAAAAGTTGAGGTTTGGAATGAAATAAGAAAATTTGATATTGTTAACAACAAATTATGTTGAAACTCATTATTTGAATTCACTAATTTGAAGTGTAGCAGCTATTTGAACATTTCAATGATACTGTCAGCAGTTATACATACGTTTACGATCTTGAAATAGAAAAATGTGAAAATTGTCAAAAATAAATTAATACTTCTTGATACATTATTTGAATTCTTTATAAGATCAACCCACAACAGTTCGTATGTGTTTTGTGCTTAATGGTCTTGAGTCATGTTGGTTGTCATGTAAGTTTCAATGCCTTCATTTTAGTTACATCTACAACGACAGCACCAACCCAACCTTGCGATTCTAACCCTTGTCAAAATGGCGGCGTTTGTGTTAACAATGGTAACGCATACAGCTGTACATGCAGCGCAGGTTATGAAGGATCCAACTGTGAAACGATGAGTAAGTCAAAGCTTTAATGCACATTTTAACTCTGCATATTAATCCAGAGCCTAAGATTTAATAATAACATTTGTCAAACATGACTTAACTTTTTCTCCTTCGATTATTCTTAAATATGTGCGAAAATCAGTATAAATAGTTTGCTGAAAAAAAAGCTTCAACATAAGATTCAAATAGATAGCAACTCTACCAGTAGGAAATGTACAGCTTGCTAGCACAAAGTGTTGACAAAAAAATAACAGATTGTTCAAACGTTAGGGCTGCTAAACAATTTTCTGCTGAGTCAGATTAATATGCTTTTTTATAAATAGGCAGTCTTTCTTGTATTACGGATAAAAATACCACTCAGAAACCAAACTATTACGATGCAGTTCACTACGGACAATACAAAATGAACAGGCTTTCAAAAGATTAGCTCGGTTGTGGCTACCAACATGTCACAGCCATCAGACTGCTCTGATAAATAGAAAGATGTTTTGTGAAATGAAATAATTGTTAGCCCTGGGTTGTCATGTTACCATGTCTATTCATGTATTGATATAATGTCATTCATGCAGAACAAAAAAGTGTGTTTGTGTTCATACTTTCGTTATAGCTTCGTTCACATTGACAAGCGTCAACCCAAACCTGTTATTAACACAACAATTCAACTGAAAAAGTTATGTTGTTCACGTCTGCAGATAGGCGTGTGTTTTATGTCACCTATTTATACATGTTTTTTAATCTCTAAAACATAACGTCTTCGTTTAGTTACATCTACATCGACAACACCAGCCCAACCTTGCGATTCTAACCCTTGTCAAAATGGCGGCACTTGTGCTAACATTGGTAACGCATACAGCTGTACATGCAGCGCAGGTTTTGAAGGATCCAACTGTGATACGATGAGTAAGTCACAGCTTTAATGCATATTACTCAATTACAACTCTGCATATTAATACAGAACCTGACGCTTTAAAACATAACATTTTGTCAAATATGCTCTTTTATGACAGATAAGAAAAAGCTCTTCACCTTTTGCTCCTTCACTTGATTTTGCTAGTTTGGTTATTCTAAATTAGGCAATTTTTGCTAAAATTAGTGAAAAATTGTTTGCTGAAAACAAAGCTTCTATTTTAGAATAAAAAAAGATAGTACCCCTACCGAGTTAGGAACATACAGCTTGCTAGCACAAAGTGCTGACTAATATTTATCCGATCTTTCAAATACGCTACAGGCAAATCCCGTTGCCTGAGATAAGCTATTTTTTTTTGATAGGCATCCTTTCTTTTATCATTGATTAAAAAAAAAACTTCACCGAGCACAAACTATTACAATAAAATGCACAAGACGTTTCAAAATGATGCAAAAGGGCCCAACAAAAGCGTGTCTCGGGTTGTAATTATCATGTCATCCCCCATCAGACTTCTCGAAAGATGTTTTAGTGAAAATAATTACATGTATGTAAATGTCAGCCAGATTTCACAAAAATACATTCGTTTTTGTCCACGTATGATCAATGTTCGATGTGCTTAGAGAGCCACAATGTTTGTCATGTTTTTATGTAACACGTCTATGTTTAGTTACACCCACATCGGCAGCACCAACCGTACCTTGTGGTTCTAACCCTTGTCAAAATGGCGGCACTTGTGCTAACAATGGTAACGCATACAGCTGTACATGCAGCGAAGGTTATGAAGGATCCAACTGTGATATAATGAGTAAGTAAAGTAGCTAAATGCCAATTAATCAATTTAACTCATATATGTGCATATAAAACCCCACGAAATGTTTAGTGCAGGGTCTAATTTAACTTTGCATGTATTCATAAGCCTCACAAATTATCATATGCGTGTTACCCAATTTAACTCTGCATGTACCTAAAATCTCTTCAATTATTTAAGCACGTTACCCAATTTGACTTTGCATGTACCTAAAACCTCTTCAATTGTTTAATGCATGTTACCCAATTTGACTCTGCATGTACCTAAAACCTCTGCAATTGCTTAATGCATATTACCCAATTTAACTCTGCATGTACCTAAAATCTCTTCAATTATTTAAGCACGTTACCCAATTTGACTTTGCATGTACCTAAAACCTCTTCAATTGTTTAATGCATGTTACCCAATTTGACTCTGCATGTACCTAAAACCTCTGCAATTGCTTAATGCATATTACCCAATTTGACTCTGCATGTACCTAAAACCTCTTCGATTGTTTAATGCATGTTACCCAATTTGACTCTGCATGTACCTAAAACCTCTCAATTGCTTAATGCATATTACCCAATTTGACTCTGCATGTACCTAAAACCTCTTCAATTGTTTAATGCATGTTACCAAACTCAACTCTGCATGTACCTAAAACCTCTTTAATCCTTAATGTTAATCAGTTCTACTCAACTCAGCATGGCACATGTATTAAAAACCTAATTACAATAAAAAAAATAGCACCCCGCACAGATGCAACAAATAGATGTACAAGTAGCTGGATCTGAGACAATGTGTCAAACTTTACGAACAATCATGTGCGTATATAAAAAAGTCCAAGTCGAGGTTTATGTTTACTCGCGTGTACCTAGGGTGGTGTGTCGTACCAATGATGCAGTGATTGCGTAAAACCCGGTTCATACTTCCAGCGAATGCGAATGCAAAGCGAATTTTGGTGACGCAATAATTGCCTCGCGCTGCCCTTCCGATTGCGACACGAAGCATTTGCAGGAAGTTATGATCCGGGTTGAAGTGGTGGAACGTTTGTCTGACAGCCAGGTGTTGAGAAAAAGTGAAATTATTTTCGGCGTGCTATTTAAACATTAACCACCATAGGTATCACAGGATTTGGTACGTAAACATGTACACCTGTTTAGGGCTATCCAAGGAGAGAGATTGAGAACTTCAACTGAATTCATGCCGTCAGAAGCAGGTTAATCACAGTCTGATCTCCACAGAGGCTACCTATTCTTACCAAATACCTCTCTCAATGTGCCATACTCAAGTATGGATTCGGTGAAAGAATTGCCGTCAGAAGGTTGTGGGTTCCATTTCGAAAGTGATGTGTATCTTGCTCACAGATACTCCGCAGGATTCGAACTCCCCTCTCAGGCATCATCGTTATTGAATTTAAAACTGTCCAACTTAGTGGTAATGTTTTTGTGTTTGTTTTTTGCTCAGCATCTGGAAACCCATGCAGTTCAAATCCATGTGAGAATGGAGGCGCCTGCAAAGCTGAATCTATGGATACGTTTACTTGTTTGTGCCTGAACGGATATGCAGGGGATAAGTGTGAAAGAACAGGTAACATGTTTCTCACTGCGAGGGTTGAGATTGACCACGAGATTAAATCACATTAATTCGCCTTTATTTGTATCACTAAATATGACAATTTGAAGTATGCTTTAGGTGGTATGAACCGTTATCGCTCCCAGAAAAAAAACCACACCAAAAAACAAAACAAAAACCCACACAAACACACAAACGCCCCAACACAAACACAAAAACAGAAACAAACATCAACAAATCCTCGAACATCTTGTAACTCTTGCTTTTCCTAAATATGGTTGGATCCATATTTTGTGGATTTTAGCCCCCACCCCCTCACCTCATTCCAATTAACAGAATCATGTTCAGTATTTATAGACCGGTACCACATAGACTTTCAAAACAAACCTTGCCCTCTCCAGATTTCATCCGCCCAATCCCTGTCCTTCCCCAAACATTATTTTATTGACGAGATATAGAACTTTAGAAAAGTCTCATGAAGCGATACAATACTTAAGCCCTGAAAACTCACAAGTTTGTTTCATGCTGTCAACTAACATAGCAAAACAAAAACATAACTGTAATGTTTTGATGAAAATTCTGCTACCTTAATGTGACTTATTAATTGTTGGCACTTCATAAAAGTGATCCAGAATGTGAAACTGGATGAGACAATTTTAAACAAGAATTAACAGACAAGCAGCTTGTTGAAGAAAAGGAGAAAACTGCCGGAAACCTTTGCAGTGTTTTCCAGTTTTCAAAAAAAAAGGGAAAACAAGAAGGAGAAAAAAGGGAGGAAACAAGCATATCAGCAGAAAAGTTGCAAAATTGAGTAAATTCATGTCAACATCGTTGAATACATATTTAAATTTGTAGTGTTTTTTTCTTAATGCTGTTATTTTTTCTCTGGTTGTAGTTTTTTGTTCAGCTGAGCCGGTTTATCCTTGCGAGAGTCTCGGGACGTGCACCGATGAAGGAGCGTGTCAGTGTCGGCCAGGGCGCAGCGGAGACCGCTGTGAACTCAGTAAGTATCGAACACAGTCCGTTAACAGTTATAGCAAGAGAAGTTGAGCGTGCTTTACCCCAAAGAAAAGGACAATAGAACACCGCCCCCACCCTAAAAAAAAAAAAAAAACCAACAATTAAATTAAATATAAAACAACATATATAAATATATACAAAAAAATAAATAACTTACTTTTGAATGAAAGTAGGCCTTTTATATTATTCCAAAGTATCAAGGACAGGCGGATCATTTTTTTTATCATTTTGAAGCGACGTTCGGATGTATTGTTTTGAAGCGATGATCGAATGACCTTCGGATGAACGTTTTTTTTTTTTTTTTTTTTTTTCTGATCATTTAAAATCGTCATCATTTCTCTCGTTTTTTTTCAAGTGAGCGAGTTTTAAAATTTGTGTTGAAGGATACTTATGACTGAAGCCTTGACCACAAATCCACATTTTCTCGAAAAATGCAGCAACTTCTGATAATGTAATTTTCATTTAAAGATGTAAAAAAGGAAAAAAAAAGAAGAAAGAAAATAAACACCACGCGCCTCAGTGCCGTTGTCATCTTCATTTTTCAACCTGATTGTTCCTTTATAGGTGCATGCTCACTGGACCCCCCTAACCCTTGCGAAAATGGGGGAACTTGCAGCGACCAGGGTGTTTGTGCATGCACCTCTGGCTTCACAGGCACAAGATGTGAAGACGGTGAGTATTGCTGACAATACCAGCCAGAATCCTGACAAAAAAGTCTATAATTTTGTAGAAATTGGGTCATACCAGGCACTTTGTAATGTAAATGTTATGCTTTTTTCACTCCTTTTTATGCAGCCATCACTACATGCATAGAAGGAACAACTTGCAAGAACGGAGGCTCCTGCAGCGCAGCACAGAATCAAATCTGTAATTGTTTGCCTGAGTACACTGGAGACACTTGTGGTACGGTTTGTGGTCCTATTTTGAATTCTTTTTATTAAATAATTGACGCTCACTCCCCAGGCCTTTTCCCCGATACGTGACTTCGAACAGTCCTCCAATAGCTTTCTCCTCTATGCCACTCCACACTCTTTTGACTGAAATACGATTGTTTTGCTGACCTTGTAGTGATAAACAATTGTTATCTAGGCTGCCAACCCTCAGTCGGCGGCGTGGCTAAGGTAGCTTTTTTTGTGTGGCACAAGGGGGGGGGCACTCCATTTTTTCTTCTAGGGGGCACTGGTGGCAAATCAATTATAGATTCTATTTGCTCTTAAAAAAACCTTGAATCTTGAACTACGTAATGGCGGGTTCCAAATTGGGGGGGGGGGCACTGACATCAATGGAGTGGGCACGTGCCCCCCCCCCCTGTTACGCAACTGCCCTCAGTCTTTCTGAGTCCTTATTTCGGCAAGGAAGATCTAGAAAGGTTTGCGACAGTGACGGTTAGTCTTCCAGTGGAATGCAATATCTCTTCTGTGTGAATGGTTTCCTCTCAGATCCAATCCCGATGAAGTGCTCAACTAACAAGAAAGGCAGACACAAATAAAAATGTCAACTAAAGAATGAAATCGCCCACTTTGGACAATTAAAAACAACTGCATTTATAATTTCACATCTTGTTATAGGGAGTCTTCTGTAGATATTTTTTTTTAATCGGGATTTCCTTATTGTTCTTTTTCCTAGAAATTCTTGTGACAAATCACTGTCAGCCAACTGTTTGCCAGAACGGTGGTACATGCATCAATAGAGCTTCTAGGTTTTCATGCGCGTGTAAAGACGGCTACGCTGGAATCAGCTGTGCAAGTAAGTTTTCAAAATAGGCCGAGCAAGTCTCGAACGTATCGAACAATTTTCGGGAATGAACTGTAATGAAATGAATATGGTTGGAAAGATGTTTTAAAATTAGAAAATAATAATCCACACAAAATATGCCATAAATTTTTGTGGTTTTCCTTATACTTCGTAAATTAACATGGTCCGCCATTTTGCGGAATTAAATTTTTGACCCCAGAAAATTGCACGGTGTTAACTCCAGGCACCGAGTGTGTCTAGTCAAGACCAAATTTTCCCTAGGCAGAGTCTGGTGTGAAAGGGACTTCTGTCAAAATGTTTCCTTTTTTATTTTCTTGACAGCCTATACAGGTACCACACCAACCCCAAATAGTGGATTGCAATTGGAGATTTGGTGGATAGCGTTGATTGCCTTAATAGGTGCACTACTAATCATCATTCTAATTGCTGCATGCTACACGATCCTTCGGTCTAACCACGCAGAGGAACGCCATATGGTTGGCAACAAGAGAATCTAAATAGGACTATTCAGAACAACCAGTAGTTTAATGCGAAGTCCAACGTATACTTTTTTCAACTCATGAACATTTGCTTGTTACGAATGAAATATTCTGTTTTGAGATTTTGACTGTCAAAAATACGGCTATTTTATACATTTATAGCTTTTATTATTATTATTTTTTCAATGGTTTCTTTGTTCAAAATTAATTTATTTATTTTCTATTTTTTCAGTGAGAAGGTGGTACATATTATTATGTTGGCTGTGCAAAACCAACATTTTTAGTGAGGTAAATTTTGAGAAAAGATACATTTATTGAGCAAAGTGAAATGTGGACAGATTTTAGAGGAGTGATTATCCATCTGAAACGAAGTGATGTACTCTGGAATTTTCTTGCATTTGGCATTTTGGTTTGAAAAGCTTTGATGCCAGGTTGCTTTTGATTAACCGTTCCCTAAATATTTTACGAAGTTATCGTACCTCGTTTTCAGAACCACTCACTATCTGTGGAATTTTTTCACACTAAAATTAAGTTATGGTCATAGTTTGGTATTTGTCAATGTTTCACAGCCAATTTATGCTGATATATACTGATTTATAGCCAAAATCATAAAGAAAGATTCCTTTAAAAGCCACATGTGAAATATTCAGCAGAATGCAGTGTGTACTTTGCTGAGGAAACAGCAGAAAAAAAATATCGGGGTATTTTCACACTTACTGTCAAATCCATCTGCTTTTACTAGCGAGGTGACATCAGGTACCAACAGCATCTCTTGCTGTAGCATTCCCGAAGCGCCACCAACCATCGGAATTCTAAGGAACGATTCATGCACGATTCTCTCACAGTCAAATTGTTTTCAGATGAAAACTTATCAAATTCATATTTACATCGCAAGGAGTCCTCTCTCAGAATAGGTTACACTATAAACAGCTGCAGTGCTTCTCACCATGTTCGTTTTTATGGTCATACATTTTTGGAGTATTTACCTCTCTTTGACCCTACTTTTTAGAATGCTTTTCCAAACGAATCTCGCTCCGAGACAACAGAACCACGACGTTAGCATTGGTTTTGTAAATATCTTTTGATTGTGATTAACCTTTAAAAAAGATTTAAGACGGTGTCATAAATTACACTTTTATATATACATCCGTGATTTTTTTGTATTTTTTTTACAGTTCCTATAGGCCTAGTTGAGATAAAGGCCTATCACAGTTTTAGTCCATAAAGCCCAGTTAAACACACTTCATGCGTTATACTATTGGAAAACAGACACACACAAGATTGTTTTACGTCATGTAATTAGTTTTGTGTTCTTTTTTTCGTCTGAAATATGAAATAGGCTTTAAGCATTTGGAAAAGAGGTTAAGTATTTGAGAACTACTACTATTCCAAATCGGGCAATACAAATGTTAAGAAATAAGCGCAATTGTTAATCCTTTCTGCAGTTTTTAAGGAAATGTATATATATTTTATTTTTAAAACGCGCCTTTAGAGCTTTTGGGGTGACTGGTTGAATTCTATAAATCTTACTTGTTTGCTTTCGTTGCTGTTACATGTGCCAAATGTATTTTTAGTTGTTGGATAATTGTAAGAACGTACATGTATGTACATTCTACTCATACATAATAATGTATTTAGCTGTTGCAGAAACAACATCGCTTTCTTAAGATTAAACATTTTTGTCAATGTATATTTATTTATTATTATTATTTTTTGCTTGAGCTAGCTTTAAAAAGCAATGTATTCCTTGATTCACTTATTCTTTTGCTCTATGTTATCTTTGTTAAACATCACTATATGCATGGAGTATATTATATGGGGACACCCGATGTCAAAATCAGGAAGTTGTTGGAATTAATGAAGGGGCATTACAAGTGACAAATTTGCCGTGATATCCTTTGATGTAGTGTCATTATATACAATGATATAAATATATATTTAATAAAAAGGCGTTAATTTAGTGTTGTTTCAAAGCTCTTATTCTGATCCCGCGTCACACGTGGCTACTGTCTGCCACGCCTTGTCATGTCGGAGGTCAACTTGCACGTACAAACTAGCGTGTAAACGTTGCGTCGCCTTAAATGCGCACCACTCTGCATTACTTTAACCTGGGGATATCGACTCCCAAAGTGGCGCAACTAAAATTATTGCGACGGTGACGTCAGGTGGAATTGGTAAACTTGATATGCGAGACATACACCATGTTGTCGTTTGGGCAGGAAGAGCCTGGTTTTCACACAGGCTGTCACAAATGAAACCAAGAATGGTGTGCAAGCCCTTAGCATATTTCTGTATATGTAATTCAACTACAACGTATAACCACCTGACAGATATTTGTGATTGAAGATAAGTGTGTCATTGATCCAGGTTTAAAAAAATGATTACTCAGAAATTCTTCAGATATCCTCATTTCATTTAACAAGTGTAATTCATTCAACATGTGTAACTCATTGTAATTTTTTTTTAACAAGAAAAGTAGAGGGCAACCAAATATATTGTTTGTGTTATTTTTCTGTAAATTGGTTACAAAAGTAACTGCTTCCAACAAATTCATTCGCTTTTTATATCTTGACCAAGAAACCCCAAGACAGACAAACACTAAACAAACAAACAAACAAGCAACAACAAAACTAGTTTCAACAGCAAGCGAATACATGTAGTTAGTTAATTTTAAAACTAATCCCATCGAGAAATATGTGCGATAAAAACACAGTTACATTGAATAAGACCCAGATGCAGAGTTAAAAGGAACCCTTCAAAAAATTCACTGTTTGTTTTCTGATTTTAGAAATCGAAACAAGCTGACATTGACATTTATTTCATGTTGTGTGTCCTCTATAGACTCACATACAATGATAGCCCCAGATGTTTTCCCCTAAACCGGATACGACCATTCTACGGCTACATCCCTTAAGGCCAGATAGGAAGCAACTTGAAGGCCAAAATAAATAAATGAATGTGATGACATTAGATCACATCCAGTTAGTATTAACGAGTGACCTTAAGCATGAAATTCAACTCATGGTAATTAGCTTGATGTATCAACCACAGACGTTTAAATCTAAAAACCTAAACTAGCAAACCATGGAGCAAGGGAAACTTCACTGCCTTCTTCCCTTGAGGCTTCCCTCCCTATCAGTCTCATCAGTGCAATGTGGCAAACATAAATGTAAAAATAACATGAGTCAGATATAATAACTCAACGCTACGATCAGTATCCTACGATCGTGTGCAGTAAGTCAATTTGACCATGAATTACAAAACCTATGTTTTTGGTCAAGTGATTTATTTCTGCTCAGAAATTTCTTTCAGTGTTTAGAAAGTTTTTGACCTAAACAGCTTTGTAAACTTATGCACTGGACGTGAAAGGAAAACCTCCTTTGTTCTAAAGAATTGTAATTTCAGATAAACGGAGTGTATCGGGAAAAACAGCAACTGAGGTCAATTCGTTTTAAGCTGCTTGGTAGGGTTTGAATTTCAAAACGCCAGAAGAAACATGAAAAGTGTGAAAAATGATGTGAACAAAGTTTAAAATATTATCTTTATATTGAATGATCCTTCTTGTTAAGATTTTCCGCGGTAAGGATTATCTGGGTAATTGTTTACTTAACGTCCAGACGTAGTCTGCTAAAGTATTTAGTTCATGTCTGCAGGAGTACTCATCTTTTGACGACACTCTCCCTAAATCATAAACCAGCTTCGTTTCCGTTTCTATGGATTTACCCTTAAGAATCCAGGTCAGCATGCTCAATATAGGAAGATTGAACACAACCTTCAACCGTATAGACCGTTTACTACAAGTATATACTGGTTTTACAAACAGGCTCTTCCTCATTTCCCGATTTCAATCTCTAGGCTGTTATCTAATATCAACGACACAAAGTCGTGTACTGTTGACTGTTGAGTACGATGGGGCTTTTTATCCGTTCACTCTGGATCGTTTTGATCGTAAAGTCTCAAGCTGAACTACACGTTGCATCCTCAGCCAATCAGAAAACGTTTTCCTATGAGCTTGATACTAGTAGTAAGATAGATGAGTTGAAGAGTATTGTATCAAACTACCTAGAAATGGTAAACACTGAACTAAGAAACACAAAACATCAGGTGGAAGAGCTAAAAGATGCAATGACTGATAATCTAGGAGCGGTTTCCTCTGAGCTAGAAGACACAAGACGTAAGATGGGTGAGTTGCTGGTTGCAGTCTCTAGCAACCAAGAAACGGTTTCCTCTGAGCTGGAAGACACAAGACGTGAGATGAATGAGTTGAAGGTTGCAGTCTCTGGCAATCAAAAAACGGTTTCCTCTGAGCTGGAAGACACAAGACGTAAGATGGGTGAGTTGCAGATAGCAGTCTCTAGCAACCAAGAATGTGTTACCTCTGAACTAAGAAACACCTCAGATCAAATGACAGACACGAGACGTCAACTGGGAGTCGTTGGCCGTCAGGTGGGAGAGCTTCAGGAGTCAGTATCTGATACAGTTAAATTCATTAATGGTAAGTATATGAATTTGTTTGCAATCGTGGTCAGACGTGCTGGAACACGAGCATTTCATAAAGTACCGTTGTGCATAATAGAACGATTAAGGCTAGACTTTAATAGAAAACAATTAAACAAAACCAATGATCACTGATAATCTCCTTCAAATGTTGGGCAACAGTCAATTATATTCCATCTTAATTACTACAATGTATGGTGCCATTTTAATTAAAAAAACCTTTAAAAAAAAATTGTTTTGTAAAGACAGTTTTCCTAAAACTTTCCAAGTGTCTTTGATTCTTATAATGAAATCATTATCCCTATTACATACAAAGGAGGTTTACTGATCCAGTGTCAACCTAAAGATTGTTCCGACATTCAAGCAAGGGGTGTGACACGCAGTGGTGTGTACGCGGTCAAACCGCTAGATTCCGTTCGAGAGCCGTTCCGAGAGCCGTTCTTAGTGTACTGTGACATGGAGACAGACGGCGGAGGCTGGACGGTAAGATAAACACATTATTTGAACAAAGGAGAGGTAAAAGGAACGCTCACTATTTGATGGTGTGAAGTATTTTTGTGAAGACAATGCCTTTCAACTGTACGTGTTCTTTTATAGGTTTTCCAGCGGCGCAAGGACGGCAGTGTGGATTTCTATTTGGACTTTGCCAACTACAGCCGGGGCTTTGGGAATCTAGAGGGAGAGTTTTGGCTCGGAAATGACAACTTGCACCGTCTGACCGCTCAGGGCGCGTACGAACTCCGCGTAGATATATCGGACTTCCAGGACGAATCCAGGTATGCCGTCTATGACTCTTTCAGCATCGCCGATGTGAGTGACAAATACAGGCTGACGGTGGGAAGTTACTCAGGAACCTCAAGTAATAAATCAGTATCATTCCCGCAATGTTAAATACGGTCCCTAGCCTTTATATGTTTTAATGAAATCAAAGCAGCAATCCCCGAGGGTATAAATGGAATAGTTTTTTTTATGTTATTCTTTTGAAGAAAAATGAAATTTTTATGTTAGATGCTTAAAGTGAGCGTCATAGATTGGTTTCTGTCAATGTTATACTGTTTATTTGGCAACATTATATAGAAATATACAGCAAAAGTCATGTTGCAAAAGTTTCATTTCAGTACAGTTTCAGCTTGTTGGGAAAACAACATAATACTACAATTTTTAACAAGAAGGTCGAATCCATCCACATTTAGCGAGGTGAAAGCGGGTACCAATAGCATCTCTGGCCGCAGCATTTGCAAACGGACTTCTTTCGTCAGAAATCTGAGAAACGATTCATGCATGAATCGTTTCGCAGATTCAAATGTTTTGGGGCGAACAGTTATCCGAACGATAATATTTCGAAGGAATTCCTTCTCAAAGTAGTTAACACTATCAACAGCTGCATTGCTTCTTACAAAGTCAGTTTGTATAGTCTTAAGTTTTAGGAGTTTTAACCAATCTATGACCCTACTTTTAACAAAAGAAAGAACAAACGTCTCATTCTCAGACGAAGTCACTATTTGCGGAGAGAATTAATTAAATTTGTACATGTTTCCATGTTACCCAAAACCTAGAATTAGCATCATCTAACAAAATATATTCATAATAATAAAATCATTTTTCTCTTGCGTCATGTAAAACTTAATCATATTTATTTGTTTCAGGCGACTCGCTGAGCTACCACAATAACCGTCAGTTCACTACTAAAGACAGAGACAACGATGAATGGAGCGGGAACTGTGCCCAGTCACGCCACGGCGCCTGGTGGTACGGATACTGCAGCCATTCTAATCTTAACGGGGAGTATCTCAATGGGACCACGACCTTTCGGGCAGTCTTTTGGTTTAACTGGAAGTCGTCGTATTACCCACTCAAAACCTCAGAGATGAAATTACGACCCACTCCGCAATAATAATACCATACCACTCACTGTGTTGCCGCTCTCTGATTAAAGTCATACCAGTACCAATCCTTAATAAAAAATAGTTTCTGTTTTGAAAATCTTTAAAAGTCGGGACAGTTTCCTAAACGCAGTATAGATAAATTCTGTTTGTCGTTATAGTTATAAAAAGCATACAATTATTGACAACTGTAGCCCGCTTTTCCATTTCTACATTTAGGCTAACCTGAAGAGTTGCAATATTCTCATGTTGGTTTGACAGGAAGGGAATTAGAGTGAACTTCCTCTCACAAAAAAAGAACCAACCAAAATAAATACAAAGTTTGAAATATAAGCAACTTTAATAAAATATAAAAGACTTAAAATCTCCCGTCTAGAAAGCTTGTATCAACCAGACACTATATGAGGTCATGACATACTAAATATATATTACACAAATAATTACAAGAACTCTTGTCATGTGGATATTTTTTGTTCTGTGTAGCAGAACTTTTTACAGTTACTTCCACCAAGGAATACTTAAGTTGAATATAACATTTTGTTAGCAGTAAAATGAACAATACACATGACATTTGTACACTAATTACACTTGTATATATGTGCGTTGTATAATGACCACTTTTGTAAAGATTCTGGTGCAATAAAAACGGCAGTCGATTTACGTGCTTTGCATATTTACATACGTCACTCTGGTTGTTAAGCAGTTTGCAGCAGCCCTGTTTTGATCATGAGTTTCATTTCTGTTGAAGTATCCCTTGGTGATTCTCCTTAGCCGCATGGTATTTTGTTTTCGGTTTAAATGATTACCTGTTTTTACTTTAATGTACACTTATACGCAAGAAGACGTATAGACGAGCAGGGGTAAATGATACTGCTACTGTCGAGAATTCGTTTGGTCTTGTTAAGGATCCAGGTTGAAAGCTCTTCTACATACAGTTGGAAAATAAGAAACACGGAGTTTAACAAAATGAATTTAAAAAAGATGAACTGTATTTTTGCAATGACACGGAATAAATGATTATTGTGTATGTTTATTCAAAATCAGGTTTAGTGTGTAATATAAAGGGGTGATCGATCTCCAATTAGACTCTACGGTATTATCAGACGAGAATTGGTTTTGAATTGGGCGAGATCTGGGTTTAGAGTCCTAATACGTACACATTGTTATTAACGATCAACGATTGGAAGTGCACGAACAGACATTGCTGAAATACAATATGTATGTCAACTCGGATGTGAGTTCAACAAAGATAGCGATACGTCACATAGCCCTCGACTTAAAATGTTCAACTTATTAACAGAAAACAAGTTTTCATTGACATTGTAGAATCACCTCAGTCATTTTGACCAAAACTGTCTTTTGCCAAGTTTGACGACTCTTTTAGGTCCGAAAAAGCAAGTGAAACAAGTGTTTCAGTTTTTAGAAATTGTATTTGATTAGCAATTTTGATTTGAGTGTTTTATACTCTGTGTTTTAATTTGACTAAAAAGAGTAAATTGGTTTTCCTTTTGTATGTGTTGTTTGGTTTAGTGAATGTTTTGGATTATAATTGTCAAATAGTTTCATTTACGGTTGTAACCATGTAAGGAGTTTTTTTTCTAAATCTAACAACACATGTCTTTTTATTATGTCAATAAAATGGCAATTTGGGCTTCAGGAACGTATAATGATCCAAGTACATTGTCGTGTGATGTTGTCTGATATTTTACGTTCGAAAACGTTGAATTATCAACATTGTGGAAAGATTGATTACTTCATTCTTCTTCAAAGATTGATTGTACCGAAGTGAAGTATAATCACAGATTTCAACCAGAACAGTCACTGCTACAATTTTATAATAATTACACTGTAAAAAAAAATGGAGAACACACTTCTTCCTTCTTCTTCTTCTTTCTTTATTTTAAAGCAGGAGAGTAAATATTAATAAAAAAAATAAAAAAAATGACCAGTCTAACTTATCATTTTTTGTAAATACTTCTCACCATGCTTCAAGGGTGTTTCGTTGCTGGTTCAGTCAACGGTGCATATCAACCTATATATACAAGTTGGCGGTTTTAAAACCCTGTCCGTTATATTCATTGCTGACAGTCTTACAATCCTACTAAGTCGAGATTAACTGCAGTCATTACCCCAGTCAAGGTGTTTAAAATCCAACAACTGACCCCTTACACTGACGTCAAACGCACTAATGTCTGACACGTTCGCCGTATTGGGAGTCAAGGGTAAGAGTGTAAACACTGCTTTGCGCACCACACTGTATAACCACTCGGGGACATGTTGAATCCGTAAAACGGCTCGGCCAAGATAAGTTTCATGATGACGTCAGGTAAATTGGGTCAATAAGACGAAAACATTAACGATATAGTTCCAGACGTCACGAAGAGACAGTTTACCAGCCATGCAGATCAATTACCATTTATTGGCGAACTTGATGAAGTGTTTAGAGAGAAACACCGAGTTGGTGGCTGGTCCTGCGCCTCTCTGGTATTTACAAATGATCTTTCCCTTTCCACTAAATCATGATGAACATTTCAAAGGCTGGTCATGTGGACTTTTGAATCGAAACTACAAGGCTGGAATAACTTAACTTTTCACCATAAGACCTAAAAAAAGAAAAAGAAAAGAAAAAAGAAACAACAATAAGTAAACTGGGCGTTTCCTGAACGCCTACAAATATGCAGTGTCTTTGGGCAACCCTGGTTCAGTCTACAGCATATGAACCTCCTTAAAGTTTAGTTTACGCCCAATTGTGATGGTCGTCCAGGCCATAGCTGGCCATGCACACACTGTCATTTGCATTAGCACAACTAATGCTGGTTTTTCAAAGCGATGAAGATTCAGTGAATAATAAGTTAATTCCAGAACCAGTCCTTTCGAGAAGTTGCTAACAACACTGATATTGATAACAAAGATGCATAAATATAAAGACCCTTAAAAAAAGAAAAAGAAACAAAAGCAAACGTTATTTTAGCAATCGAAACAAACGGATATGAAATTGAAAGTCAGTTTTAATGTTTCCACTAAATTACGATAAACATTAAATTACTGGTTTGTTGTGTGGTGCGTTTGATCAAAACTTAAAAAATGAAGAGATTTAACTCTTCCGAAACTGAACCATGTGTTGACCCAATAACACGACTTTTTGTGTATTTCTTTGGAATCCAAATAAGTTAAGAAGGATAATCAATTGTCGAGACAATCAAAAAATTTACTAAATTTGAATATACATTGAAGCTGTTGTGTACGTTCTCTGGTTGTGTTGTGTACGTTACCCTTAAATTTGAACAGACAACACGTTTGAGTGGGTGTAAAAACAGTGGTAAAACTTTTGTGTTTTATATCAAAAATATTGATTTTATCTGCCAATGTTATAATTACTTTTTTAACCAGAACAGGGTAACTGATACAATTCCTTGATAACTACACTGAAAAAAAAGTAATAAATAAATGGGGAACCACTTGTGTGTGTTGGTAGGCATCCACATTCAACCCGGGAGAATATCTTCACAGTTGCTAGGCAAAGGAAACCATTGTGGTCCGCGGTTGCTATCACAAAGAGTTGAACAGAGGAAGGTCCACGGTTGCCGGTGTTTACCCAGTTGTGTGAGTGTATCTGAAAATGAGGACTTGGACAAACGGGATCCGGGTGTCTGACAGAACGAGGGCGTCCTTGCTTCACTTTTGTGTACAAAACCTATGGGTACGTCGCTAAAAAATGTCCAAACAATAAGAGTACAAAGGGGGTGGTCTCGGTTTACACCATTGAGACACATGTGCGTGTGTGTGTTGAAGAGTACTTTGTGATCAGAAAAAGTACATTTAGTCAATATCTGTAAATATTTCTCACCGTGTTCGCAGTGTTTCACTGCTGGTACAGTCAGCAATGCGAAACAACCTACATTGTATCTGGACTCAACGGTTTCAAAAACCTACTAAGTCGAGTTTATCTGAGGTCAATTACCCACGTCAAAGTCTTTTATATCCCACTTTTAACCCCTTGCAATGACGTCACACGCGCTGATGTCTGCCTCGCTCGCTGTTTTAAGAGTGAAGGCCGTAAGCGTGTAAACACCACTTCGCCTAACCCGCACACCATACTGTGTAACCCGTTGATCTCTGATATCAATATAATAGAGATCAATGGTATAACCACACGGTGACATATTGACTCCCAAAACGGCTCGGCCATTTTGATGACGACGGGAGGTGAATTGGGTAATCTACATCACAGCTACAGTACCCGGATGTCTCGAAGAGACAGTTAACCAGCGTACAGATGAATGGAAAGGTTAAGTGAATACTTAATCAGGTTTATGGAACACGGGAATCCTGCCTCATCCCTTACAGCGTTGTTTACAAACAGTAATACAAAGTGCAGCTTGGTTTTACAACGCTGTCCCTGAGTAAACAGAGTCACGTTGTGGCTAGTGATCATTGGGTCTAGCGAACCGCACCACAACGTCGTCGCCTCTGATTGGTGGAAAGTTCCCTACATAGTAACAGCATTGTCTGTGCGCTTAACTCTGATCTTTAGCTTCGCCATTGCAACAAGCACACAACACGCCATACAGGCAGCTTGTCGTTTTTTCATCAAAGGAGTTTTTTCTTCAGAAGCTGATTTCACGCCCCACTGTTTTTCAAGATCTGGACATTTACAACATCTCCAAGGTGAGTTTTGTGTCCCCTTTTAAAGGCATTGCTTTGTGTTTTGGGTCGTTTGCAGGCTTGTTTGTGCGTATCGTGTGTTTTTAAGCAGCTGCAGTTGCAGTTGGCTTATATATGGCGTTCCATTTGTCTCCGGATGCGCCGCAGTGCAAAGTTTCTCTTGTGGGGCATTCATTTGTTCGTAGGCTTCGTGATGACATAATGGATCAAATGGATCCCTCTTTTCAGGTCAATTTTGGGCTTGAGAATGTACATATTCAATCTGTTTGCCGTGGGGGGGGGGGGGGGTTGGTGTTGGACATTAAAACACCTTCAGGATAACATCTCGAAGATTGTCGCACAAGCCACCGATTTTGTGGTTTTACAATGCGGTACTAATGATTTATGTTCATGTCGCAGTCCACTGTCGCATGTCCATGCATTGCGTCAAGAGTTCTGCTTGCATCCGGTGCTTAGACAATTTTTTTATTGGTCAACTTTTGCACAAAAGTAAAGTCGGTATGAAGTACATTCAGTCTCCGGAGGAGTTGGTATTTTTCAACAAAAAAGTGGATCAAGCTAATTCTATTTTAAAGAATTTGAGTCCAGAACACACAGTTAAGTAATGTCAACACAAAGGCTTGTTAAGGTCCTCTGACACACTTTGCTCTGATGAGTTCATCTTTCCCCGAGAGGTCAATTCAAATACTATAAGTCCTTACGTGGTGCAATACTTTTTGGCATGAGGCATTAAACTGTGAAGTTGGGTCAAGTCTGTCTAACTTGTTTGCCTCGTTTTTATAATGTGGAGTTGTCGGTGGGCGATGCGTCATACCTTTTACTAGTCCAGCCTGTTTTGTTGAGGATTTTCCGGTTAACAAATAAAAAAACCAACCCACATATATTAAAAAATAAATAAATAAAAAACTGAAAATGAAAACAAAAAAATGCTGTGACCGGGGAGCCCTTACAGTTGTTTACAACAAGGTTCCAGGTTTGCCGGTGACCTCTCTGTTCTATTCTTTAATGTTTGCAGTTTTGCACTACGTTTGGAGCGCTTTTGCCCATTGTGGCTATCGGGTTTCGGCCCTGTTATGAGAGCTTTGGCCTCTGTGGCCGTTGTTGATTTTTCAACATATGTTTATTAAAACTTGTGCTCTGTTTTTGTTTTCAAACTCTTTGAGTTTATATTGTTGCCCAATATTGGGCTAGTTTATGCGCTCAGGGGGTTTCCCCTATGTTATTGTCACTTTGTTTGTTTTGGTCCTGTTTTGGAGTTTTTTGTCTTTGTCAATTACTATGGCCAAGGAGTCCTAGTTTTCTGTCAACAAACAAACAAAAAACAACAAACAGGCAACACAAGTTTAAAGCTGTTTACTGCTTTTAAGCTTGATTTACTTCAGCATGCCTCGTGAAGGAGTAAGCAGGAAGCGCAAGTCAAAAAGCAGCCACCAAGAGTGAGAAAAAAAACTAAAACTATAAACAGCATAATGATGGCTCACAACCGGTGGATGGTCGACCCGCTGACCTTGGTGCTGCGGCTGCGACTATAACAGACGCAACAGACAACAACGGTGTTGAAGCAGCGGTCACTGCAGCAGTGATGAGTGCAATGAAACCGCTTATTCGTGAGGCAGTTCAAACAGAGCTGAAAAAACTCGTTCTATTATCCATGCCACCAAGCAGCAGTACAGCACAGGGCCCAATTTCATAGAGCTGCTAAGCACAACAATTTGCTTAGCATGAAATTTCTTCCTTGATAAAAACAGGATTACCAACCAAATTTTCACGTGATTTTCAGGATAAGCAAACAACAGCTGACTACCAGTAACAAGCAATATGCAACACATGGATATTTGGTTGGTAATCTTGTTTTTATCAAGGAAGAAATTTCATGCTAAGCAAATTTTTGTGCTTAGCAGCTCTATGAAATTGGGCCCAGGTACTGGAGCAGAGTGCACCGGTTCTTGCAGTAGGGTCCCGTGCCGTTCAGGCCCAACGCGTCACGCAGAGTCCTTTAACTTTGACGCCTCAGAACCTTGGCGGAGGAAACATCACTCCAGTGAGCGTTGCAGCCAGCACGCCCATTTCCAATTCAGACGCGAGTGTGGCATCGGCAGCTTCGGCTTCAGCGGGGAACGGGCAGGGGCCGTTTCCTGCTGTGTCGGTTGTTGATGTCGTTGGGACACTCAGCCCATGTACAACATCAGCTGAGTCAGTAGATATGATCGGTTCAGCCCCCTTTTCTGCACCTTTGCCTTTAGATTTCGCTGTCCGTCAAGAGCTTAAAAATAAGATCTGGAACAATGAATGTGTTGATTTTGCTGTTTTGCTCCACCCTGCGCAAATGGCCCTGACAAAATTGTCGAATTAAAGGGATTCAACCGGAGAGAATTATCTCTGTCTTATCCAAGGGGGTTAAAACTTCCCAAATCTTTGGATGAGTGGATTACGGCCTTTGCTATTTTTTCAGCAGTTTACACGAGAAATTTTTCAAATGAGGTTTGGTAGCTTTTAAAATATGGGGAGCTCATTCGGCAAATTGCAGGTGATGATGGGAATTTCAACCTGTACGATGTTACTTTCCGTAAACTTCGTCAAACAATGTCTCTGCCCTGGGAACGTTTCCACACTGAGCTCTATCTTAAGTCAATCCGAAGTGGACAACAATTCTCACGGAGCATTGCTACTACAAGTCTCCCAACATGGGGAGCAAACAAACGGCCATTTCGTGCCCCCACTTTTTCATCCCCATTCCCCGTGAGATTCTGCTTCCGGTTCGATCGTGGTCAACACTGCGAGGGACTGTGTGGTTTCAAGCATGAATGTCCAAAATGTCATGGAAACCATGCCCCAGACCGGTGTGGGGATAGATGTCAATCTTCCCAACCTAAATTCATGGGCAGAGGAGCATTTCCAAAATCAACTTTGCCCGCTTTGGGCCGACAGCAGCTCCTCTCAAAATATCCTCGGGGCGGACACAAGGGAGGTGCAGGAGGGGGCGGGTCCAGCATACCCCTGGTCAAACCTACAACTCCAGCAAATAGAGACAGGTTGGAAAAATGGCTAGAAGGTTTTGGCACTGACGACGTTCATTTTTTGTTAGATGAGTTTACTTTTGGTTTTAAGTTAGGGAGATAAAGTTAGAGTTGCTTAGAACTTAAGGTCCGCTTTGGAAAATCCATCAGTGGTTTTTGACAAACTCCAACTCGAACTCAAACATGATAGAGTTTCATTCATGCGTTTTGGTCCCGTAGGTCCATAAAGACCCTTTATTGGCGCGTAACCAATAGTCGAACTTGATGGCAAAGTGTTGTGACAGACATGCCAAGTTGATGGCTGGTTTTGCGCTGTAAACAACAACTTCAGATTTCCTGATTTACCCAGATGTTCTGTACGTCCAGGGGAAAACCCTTAAATTTCCTGGACAGTTCATTTATGTACAAACAAGAAGTATTTGAAAAGATGTGAATTGTCCCCAGCTATTGGATGGCTGCATATTTTCATTCCTAAATAAAACACCAACCCTAGAGCTATTGCAAATGTTAATCGGCATTGTATAGGCCATTTTTTCTTACTCACACTTTTTGTTGAATTTGAAATCTCATTCTGTAAGAAAACAAATTAAACATAACACTATTCAAAATAGTTGTCGAACATCATGGTCTACGTCATACGTTATGTTTTGTAACACACATTAGGCAAATAATAACAAGTTCCACCCACCCCTCCCTGAAACCCTTAACGTGTCTCTCCAAAAGGCGGGGCTTCCTGGAAGCGTCAGTCTGTTAACAATCTGTTGATAGCCAAGCCAATTTGCAGACAGAGATTATTGTCCATTTTATTTCCAGACCAAACCCAAAATAATAACGGCGTAACAAAACAATATATCAAAAGTATACACAAATAAACTAATTCGGCACATTTCAAAGTGGCCCCCAAATTACTTTGAACCTTCAAAGTTTGACTGCCAACATTACTTGTCCTTGTTTGGGGTCGATTAAGAGTTCCGGGGCCGTATTCAATACCACAACCTCATACCCTCAATCACTACGTCCCCAAGGGTGATGTTGTTGAAACAATGTGTGCAAAGAACAATGTTTCCAGACGACACACATACGACAATAAAAGGACACACGATGGAAACATGAGTAAAGGGTTACGATTTTATGGATACACAATGACAAAATAGAGACGCATACGTCTACTTAAAACCCCTGAGTTGTTTTCCTAAACAGAAAACGAGCATTCTGCGGATGCATTCCTCTATGACGACATCAGATCACAATCAATCAATACGAACGAATGACTCCTAACAGGAAATTCATTTCATGGTAATTAGCTTGATGTATCAACCGCAGACGTGTTAATCTAGAAACCTAAACGTATAGCCCAATATCAAACCATGGAGGAAGGGAAACTTCACTGCCTTCTACTGTTGAGGCTTCCCCCCCCCCTATCAGTCTCAACAGTGCACTGTGGCAAACATTAGTGTGGTCAATAACTCAATGCTATGATCAGTATCCTACGATCGTTTGCAGTAAGTCAAGTTGACGATGTTTTGTAACGTAGGACAGAACAAAATAATCAGTTACAAATATTATCTTGATATTGAACGATTTTAGTATTAAGATTTCCTTTGGTAAGGTTTAATCCGGATGTTTCTTTACACGCAGTCTGCTGAAATATTTATTTTATGTCTGCAGTAGTACTTATCCTTTGACACTCTCCCTAAGTCATAAACCAGCTCCATTTCCGTTTCTAGGGATTTACCCTAAAAAATCGAGGTCAGCATGGCTCAATATAGCAAGATTGAACACAACCTTCAACCTTATAGACCGTTTACTAAAAGTATATATAGGTTTTACAAACTGGCTCTTCCCCATTTCCCTATTTCAATCTCTTCGCTAAATATCAACGACACGAAGTAGTGTACTTTTGACTTTTGAGTACGATGGGGCTGATTATCCGTTCACTCTTGATCGTTTTGATCGTAAAGTCTCAAGCTGAGCTACACGTTGCATCCTCAGCCAATCAGAAAACGTTTTCTTATGAGCTAGATACTAGTAGTAAGATAGATGAGTTGAAGAGTATTGTATTAAACTACCTAGAAATTGTAAACAATGAACTAAGAAACACAAAACATCAGGTGGAAGAGCTGAAAGCTGCAATGATTGATAATCTACAAGCGGTTTCCTCTGAGCTAGAAGACACAATACGTAAGATGGGTGAGTTGCAGGATGCAGTTTCTAGCAACCAAGAAACGGTTTCCTCTGAGCTAGAAGACACAAGACGTGAGATGAATGAGTTAAAGGTTGCAGTCTCTAGCAACCAAGAAACGGTTTCCTCTGAGCTGGAAGACACAAGACGTGAGATGAATGAGTTGAAGGTTGCAGTCTCTGGTAATCAAGAAACGGTTTCCTCTGAGCTAGAGGGCACAAGAAGTAAGATGGGTGAGTTGCAGGTTGCAGTCTCCAGCAACCAAGAAACGGTTTCCTCTGAGGTGGACGAGACAAGACGTAAGGTGGATGAGTTGAAGGTTGCAGTCTCTGGTAATCAAGAAACGGTTTCCTCTGAGCTAGAGGGCACAAGAAGTAAGATGGGTGAGTTGCATATTGCAGTCTCCAGCAACCAAGAAACGGTTTCCTCTGAGCTGGAAGACACAAGACGTGAGATGAATGAGTTGAAGGTTGCAGTCTCTGGTAATCAAGAAACGGTTTCCTCTGAGCTAGAGGGCACAAGAAGTAAGATGGGTGAGTTGCAGATTGCAGTCTCTAGCAACCAAGAAACGGTTTCCTCTGAGCTGGAAGACACAAGACGTGAGATGAATGAGTTAAAGATTGCAGTCTCTGGTAATCAAGAAGCGGTTTCCTCTGAGCTAGAGGACACAAGACGTAAGATGGGTGAGTTGCAGGTTGCAGTCTCTAGCAACCAAGAAACGGTTTCCTCTGAGCTGGAAGACACAAGACGTGAGATAAATGAGTTGAAGGTTGCAGTCTCTGTTAATCAAGAAACGGTTTCCTCTGAGCTAGAAGACACAAGACGTGAGATGGGTGAGTTGAAGGTTGCAGTCTCTGGTAATCAAGAAACGGTTTCCTCTGAGCTAAAAGGCACAAGACGTAAGATGGGTGAGTTGCAGATTGCAGTCTCTAGCAACCAAGAAACGGTTTCCTCTGAGCTGGAAGACACTAGACGTGAGATGGGTGAGTTGAAGGTTGCAGTCTCTGTTAATCAAGAAACGGTTTCCTCTGAGCTAGAAGACACAAGACGTGAGATGAATGAGTTGCAGATTGCATTCTCTGGTAATCAAGAAACGGTTTCCTCTGAGCTAGAGGACACAAGACGTAAGATGGGTGAGTTGCAAATTGCAGTCTCTAGCAACCAAGAAACGGTTTCCTCTGAGCTGGAAGACTCAAGACGTAAGGTGAATGAGTTGCAAGTCACAGTCTCTGGTAATCAAGAAGTTGTTACCTCTGAGGTACATGGGCTAAGACGACAGTTCGAAGAGCTGCAAGTCTCAGTATCTGCTTTAGTGGAGCTCCATCGTGGTAAGTTTAATTTGTTAGTGATCGTGAAAAAGTTCGACTACATGCCGATAGAACAAGATCACGTACAACTACTCAACATTCTCCTCTAAGTTGATTACTTTTTTGTTTCACCTTTGCACAGTTTTAACATTATTTTTTTTGGTGGTTACATTACACCATGAACACATTATTGACCTATTTTGTTCATTATAAATTGTTTCCCAAATCTTTTCTAGGAAAGACATTTTTATAATTTTCTTAACTTTTTTGAAGTTTTAATAACTCAGCCTAAAATATGTCGTATTTCCTAAATCCATATTGACATGAACTCTCCTGTCTTGGTTGATTTATGAATACCTCTCCTTTATGCGAACGAGGTTGGTACAAGTATTGCAACGGGGAAAACCTCAACGACGGAAGCCCGTAAGGGAATTTAATCAGGGTTTATCAAATGTAAATATATGTGTTTGGTAACTTGGGGTGGAGAATACTGGTTGACGTCAATCCCGAGGTCGCAGGTTCACATCTCGCAGTTGTTTGAGATACTAGAAAAAAATGATACGTGCAGTTCAGACGTTGGGTTCGGGAGTAATTCTTGTGCAACATTTACCTGTAGGGATTCCATTGCATAGGATTGGGAGGAAAACATTATACGAATTAAATAAGTTTTTGGAGTTACTAGAAAAAAAAGTAAGTTACAAAAAGAGTATTTTCTTCACACATGTACAGTGCCAAAGGATTGCTCCGAGATTCTTGCGAGGGGTGTATTGACCAGTGGTGTGTACACGGTTCAACCTCTAGATTCCGGAAAGGCTTTCCGTGTGTATTGTGATATGGAGACATACGGTGGTGGATGGACGGTAAGATAACACGCTAATGAATTTATGCAGAGTAATCACCGCTACATGTATCAATTTATTGCTATCTATGTATTTGTGAATATATAGAACGTGCTTGGTTGAAGTAGTCTGGAATATTAAAAAAAAAAAAACACGTTCCTTTGATAGGTTTTCCAGCGGCGCAAGGACGGCAGTGTGGATTTCTATTTGGACTTTGCTAACTACAGTCGGGGCTTTGGGAATCTAGAGGGAGAGTTTTGGCTCGGAAATGACAACTTGCACCGTCTGACCGCTCAGGGCGACTACGACCTCCGCGTGGATCTATCGGACTTCCAGGACGAATCCAGGTATGCCGTCTATGACTCGTTCAGCATCGCTGATGTGAGTGACGACTACAGGCTGACTTTTGGAAGTTACTCAGGAACCGCAGGTAATAAATCAGTATCAATCCCGCAAATGTATTGAGAGAAGAAACCAAAAAGAACTTGTAAATTTGCATTATCCCCGAACTGCCCTTCTTGGTGTCTTTCGTCTTGGGGTTTTGGGGGGAAAGTTTAATGCTATTTCATTGGGCTAAAACATTTACAATTTCCCTATCCAGAGAAGTCCCGTAATGTAAATACAACTAATTAAATCCATAAATGATCCGATTTAATTTTGTTCGTATTTATTTTTATATTTGCTAGTTTTACCTGAAAAACAGACAAAGCAATACTTCCAAACTAAAATAAGCTTAATACAAAAAATTAACAATTTTCCTTTTTTTCGATCGCGCACTTGAAAACAGAGGATCCCTTTTTTCGTCCAATCCGCTGATCAACCACACAAACTTTTAGTTTTCAACAAAAGACCGAGACAACGAAGCAGTCACCGGGATCTGTGCCGAGACGTTCCACGGCGCATGGTGGTACAGTCTCGGCTGACACCAGTCCAATCTTAACGGGACTTATCTCTGTGGGACCACATAGTTTGACACCTTTAAGAAAAGACGATGAACGCCACTCACCAACAATGGTTTTACAAATATTGACACAATTTAATATGGGGAACATTGTCATTATTATTATTTTTTTCATTAATAACTTTGTGTCATCTAATTGCCATCATGAGACATGACTCTTTTGTAATGTTCTCCCGCGTCGCCATTTTTAATATATTTAAGTGTCATAAATTCGTCCTAATTACCGTACTTTTGCCGTGAGAAAATCATTTGAGTTCGACACGGCAAAATTGCAACGTTTGGTGCAGGCCTTATCATTACTGACGTTTCTTCCTTATCACATTTAAATGAAATACAACACAATTTCCAAGGAAAACAATAATATATTGAGGGAAAATTTTGTTTTCATAATTTTTAATATTTGTATATATATGTATAATGTATATATTATTAAACATGGGAGACATTCTAGTCAGTGCCAAACTACCCCAGGTACAGACCAAACACCACCCCTCAACAGAGATACAGGGTTGTCACAAGTGTACCCGCTCTAAATGTAGAACTTGTCTCTACATCAAACCTGCACTTAAAGTGAAGAGTCATAGCACTGGCTCTTCTTACAATATCAAGACCGACTCCCTATGTAGCACACCCAATGTGGTCTATGTTATATCTTGTAAAAGATGTGGACTACAGTATGTGGGAGAGACTAAGACCAAACTCAGTCTTCGCTTTGCGAACCATGTCTCTTCCATAAAGACCAAGAAACTGTACCCCGTCTCCATCCACTTCGACAATCACAGCGTCAAAGATGGTGAATTCATGGTGAATGAGGTTTCCAATGGTGATGACACACACTACAAACTCAGAGAATCACCAACTCAAGACATTCAGACCCTTTGGACTCAACATAAAACACTGGTATTATGGCTTTCCACCACCATCCTTTCACTTTTGTTTGCTTATTTCTGTGATGAAAAATAAATACAGTTGCTGTAAATAACATGTTCTCTCCACTGGTCTATTTTGAAGCTTCTTTCTCTCAAGAAGTTTTTAAAATTCTTTCTTTACAGGTCCCTCTTCACTAGTTTTAACTTCTTCCACTGATTCTGATATTCTATAATTACTTTTATCTTGCCTTATTATTGTTAGTTACATTATCCTGATGGGCTTGCCCTCTAATCCTACCCTTTCATGCATCCCGCATTGTATGCCTACAATGCGGTACCACCTACCACTACTTTACTCTGATTTGTTATTGGCCACCCCATTGTTTGTACATTTACAACTCTGATTGGCTATATTTTCCCGCTTTTTTCTGGATACTCTCCCTTTATCCTTCGCTCCACTTTTTTTTCTATAAACATATATGTTTGTGTTTGTTCCTGTTTTTGCCTCTGACGAAGGTGCGATTTGGATCGAAAGCCAAGGCCATCTCCCCTACTAATTATATAAATATATATATTTGTTACCTTTTTAATTTTGACTTTTTCACCTGTCCCTTTAGTTGCACCACGCAAAAAGTAGAAATCAACGGGATGCTAAAGAGTTTACGATCGCATTCCAACTACTATTGATTCTACTCGTGCAGTATCACTTTATATGCACATGTACATGTACTTGTAGTGCGTTTATCGCATTTGGATTTATAATGATTGTGGGACTTTTTACTTGTTGTTTCTGCCAGATTATAGGTTGTGTGTGGACCGACGTGTGTTTTGTGCCGGTTGGATATGCAAACTGGATCGACATGATTGTTGTTGTTGCTTTTGTTTTTATTTGTGCTTTTGTTTTCTTCATTTTCTTCTTTTAGTTAATTTTCTTGATAATTACGAGTTATTTCCTTATTTTTGGTTGACAAAAATCATTTAAGAAATATTGTCTTTAAATCAACATCACTAAGATACGTCAACTGGCATGCTCCTTTAATGTTGAATTTTTTTCCCATGGGTAAGTTGAAATTAGACAAAAAATTTTCCTAAAAATATAGAATAAGCTTCATCAAAAAAGTGGGTTTTTTTTTCTGCACGTCCTGTAATATTTGAAACACCTTGTTATGTTTCAGGCGACTCGCTGAGGTACCACAATAACTATCAGTTCACTACTAAAGACAGAGACAACGATGAATACAGCGCCGGTAACTGTGCCAGGTCATACCATGGTGCCTGGTGGTACAGAGGGTGCCACTACTCTAATCTTAACGGGGAACATCTGAAGGGGACCACGGTTGACCGTAATCGGGGAGTCGTTTGGCGCCTGTGGAAGGGGGTCTATTACTCACTCAAAACCTCAGAGATGAAAGTAAGACCCACTCCATAATAGTAACACCATACCACTCACTGTGATGCCGCTCATTAACTAAATTCTTACAAGTACCAATCCTCGAGATAAAAAGTTTATGTTTGAAATTCTGTAAAAATGAGGACAATTACCTTTAACGCTGTATAGATAAAATCGATTGCCGTTATAATAATAAAAGGACATACAAATCTTGACAGCTGTAGCCTATTTTACTATTAATACATTTGAACAGACTAACCGGAAGAGATGCAATGTTCTCATGTTGGTTTGACACTATATGAGGTCATGACGTGCTAAATATAAACAACACAATTATTTACTACAACTCTTGTCATGTGGATATTGTTTGTTTAGTGTAGTAGAAATATTTACAGTTACTTCAACCAAGGAATACTTAAGTTGAATATCACATTTTTTAGCAGTAAAATAAACAATACACAGGACATTTGTACACTAATTACACTTATATATTTGCGTTGTAAGACCACTTTTAGAAAGATTCTGGTGGGATAAAAACGTCAGTTCATTTACGTGCTTTGCATGTTTACATAGGTCACTCTGGTTGGTAAGCAGTTTGCAGCAGCCCTGTTTGATCATGAGTTTTTATTTCTGTTGAAGTATCCCTAGGTGATTCTCCTTAGCCGCATGGCATTTTGTTTTCGGTTTAAATGATTACTTGTTTTTACTTTAATGTATAACTATAGACACAATAAGTTGTATAAACGAGCAGGGGTGAATGGCACTGGTACTGTCGAGAATGTTTTCGTCTTGTTCCTTTTATGTACAGTTTGATAATAAGAAACACGGAGTTTAACAAAATGAATTTCAAAATTATGAACTGTATTTTACAATGACACGAATAACTGCATGATTATTGTGTATGTTTATTCAAAATCAGATTAAGTTTGTAAGAGAAAGGGGTGATCGATCTCCAATTAGACTCAACGGTACTGTCAGACGAGAATTGGTTTTGAATTGGGCCAGATCTGGGCGTATAGTTCTACGTACACAATGTTGTTAACATTCAACGATTGGGAGTGCACGAACAGACATTGCTGAAATACAATTTTTTTTTTTCAACTCAGATGTGAGTTCAACAAGGATAGCTATTGACCATAAGAGGTTGGTGACTCTGCATTACACACACCAGGGCGATACATCACATAGCTCTCGACTTAAAATGTTCAATTTATTAACAGAAAACAAGTTTTCATTGACATTGTAGAATCACCTCAGTCATTTTGAGCAAAACTGTTATTTGCCAAGTTTGACGACTTTTTTTATGTCCGAAAATAAGGAAGTGAAACAAGTCTTTCAATTAAACGAAATTGTATCTGATTAGCAACTTTAATTTGAAGAAAGATGTGACAAAATTGTTTAAAAATATAACCACTGCGTTTATAATTTGATTAAAAAGATTGAATTGGTTTTCCTTTGTATGTGTTTGTTTGGTTTAGCAGTTGTTTAAATGAGTAAAAATGGATCGTAATTGTAAAATAGTTTCATTTACGGTTGTAACTATGTAAAGCGTCTCCTTTTAGAACAACGTTTAGAGTTATGCTCAAAAGGAGTTATTTTCTAAATCTAACAATACATGTCTTTTTATTATGTCAATAAAATGACAATTTTGGGCCTCAGGAACAGATAATGATCCGAGTAAAATGTCGTGTGATGTTGTCTGATATTTTAGGTGTGAAAACGTTGAATTGGCAACAGTGTGTTAAGATTGATTGTTTTTCTTCTTCTTCAAAGATTGATTCTACCGAAGAGAAGCATTATCACAGGTTTCAACCAGAACAGTCGCTGCTACAACTTTATAATAATTACACTGGTAAAGAAGGGAGAACAAACTTCTTCTTTTTCTTTTTTCTTTTAAAGTAGAAAAGTAATTATTAGGCCAAATTAAAAAGAAAAAAAAAGAAAAAGAGATCAGTCTAACTCATCATTTTTTTGTAAATACTTCTCACCATGCTTCAATGGTGTTTCGTTGCTGGTTCAGTCAACGGTGCATCCCATCCTGCTGTGTACAAGTTGACGGTTTCAAAAACCTGTTCGTGTTATCCATTGTTGACAGTCCTATCAACCTACTAAGTCGAGTCTGTCAAAGTCTTTAAAATCCAACTTTGAACTCCTTCCAATGACGTCGCACGTGCTAATGTCTGCCCTGCCGGCCATTTTGGGAGTTAAGGGTAAGCGTGTAAACACCGCTTTGCTTAATGTAGACACCACACTTTTTAACACACGGTGACATGTTGACTCCCAAAACGGCTGATGGCTGGTTTTGCGCTCTATAAAATGATCTTCCGGTTTCCTCATTCACCCATAATGTACTGCACGTCCTGGGGAAACCCTTACATTTCTTGGACAGAATATTTATGTACAAACAGGAGGTATTTGAAAAGACTTGAACAGTTACCAGCTATTGGGAATAGTATATAAAAAGCTGCATGTTTTCAGTCCCAAATAACCATCAACCCCAGAGTTTTTGGAAAGTTTTGATCGGCATCGGGCCATTTTTTCTCACTCACGCTTGTTATTTGACTCTGTAAGGAGACATACTAAACATAACAATAGTCAAAATAGTTGTCGAACATCATTGTCTACTTTATACGTTATTTTTTAAGCAAACAATAACAAGTCCCACCACCCCTATTTAAAACCCTTAACGTGTCTCTCCAAAAGGCGGGGCTTCCTGGGAGCGTCAGTTTCTTTACAATCTGATGATAGCCAAGCCAACTTGCAAACAGAGATTATTTTCTGTTCTCTTTCCTGACCAAAACCAATATAATAACGGCGTAACCAAACAATATATAAAAAGTATACACACATAAATTAAATCGGCACAATTCAAAGTGGCCCCAAAATTACTTTGAACATTGAAAGTTCGATTGCCACCTTTATTCTTGCCCTTGGTTGGGGTCGATTAAGTGTTCCGGAAACGTCTTTTATCCCACAACCTCATACCGGCACTCTCTCACTACGGCTTTAAGGGTGACCTATTAAGTAAATTTGTTTAAACAATGTGTGCAAAGAGCAATGTCTCCAGACGACACACGAAAGAAAACAATAAAATGACACACAATGGAAACATGAGTAAAGGATTACGATTTGAGGGACACAAAATAACAAAATACATAACGAGGACATTAAACAGAAGTCTTATATTTGAAGAACATTTCTTCGTTAACTTTTCTGTTGTCTGTCCTCTAGAGACGCATACGTCTACTTAAAACCCCTGAGTTGTTTTCCTAAACACCAAACGACCATTCTGCGGATGCATTCCTCTATGATGACATCAGATCACAATCACTCAATATGAACGCATGACTCCTAACGAGAAATTCATGACTTGGTAATTTGCTTGATGTATCAACCGCAGACGTGTTAATCTAGAAACCTAAATGTAGTGACCAATATCAAACCATGAAGGAAGGGAAACTTCACTGCCTTCTTCTCTTGAGGCTTCCCTTCCTATCAGTCTCAACAGTGCACTGTGGCAAACATTGATGTGGTAAAAAAAACCACGAGTCAGAGATAATAACTCAACGCTATGATCAGTATCCCACGATCGTCTGCAGTAAGTCATTTTGACGATGTATTGTTACGAAGGACAGAACAAAGTAATACAGTTACAAATATTATCTTGATATTGAACGACGTAGTCTGCTAAACTATGTATTCTATGTCTGCTGTAGTACTTTGACGACACTCTCCCTAAATCATTTATCAGCTTCGTTCCCGTTTCTAGGGATTTACCCTTAAGAATCCAGGTCAGCATGGCTCAATATAGGAAGATTGAACACAACCTTCAACCTTATAGACCGTTTACTACAAGTATATATTGGTTTTACAAACAGGCTCTTCCTCATTTCCCTATTTCAATCTCTACGCAAAATATCAACGACACGAAGTAGTGTAGTGTTGACTTTTTAGTACGATGGGGCTGTTTATCCGTTCACTCTTGATCGTTATGGTCGTACAAACTCAAGTTGAATCACACGTTGCATCCTCAGCCAATCAGAAAACGTTTCCCTATGAGCTTGATACTAGTAGTAAGATAGATGAGTTGAAGAGTATTGTATCAAACTACCTAGAAATGGTAAACACTGAACTAAGAAACACAAAACATCAGGTGGAAGAGCTGAAAGCTGCAATGACTGATATTCAAGAAACGGTTTCCTCTGAGTTGAACGACACAAGACGTAAGATGGGTGAGTTGCAGGTTGCAGTCTCTAGCAACCAAGAAACGGTTTCCTCTGAGCTGGAAGTCACAAGACGTGAGATGAATGAGTTGAAGGCTGCAGTCTCTGGTAATCAAGAAACGGTTTCCTCTGAGCTAGAAGACACAAGACGTAAGATGGATGATTTGCAGGTTGCAGTTTCTGAAAACCATGAAACGGTAAGTTCGGAACTAAGAAACACAGCACTTCAGTTAAAAGACACTGTATGTCCTGTGGAAGAGTTGCAAGTCACAGTCTGTGGTAATCAAGAAGCTGTTACCTCTGAGGTACATGAGCTCAGACGACAGTTCGAAGAGCTGCAAGTCTCAGTATCTGCCTTAGTGCGACACCTTCTTGGTAAGTTTAATTTGTTAGTGATCGTTAAAACGTTCGACTACTTGCCAATAGAACAAGATCAGCTACAACTACTCAAAATTCTCCTCTAAGTTGATTATTTTTTTGTTTCACCTTTGCACAATTTTAACAAGAACATTTTTTCGTGATAACATTGCACCATGAACACATTATATATATATATTTGTTTCGTTATAAATTGTTTCCCTAATTTTTCCTCTGAAGGACATCTGTATAATTTTCCTAAATTTATTGAAGTTTTAATAACTCATCCTGAAATATGTCGTATTTCCTAAATCCATATTGACATGAACTCTCCTGTCTTGGTTGATTTAAGTATACCTCTCCTTTATGCGAACGAGGTTGGTACAAGTATTGCAACGGGGAAAACCTCAACGACGGAAGCCAGTAAGGGAATTTAATCAGGGTTTATCAAATGTAAATACATGTGTTTGGTTACTTGGGGTGGAGAATACTGGTTGACGTCAATCCCGAGGTCGCAGGTTCACATCTCGCAGTTGTGAGTTACTAGAAAAAAAATTATACGTGCAGTTCAGACAATGAGTTCGGGAGTAACTCTTGTGCAACATTTACCTGTTGGAATTCCATTGCATATGATTGGGAGGAAAAAATTATACGATTTAAATAAGTTTTTGCAGTTACTAGAATAAAAAGCATGTTTGAAAAAGAGTATTTTCTTCACACATGTACAGTGCCGAAGGATTGTTCCGACATTCTTGCGAGGAGTGTATTGACCAGTGGTGTGTACATGGTTCAACCTCTAGACTCCGGAAAGGCTTTCCGTGTGTATTGTGATATGGAGACAGACGGTGGTGGATGGACGGTAAGATAACACGCTAGTGAGTGTATGCAGAGTAATCACCGCTAAGAATGTAGTTGTGAATATATAGAAAGTGCTTGGTTGAAGTAGTCTGGGTTATTAAAAAAAAAAAAAACACGTTCCTTTGATAGGTTTTCCAGCGGCGCAAGGACGGCAGTGTGGATTTCTATTTGGACTTTGCCAACTACAGTCGGGGCTTTGGGAAACTAGAGGGAGAGTTTTGGCTCGGAAATGACAACGTGCACCGTCTGACCGCTCAGGGCAAGTACGAACTCAGAGTGGATCTATCGGGCTTCGAGGACGAATCCAGGTATGCTGTCTATCACTCGTTCAGCATCACCGATGTTAGTGACAACTACAGGCTGACTTTGGGATATTACTCAGGAACCGCAGGTAATAAATCAGTATCATTCCCACCAAATGTATTTAGAAAGGGAATCATTTTGTTTTTTTACATTTGCCTTTTTGACATTTTTATTTTTTATATAAATATTTTGTTTTACATTTAAATTATGTATACACGTTGTTAAATACGGTCCATAGCCTTCATATGTTTTAATGATTTCAAAGCAGAAATCCCCGAGGGTATAAATTGGAAATTTTTTGTAATGTTAATCTTTTGAAAAAAAACCAAAACAAACATTTTAATGTTAAGGGCTTAAAGTTAGCGTCATAGATTGGTTTTTGTCAATGTTATACTGTTTAATTGGCAACATTATATAGAAATATACAATCAAAGTCTTATGTAAAAGTTTCATTTCAGTACAGTGTCATCTTTTTGGGAAAACAACAAAAAACTCAATTTTTTAACAAGACGGTCGAATCCATTAACGTTTATCGAGGTGACAGTGGGTACCAATAGCTTCTCTGGTCGAGGCATTTGCAAACGGACTTCTTTCCTCAGAAATCTGAGAAAAACGATTCATGCATGAATCGTTTCGGAGATTCAAATGTTTTTAGGCGAACAATTATCCGAACGATAATATTTCGAAGGAATCCTTTCTCAAAGTAGTTAACACTATCAACAGCTGCATTGCTTCTTACAAAGTAAGTTTGTACAGTCTTCAGTTTTAGGAGTATTAACCAATCTATGACCCTACCTTTAACAAAAGAATGAACAAACGTTTCATGCTCAGATGAAGTCACTATTTGCGGAGAAAATTAATTGCATCCATACATGTTTCCAGGTTACCCAAAACCTAGAATTAGCTTTATAACAATAAAAATAAAATTTTAATAATTATAATATCATTTTTCTCTTGCGTCCTGTAAAACTAAATCATCTTTCTTTGTTTCAGGCGACTCGCTGAGCTACCATAGTAACCGTCAGTTCTCTACTAAAGACCGAGACAACGATGAATGGGACCGGAACTGTGCCCAGGCAAAACACGGCGCCTGGTGGTACAGACACTGCAGCCAATCTAATCTTAACGGGGCGTATCTCAATGGGTTCACGACTGAATTTGCTCAGGGAGTCGTTTGGGAAACCTGGAAGGGGTATGAGTACTCACTCAAAACCTCAGAGATGAAAATACGACCCAATCCACAATAATAACACCATACCACTAACTGTGTTGCCGCTCACTGATTAAAGTCATACCAGTACTAATCCTCGAGATAAATACTTTTCTGTTTTCAAAATATTTAATAGTCGGGACAGTTGCCTAAACGCAGTATAGATAATTTTTGATGGTTGTTATAGTAATAAAAGGGCATACAATTCTTGACAACTGTAGCCCGCTTTTCCATTCCTACATTTAAACAGGCTAACCTGAAGAGATGCAATATTCTCATGTTGGTTTGGCAGGAAGGGATTTATGCTGAACTTCCTCTCACAAAAAAAAGAACCAAGCAAAATAAATACAAATACTATAAGTTTGAAATATAGTATCCCTTGGTGATTCTCCTTAGCCGCATGGTATTTTGTTTTCGGTTTAAATGATAACCTGTTTTTAATTTAATGTATAACTAGACGCAAGAAGACGTCTAGACAAGCAGGGGTGAACGGCACTGCTACTGTCGAGAATTCGTTCGGTCTTGTTAAGGATCCAGGTTCAAACCTTTTCTACGTACAGTTTGACAATAACAAACACGGAGTTTAACAAATGAATTTCAAAAACCTGAACTGTATTTTACAATGACATGAATAACTGCATGATTATTGTGTGTGTTTATTCAAAATCAGATTAAGTGTTTAAGAGAAAGGGTTAATCGATCTCCAATTAGACTCTACGGTACTGTCAGACGCGAATTGGTTTTGAATTGGGCCAGATCTGGGTGTATAGTTCTTATACGTACACAATGTTATTAACAATCAACGATTGGAAGTGCAAGAACAGACTTTGCAATATTTATGTCAACTCGGATGTGAGTTCAACAAGGATAGCTATTCACCATAAGAGGTTGGTGACTCGGCATTACACCCACCAGGTTTTCATTGACATTGTATAATCACTTCAGTCATTTTGAGCAAAACTGTCTCATGACAAGTTTGACGACTCTTTTAGGTCCGAATAAACAAGTGAAACAAGTGTTTCCGTTAAAAAAAAAATTTATTCGATTAGCATTTTTGATTTGAGGAAAGATGTGACGAATGTGTTTACAAATTTAACCACTGTGTTTATAATTGAACTAAAAAGAGTAAATTAATGATCCTTTGTTTGTGTTAGTTTGGTTTAGCGGTAATATTTAGCTGAGTAATAATGGATTATAATTGTCAAGCACCCAACTTCAACATCCGAAACCAGAGATCGTTGTAAGTACGAATTTGATTGCAGTAGCCTGCCAGGAACTTTTTCAGTGCCTTATTTTGTTTGCGGTCTTGGAAGGTTTGCCATTGGACAGTATGCCTCGTCCCAGCAAGCGGCGGGTGAGCACGCTAGTACGCCCGAGTGTAGAGGAACCGGGTGAGTATGGCAATACAATTATTAACGTACTGGATCTTAGTGTTACTCAAATTGGCATTAACACCCACTGGGTTTCCATGTTCCTCAGGCTCTCAAAGAAAAGATGGGAAAGGTCTTATGTTGATTTAGCGTTGTTGTATAAGGATACTGCTAACGCCGTAGTGGCGAGAGCCCCGGATCAGAATGTGTAATTTGTCGTTTTTGCAATTCATGGCCTTCTTTTTTTCACACGTACATGGCAATATTTGTGATGAAACATCCAACGCGCTGCGCAGAATTGCTCAAGTAAGCTGAGATTGTGCGCATGGCTGCAATCCAATATCCAGGGTTAGGCTGGTGTACATACAACGAGCAGTTTCGCTTGATGCAAGAGTCTGATCCGGGGCGCTCCTAGGGTAACCTAGATACAGAGCTATGGCTGACAGTGACCGCTATTTTTGCGACATCTTCCATTAGCTCTCCTGGGCGTGCATACACTAACACACTCCGGCTTTAGACCGGCCATTAAACCTGGTTTGTGCTTTACATTCAATGGCATGCAGGGATGCCATTTCAGTTGGTGCCGATTTTCTCACATTTTGTAGCAAAAATGTTTGCGTGCTGGTCACAGTGCACTCGGCTGTCGCATTGGTGGTGGCCCAAATCGGTGGGTAAATTCCTCCCCAAGGGCCCCTGCGCAGGGCACTAGATCGTCGATGCGCTCCCCCAAAGCCGGGCAATTTGCTCCTACCAAACATGCCGCACAGACTTCTCATTCGGCAACAAATTCCAATGGTACAGCGAGTGGGAAAAATCCCACTTTTCGTTCCCCCAACGCCAATTAAGTTGTGTGTTTTGGAAGATTTGGTTAAGGGACCATCCTTCAGCAGATGCTGTACTTTTACGGTCAGGTTTTACAAATGAGTTTTCTTTGTGTTATGGTGGTCTATGAGTCCCTCGTGATTCACTTTGTTTGTCATCGGCAACTGAGCGGCCCCAAGTGGTGCATGATAAGTTATCCAAGGAAATAAACTTCGGTCGTATTGCCGGTCCATTCGTTTCACGACCTTTATCCAAGTTACAATGTTCACCTATCGGTCTGGTCCCAAAACGCCAACCTGATACATTTCGCCTCATACACCATTTGTTTTGTCCATCTGGTCAATCGATTAATGATTTTATTGATCGTGAGCTATGCGCATTACATTGCGCATCTTTTGATAGTGCAGTGGCCCCTGTTGCTGCGCACTGGTCGTGACGCATGGTTAGCAAAGGCAAATATTAAATCGGCTTTCAGGCTCCTGCCTGTATCTCCAGCCGTTTACGAGTTGCTGGGTTTCATATTTAGGTGTTCGTGCAACATGTGCACGAACACCTATTGTTATTGTTCTGTTTTTTTTTTTCTTCTCCATCTTCTTCTTCTTCTTCTTGCACGGAACTCTTCTCGACAGCATAACTCAAGATTGAAACTGAATTGAACCTTGAAACTTATCAGACAATTGAACCTTAATACAAAGACGGCACAGAATTTATGACGTCATGATGACGTCATCAGGTGTCGAATTACAAGGTTTTCAAATTTGAAAACTGACTATTTGCTATTCGCTGTTTCTTCGTGAATTTCAAAGCTATGGTGCTCATAGTTGGGCATCTGATAGATCAATACTTCGGCAACATTTGAAAAGTTAACGTCAAAATCGTATGACCTTTACTTCCGGTCGTACCGAAAGGTCAAAGTCTGCCTTTGTGTTTTTTTGTAAAAAATTCAATTTTTTGTCATAACTCAAGATTGAAATTGAATTTAACATTGAAACTCATCAGACATCTGAACCTCATTATCAAGACCCCACAAACTTGATGATGTCATGATGATGACATTGGGTATTGAATTACAATAAATCAAAGTTTATTATTTTAAAAAAGATCATAACTCATGAACCACAAATTGGATTTGGACAATCTACATATCATCGGACAGGTCAAGAAAAGATCAACAAATGCTGCACAGAACGTGACCCCATTTGACCTTGACTTCCGGTTCAAACCGGAGTTTGAAAAATTGTAAAAATTCTGATCTAAAAAACTACGTTATATTTCAAAATAAATTTTACATCACGTTATAGATGAGTGCTCCTGCTCAAACGTTTGCACAGAGATAATAACATTTTAACCTTTGCATCGGGTCGAAACTGGACGTCAAAGCGAACGAGTCTGTTGAACCACGTTGTATGACAACACGATAATGTAGACTTACACGCCAATACAATGTACGCCTAACCTATACAGCCACGTGTGCGCTGCACGTGTAGTACTGAGTACTGAACAGCTATGCAGTCAGTCCGCCCTGCACACAATATCCGTTCCTTTTATCTGCAACGTACGCACTAGTTTCGGAGCTTGACCTCTCCATAAATACTTAATGAGCGTGGTGTAGTCTCAGGAATTTCATCAATTTCTTTTGATCAAAGTAATTTTCTACCAAAATAGAGATGAATAACCAACCTTCAATCCAGTTGTACAATTTAATGATTTTGTTGTCAATTACTAGTTCTAAAATTGACTCAAACATTTTGTTTCAAAACGAAACAGTTTGCCTCGTAAAACATGGTACTTACTACTAATTTTCAATGTTACCACAACGTATCGTTAGGCTAGCCGAATAGATAAGGTTATATTCTATCTAAATGCTGTACATTTTACATTTGATTTCATTTAGCTGAGTCAGGGCGCTCGTTTTGCCAACACTTCTCACAATTTAACGTTAACGTCTGTTGGTGAATATGCCGCCATGGCCCCTTATGGATTTCCTGATCGCTGATTGGTCAACCGCAAAACATCACACTCATCCACTGTCCATACTCGGATGTACTTGTAAACAAAGTGTGTGGCCCCTGTTACCAATTGTTTTGTTGGGTTCTTTAGGGAAATTTTCAAACTGAAGGATTGGTGGCCTAAACACATTTGTTTAGACGATTTGGGGCACTTCAGAGTATAATTTAAAAGAGGTTGATGGTCTGAATAATGTGGAACAAAATATTAAATTTGGAAGGTCAGTTGCAAATTTCAAGTTAAAAAATGTTTACTACTTGTTTATTCAGAAATTTATATACTTTTATTCCAGAAGAATGTTTAAAATCATGGTCAGGAATTACTTGGGTAGTTAGATAGTTGAAGGGTCAAGGTCCTATTGTATGTGTCCTTAACGCTCGATACAACAACAACTAAAGTGAGCAACAATTCCGTTATTTTAAGTCACAAACACTGCAAGTAGGAATACAGTTGGCGTCGCTTGCTATTTCATTGTATATTGCACACCCAATTAATGATAGTTCGTGTAATATACTTTATCAAGTATACATCCTCGAAGACTTAACAAACAATAAACAGTGTAGCCTTATTGAACCCTGACCTCCGGTTCAAACCGGAAGCTAAACATTAATGTTTCAAAAAACAAACCATTCAAAGCACACATTTAAAAAAACCAATCTTTACATCATTGGGAAAGTATTTATCAACTTAAGAAATGACACAAAGAATGCGACCCAATTTGACTTTGACTCCCGGTTCAAACCGGATGATCAAATTCAATATTTGAAATAATCATAACTCCTGAACCACACATTTGATTTTTATTAACTACACGGCATTACAAAGGGCACAAATCAGGTTGATAAAATGAAATATTGTTCAATCATAATTTGATGACATCGATCACGAACACCTTATTTTTGTAGCAAACAAAAATTCAATGTCTAGTTAATGGTATTTTTTATTACGATAAGTGTATGCCTATGGGTGCGCTATCTCATGCTTGCTTTTTGAGAAGTTTAACTCATTTTTAGAATTTCATGTTAAGCAGGTCGCAGGTTCCTCTCTTATTACACACTACCTAGATGATTTTTTATTTGTTGGTCCGTCAGCATCCTCATGTTTGGATTTACTCAAGGACTTCACTGTTGCTTGTGGTGATTTGGGAGTTTTATTAGCTTCTGAAAAAACGGAAGGCCCGGTGCAGGTTTTGTCATACTTGGGGTTAGAGATTGACGCTAAGCGAGCTCAGGTTAGTGTACCTGGGGACAAGGTTCAGTCTATGACCAATCAAATTGAGGCTGTTTTATCAAAGCGCAAAAGTACCCTTGTCGGCCTTCAATCACCTTGTTGGCTCTCTAAAATTTGTGTGTAGGGCGGTTTCACCGGGGCGAGCATTTTTGCGGCGTCTCATTGTGCTATATCAAAATGGCATCACCAAACCATTCCACAAGATTCGCTTGTCGGCTGGGGCTAAACTTGACCTTCTTTTATGGCTTGAGTTCTTGTCTGAATTCAATGTGGTTTCCGCTTTTTTAGAACATACTTCATGATTATCAATATGTATACCGGTAGATCCTAACTTTGGGCACGTTGTTTGCCAAATAATAGGGGTAAAGTGCCCCAAGTTTTGTAGGTGTGGACATGAGTTGCCTAATAATGATAGGGGTCAGGTGTGCCCCAAGTGGTGTATGTGTGGGCATGAGTTGCCTAATAATGATAGGGGTCAGGTGTGCCCCAAGTGTTAATGTTTCTGTGACCGGATAGCCAAACACCTTTTTCCGGCATCTGGCACGAAATAATGTTTATGTGGTTGTTGACAAGAAAAACAGCTTTCAAGACTGTGGCGTTCTATGACAAGAATCTGTTTGCTTGTTTCCTTTTTGGTATGAGTTTAATGGATTATAATTGTCAAATAGTTTCATTTACGGTTGTAACCATGTAAAGCATCCCCTTTTAGAACAACGTTTAGGGTTATTCTAAAAAGGAGTTATGTTCTTAATCTAACAATACATGTATTTTTATTATTTCAATAAAACGGCAATTTTGGGCTTCAGGAACAGATAATTATGATCCGAGTAAATGTCGTGTGATGTTGTCGGATATTTTAGGTGTGAAAACGTTTAATTGGCAACAGTGTGGTCAGATTGGTTGTTTTTCTTCTTCTTCAAAGATTGATTCTACCGAAGAGAAGTATAATCACAGGTTTCAACCAGAACAGTCGCTGTTACTATTTCATAATAATTACACTGGTAAAAAAGGGAGAACAAACTTCTTCTGTTCTTTATTTCTTTTAAAGTAGAAAAGTAATTATTAGGCCTAATAAAAAATAAATAAAACATTACCAGTTTAACTTATTATTTTTTGTAAATACTTTTCACCATGCTTCAATTGTGTTTCGTTGCTGGTTCAGTCAACGGTGTATATCAACCTGCTGTGTACAAGTTGACGGTTTCAAAAACCTGTCCGTTATATCCATTCTTGACAGTCCTATTATCCTACTAAATCAAGTTTATCTGAAGTCATGCCCCAGTCAAAATGTTTAAAATCCAACTTTTAACTCCTTCCAATGACGTCACACGTGCTAATGTCTGCCTTGCTGGCCATTTTGGGAGTAAAGGGTAAGCGTGTAAACACCGCTTCGCCTAATTCGGGCACCATACTGTATAACCACACGGTGACATGTTGACTCCCAAAACAGCTCGGCCAAGATTATTTTGATGACGACGGCAGGTGCATTGGGTAAATTTGTCGAATACATCAAAACAGAATAATAATAATAATAATAACATGCATTTATATAGCGCTTAATACAGGGTTTCTAAGCGCTGAAACATAAAAGCTGGCTGATGGCTGTTCTTGCGCTGTATAAAACGATCTTCCGGTTTCCTTATTCAGCCATATGTACTGCACGTCCTGGAGAAAACCCTTAAATTTCTTGGACAGATTATTTATGTTCAAATAGGAGGTATTTGAAAAGACTTGAACAGTTACCAGCTATTGGGAATAGTATATAAAAAGCTGAATGTTCCAATGTATCTCATTGCTGGTTCAGTCAACGGTGCATATCAACCTGCTGTGTACAAATTGACGGTTTAAAAAACCTGTCCGTTATATCCATTGCTGACAGTCCTACCATCCTACTAAGTCGAGATTATCTGAAGTCATGACCCCCGTCAAGGTGTTTAAAATCCAACAAAATTACTGACTCCTTACACTGACGTCACACGCACCAATGTCTGACACGCTAGCCATATTTGGGAGTCATGGGTAAAGCGTGTAAACACTGCTTGGCGCACCACGCTGTATAACCACACGAGGACATGTTGAATCCAAAACGGCTCGGCCAAGATAAGTGTCAAGATGACGTCAGGTAAATTGGGTCAATTAGACGAAAACATCAACATAATAGTTTCGGATGTCACGAAGAGACAGTTTACCAGCCATGCAGATCAATTACCATTTATTTGCGAACTTGATGAAGTGCTTTGAGAGAAACACCAAGTCGGTGGCTGGTTCTGCGCCTCACTGGTTTTTAAAAATGATCTTTCCCTTTTCAAATAAATCATGATAAACATTTCAAAGGCTGGTCATGTGGACTGTTCGATCAAAACTACAAGGTTGGACTAAAACTCAAATTTTCACCATTACGACCTAATAAAACGAAAAACCCAAATAAAAAACAAGAATAAGTAACTGGGCGTTTTCCGAACGCGTACAAATCTGCAGTGTCTGGGGCAACCCTGGTTCAGTCTACAGCATATGAACCTCCTTAAAGTTCAGTTTACGCCCAAATGTGATGGTCGGCTAGGCTATAGCTGGCCATGCACACACTGTAAATGGCAACAGCACAACTAATGCTGGTTTCTCATAACGATGAAGATTCAGTAAATAATAAGTTAATTCCAGAACCAGTCCTTTCGAGAAATTGCTAACAACACTCTTGAATTTGATAACAAAGATGAATAAATATAAAGACCCATAAAAAAGAAGAAAAAAGCTAACGTTATTTTAGCAATCGAAACAAACGGATTTGAAATTGTAGGTCAATTTTACTGTTTCCACTAAATCACGACAAGCATTAAATCACAGGTTTGTTGTGTTGTGTGTTTGATCAAAACTTAAAAATTGAAGAGATTTAACTCTTCCGAAACCGAACCATGTGTTGACCCAATAATATGTGTATTATTATTATTTATTTTTTTATTTATGTATTTATGTATTTATGTATTTATTTATGTATTTATTTATTTATTTATTTATGCATTTATTTATTATTTATTTATTTATTTATTTATTTATTTATTTATTTATTTATTTATTTATTTATTTATTTATTTATTTATTTATTTATTTATTTATTTATTTATTTATTTATTTATTTATTTATTTATTTATTTATTTATTTATTTATTCATTTATTTATTTATTTATTTATTTATTTATTTATTTATTTATTTATTTATTAATTAATTTATTTATTTATTTATTTATTTATTTATTTATTTATTTATTTATTTATTTATTTATTTATTTATTTATTTATTTATTTATTTATTTATTTATTTATTTATTTATTTATTTATTTATTTATTTATTTATTTATTTATTTATTTATTTATTTATTTATTTATTTATTTATTTATTTATTTATTTATTTATTTATTTATTTATTTATTTATTTATTTATTTATTTATTTATTTATTTATTTATTTATTTATTTATTTATTTATTTATTTATTTATTTATTTAGTTATTTATTTATTTATTTATTTATTTATTTATTTAGTTAGTTATTTATTTATAAGTTAGTTAGTTATTATTTTTTTGGGGGGATCCAAATAAGTAAGAAAATTAAGAATTCACAAACTTTAAAGATAGATTTGAGCAGTTGTGTACGTTCTCTTGTATATTTATCCTTAAATTTGACGGACAACAATTTTGTGTGTGTAAAAACAGTTGAATTGGCAACAGTGGTAAAACTTTCTTGGTTTATATCACAAATATTGATTCTATCTGCCAATGTTATGATTACGTTTTTAACCAGAACAGCATAACTGATACAATTCCATGATAATTACACTAAAAAAATAATAAATAAATAAGGGAACCACTTGTGTGTGTTGGAAGGCATCCACATTCAACCCGGGAGAATATGTCCACAGTTGCTACTCAAAGGAAACCATTGTGGTCCACGATTGCTATCACAAAGGGTTGAACAGAGGAGGAAGGTCCACGATTGCCGGTGTTTACCCAGTTGTGTGAGTGTGTTTGAAAATGAGGACTTGGACAAACGGGATCCGGGTGTTCGACAGAGCGAGGGCGTCCTTGCTTCACCTTTGTGTACAAAACTAATGGGTACGTCGCTAAAAAACTGTCCAAACAATAAGAGTACAAAGGGGTGTTCTCGGTTTACACCATTTAAACACATGTGCGTGTGTGTGTTGAAAAGTAACTTGTGATCAGAAAAAGTACGGTTAGTCTAACTTATCAATATCTGTAAATACTTCTCACCGTGTTCGCAGTGTTTCATTGCTTGTACAGTCAACAATGCAAATCAACCTACATTGTATCGGGACTCAACGGTTTCAAAAACCTACTAAGTCGAGTTTATCTGAGGTCAATTACCCCCGTCAAAGTCTTTAATATCCCACTTTTAACCCCTTGTACTGACGTCACACGCGCTGATGTCTGCCTCGCTTGCCGCTTTAGGAGTCAAGGGTAAGCGTGTAAACACCACTTCGCCTAACCTGCACACCATACTGTGTAACCTGTTGATCTCTGATATCAGTATAATAGAGAGTAATGATATAACCACACGGTGACATATTGACTCCCAAAACGGCTCAGCCATTTTGATGACGACGGGAGGTGAATTGGGTAATCTACATCAAAGCTACAGTACCCGAATGTCTTGAAGAGACAGTAAACCAGCGTGCAGATGAACTGCCCTTTATTGGCGCGTAACCAATAGTTGAACTTGATGGCAAAGTGTTTTGACAGACATGCAAAGTTGATGGCTGGTTAAGCGCTGTAAAAACCAACTTCCGATTTCCTTATTTACCCAAAAGTACTGTCCTTCCTGGGGAAAACCCTTACAATTCCAGGACAGTTCATTTATGTACAAACAAGAAGTATTTGAAAATACGTGAATAGTCACCAGCTATTGGAAGGCTGCATATTTTCATTCCTAAATGAAACACCAACCCTTTAACTTTTGCAAGTTTTGAACGGCATTGGTTAGGCCATTTTTTCTAACTCACGCTTCTTGTTGGTTTTGAAATCTCACTCTGTAAGGAGAAATATTAAACAGAACAATAGTCAAAATGGTTGTCGAACATCATTGTCTACGTCATACGTTATGTTTTGTAACACACAAGCAATAAAAAGTCACACCCACCCGTCCCTCAAACCCTTAACGTGTGTCTCCAAAAGGCGGGGCTTCCTGGAAGCGTCAGTTTTTTAACAATCTGTTGATAGCCAAGCCAATTTGCAGACAGAGATTATTTTCCGTTTTATATTCAGACCAAAACGGAATTAATAACGGCGTAACAAAACAATATATCAAAAGTATACAGACATAAATCAAATCGGCACATTTTAAAGTGGCCCCAAATTACTTTGAATCTTCAAAGTTTGACTGCTCTCATTGCACTTGTCCTTGTTTGGGGTCGATGAAGTGTTCCGGGTCCGTCATCAATACCACAACCTCATACCCGCACTCTCTCACTACGGCCCTAAGGATAAACGATTAAGTGATGTTGTTGAAACAAAGTGTGCAAAGAGCAACGTCTCCAGACTACACACAAAAGAAAACAATAAAAGGACACACAATGGAAACTTGAGTAGATGATTACGATTTCATGGACACACAATTACAAAATGCAAGACGAGGACATTAAATAGAAGTCTGAGAATTGAAGAACATTTTTTCATTAATTTTTCTTTTGTCTGTCCTCTAGAGACGCATACATCTACTTAAAACCCCTGAGTTGTTTTCCTAAACAGAAAACGACCATTCTGCGGATGCATTCATCTATGATGACATCAGATCACAATCACTCAATATGAACGCATGACTCCTAACATGAAATTCATGTCATGGTAATGAGCTTGATGTATCAACCGCAGACGTTTTAATCTAGAAACCTAAATGTAGTGACCATTAGCAAACTATGGAGGAAGGGAAACTTCACTGCCTTCTTCTCTTGAGGCTTCCCTTCCTATCAGTCTCAACCGTGCACTGTGGCAAACATTAATGTGGTAAAAATAACATGAGTCAGAGATAATAACTCGACGCTACGATCAGTATCTTACGATCGTCTGCAGTGAGTCATTTTGACGATGTATACAAAACCTATGTTTTTTGGTCAAGTGATTTATTTCTGCTCAGAAATTTTCTTTCGGTGCTTAGAAAGTTTTTGGCGTAAACAGCTTTGTAAACAGCTTTGTAAACTTTGTAAACTTATGCAATGACCTGAAGGAAAGGAAAACCTCCTTCATTCAAAAGAATTTTAATTTCAGATAACTGGCGTGTATCGGGATAACCGCAACTGAGGCCAAATTTGTTTTACGCTGCTTGGTAGGCCTAGGGTTTGAATTTCAAAACGCACAGAAGAAACATGAAAAGCGTACTGAACACTGTTGTGAAAAAAAGTTACAAATATTATCTTTATACTGAATGATCCTTCTTGTTAAGATTTTCTGCAGTAAGGATTATCTGGATGTTTTTTTACTAAACGTCCAGACGTAGTCTGCTAAAGTATTTATTTTATGTCTGCAGGAGTACACATCTTTTGACGACACTCTCCCTAAATCATAAACCAGCTTCGTTTCCGTTTCTAGGGTTTACCTATAAGAATCCAGGTCAGTATGGCTCAATATAGGCAGAACCTACAACCAACAATCGTATAGACCCTTTACTACAAGTATAAATTGGTTTTACAAACAGGTTCTTCCTCATTTCCCTATTTCAATCTCTACGCAAAATATCAACGACACGAAGTCGTGTACTGTTGACATTTGAGTACGATGGGGTATTTATCCGTTCACTCTGGATCGTTTTGATCGTAATGTCTCAAGCTGAACTATACGTTGCATCTTTGGCGAATCAGAAACAATTTTCCTATGAGCTAGATACTAGTAGTAAGATAGATGAGTTGAAGAGTATTGTATCAAAATGTATTGAGAAAAGGAACTTACGTTGCCTTTCTGATTGGTCTTTATTTTTAACAATCTGTCCACGGAGTTCGACAGAGAAAATGAATTCAAAGCGGTGACGATGGTTCTTATTTCCTCGATGTTACATATTGTGTTTAGATTCACAGTTTTCGAGAAAAGTACACGTTTAATGTTGATTTATTGGGCTCATAGAAATTATTAGTAATTGTGAAGACAATTATGTAAAAGCTCTAATTGATTGAACAGTTATACCACGGCGCCTGGTGGTACGAAGCCTGCTCCAGTTCTAATCTTAACGGGGAATATCTCAATGGGACCTCGACTGAAGGTGCTCGGGGAGTTGGTTGGTATCACTGGAAGGGGTTATATTACTCACTCAAAACCTCAGATATGAAAATACGACCCGCTCCACAATAATAACACCACACCACTCACTGTGTTGCCGCTCACTGATTAAAGTCATACCAGTACCAATCCTCGAGAAGAATAGTTTCCGTTTGAAATTATTTAAAAGTTAGGAAATAAGACTTAACTAAACATGTTTCATTGTGATCGCCGTTATCGTGATTAAGTGTATATACAATCCTCGACAACAGCAGCCGTTTTTTTTTCTGCGCCTAAAAAAAGAAGAAGCTTCTCTAAACCGTTACCAAAGAAATACCAGCAAAAAAAACAAAAAAAAAACAAAAAAAAAACGGTACAAACTAGACCAAGGCCTGACCTTTCAAAAATGTTAGTTAACTTTAAATTTTAGCGCCAAATCCAACCTATTTAAAATAATAAACAATTATTTTAATATAAAGCAATTTATGTTAAAGATGATTTTTCTAACAATAATCTCACTTCATGTCAAAATTAGTGGTTTGTTTTATTTATTTATTTATTTATTATTTTTTTTATTGATTGGTTTTGTTTTAAGTAATTTATTTGTTTTTGTTAAAAACACAAATTCGGGATACTTTTCTCATTTACTTTCTAATTTTTTGTATTTACATATTTTATTCTTTATTTTATTATTAATTTTTTATTTCTTTATTTCTTTCTTTCTTCATTTGTTTATTTGTTTAATTATATATATTTTTTTTATATTTTAATTATTTATAAATTACTATTCTATTTTTATTTTATGTTATTTATTTATTTATTTATTTATTTATTTAGGGTTTTTTTTTGGGGGGAGGGTGGTCAGATTAATATTTTGTGAAAGTCCATGCGTGGCCTGATCACTAACTATACACACTGAAAAGGTTTCAGCAAGGATGAAATGAAAGGGTGGGGCGCCTCTTTGTGAGACCAATCTTCCAGGCCCCATGAAAATATTAGGCTCTAGATACACTTAGGACCCATGTGAGGTAATTATACCTACTTCTAAACTTCCATTTTCGTTGTGATCTGAATGAATAGTCAACACAGTACAGTACGGACTGCAAAACCATCGCTAAAAAAACAATTTAAAAAGAACAAATATATATATATTTATATAATATATTTATATATTTTACAATCCCCCCTAAGGTTCATACGTGCATGACACTGAAATAATAGTAAAAATTATGCAAACCTGAGTATTTTAATTGTAAACTTACTGGAATAATACTCGGGGTGGGTCATAGAAAAGTGTAATTATGACAAGTTATTGCAACCTGGGGGTTATTTGCTTCAACTTTTAAGGAGGGGTGATAAATTTGGGCTTTAAAGTTGGTCCTATTTGTCTAGTGAAATGGAGAAGTGCTGAAGGTGATGACATTATTACACTCTCCTTGATAATCTCTGATCGTTGCTCCATGGAGATACGCCTCGTAAAGGTCCTGCAGCCGATTTCACGAAACGCTAGGATTAAACTATCTGGAGTTAGGACGAGTAACTAGTCCTAACTTAGGATTAATCTTTAGGTTTGCATGTTACAGTGCAAGGCTGGGACTCTTCCTAAGTCCTAAGATTAATCATAAGTTAGGAAGAGTTTGGTGAAATCGACGGCTGTCACACTGTTGCAATAGATCTAACGTGTGCCTAGTGTACTGAATATCCGACCCAAAATTTGAAAGCCCAGAAACGCTTAAATTTCTCGGCCAAAAATCTTCGGCCAGACTCCATACCCCTTTTCCTTTTTTTGAGTGCAAAATTTCACTTTATTCTGAATGGAATTTTAAAACTAAGCAGCAGTCCTGATTTACAGTGACGTGGTGACTACGGGATGGGGGTAAGGGTGGGTTTTATTTAATTTTAACGTGGTAATGATCGTTTTTCTATTTAAATCAATTGGGCTGCTTCAAAAGCCTTCAGCTACAGTCTGCGGCAAGATGATAATTATGGGGTAGATTACTCCACTGTCAATGAACATCAGTATGAAGTTGTCTTGATAATCAACCAAATAACACTCATTACAGGAACGCTCCATTGCTCAAATGAAACATCATTTTCGTCTGACAGGTCACACCTGTTATCTCCCTGTAGTTCCTTTTCCAAACAGTGGACATATTTTGAACATGCACTAACCAGTAGGGCTGCTGACTGCCCAGGCAGATTATCTGCTTATCCATTAAGTTTAATGACCCAATTAAATCAATGTAAACACACCTAACTTGTGAAAAGCATGAAAAGTTTCCGAGTTTTGTGACAAAAACTCGGAAATTCTTTAATGGAGGTTTCCCGTAATGTAATTGAGCACCCATTCAAGGACTATGTGATGTTTAGTCCTGATGGGTGTAATGCAGAGCCATCACAATCAAAGTGTGCTAGCTATTCCTGTGTAACTCCCTAGGTTGACCTTTATACTTAGTACAATTTCAACCATGTCTGTTTGTGCACTTCCTTGTTGATTGTTATTTTCAATTTGTACGCAGTAGAACTTATAAACCCCGATCTGGCACAAGCCCAAAACCAGTTCTCGTCTGCCAGAATCTGAGTCATTTACTCCAGCTCTTACATACAGCTTTTGTAGAATTAAATGTAAATAGCAAAACACTAAGAAACATATTGTGAACTAAAACCAAGTAATCAGTTAAAACAGAAACAAAATACAATGCAGATAAGGACCACCAAGGAAAACTGCAACATAAATGGAACACGTGATAAAAACATAGATTCAGACTGTTTACCAACCAGAGTGACCTAATGTAAACATGCAAAACATACATGTTCATACAACACACACCTACAACTGTAAATAGTGTCGGATATCCAATAATGTAACCCTGGGTTCTCTTTTTATAGAAGCGGTAACCGAAAACAGTAAACAAATCCTAGTCTATACCTCAGGAAAAGAACCCTAGAGTATGCAAATACATGCACGTGGTATGCTTATTTATTTCCCCAAAAGACCTATGCAAACAAAGTATGCATGGACTTAATGATGTACGGAGCCTGTGTGGCACCAAGTGTGGCACCAGTTTCAGGTCTGCGATTCCACAGTTGACGTTGTAGAACGGTATATTATGGTGGCCCTGAAGGGACATCGCATATCGCAAACGTGTGCGCATACGTATGCGATGTCGCGAAATAAATCGCGAATATGTGCGCACACGTATGCAATGTCGTAAAACAATTCGCGAATATGTGCGCACACGTATGCAATATCGTGAAACAATTCGCGAATATGTGCGCACACGTTTGCGAATTCATTTGCAATGTCGTGAATTTTATTGCATACCTTGTCGCATATCATTCAATAAAATTCCTAATGAACTGATGAGTTGTAGCAGCTAGTCTGGAATCGAGACGTACAAATAGATATAAATAGGGTCTTACTAATTTACCTTCGAGCGCACTCTGTTCCTCACGCTTTTCTAATAAGTGAATAACTATTATACTAACCATTGTACCCGTGCTCATTTTAGTGAGAATAGTCCGACGATTGTTTGCATGGACCTTTTGTTTTGTGATATGATGCTGTACCATCACCATGTGGCTGGCCGGCTAGGCATGGCCACACTAAAATGTACCTGCCTGGTACCCAAGCTCTCCCTTTAAGTATCTTTGGTATACAAAATGGGACCAGGCCACTTGCGTACTCCCTAGGTTACTAACAATTTACCCGCAAAATGACACCACCACAAACACACGTGTGCGCACATATTTGCGAATTGTTTCACGACATTGCACAAGTGTGCGCACATATTCGCGAATTGTTTCACCACATTGCATACGTGTGCGCACATATTCGCGAATTGTTTCACGACATTGCATACGTGTGCGCACATATACGCGAATTGTTTCACGACATTGCATACGTGTGCGCACATATTCGCGATAAATTTCGGGACATCGCGTACGTATGCGCACACGTTTGCGATATGCGATGTCCCTTCAGGGCCACCATAGTATATGCAACCTTCCCATCCCCAATTTACGTCCTGTGTGGACATTGTCCTGTGTGGACATTAGGCGGGTGGACACGGTCCTGTGTGGATAGTCCAGCCGGTGGGGACTCCGCTATTTTAGGAAAAGTCTCCTAGGCAGAGGACCGCAAAGTATCGGTATTTTCAAGACAACAACGTCTTAACTTTCTATGTGACCCTCTTTCCTCGCTCAGTGCGAAACATTTATTTAACTCTGAAGTTTTGTATATATAGTGTATCTGAATTTAATTAAATTGTGTTTTTTCTTCTTCTTTTCGATAAAACATGTTTCAAGTGTAACACATCCTTTTGAATTGTCGTACACGCCTTAACTACCCCTTGGGAAAACCAGACCCATGGTGTGACAGTAAGCCTTACTCCCTTTAAACAACTTCTACTCTATTAAAAATGTTGGTTCTATGTTTTAGGTGAATTTAATTTGTATTTATTTGAAATAAATACAAATTAAAATCACCCAAAAAATATATAGAGAAAATGACCTTCAGAAATTAAACGTGTTTTCTCTTGCTCAAGGCTAAAATGGAAACGAGAGTGGGCCCAAAGAATGCGACCGCAAACTTTTCGGTGTAATTACGCTAATTACAAAGTTGGATCAGACACTTGAACACTGACAGCGCACTTGGGTTTCTTACTTATATTCCAGCCTAACGATTATAATTTGAGCTATACCGCTGCATTAAAAAGCCCAATGCACCCTAATATAGATTTTAGTGTACAGTGTACTTCCTCATACTTGCTGGGATAATGTATCCATAATATGATATGGTTGGATAGAAAAGACCGAATAAACAAAATTTGTCGTGAGCTTGGCTCTGGTCCAGTGTTCGAAGAGGAAACAAATTTTATTTATGTGCAAGGAGGAATGGAAAGTTGAGAATGAATGATTATTGAGCCAAACATTGTTGTTCATTATTGTCCATGGAGTTCAACCGTAAGCCGTCCTGTCGGATAGTACGAGATTGCCTTCCTAGTTTTCAGTTTGCCTTGAAAATGGACCCAGCATGTATAAAAATGACCGTGTTGGTCTTCATAGCTGTGTTTGCTATGAGAGCAAGATCCCAAACTGAGCATAGCATTGGCTCATATGCAACAAGCGATACTGAACGATGTGTGTGCCAGCCACACGTCACCATCAACCCGCCCGTTTGCGGACGCTCCGTTCCCGTGAACTCCGGTACCGGCTGCAACTGTACGACCGTCCAGGAAGTACTTCGTACTTTAACAATAAACCAAAAAACGGTCTCCTCCGAGTTAGAAGACACAATACGGAAAATAGATGAGTTGCAGGTTGCAGTCTCTAGCAACCAAGAAACGGTCTCCTCCGAGCTAGAAGACACAAGACGTAAGATGGATGAGTTGCAGGTTGCAGCTTCGAGCAACCAAGAATTTGTTACCTCAGAACTAAAAAACACATCAGATCAATTGACAGACACGAGACGTCAACTGGGAGTCATTGGGCGTCAGGTGGGAGAGCTGCAGGAGTCAGTATCTGCGTTAATGAATCTCTTTAATGGTAGGTTTAGTATGTTTGCAGTCGTGGTCAGACTTGCATCACGAGCATACGACAAAGTACCGTTGCATATTAAATGAAAAATAGAATTAGCTGTTGCAAACTGCTTACCAACCAAAAGGACCTATGGTATAAATGCAAACAAATAGCTAGTGGCCTGACGTTTTGACCCTTAGCAGAGTCTTTCTCGAAGGCTAGATGACAAGACTACAAAAATAAACAGTTACATGTAAACATAACTGATGTGACAAAGGCAGTCAAGTGGAAATAGATGATGCAGAGGAAAAACACAGAGAAAGCAGGAGGCTAAACAGAAAGGAGGGTATTATAAGGGAGAGGGATTAGGGGAAGGGGCTCGTTGACCACAAGATGTGGGGAACACAAAGGACAAAATCAATGATGTGGAGAGGGAGAGAAAAGTAGTTTATTGGTGAATGAGGCAGACTGGGGTGGGGGCTTATCTGTGGTAGAAAGGAGAAGGCAAAAACAAAAAGTTATTAGTCAATTCCTTCTTGGATGTTCAGACCATGGGGTTGATTGGTCTGGAGACGTCTTCCATAATTTCTCTCTACTCAGTCAAACAATCTCTCTGTGGTTTCCTAGTGTCTCAATGCCCTGTATAATCATGCCAGAAATTGAGTGATTAGGAAGATTGAAATGATGTCCTACGGGTGTATCCAGCTTATGGGTGTTGACTGTGGATCTGTGGCCGTAGAAACGTCTATTGAGTGTGGTTCTCGTTTCACCTATATATTGAACACCACAAACTTTGCAAGATATTAAATAGATTAGATTAGTGGTAGTGCAGGTGACATGACCCCTTGTCCTGTGGGTGGTACCACCGGTATGGCTGGTGAAGGAGTCCGATTCTCTGATGTGTTGTCTACAGACGATGCATTTGGAGGTGTTGGAACACCTGAAAGTTCCCTGTAGCAAAGGAGGGTTAACATTATCATTAAAGGGGGGGGGGGGGGGACTTCTGCCCGGACAATGAGATCACTGAGACTGGGTGGCCGTCGGCAGGCAACTATGGGTTTTTCTTGACAGCACGTTGAAGTCGATCGGATGTGTGAAGAATATGATGGTTAGAACTGGTAATTGTACGAATGGGGGGGGGGGGGGGTGAGGGGTGGAAAGTGACAACAAAGGGAACTTTCTCCTTGGAACTATGTTGTTGCACGGGTCTTTTGAAAAGTACTGATCCCTGGAACGAGCCTTGACTTTCTGGATGGCTCGATGGACTGACAGGGAGCTGTGACCCCAGGAGACAAGGTGTTTCTTAAGTTCCTGTGAGAGGTGGATAAAATCGGAATCATTAGAACAGATTCGACGGAGTCTGAGGGCCTGACTGTAGGCTATGCTGGTTTTGCAGTGATCAAACCATCATCCGTCTTTAGAACCTTGACATCCAGAAAGTGGGTATCCTTTGTAAGCTCAATTTCCCTATCGGTAGTCTGCAACGACTCGGGCATTTCAAGATTCAACTTTTCGGCAAGAATGCTTACTATTTGGGGTTCCTTGGTACCCCGAGAAATTTCTAGATGAAGGAATTTACCAACTTCATGCAACTCTTTTTTTGTCAGCAGTCGCAGTTTATCATACGTCAAATTTTCTGCCTCTAGGAAAGCTTGAGCATCGAACTTAGCCATGATAATTCCACAATATAATTTGCAACAATACAGCAAAGTATGTGACCTTGCTTGAAAATATTAAGACGAATTTTGCTTGTTTTTTGTTCGATTTCCCGGACAGGCCCCCAATTTTGTTACGATCTGAAAATCCCCAAACTATCCGGAAATGTTGGCTATCCAAAAGTTTGACTTGTCAGACGTGACAAAGAATCAAACAAGATCACACCGATTTAAAGAACATAAACGATTGTGATTTAATATAATGCTACGCTTAACTCGTCAAAGATGATGATAACAATAAAATGTTAACTAATATCAATTTACAATGCTGAGATTAAATAATCAAGAAAAGATCTTATATTAATAAGAAAAACTTACGGGCAAGAGCTTGGCAGGCACTACCACGAAGGACGGTGGACTCTAAAACTGGTGAACACAGTTCAGTCCTTGTCAGTGCAAAAATGAGCGGCAACTGGGACGAAGATCACCTCCAAATACGGGAATCGATGACCCCAAAACTGGAACTGCAGATTTAGTTCACAAACTGTCTCTTCCGGAACAAAATTCAGCTCTGCACTTCACTTGTAGCCTCCAAAATCTCTCTGGGTTGCATACGGCCGGGTTTCTCTCCGTCTATGCTTTCCTTAGACCTGCAAGTCTCTCACAGCCCGTATTTTCTAGTGTCTCACATCTTCCACAAATTTCTTATTTCTACAAACTTCTTTACATTACATCATTTTCCTAAAATACTATCCTCTAGCAATTTCTTATACATTATATAATTTCCTAAAAATAGACGTATAAACATCTGAGCAGCTTTAGAAGATTCTGGAATACAGGGAGGTCACTGCCCGGTCAAAATATATTGTTGTTTGTGTTCTGTTCCTTGCTTAGTGATTGGATTAGTGAACATAACAGTATATTTTTCCCTAAATTTATTGAAGTTTTAATAACCCAGCCTGAAATATGTCGTATTTCCTAAATCCATATTGACATGAACTCTCCTGTCTTGGTTGATTTAAGTATACCTCTCCTTTATACGAACGAGGTTGGTACAAGTATTGCAACGGGGAAAACCTCAACGACGGAAGCCCGTAAGGGAATTTAATCAGGGTTTATCAAATGAAGATACATGTGCTTGGTAACCAGGGGTGGAGAATACTGGTTGACGTCAATCCCGAGGTCGCAGGTTCACATCTCGCAGTTGTGAGATGCTAAGAAAAAAATTATACTTGTAGTTCAGACAATGAGTTCGGGAGTAATTCTTGTGCAACATTTTCCGGTTGCAATTCCATTGCATAGGATCGGGAGGAAAACATTTTACGAATTAAATGAGTTTTTGCAGTTACTAGAATAAAAAGCATGTTTGAAAAAGAGTATTTTCTTCACACATGTACAGTGCCAAAGGATTGCTCCGAGATTCTTGCGAGGGGTGTATTGACAAGTGGTGTGTACATGGTTCAACCTCTAGACTCCGGAAAGGCTTTCCGTGTGTATTGTGATATGGGAACAGACGGTGGTGGATGGACGGTAAGAAAACACGCTAATGAATTTATGCAGAGTAATCACCGCTAAGAATGTATTTGTGAATATATCGAACGTGCTTGGTTGAAGTAGTCTGGGTTATTTAAAAAAAAAACACGTTCCTTTGGTAGGTTTTCCAGCGGCGCAAGGACGGCAGTGTGGATTTCTATTTGGACTTTGCCAACTACAGCCGGGGCTTTGGGAATCTAGAGGGAGAGTTTTGGCTCGGAAATGACAACTTGCACCGTCTGACCGCTCAGGGCGCGTACGTACTCCGCGTAGATATATCGGACCTTGAGGACGAATCCAGGTATGCCGTCTATGACTCGTTCAGCATCGCTGATGCGAGTGACGACTACAGGCTGACGGTGGGAAGTTACTCAGGAACTGCAGGTAATAAATCAGTAATATCCCCGCAAATATATTTAGAAAGGGAATTCTTTTTTTTTGCATTTGGATTTGTTGACATTTGTATTTTTTATATAGTTTCTTTATTACATTTTAATTATCTTTACGCGTTGTTAAATACGGTCCATAGCCTTCATATGTTTTAATGAAATCAAAGCAGCAATCCCCAAGGGTATAACTTGGACAGTTTTTGTTTATGTTAATCTTTTGAAGAAAAAACTAAATGTTATGTTAAGGACTTAAAGTTAGCGTCATAGATTGGTTATTGTCAATGTTTTACTGTTTAATTGGCAACATTATGGAAAAAATATACAGCAAAAGTCACATGTGACAGTTTCATTACAGTACAGTGTCAACTTGTTGGGAAAACAACATACAACTTTATTTTTTTACAAGAAGGTCAAATCCATCCACATTTAGCGAGGTGACAGCGGGTACCACTAGCATATCTGGTCGCAGCATTTGCAAACGGACTTCTTTCCTCAAAAATCTGAGAAACGATTCATGCATGAATCGTTTCGCAGTTTCAAAAATTTTCGGGCGAACAATTATCCGAACGATACTACTTCGAAGGAATCCTTTCTCAAAGTAGTTAACACTATCAACAGCTGCATTGCTTCTTACAAAGTAAGTTTGTATAGTCTTCAGTTTTAGGAGTATTAACCAATCTATGACCCTACCTTTAACAAAAGAAAAAACAAACGTTTCATACTTAGACGAAGTTACTATTTGCGGAGACAATTAATTCAATCCATACATGTTTCCATGTGACCCAAAACCTAGAATTAGCTTCATCTAAAATAAAATATTAATAATAATACAATCTTTTTTTGTATTGCGTCCTGTTAAACTAAATCGTCTTTATTCGCTTTAGGCGACTCGCTGAGGGAAAACAATAACCGTCAGTTCTCTACTAAAGACCGAGACAACGATGCATATAGCAAGAACTGTGCCCAGTCACGCCACGGCGCCTGGTGGTACAATAACTGCAGCCATTCTAATCTTAACGGGGCGTATCTCAAGGGGACCACGACTGAATTTGCTCAGGGAGTTGGTTGGTATCACTGGAAGGGGTGGTATTACTCACTCAAAACCTCAGAGATGAAAATACGACCCACTCCACAATAATAACACCATTGTTGCCGCTCACTAATTCAAGTAATACCAGTACCAATCCTCGAGATAAACAGTTTCTGCTTTGAAAATCTTTAAAAGTCTGGACAGTTGCCTAAACGCAGTGTAGATAAATTTTGATTGTCGTTACAGTAATAAAAAGGGCATACAATTATTGACAACTGTAGCCCGCTTTTCCATTTCTACATTTAAACAGGCTAACCTGAAGAGATGCAATGTTCTCATGTTGGTTTGACAGGAAGGGATTTTTACTTAACTTCCTCTCACCCCCCCCCCCAAAAAAAAAAAAAAAAACACAAAAAAAAAAAAAACAAACAAAAAAACAAAAACGGTTTATAATTATTGTTATTGTTATGAAAATGTGTTTATTTCATATTTAGAGTGGTTTTTGGAGATCAAGGCTCACACCAGAATTTACATTTAATTGATTCAGATGAATATGCATTTAGTGGTTGCTAACCAGTCTATTTTAGTTAAAGGAATACAGTTCCCCGCAAATGTGGTCAACATTTACTAGAACTCTTGTCATGTGGATACTTTTCGTTCATAGTCGTAAAACTATTTACAGTTACTTCCACCAAGGAATACTTAAGTTGAACATTAAATTTGTTGAGCAGTTAAAGAAACAATACACAGGACGTTTGTACACTAACTACACTTATATAATGTGCGTTGTATGACAACTTTTAGAAAGATTCTGGTGGGATAAAAACGTGAGTTCATCGTGCTTTGCATATTTACATAGGTCACTCTGGTTGGTAAGCAGTTTGCAGCAGCCCTGTTTTGATCATGAGTTTCATTACTGTTGAAGTATCCCTTGGTGATTCTCCTTAGCCGCATGGTATTTTGTTTTCGGTTTAAATGATTACTTGTTTTTACTTTAATGTATAACTACACGCAAGAAGACACTGGTGAATGGCACTGCTACTGTCGAGAATTTGTTTGGTCTTGTTAAGGATCCAGGTTCAAAGCTCTAATACGCACAGTTTGACAATCAAACACGGAAGTTAACAAAATGAATTTAAAGAATATGAACTGTATTTTGCAATGACACGAACAACTGCATGATTATTGTGTATGTTTATTCAAAATAAGATTAAGTGTGTAAGAGAAAGGGGTGATCGATCCCCAATTAGACTCTACGGTACTGTCAGACGAGAATTGGTTTGGAATTGGGCGAGATCTGGGTTTAGAGTCCCAATACGTACACATTGTTATTAACGATCAACCATAAGAGGTTCATGACTCTGCATTACACCCACCAGGGCGATACCTCACATAGCCCTCGACATAAAATGTTCAATTTATTAACAAAAAACAAGTTTTTATTGACATTGTAGAATCACCTCAGTCATTTTGAGCAAAACTGTCTTATGCCAATTTTGACGACTGTTTTAGCTCCGAATAAGCAAGTGAAACAATTGTTTCCGTTTAAAAATAAATTGTACTTGATCAGCAATTTTGATTTGAGGAAAGATGTGACAAAATTATTTACAAATATAACCACCGTGTTTATAATTTGACTAAAAAAAGTGAATTGGTTTTCCTTTGTATGCGTTTGTTTGGTTTAGCGGTTTTTTAACTGAGTAATAATGAATTCTAATTGTCATATAGTTTCCTACGGTTTGAACCTTGTAAAGCGTCTCCTTTTAGAACAATGTTTAGAGTTATGCTCAAAAGGAGTTATTTTCTAAATGCAACAATACATGTCTTTGTATTATGTCAATAAAATGGCAATTTTGGGATTCAGGAACAGATTATGATCTGAGTAAAATGTCGTGTGATGTTGTCTGATATTTTAGGTGTGAAAACGTTGAATTTGCAACAGTGTAGTAAGATTGTGTTCTTTTCCTTCTTCTTCAAAGATTGATTCTACCGTAGAGAAGTATAATACCAGGTTTCACCCAGAACAGTCACTGCTACAATTTTATAATAATTACACTGGTAAAAAGGAGAACACTTTTTCGTTGTCTCGCTTGCCTTTTTAGGAGTCAAGGGTAAGCGTGTAAACACCACTTTGCCTAACCCGCACACCACACTGTGTAACCCGTTGATCTCTGATATCAAGATAATAGAGATCAATGGTGTAACCATACGGTGACATATTGACTCCCAAGTGTTGAGACAGACATGCCAAGTTGATGGCTGGTTTTGCGCTGTAAAAAAACAATTTCCGATTTCCTGTTTACCCAAATGTACTGTCCTTCCTGGGGAAAACCCTTCAATTCCCTGGACAGTTCATTTAAGTACAAACAAGAAGTATTTGAAAAGACGTGAATAGTCACCAGCTATTGGAAGGTTGCATATTTTCATTCCTAAATGAAACACCAACCCTAGGGCCATTTTTTTTTACTCTCACTTTTTGTTTGATTTTGAAATCTCACTCTGTAAGGAGATATATTAAACATAACAATAGTCAAAATGGTTGTCGAACATCATGGTCTACGTCATACGTTCTGTTTTGTAACAAACATTAAGTAAACAATAACAAGTCCCAGCCACCCCTCCCTCAAACCCTTAACGTGTCTCTCCAAAAGGCGGGGCATCCTGGAAGCGTCACCTTGTTAACAATCTGTTGATAGCCAATTAGCCAAGTTTTCTTTCCAGACAAAACCGAATTAATAACGACCTTGACGTATCAAAACATTTTATAGAAAGTACACACAAATAAATTAAATCGGCACATTTCAAAGTGGCCCACAAATTACTTTGAATCTTCAAAGTTCGACTGCCACCATTGTACTTGTCCGTGTTTGGGGTCGATTAATTGTTCTGGGACCGTCATCAATACCACAACCTCTTACCCTCAATCTCTCACTACAGCGCTAAGGGTGACCAATTAAGTGATGTTGTTGAAAGAATGTGTGCAAAGAGTAATGTTTCCAGACGTAACACAAAAGAAAACATTAAAAGGACACACAATGGAAACACGAGTAAAAGATTACGATTCCATGGGCACACAACAACAAAATACAAAACGAGGACATTATATAGAAGTCGGAGAATTGAAGAACATTTCTTAATTTACTTTTCTTTTGTCTGTCCCTGTAGAGAAAACCCCTGAGTTGTTTTCCTAAACAGAAAACGCCCATTCTGCGGATGCATTCCTCTATGATGACATCAGATCACAATTACTCAATACGAACGCATGATTCCAACATGAAATTCATGTCATGGTAATTAGCTTGATGTATCAAACGCAGACGTGTTAATCTAGAAACCTAAATGTAGTGCCCAATATCAAACCATGGAGGAAGGCAAACTTCACTGCCTTCTTCTCTTGAGGCTTCCCTCAGTATCAGTGTCAACAGTGCACTGTGGCAAACATCAATGTGGTAAAAATAACATGAGTCAGAGATAATAACTCAACACTACGATCAGTATCCTACGATCGTCTGCAGTGAGTCATTTTGACGATGTATACAAAACCTAAGTTTTTTGGTCAAGTGATTTATTTCTGCTCAGAAATTTCTTTCGGTGCTTAGAAATGTTTTGGCGTAAACAGCTTTGTAAACAGCTTTGTAAACTTTGTAAACTTATGCAATGACCTGAAAGGAAAGGAAAACCCCCTTCATTCAAAAGAATTTTAATTTCAGATAAACGGCGTGTATCTGGAAAACCGCAACTGAGGCCAAATTCGTTTTACGCTGCTTGGTAGGGTTTGAGTTTCAAAACGCACAAAAGAAACATGAAAAGTGTACTGAACACTGTTGTGAAAAAAAGTTACAAATATTATCTTTATATTGAATGCTACTTCTTGTTAAGATTTTCCGCGGTAAGGATTATCTAGATGTTTGTTTACTAAACGTCCAGACGTAGTCTGCTAAAGTATTTATTTCATGTCTGCAGGAGTACTCATCTTTTGACGACACTCTCCCTAAATCATAAACCAGCTTCGTTTCCGTTTCTAGGGATTTACCCTTAAGAATCCAGGTCAGCGTGGCTCAATATAGGCAGATTTAAACACAACCTACAATCGTATAGACCCTTTACTACAAGTATAAATTGGTTTTACAAACAGGTTCTTCCTCATTTCCCTACATCAATCTCTTCGCAAAATATCAACGACACGAAGTCGTGTACTGTTGACATTTGAGTACGATGGGGCTGTTTATCCGTTCACTCTGGATCGTTTTGATCGTACTGTCTCAGGCTGAACTACACGTTGCATCCTCAGCCATTCAGAAAACGTTTTCCTATGAGCTTGATACTAGTAGTAAGATAGATGAGTTGAAGAATATTGTATCAAAATGTATTGAGAAAAGGAACTTACGTTGCCTTTCTGATTGGTCTTTATTTTTAAAAATCTTCTCACGGAGTTCCACAGAGAAAATGAATTCATAGCGGTGACGATGGTTCTGATTTCCTCGATGGTACATTTTGTGTTTAGATTCACAGTTTTCGAGAAAAGTACATGTTTAATGTTGATTTATTTGGCTTAAAACATACACAAGTTTATTTTCTCATAGAAATTATTAGTAATTGTGAAGACAATTATGTTAAAGCTCTAATTGATTCATAGGTTATGTTGAAATTAGACGAAAAGTAGTACTCCAAAACAAGAATAAGCGATTTATAAAAAATAAATTAAAACATTAATAACAAAAAATACAAACTTTTTTTTTATTGCGCGTCCTGTAAAATTGAAGGATCTTTCTTTGTTTCAGGCGACGCGCTGAGCTACCACTATAACCGACAGTTCACTACTAAAGACCAAGACAACGATGCACGGAGCGGGGACTGTACCCAGCGGTACCACGGCGCCTGGTGGTACGAAGCCTGCTCCAGTTCTAATCTTAACGGGGAATATCTCAATGGGACCTCGACTTAAGGTGCTCTGGGAGTTGGTTGGTATCACTGGAAGGGGTTATATTACTCACTCAAAACCTCAGAGATGAAAATACGACCCGCTCCACAATAATAACACCAGACCACTCGCTGTGTTGCCGCTCACTGATTAAAGTCATACCAATACCAATCCTCGAGAAGAATAGTTTCCGTTTGAAATTATTTAAAAGTTAGGAAATAAGACTTAACTAAACATGTTTTATTGTGATCGCCGTTATCGTGGTTAAGTGTATATACAATCCTCGACAACAGCAGCCGTTTTTTTTTCTGCGCCTAAAAAAACGAAGAAGCTTCTCTGAACCTTTACCAAAGAAATAACAGCAAAAAAAAAAAAAAAAAAAAAAAAAACGGTACAAACTAGACCAAGGCCTGACCTTTCAAAAATGTAAGTTAACTTTTAATTTTAGCGCCAAATCGAACCTATTTAAAATAATAAACAATTAGTTAAATATAAAGCATTTTATGTAAGAGATGATTTTTCTAACAATAACCTCACTTCCTGTCAAAATTAGTGGTTTATTTTACTTATTTATTTATTTATTATTTTTTTTATTGATTGGTTTTGTTTTTAGTAATTTATTTGTTTTTGTTAAAAACACAAATTCGTGATACTTTTCTCATTTATTTTCTTAATTATTTTTTTTTTACATATTTTCATTGTTTATTTTATTATTTATTTCTTCTTTTTTTATTTCTTTATTTCTGTCTTTCTTTATTTGTTTATTTATTTAATTTTTTTTTAAATTATTATTATGATTATTATTATTATTTTTTTTTTTTTTGGGGGGGAGGGTGGTCAGATTAAATATTTTGTGAAAGTCCATGCGTGGCCTGATCACTAACTATACTCACTAAAAAGGTTTCAGCAAGGATGAAATGAAAGGGTCGGGCGCCTCTTTGTGAGACCAATCTTCCGGGCCCCATGAAAATATTAGGCTCTAGATACTCTTAGGAGCCATGTGAGGTAATTATACCTACTTCTAAACTTCCATTTTCGTTGTGATCTGATTGAATAGTCAACACAGTACAGTACAAACTGCAAAACCATTGCTAAAAAACATTTAAAAAGAAAAAATATATATATATTTATATAATATATCATATATCAAGTCATGAACCACAAGGGAAACTGACTGGGAAATTTTATTTAAATAGTTTGGGTTTGAACAAAGAAAAATTGACTGGAGCGGGACTTGAACCAACGACCTCCGGATTAACGTACCGGCACTCTACCAACTGAGCTATCCAGCCCTATGTTGGCGGTCTCCCTATTAGTCAATATCTTTGTTCGGGGTGCCAGTCAGAAGCCATACAACCGTTAACTGCCGTGTAGCCAGGGATCACACCCACGTTTACGATTCAACCTGGGAAGCGGCAGCCACGGGATCACCTTAAGGGGATGCGACTTTTTAATATTAAATATCAAGTCAAGTCAATTTTTCTTTATTCAAACCCAAACTATTTAAATAAAATTTCCCAGTCAGTTTCCCTTGTGGTGCATGACACTGAAATAATAGTAAAAATTCGTTATGCAAACCTGAGTATTTTAATTGTAAACTTACTGGAATAATACTCAAGTCAAGTCAATTTTTCTTTGTTCAAACCCAAACTATTTAAATAAAATTTCCCAGTCAGTTTCCCTTGTGGTTCATGACTTGATATTTAATATTAAAAAGTCGCATCCCCTTAAGGTGATCCCGTGGCTGCCGCTTCCCAGGTTGAATCGTAAACGTGGGTGTGATCCCTGGCTACACGGCAGTTAACGGTTGTATGGCTTCTGACTGGCACCCCGAACAAAGATATTGACTAATAGGGAGACCGCCAACATAGGGCTGGATAGCTCAGTTGGTAGAGCGCCGGTACGTTAATCCGGAGGTCGTTGGTTCAAGTCCCGCTCCAGTCAATTTTTCTTTGTTCAAACCCAAACTATTTATATAATATATTTATATATTTTACAGTCCCCCTAAGGTTCATACGTGCATGACACTGAAATAATAGTAAAAATTCGTTATGCAAACCTGAGTATTTTAATTGTAAACTTACTGGAATAATACTCGGGGTGGGTCATAGATAAGTGTAATTATGACAAGTTATTGCAACCTGGAGGTTATTGCTTCAACTTTTAAGGAGGGGTGATAAATTTGGGCTTTAAAGTTGGTCCTATTTGTCTAGTGAAATGGAGAAGTGCTGAAGCTGATGACATTATTACACTCTCCTTGATAATCTCTGATCGTTGCTCCATGGAGATACGCTTCGTAAAGGTCCTGCAGCCGATTTCACGAAACGCTAGGATTAATCCTATCTGGAGTTAAGATGAGTAACTAGTCCTAACTTAGGATTAATCTTAAGGTTTACATGTTACAGTGCAAGGCTGGGACTCGTCCTAAGTCCTAAGATTAATCCTAAGTTAGGAAGAGTTTGGTGAAATCGACGGCTGTCACACTGTTGCAATAGATCTAACGTGTGCCTAGTGTACTGAATATCCGACCCAAAATTTGAAAACAGGGATTCAAACTGTTCACCAACCAGATTGACCTAATGTAAACATGCAAAACATACATGTGTTCATACAACACACACCTACAACTGTTAACAGTGTCGGATATCCAAATATGTAACCCTGGGTTCACTTTTTATAGAAGCGGTAACCGAAAACAGTAAACAGATCCTAGTCTATATTTATAAAGTTCTTATACCTCAGAAAAAGAACCCTAGAGTATGTAAATACATGCATATGGTATGCTAATTTATTTCCCCAAAAGACTTATGCAAACAAAGTATGCATGGGCGATTTTGTGTGTGTGTGTGTAATACTAGACCGGGACTGTACAGACAGACACACTCTAGGGTTTGGTGAGGCAGCATTTATATTGTTCACATGTAATGCACAGCTCAGCTCAGCCATATACTAATGCCTCAGGTGAAGGCCTACCACATCACCGAGGGATTAATGCCAGTTGGAAGACTGGTTCCCCGTTAAGAGCCAGCCTGGACTTAATGATGTACGGAGCCTGTGTGGCACCAAGTGTTGCACCAGTTTCAGGTCTGCGATTCCATAGTTGACGTTGTAGGACGGTAAATGCAACCTTCCCATCCCCAATATACGTCCTGTGTGGACATTGTCCTGTGTGGACATTAGGCGGGTGGACACCGTCCTGTGTGGATAGTCCAGCCGGTGGGGACTCCGGGACCAGCGAACATGCATGCATCCAGCAACGTCAACCAGTTCTCGCTATTTTATGAAAAAGTCTCCTAGGCAGAGGACCGCTAAGTGTCGCTATTTTCAAGACAACAACGTCTTAACTTTCTATGTGACCCTCTTCCCTCGCTGAGTGCGAAACATTTATTGAAATAAATACAAAATAAGTTCTTGTATTTATTTGAAACAAATACAAATTAAATGCTTGTATTTATTTGAAATAAATACAAATTAAATTCACCTAAAACAGAGAACCAGCATTTTAATAAAGTAAACGTTGTCTAAAGAGATATAGTGCGTGGAGAATGATATGCAGACAAGCACGAAGAAAAAAAAAAGAGCTACGCGCGGAGGTACGTCCAGTCGATCGAAGGTGACGTCATTGTGAAGAGTTTGGGCTGACCAGGATTTTAGGTCAAGTCCTCACTTCGACCATGCCTCGATTAAGATCAAATGGATCCTCATTGGGCAAATTAAAAATGTTCACTCGTTTCGTGGCTCTCTAGAGTTTATTGATCCATTTGGAAACGGAGGGAGTGGAGGACAGATAAATCTTCCCGACTTCACAGCTTGAGGAAGCTGTGGAGATGTAGTTATGGGTTAAGAAGCAAAGCTACAGTTTATCCCATCGTAGCCATCATGAAGGGATACACACCATCAAATAAAGTTATAAGTTAACAAAAGGTTTATCTCCACATCTTCCAAGAAGGTGGAAGATTAAAAGCATGCTGGAATAGACAGTAGAATAGCTGACCATAGCCTGTCTAGTAACCCCAGGTAAACAAAGGGTTGCCATGGCAAGAGAACAAGTACAGTGGGAACAAAAGACACAAATACATGTGTGCACTAGTAAAGCATAAAAACAAAAGAGTAATTCTAGGATGCTCTGAAATATTTAGTTTTTACATTTTCCCAATAGATGGAGTTCCCAAGACATATACAAAAGTATTATGAGTCCCTTACCTCACGATAAGACAGGGTAAAAATGTACTTCCCTCAAAACACTCCCAGCCCAAAATCTGAAGAAAAAAAACCGCTAGGTCAAACCATAGAGCAAGGGTCAAACAAACCGCGACGAAGGACTCGTGACGTCATCGGCGGCTAGCTAGTTTGGGCTTGCCTATATGAATGTACAGGTCTAACGCAAATACACCGCTAAACTTCACAATTTTCAATCAGTACGGCCCTACATGTGACTCTTCATTGGACTCTTCATTGTGATTTCGGGATGTTCGTTCTTTGAGTAGGCAAGGCGATTATGCAGCTCGGCTTGATTTTTACTTAGTTCATTTACACCGATCTACATGTTGCAAATAGACTGGTGCTCTGTTTATGTAAATGTTATTACTACGGCTAGGTATGAGGATCCAGTCTACATAATGATCAAAACAACGCGTCGGTCCAATCTGATCCTTGCTCTATTTAATGGTCCAATCTTTAAAATCCAACGATCGAACCCCGAAAAACACAAAGTAACATTCCCCAAAAATGGTAGCACAACAAGAGAAAGTCCAAAAAGCATAATAAATTCAAAGGCGACTAATATTAAAACATGCAGCAAAAATTCAGTGCCACTATACACCATGTATATATAATTATACTCCATGTAATGCATGCCAGAAGTAGTTGCAATGTGATCGTAACCCTCCATTCACCAGACGTCCAGGTTTTACTTTTCGGACGGAGAGCCCCTGAAGGGCGGGACAGGTGAAATATTTTTAAAAAGAGAAAAAAAAAGTACATTTATTTTTCCCCCACGCAGTGAAGACCGGCTTCCCACACTGTTATTTCCTAATAATGGTATAAAGTGAGGGCGCGCGAAGCAGTAACTGTTAGGATGAGAGTTCATTACAAAATGTATTCCATTTACAGCCAGCCACAGATAGGCCTGCTTTGATCATGACGACACAGCCTCTTGAAATTGGGTTGAGGAGAGATCGCCAAATTTTATTAAAATCCTACAAAATTTTTACATGTAACAGGTAAACTTCAAATGATGAAATATTCTTGTGTTAGTTCGGCATTACTTTTACTGTTGAGTTTAACTCAGTATAATAATAATTAAAAAAAAACTCATTTTGAAGTACAAGTAGTCTGAAGAAAAATACAAAACTGGGAATCTTCCGTCTAGAAAACATGTATCAGCCCGACTCTATGTTAAATCATGAAATATTAAACGTGTACAACTATTATGTACAAAATGATTAGAACTATTATCGTGTGGATGTAATTGTTTTTGTTCATTGATATATAACTATTACAGTTTAGTTGGGTTCGGTGGCAATATTTTGCGGTGTACGCTGTTTAAGAGCTCATATAGAGAAAATGACCTTCAGAAATTAAACGTGTTTTCTCTTGCTCAAGGCTATAATGGAAACGAGAGTGGGCCCAAAGGTTGCGACCGCAAACTTTTCGGTGTAATTACGCTAATCACAAAGTCGGATCAGACACTTGAACACTGACAGCGCACTTGGGTTTCTTGCTTTTATTCCAGCCAAACGATTATAATTTGAGCTATACCGCTGCATTAAAAGCTCAATGCACCCTAATGTAGATTTTAGTGTACATTGTACTTCCTCATACTTGCTGGGATAACGTATCCATATATGGTTGGATAGAAAAGACCGAAGAAACAACATTTGTCGTGAGCTTGGCTCTGGTCCAGTGTTCGAAGAGGAAACAAAATGTATTTATGTGCAAGGAGGAATGGAAAGTTGAGAATGAATGTTATTGAGCCAAACATTGTTGTTCATCATTGTCCATGGAGTTCAACCATAAGCCGTCTTGCCGAAAAGTACGAGATTGCCTTCCTAGTTTTCAGTTTGCCTTGAAAATGGACGCAGCATGTATAAAAATGACCGTGTTGGTATTCATAGCCGTGTTTGCTATAAGAGCAAGATCCCAAACTGAGCATAGCATTGGCTCATATGCAACAAGCGATACTGAACGATGTGTGTGCCAGTCACACGTCACCATCAACCCGCCCGTTTGCGGACGCGCCGTTCCCGTGAACTCCGGTACCGGCTGCAACTGTACGACCGTCCAGGAAGTACTTCGTACTTTAACAATAAACCAAAAAACGGTCTCCTCCGACTTAGAAGGCACAAGACGGAAAATAGATGAGTTGCAGGTTGCAGTCTCTGGTAATCAAGAAACGGTTTCCTCTGAACTAGAGGACACAAGAAGTAAGATGGGTGAGTTGCAGGTTGCAGTCTCTAGCAACCAAGAAACGGTTTCCTCTGAGCTGGAAGACACAAGACGTAAAATGAATGAGTTGCAGGTTGCAGCTTCGAGCAACCAAGAATTTGTTACCTCAGAACTAAGAAACACCTCAGATCAATTGACAGACACGAGACGTCAACTGGGAGTCATTGGGCGTCAGGTGGGAGAGCTGCAGGAGTCAGTATCTGCGTTAATGAATCTCTTTAATGGTAGGTTTAGTATGTTTGCAGTCGTGGTCAGACTTGCATCACGAGCAAGTGGAAATAGATGATGCAGAGGAAAAAACACAGAGAAAGCAGGCGGCTGAACATAAAGGAGGGTAACAAGAGGGAGGGGGATTAGGGGAAGGGGATGGTTGACCACAAGATGTGGGGACACAAAGGACAAAATCATTAGTGTGGAGAGGGAGAGAAAATTGGTTTATTGGTGAATGAGGCAGACTGGGGGGGGGGCTTATCTGTGGTAGAAAGGAGAAGGCAAAGACAAAAAGTTATTAGTCATTTCCTTCTTGGATGTTCAGACCATGGGGTTGATTGGTCTGGAGACGTCTTATCCTTGATTTCTCTCTACTCAGTCAAACAATCTCTCTGTGATTTCCTAGTGTCCCAATGCCCTGTAAAATCATGTCAGAAATTGAGTGATTAGGAAGATTGAAGTGATTTACTACGGGTGTATCCAGCTTATGGGTGTTGACTGTGGATCTGTGGCCGTAGAAACGTCTGTTGAGTGTAGTTCTCGTTTCACCTATATATTGAACACCACAAACTTTGCAAGATATCAAATAGATTAGATTAGTGGTGGTGCAGGTGACATGACCCCTTGTCCTGTGGGTGGTACCACAGGTATGGCTGGTGAAGGAGTCCGATTCTCTGATGTGTTGTCTACAGACGATGCATTTGGAGGTGTTGGAACACCTGAAAGTTCCCTGTAGCAAAGGGGGGGGGGGTTAACATTATCATTAAAGGGGGGACTTCTGCCCGGACATACCTGAGACTGGGTGGCCGTCGACAGGCAACTATGGGTTCTTCTTGTACAGCACGTTGAAGTCGATCTGATGTGTGAAGAATATGATGGTTAGAACTGGTTGTTGTACGAATGGGGGGGGGGGGGGGATGAGGGGTGGAAAGTGACAACAAAGGGAACTTTCTCCTTGGAACTATGTTGTTGCACGGGTCTTTTTGAAAGTACTGACTCCCTGGAGCGAGCCTTGACTTTCTGGATTGCTCGATGGACTCCCAGGGAGCTATGACCCCAAGAGACGAGGTGTTTCTTAAGTTCCTGTGAGTGGTGGATAAAATCGGAATCATTAGAACAGATACGACGGAGTCTGAAGGGCCTGACTGTAGGCTATGCTGGTTTTGCAGTGTCGGGGATGACAGCTGGTTGAGTGGAGATATTGGTGTTTATCTTTGGGTTTAACAAAGAGATCTGTGATCAAACCATCATCCGTCTTTAGAACCTTGACATCCAGAAAGTGGGTATCCTTTGTAAGCTCAATTTCCCTATCGGTAGTCTGCAACGACTCGGGCATTTCAAAATTCAACTTTTCGGCAAGAATGCTTACTATTTGTGGTTCCTTGGTACCCCGAGAAATTTCTAGATGAAGGAATTTACCAACTTCATGCAACTCTTCTTTTGTCAGCAGTCGCAGTTTATCATACGTCAAATTTTCTGCCTCTAGGAAAGCTTGAGCATCGAACTTAGCCATGATAATTCCACAATATAATTTGCAACAATACAGCAAAGTATGTGACCTTGCTTGAAAATATTAAGACGAATTTTGCTTGTTTTTTGTTTGATTTCCCGGACAGGCCCACAATTTTGTTACGATCTGAAAATCCCCAAACTATCCGGAAATGTTGGCTATCCAAAAGTTTGACTTCTCAGACGTGACAAAGAATCAAACAAGATCACACTGATTTAAAGAACATAAACGATTGTGATTTAATATAATGCTACGCTTAACTCGTCAAAGATGATGATAACAATAAAATGTTAACTAATATCAATTTACAATGCTGAGATTAAATAATCAAGAAAAGATCTTATATTAATAAGAAAAACTTACGGGCGAGAGCTTGGCAGGCACTACCACGAAGGACGGTGGACTCTAAAACTGGTGAACACAGTTCAGTCCTTGTCAGTGCAAAAATGAGCGGCAGCTGGGACGAAGATCACCTCCAAATACGGGAATCGATGACCCCAAAACTGGAACTGCAGATTTAGTTCACAAACTGTCTCTTCCGGAACAAAATTCAGCTCTGCACTTCACTTGTAGCCTCCAAAATCTCTCTGGGTTGCATACGGCCGGGTTCCTCTCTGTCTATGCTTTCCTTAGACCTACATGCCTCTCACAGCCCGTATTTATAGTGTCTCACATCTTCCACAAATTTCTTATTTCTACAAACTTCTTTACATTACATCATTTTCCTAAAATACACACCTCTAGCAATTTCTTATACATTATATAATTTCTTTAAAAATAGACGTATGAACATCTGAGCAGCTTTAGAAGATTCTGGAATACAGGGAGTACACTGCCCGGTCAAAATATATTGTTGTTTGTGTTCTGTTCCTTGCTTAGTGATTGGATTAGTGAACATAACAGTATATTTTCCCCTAAATTTATTGAAGTTTTAATAACCCAGCCTGAAATATGTCGTATTTCCTAAATCCATATTGACATGAACTCTCCTGTCTTGGTTGATTTAAGTATGCCTCTCCTTTATGCGAACGAGGTTGGTACAAGTATTGCAACGGGGAAAACCTCAACGACGGAAGCCAGTAAGGGAATTTAATCAGGGTTTATCATATGTAAATACTTGTGTTTGGTAACTTGGGGTGGAGAATACTGGTTGACGTCAATCCCGAGGTCGCAGGTTCACATCTCGCAGTTGTGAGATGCTAAGAAAAAAATTATACTTGTAGTTCAGACAATGAGTTCGGGAGTAATTCTTGTGCAGCATTTTCCGGTTGCAATTCCATTGCATAGGATCGGGAGGAAAACATTTTACGAATTAAATGAGTTTTTGCAGTTACTAGAATAAAAAGCATGTTTGAAAAAGAGTATTTTCTTCACACATGTACAGTGCCAAGAGATTGCTCCGAGATTCTTGCGAGGGGTGTATTGTCCAGTGGTGTGTACATGGTTCAACCTCTAGACTCCGGAAAGGCCTTCCGTGTGTATTGTGATATGGAGACAGACGGTGGTGGATGGACGGTAAGAAAACACGCTAATGAATTTATGCAGAGTAATCACCGCTAAGAATGTATTTGTGAATATATCGAACGTGCTTGGTTGAAGTAGTCTGGGTTATTAAAACAAAACACACGTTCCTTTGATAGGTTTTCCAGCGGCGCCAAGACGGCAGTGTGGATTTCTACTTGGACTTTGCTAACTACAGCCGGGGCTTTGGGAATCTAGAGGGAGAGTTTTGGCTTGGAAATGACAACTTGCACCGTCTGTCCGCTCAGGGGGGAGTACGAACTCCGCGTAGATATAACGGACCTTGAGGACGAATCCAGGTATGCCGTCTATGACTCATTCAGCCTCGCCGATGTGATTGACAACTACAGGCTGACTTTGGGAAGTTACTCAGGAACTGCAGGTAATAAATCAGTAACATTCCGCAAATACATTCAGAAAGGGAATCTTTTTTTTTTGCATTTGGATTTGTTGACGTTTGTATTTTTTTATATAGTTTCTTTATTACATTTTAATTATCTTTACACGTTGTTAAATACGGTCCATAGCCTTTATATGTTTTAATGAAATCAAAGCAGCAATCCCCGAGGGTATAACTTGGACAATTTTTGTTTATGTTAATCTTTTTAAGAAAAAACAAAATCTTATGTTAAGGACTTAAAGTTAGCGTCATAGATTGGTTATTGTCAATGTTTTACTGTTTAATTGGCAACATTATGGAAAAAATATACAGCAAAAGTCACATGCGACAGTTTCATTACAGTACAGTGTCAACTTGTTGGGAAAACAACATAAAACTTTATTTTTTACAAGAGGGTCGAATCCATCCACATTTAGCGAGGTGACAGCGGGTACCACTAGCATATCTGGTCGCAGCATTTGCAAACGGACTTCTTTCCTCAGAAATCTGAGAAACGATTCATGCATGAATCGTTTCGCAGTTTCAAAAATTTGGGGGCGAACAATTATCCGAACGATACTATTTCGAAGGAATCCTTTCTCAAAGTAGTTAACACTATCAACAGCTGCATTGCTTCTTACAAAGTAAGTTTGTATAGTCTTCAGTTTTAGGAGTATTAACCAATCTATGACCCTACCTTTAACAAAAGAAAGAACAAACGTTTCATACTCAGACGAAGTCACTATTTGCGGAGACAATTAATTAAATCCATACATGTTTCCATGTGACCCAAAACCTAGAATTAGCTTCATCTAAAAAAAATATTGATAATAATAATTTGTGTTCTTTTTTTCTTGCGTCCTGTATAACTAAAGCATCTTTATTCGTTTCAGGCGACTCGCTGAGCTTCCACAGTAACCGTCAGTTCACTACTAAAGACCGAAAAAACGATGCATCGAGCGGGAACTGTGCCAAGTCACGCCACGGCGCCTGGTGGTACGGAAACTGCCACCATTCTAATCTTAACGGGGCGTACCTCAATGGGACCACGACTGAACGTGATCGGGGAGTCGTTTGGCACCATTGGAAGGGGAGTTATTATTACTCACTCAAAACCTCAGAGATGAAAATACGACTCACTACACAATAATAACACCATACCACTTACTGTGTTGCCGCTCACTGATTAAAGTCACACCAGTACCAATTTTCGAGACAAACAGTTTCTGTTTTGAAAATCTTTAAAAGTCGGGACAGTTGCCTAAACGCAGTATAGATAAATTTTGATTGTCGTTAGAGTAATAAAAAGGCATACAATTATTGAAAACGGTAGCCCGCTTTTCCAGCATCCCTGTTTTGATCATGATTTTTTTATTTCTGTTGAAGTATCCCTTGGCGATTCTCCTTAGCTGCATGGTATTTTGTTTTCGGTTTAAATGATTACTTGTTTTACTTTAATGTATAACTAGAAGCAAGAAGACGTAAAGACGAGCAGGGGTGAATGGCACTGCTACTGTCGAGAATTTGTTTGGTTTTGTTCAGGATCCAGGTTCAAAGCTCTTCTAGTACAGTTTGACAATAACAAACAAGGAATAACAGAATGACTTTCAAAAATATGAACTGTATTATGTAATGACACGAATAAATGAAAATTGTGTTTGTTTATCCACAATAAGATTAAGTGTCTAAGAGCTTGGGGTGACTCTACGCTACTGTTTAGAGTCCCAATACGTACACATTGGTAATAGCAATCAACAATTGGAAGTGCACGAACAGACATTGCTGAAACACAATATTTAGGTTAACTCGGAAGTGAGTTTAACAAGGGTAGCTATTCACCATAAGAGGTTGACGATTCGTATTACACCCATCAGGGCGATTCAACACAACGTCATTGAATATAGGTACTCAATACGTTCTTTGGTAACTTTTGTGATAATCAAGACTACTTCAAACTGATTGTTCATCAACAGTTGAGTAATCTTGCTCCAATAATCACAATTATCATCTTGTCATGGACTGTAGCTGGAGGCGTTTGAGGCAGACCAATTGATTCAAACATTCTAAAAAAACGTCATAATTTAAAAAAATGTCTACCCCAATCCCAAAAGCACCGCGCCACAGTATAGCAGGACTGATGTTTAAATTTAAAAGTCTACAGAAAATAAAGTAAAACTTGGAACTTCAAAACAATAATGTAAAGCATTTTCAAAATAAGGAGCCATCCCACTTCATCTCGACGACCACTCAGTGTATTTGAAGAGAATACACCATTTATCACACGTTTCTGGCTACTGAGCTGCAGTTACGCCCAAACTTGATGGAGGTCTGGCCACGCCAAAACTATTTATGGCAACTAATGCTGATTTCACAAAGCGCTTAAAATTCATATTGAAAACAAAATAGTCTTAACACCATTACTACCACATTAACAAAAAACTAAAAAAACAAACACCCCATCCCCCCAATAAAAACACACCTTTAAAATTTAAACAAACAAACAAACAAACAAACAAACACCCCAACACCCCAACAAACAAACAAACAAACAAATACCCCAACACCCCAACAAACAAACAAACAAACAAACAAACAAACAAACAGACAGACAGACAGACCGGACATGCTTAGGAGAGCTACATTGTGGGCTTTCCACAGGTGTTGTCTATGATCCCTTTTCTTTAATCTTTCCTGTTAAAAACATTGGGGCACAGCCCCACAATGTAAAAAAAGCCCACAGCTACACATCCTACCTAAAACTCACCCCACAACGTATTTCTCGTACGCCCAGCCCGAAAGACAGACAGACAGACAGACAAGCAAACAAACAAACAAACAACAAACAAACAAACAAACCTGAAATAGCATGTAATCAGACATTTGAGTAGATCAAAGAATGGATAAATGATTGTTTTAAACTTGCATGTATTAGGTACATTATCTTGATGTATTTGTATTAAAAGAATTAAAGCCGAAAATTAATGTTTGGCACCAAAAACTATAGATTGTCTTGGCCGCTGTGTGGTTTGAACTGATGTGTATCGATAAATCCCTGATACTAACGGTACACTCTATAGATTGTCTTGGCCGCTGTGTGGTTTGGATTGATGTGTATCTATAAATCCCTGATACTAACGGTACCACTATAGATTGTCTTGGCCGCTGTGTGGTTTGGACTGATGTGTATCGATACATCCCTGATACTAACGGTACACTCTATAGATTGTCTTGGCCGCTGAGTTGTTTGGACTGATGTGTATCGATACATCCCTGATACTAACGGTACACTCTATAGATTGTCTTGGCCGCTGAGTTGTTTGGACTGATGTGTATCGATAAATCCCTGATACTAACGGTACCACTATAGATTGTCTTGGCCGCTGAGTTGTTTGGACTGATGTGTATCGATAAATCCCTGATACTAACGGTGCCACTATAGATTGTCTTGGCCGCTGAGTGGTCTGGACTGATGTGTATCGATAAATCCCTGATACTTATAACGGTACACTCTCCCAGCACAAAAATCCACAGGGGGCTTTGGAGACTTAAACAGTTACTCAAGCGAAATTACTTTCAACGGGGATGCTATTACAAACTTGTTTAAAACGTGTTTGTATATAATTGAAATGTAGACTAGATGCATGTACATGTACACTTCTGAATTTTTCGTAATTATCGACCAAATGTGTTTAGGCCCCAACCTTAAGGTTTAAACAAAACCTAGAAACACTTAGATGACAACAAAATGACAACACTTAGACGTCATTTGTAGGATGTTGCTTTGTTACACCTCCATGCTGCAACAAAGCGGCTATACAAAACGGAGCTCCCACATAACGTAACAAGAGTGATGAAGTATGGGGGCCTTTTTTTTTTTAAATCTCTCTGAAAAGCACCAAAACAGAGTATCAAAAATGAATGTTTTTTTACACAATTAAAATCTGATTAATCTCATGTGAACTCAACTTCCTCAGTGATTGAAAAATGTTCAAATGAATTTCAGCAAAGATCACTTTTTGCCGTTTTCGTTTCGTTTTCAGGAAGGTCTTCAACTAACTTCACAGCACACAAGCCATGCCCGTGGTTTCCACATAATACACGCTTTACAAACAGAACACAGGGACGCAGGGATAGCCTATAAGGTACATTATGGCTGTCTGTGGTACCCGTACATTTTGTCAAAAAAGTGTTTTGGCAAAGCGGTTTTGTTTAAATATTTTGGATCTTTTCATTGACATCAACAATTTTCCAACATTTCACGTCTTGAAAAGTAAAAGCTTTTGTAATATACTTTCCATCCATGCCTTTCACCTCTGTGTTGGACTCCGGTTCAAATACTCGTTTTAAACCCATGTTCATGAGATTTTCCTTCCACATCTAAAACTGATTTGTTGTTCTCGTTTCCTGTTCGCCATGTTAATGGCGCTTATACTGTTGGGACAGTTCATAAACTAAACATGAATAAATAAATCAATAGATCAATGGATGAGGCCAATGAGTCATCGGGTAGAATGTCCCCTGCATTTACAACACCATAGAGCGAGGACCAGATTACACGCTACCAATATTTAGCAGCGTAACCTTCTGGGTTTAAACAGCAAGGGCTGTGACAGCAGGGGCATGAACATAAAAACTCTAACTTGTTCTGCACATGAGTTCAATACAATATTATATACTACTGTATATTACTAGGCTATACGTTTCCGGTAGTTAAAGCAAAGATGCCTTATAAGTGAACGTAATCACTGTAGCTCGCAAGCCATGTGAACCAGAAACAGCAGGGTTAACCCTATATATATATAAACTCTTGCAATAGTGTTCTGATTGGGTTCTTGTACGTGCACTACCAATCCCAGTACATGGGACCAACGGCTTAATGCTGAATCCGAAGGACGCAGCAACTATGGACAGATCTGTGATAGCCCTAGATAACCAACTATCTTTGTGATGACATATTCTGACTGTGTGCCGATTTCCATGATTGTACCACCAGCGGCACAATTCCGTTACCCTCCTGCCGAACTGATTATCATTTTTTACATTTATTGGTTCGCAAATCCACTTTGCTGCACGTTTCGCCACTGCAGCACCTTGTAATTTAAGGTGCTATCTAAACAAATCTCATTATCCAAAACATAGTTGCACACCAGTTCTAAAGCTAACAAGCACTTTGAGAAGCACTACCGACAAATAAAAATGTATATTTGTTACTAGCATTTCATTATTACTTTGTAAAGACTGGGCTGTCACAGTATACAATATTTTTGCAAAATATCATAACACTTTTCATTTATTGGTTCTCAAACTTATTGTTTTTTATTTTCAGGATCACACATTCCCATGCGATAATAAGGCCCATTTTTATAGAGCTGCCTATAACGTATAAGCACGAAGATTAGACTTACTAAGCACACAACAGTTGTGCTTACCGGAATGAGAAGCTCTATAAAATTGAGCCTTTGGTCTGAATGACTCAACTCTCCGAGTTATGTTATCACTGCAAGTAGTTCAATATAAGAAACATCAATATACTACAAACCTAATCACATCAATTAACAACACTTGAAAATATTACAGAGGGACTCCAATAGATGTAGATTTCTTATAAAAGTAAAAAGAGCAATTTCAAGTCTCTAATCTCACGTTAAGCGGACATAATGCTTTCGGATTGGGCGCTCTGGGCTACAAAAAAAGAAGAAGCATTTGTTATAAAACTGACATAGGAAAGATGCTTTTAAAGTAGAATATAATGATCCACACAAATACGCGTCCAAGTTGTGTGACTTTCCTTTTACTTCGTAAACTAACACAAACGATGTCATCGGATGCCAACTATAAAATAGGGGTTATACATTTCACAAAGGAACTTTTTGTTAGTCAAAGGTCAGATTCAATGCCGTTAGGATTTGAATATCATGGACTTTTAGCACTGAACTAAAAATTCCCCTTTCAAAAGTGTACACACCTATGCATAGGTATGTACATAGAAAAGCGACGTTATGGACGCTTTTTTATGTGCACAGATTCGCGCTGGACATGAAAGGGTAGAGACAAATGATATTTGATACCTTTCTAATCTGATTACAGACTTGTAATTTGTTGATCACTTTCATAATAAGGACTCAATCTTTTGGAAAATAGGAACGTTACTAATAATCTAAATTTTACCTTTTAACCTCCTCTTGAACTAACACCAACCAACAACAAAATAATCGAAAACATCTACAACTACATAACATGTGCTAAAAATAGAAAAACTCTGCTCATGTAGAAAAATAGTAAACAATAAAGGTTCTTTCTATTGACTCAATTCACCTGACGTCATCACAGTTATCTTGGTTGCGTCATTTCAGGAATCATTGTCTTTATGTGTTTATATCAGTGTAATGAGCGCATTTAGGTGACTATGCGTTTACACGCTAACCACTGACTCCCCAAAATGCTGATCGTGGCAGACAGTAGGGCCATGTCCGAATCGACGGCTACGTCTACGGCTGTATCTTTTGGCAAGAATGTTGCTAGGGACGTCCTACACTTCAAACCATGATGACGCGTTGATCCAGCCGTAGCCACAGCCGCAGCCGCCAATTTGGACACGGCCTAGCCACGTGTGACGTAATAGTGGGAAAGGTCAAAAGTTACACTGAATACAAACAAGTTACAAAATAGCATTTAATGTTGAATAATGTACTCATAAAAATAGGTTTGTGTGCGTAAGATCACCAACTTGAATTTGCAGATACATAATTATGCATCCAATGTCACAAACAAGTTACAAAATAGCATTAAACGTTGAATAATGTATTCATAAAAATAGGTCTTGTGCGTAAGATCACCAATTTGAATTTGCGGATACATAATTAAATGCATCCAATGTTACCCTGTAAACCTACACTACATTCAATCAATGGAAAAATAAACACAATTGCCATGTCATTATGATAACTCCCCCGTTTCAATGTTAACGGGTGTGCATAGCATTGACAAAATAGAAAGAAAAAAAATACAGACTGCTCATAAATTACACGGAAAAACAACACCTGCATCAGCTTACATTGCTATAGTTTTAAAGAAACAAGTAAAACAATTCGTTTTCATATTTCGAGTCCAAAATATAATGTTTGAAAACAAATAAGGGTTTCCCCCCCCCCATTATTTTCCCAAAATTTTGTTATTTCAGTGTAGATGATGTTGGGTCACGCAAAGTGCACCGGAATTCGACAATTCTTGTCGGCATGCTTCAACGGTAGATAACATCAGCAGTACATAATTTTGTTTACTAATAACTTACTTGAAAAATATAGAATAATAATAATAATAACAATAATAATAATAACAATAATAAAGAAGACTTATAGAGCGCACACATCCACCAAAGGTGCTCAAGGCGCAGAAACAAAGGAACAGAAAAAAACACAAAGGGGAAGGGACCGAAAGAAACTCGAGTTAAGAGGAACTTAAGGCTAAATAATAGTATTTCTAAGAATCAAGTAAAATTGTTTTGCCATCGGTGTTATCAAGTTTGTTTATTTGTTTGTGTGTTTGTGTGTTTGTTGTTGTTTTTAAAGAAATTCTGAAGTGGCGGTCAGCCGGCAGTCATTTGAACGTGTGAGTGCTTATACAACAAGATCTGTCCGAGAGCATAGCATGACTAGTGGCTCTTTTTTTTTCTTCTTCTTTTTTTTTTCTTTTTTGCAGTCACGGACGCACAAACGTTATGAGGTTCAAGACATTTCGTATTAAATCCTATCCCACAAATCCATTGACTTAATGCTTTTTAGATTAGTAAGCTACCCCAAAAGTATTTTAAAGAACTTTATTTCAGTGAAGAGTTCGGGTGGATGTTGAAAGACTTCTGCCTAAAATTGGCGAAATTTTTCCTGCACGTTTCAGTAGAGCAGCCAGCATTGGTTAAAAAAGAAAACAGAGAAAGAGAATGAAAAAAAAGAGACTAAAAGGTATAAATATTCCAAACTTCCGAATTTACACCAGGGGACCAAATTTCATCAAGCTGTTAAGCAGAACACAATGCTCAGAAATTTGCTAAGCAAACATTAACAGGGAACCAATGACAAACAACACCAAATTGCATCACATTTTGACTGGTAACCTGTTTCTGCAAAGCAAAGTTATTTCTCTTCTTGTTTTCGAGTGTTAAACATCTTCTGCTTGTCAAGGCGAGTAAAAGATTCATCCCAACCTGTAGTAATAAACGCACACGAATATAACTATTTTAAAGATTGTATTATATTGTTGTATTATCCCCATTCCTATGCTGAACTAAAATGTCCACAACTCAGTGAATACAGCCCAGTTCATACTTCATGTGAATGCGAATGCAATACGAACTTTGACGTCACTAATTCGTAACGACCAGTTCGGAAGAGTCGAGATGTGCTCAGACTTCGAAACACTCGCAGCGAAACGCGAGTTGTGACGTCAAACATTCGCATCGCATTCGCTTTCGCAGGAATTATGAATCGGGCGTAGGTGTTTTATAAACAATCAATCTTAATTTCCCCATGAAACATAACCTTCTAAATAACATTCTGATAACCCTCTGCTGGGCACACTTATTTCTTTCCTTTTGCCGGCACGCCCCCCCCCCCAAGTAACAAAATATCGGTTATTAAAGAGACTTAATGTTGACATGATTCACTAAATCATTCGTCATATAGCTTCTTCAACGTCCCGATTGCATTGAATACTAACATAAACAAATAAACAAATAACGTTACCAAACTGAAACCATCTTTTTGAAAAGTCAAATGTTACCAGACATTGCAATGAATGGGGCAGCTAATATACTTGTTAGGCTACTAAAACACCTTCAAAGGTAGGGTAAAAGATTTGTAAATATACCCATAAATATTGACTGTAAAAACTAATTTGGTGAGAAGCACTGCATGCAGCTGTTGACGGTATAAACTATGATGAAAAAGGATCTCTTACGAAGTAATATTGTTTGGATCATTTTCACACAGAAAACTGAACAATCTGAAAAACGATTCTTGCATGAATCATTTTTCAGATGTCTCGATCTATAGTGTCCGTTCCCGAATGCTGTGGCCAGAGATCCGTTTGGTACCAGCTGTAATTTATAGGTAAATGCTGATGGATTTGTCGTTCTTGATGAAAATGACAGGTTTTTTTTCTGTTTTCGCAACAAGTAGACTCTGGAAATTTTACTGTATCCTTCTTGATAATTTGACCTATCCGCATTACGTTGGCAACAACAATTTATGACCCAACCTTTAATATTTCAAGTTAACATCTACTATTCGTTGTTCCACAAACACGAGCGGAAAAAAAAAAAAAAAAAAAAAAACATTCTTCAACATGGCCGATAAGGAATAGATCCTCTTGCAAACTTGCAAACAAAAGACAGTACTAAACTGGAGGACACAACATATTAAACACTCAACTTCTATCTAGAAAAATCCACAAAAGTAAATCCCTATTAGAAAAGCACCTGGGGAAAAACTTCCACAAAACAGCTAATTACAGTTGTGAAAATGATGTCTAGCATCTACAAGTTGCAACATTTTATATATCATACTTGTCATGTTCAAACACTAAACTTGCCTCTGGAAGAAAAAATAGAATGAAGTACGAGTTAAGATATAATAGTAACAAAAATACTACTCCGGCTATTTACGATCTTTTTATACTAAAAATGCATATCTCAAGGTCATCCACGATCTACTCTATACTTGACATCTGGGTTTTTCAGTAATGAAAGAAACTGCATAGAAATCCATAAATAAGTGGCAGTATATTCCCTCTTTTTGTTTATATTTACAGTTTCTGGGAGAAAATTTTAAACCAGTGCAAAAAAGTAGGGACTTTTTTGCACTGGTGTATTTCACACGTGAGCCAGAAAAGTGGATGGGGCCTGTGCGGATGCCCACTATGGCCTTGCATTGTTCAATATATCATGTATAAGTAATAATAATTGCATTGACGTTTTTACAATGAAGAAGAAAGACAATATCAAAACCTTACGTATGCCAGCTATAATCTCAACCTATAAATATGACATTGTGGTGGATTTCTCTGTTCCGACACTCCTATGTTCCGGCACTCCTATGATCTGAATTTCCTGTGCTCTTACAATCCTATATTCAGACACTCCTAATTTCCGAATTGAACGCCCTGTGATCTACACACAAGGGTTAGGGCGAGGTTTAGGGCTAGGATTAGTTTTAGGAACATACATTTGTAGGGGTGCAAGAACATAGAGGTCTCAGAGCATAGGTGCGTAACCGACATTATACATTGTTAAAACTAAGGTGTTGAATCCACAGTGTCAGAGACAACTCTTTAAGGGTTAGATTTAACAACATGGACAAGTAAAGTTGACATGGACAAAGTTACGTCTATCACACTATATTTGCAACTTGAAACTATTATGTTGGAACTTCGTTTTAATCAGATGAATTTAACTTTACGAAGAGTTATCACTAACTGCACTCTATAAAGTGTTGAATTTAGCAGTTAGTTTTTAGAGTGTAGACCAACACTATGTTTATTCTGATACAAACATGATCTTAAATCTCAGGATTCCTTTGACTCCACTGCCTTCAATTCCTCCTCACAGCTTGACATCTTCGCCAACAGATCCCCCAACCTTCCGTCCTCACCAGAGCAGAATTTACAGAGGTCCGCCAACAGACTCTCATGGAACTTCTCGTCTCCCGTTGCCGATGACCGCCACTTCTTGGTCAAGAGGTAGTTGTGCACGTAGAGGAAGCCGAGCTTGCCGCCGTAGCTCTGGCAGATGTGGTGGGTGAAGCCCGACCACTGCCGGCCGTGGTTGCTGGCTGCCGCACTGTTGACCGTGTAGGACTCCTGACTGTCTGGTCTGTCTCTGCATGACCCTAAGCTTCCCAGCTTGCAGAGGCAGGGTAACTGCTCCGTCCGGGGAGTGAAGGGGGGTCGATTGAAGGGCATTTCAAGGAGAAAGACGCAGCCTGTGGTGTGAATGTACTGATGGTGGATGGGTAGGGAGCTGTGATCAGATGATTGGGTGTTGCTGGCTAGAGGGCTGTAGCATGATGTCTGGTTACTGAGGAAACCGAACCTATGAAAAAGAAAAACATAATTTGGGTTGAACAAATAAAAATTTACTAGAACTGGAGTTGAAGTTGCGACCTTCATGTTTACGTGCTTCACCAACTGAGCAATCTAACACTTAAGAAAAACCTCCAGAAAAGCCCTTACATTTCAAATCCTTTGTCGTTTTTAAATTGATTAGTTTTGAAAAAGTTCAACTTTCATTACACTAATGAACTTATACTTGGCTACATCATCATTTGTCTTGTGTGTAGACTTATAACAGCTCCCCAAAATAGTAAAGGAAGCACAGATCAAACATCCCAAAACCATTAAAACCATGGGTTTTATGGTATGTTATGCCCTACGTATTACTACAACAGAAAATCCATATTAAGTGCCAAGTCTAATTAAGAAGGCCCTTAATTAGCACTAACTACTTCCAGAAACACTCAAGTCATATTCAACCTTTGAAGAATCATGTGCTGTATTCTACGAGCGTTCTCCAGCCCCTGACTGCCTTCCACTAGTCCGCCTCTCTCCTGTAAGTATCCCTGGGGTAACTGAAGCTCCATGAACAGAGGACTGTGTAAGGAGTGAGAGATGTCCACGTTGAAGCCAAACGGGTCCAGATGCGTGGGTACCAGGTGAAAACCACATGTAACCGCTCGTCGAGCCCAGTTTGTAAACTGTTCAATAAATTAAAATGATCAATATGATTAGGTGGACAATCATTGATTGATAGGCTGTGTACGAATTAGCGGCTACAGCTACGGCTACAGCTGGATCGCCACGTCACCATGCGTTAAAGTATAGGCAGTCTTCATCATCCTTAGCAACAGTCGTAGCCATAGTCACAGCCATTCATTTTGAAACGACAACAGTTCTAAATTATGTGGCTAGTGGGACTCATTTCCTTTAATATTTAGCGAGTACATAACTTGCTTTGCTTCACATGGTCTCCAGGATCAATTTGATAAAGCTTTTATAAATTTGAAACCTGGACTCAATAGATGGATTGCACATTACGTCAGTGGCCGCCATCTTTGATGACAAACAATGGAAAAGTGCAGGCTTATACGCGCTGCGCGCGACTCTCTCAGCCAATGGTAGCCTTTCACGCGTGCACGTTTCATCAACGATGGCGGCCAATGCAAGGGGTCTATAGGGGTTCTGCAGCATGCAAATTAGTCGCTAAGCACAAACAAATCTTGCTATGTTATGCCACATTATGTACGTGACTCATAATTGTGTTTTTTTACACCCTTCATGCAGCAAATATATCTGTCTTGAAAGCAATATTTTGTTGCCTAAAAAGGTTTTTTTGAAATTGAGCTGTATGAGGTCTGTGGTGCTTCTTTGCTAAGCTAAAACAAAACTTACTTAGCAAATATGGGTAGCAAACAAAGCCACACAAAAATGTTTCCCGTCGGCAAGTCAGTGCGTCACACTGATGCGTATCTGGTGCAGCCCAAAGTTTTCACAACTTCTGCCTCCTTAGCTGGCATACGTTTGTATTATGCAATTTTACAAAAAAACACTCTTTTCATCTTTCAAAAGAAGTTCTTGTGACAAAAACTTTCAATTCTGAAAAGACCTTAGTCTTGGCTAACAAAATTATGCGTATCAGAATAAGGTTACCAGCCGAAATACCATATGTCACATGCACCAACTTTGACTGGTGTCCTGCTAGTTGTTATCAAGCACAAAGTTGTTAATTGCGCTCAGTCAATAAATTTGTCAAGAAGTATTATCCACAAAGTAGCTCTAGAGACCCTGATGTGGAACTCACCAACTCATGCAAGAGGCTTGGGGTGGACGTCAACCACTGAAGCTCAATCTCGAAGGCCATGTCAACGCTAAAGTCACTGTGGTAACCAACGTGGCACCACTCTACGCGGTCCGTCAGTTTACTGCTATCGATCTCCAGGAAGAGTGACTTGTACACTGAGGGCTTGAGACTCGCAGACTTCTTCTTGTTGTCTGTTAAATTTGATAATTAAACATCAACAAATTAAATATTTCGGGGTGAACAAAGAAACATTTACTATAGAACGGGATTTTTGCTAGCTGCCGATTATGAGAGTATTTCCTTTTGTCTCGTTCTTTCCATCAGTTTGCCTCCTCTTCTCCCTCTTTCTTCTCCCCCATTCCCCTTACCCAATGGTTGCAATGAAAGAAATATTTCCATAGCAGGGCCGCTAAGTAGATGGTTGATAGTAGGAGCTGGTCTATAGAGGAGAGCCTGCCACATAATGGGCATTTTAGTATGGTTTCCCCTTCTCGTACATGTATTTTTGTAGTGTTGTGCCAGTGAAGAAGTTTTTAAACAAATAATTTTTAAAAACCATGCAACTTCAACCTGGAGTTTAAATAATGACATCCTTTTCATTTTAAACATCAATCACACGCCTAATTGGAGACTGATGGGAACAAATTTTGCCAAGTTTGCATGAGTTCCATTTTTTGAATCGCGGCTAATATTTACTGGTACTCAGGCTCAAAAACATGTGTTGAATACTGGGAAATATCGACCTCTGGTCGACAAATGGTCCTCGGGCAAGATTGAAGAGTTTGGGCGAATCCCTTGTACGTGAAAAATGTGTGTAAGCAGAGAGTTACGTCAAGATGGCAACTTATGTCTGCTGCCATGTATCAGTTCATTCTCATCACAGTCATGTCCACATTACTTCGTCCCAATTGCTTACTTACAATACTTACTCAAATACATGATTTTGGGATAAGCCTGCCGAGCAAATATAGATTGACGTGCTAGTTGCATGGAGTGTTAGGCTAGATTGAAGTCCTCGTTCAGTAAACGCTCTTAAAACCTTCCTTGCTCCTTTCATATTCAAAATTACCGCCACACAGGTAAAAACATTTCCAAACTCCCTTATACATACACCAATGAACTAGGAGCTTCGGGATGATTTTCACTTTGATTTGCGTTTGGCTGCTTGTCTTAAAAGAAAACTGAACATTTTCTGTGAAGTGTAAAACATGTTCTGAGTAACTTTTTGCGTGTGGCAAGCGGTGGTTCTAATTAAAAAATTATTAGTTGCTGAACCACTTTATGCTCGGGAGGTGTAGAAAAGTTGGAGCACTTGGTGCAGCTCTAAGCCGAAATCCTAGTTGCCTTTAAAGATGGCGTCAATCGGGAACTATCTATTGACATCTTACCATCTTCATTTTTCTCCTCTGCTAATTTTCCACGTTCAGAATCCACTGTGTTCCTCTCTCCACTTCCGTCAACCACCTTCTTATCCTCAATGGAGGGTCCGCGGGACGGCCTCTCACCGTTGTCACCATCATCATCTCCCTCATTGATGTGTTCGCAGGAGACTTCAAACCACTGTGAGTTAGAGGCAGGGTCAAAGGTGAACATGAAAGGTGACCGTCTTTCTCTTGTGGATGATCTTGGCCTTTTGGAATCTAGATGGATGAAGAGGTAACAAGATTTAACAAACATTGGATGGACAGTGTGAATCCTGACTGTGGTAGGGTGACTTCTCTATATTTCGACAACCCTATGTTCCGACAACCCTATGTTCCGACAACACTACGTTCCGAAAAGCACCTCGTGAGGCTAAGGTAAAGATTAGGGTTAGGGTTAGGGTTAGGATTACAGAAATACACAAGTGGTGTTGGACATACGGAACATAGGTGTGTGGGATCATAGGCGTGTAATCCTGTGGTAGTGTGGGATAAAAGCGTCCCACAGCTAAGACAGTCCGTCCTTCTCTATTCCATCTTGCCTTGTCTCCCAGGGACACCTCATTTCATCCTCTGATAGTCGCATTCTCCAGCTCCTTTCATTATAGATGGGAAAAGGGGTGGCAATAAAAGGCTTCACTTTACAATCCACATTAAAAAACATGGCACCTACTGGCTTCACACAAGTACAAACTACTAATACAGGATTTCAAACAAAGAAGTAAAATAATATTTAAAGAACAGTAGAGTATTTACAAAAGACACCATCAAATACTAGCCTATAATTATAACAAGGGCAATGGAACCTGATGTTTGGAATGTCATATAAGTTGTGGTGGTTCTGAAAGAACCTGTGGTTTAACAGCTCTCGACGTTTCGATCAGTACGTTCTGAGGGTCTTCATGAAAAACTGCTAGACTGTATTTCCACCATGCAAAGTTTCAAATCCAGCTTTAAGCGATAAGACAGAGAGAAAGAATACCTGGGCTGAGAATTTCAGGTGTGAGCAGATAGATGTAGTAGCCGTAGATGAAGGTTTTCTTCGCGGCTACGCTGAACACTGCCTGGATGTGACCTTCCTCAAGTATTACCTAGCAAAACAAAGCAGCCATCTTAGATTTGCAGACTGTCATACAAGGAGTTCTCTACTGCGTCTCAATAGTAATATCCAGGGATGCCTACATCTTTGCATCTTGGAATCAGGGAGATGTTTAGATTTACATTTAACATAATACAGGGACAAAGTTTCCAAAATCAGGGAGTTTTCCAAAGTTGTTAGTCAGAACATGGAAAGATTGGTTTAGTTTTCAGGGACAGTTTGTCTGCAGAATCAGGGAGATTTGGCAGCTCTGAATATCTCTTTATTGGTGAGTATGATTCCATGTACTGAATGATGATATGAGGCAAGTTGTCTGCTTATTGATGAGAGACTTCTCAGTTGTAAATGCTTTAGAGCAGGAAAGGGATGAGCAGTTTCCTCAAGGGAAGAGAGGAAGATCCCAGTCGGGGTAGATGTAGTATACCCTGATTGAGATTATAGTGACAGCCACCGCACTAGATGGGGTATTCATCAGAGTCAAAATTGCTTACACACATTTATTATTTGTGGCATGTCATGACCAAGCGGTTTAAGAGCACCAGACTCTGGTGTTTTCTGACCTGCAGAGTGTGTGGGGATCCAGTTCCGGTCGGGGCATAATAAATCCTTGAGCAAGATTTTTTACAATAATTGCATTTTCCTTCGGATGGGACATTATGCCGTAAGTTCCTTGGTATTAGTAGCGCACGTAACAGAAACTAGAACACTTTTCTTGGAAGATTTGGGGTTAAACTCGATGTCTCTGGTTCAATAATGAGCCATCTTTGGTTTCATTACCAGAAATTGATCACAAATTGTTGAAATATCAATTTCTATTTAATTTTTGCCAATATGAAAATTTCCCCAAATTTATTTTCCATCACACTGTTTTACTCCCTCAGTCAAATAGTTCCTTTTACTAACAAATTGTATCCCGATTTGTGATGAGTAAGTTTGAAAATAGCTATACAAAAATTCTGGTTTTTGCCAAACCTTGGTACTTCCATCTTTTGTTTGTTGTTTTATTTACCTGCATGAGGGCCATAGCTTCCTTGTGGGTTACACTACCGGCCAAGGTTTTCCGAACCCAGGCAACACCGTCTGCTGAAACAAAACAGTCTCCCTGAGGCAAACCTTTGACATCACCCGTGATGAAATTCATTCCTTCACTAAAAACAAAAACAAGATACACAAAAATACATGTTGAGGCATTGCATGATGAAGTATCAATGTATATCCGGTTTGCGGTAAAAAAAAAAGGAAACAAGGTCAAACATTTAAAGGAATGGTCCTGGATTGGTTTTTGTCAACATAATACTGATTAAAGGGCCAAGTTATAAAAAAAGAAAAGAAAACAAGAATACAACAAAAGTCATATCTGAAAGTTTCAGCTGAGTACTTTCACAGTGTTTTCATCAAGACATCGAATCCATCCACGTTTAATAGCGAGGCGACAACGAGTACCCGAGGGCGATCTTTGGAGATTCACATTTTTCACGACACACTTTTATTGACTTCTAATCAACTCAGCACTTCAGACAACATAATTTCGCAGGATTCTTTGTACCATTACCATCTGTTTAACAAGTAGGCTTTCGGATAAAAATTACACACATTTTCCAGGATCATTACCAGAGTAAGACCCTACCTTTAACCATTTGCTGTATTGGGTAAACTACATGTTACCAAGCCTTGTCCAAGGCTCTTTACGCAAGCACCCCGCTTTGAATTTACCAGGTAGCATAACAATACTGGCACTGTACTGCAGTACTTGATATACAGTATACTGTGGGGTCGAAGCATGGTTTTTCAACCTCGTACCAAAAAACGAGGCTGAAACAGAGCTGTGTAACTGTTATATTTTGAGAGAGAAGTATGAAATAAATGTTGACTTGAATTAAATTGAATAAAGCACTAGGTTAAAACTCACATAGGATCTTTCATCTTGGTGGCAATATACGACGGAGGTGAGGCCAGACTGAGTCTTTCTCTCTCAGGCGAGCTTGGGTAACTCTTGAAGACGCCAGACCCGTCCTCCTTCCCCCTGGCAATACTAATCCCTGCAAGGGCGCTGGTGATGGTGGCTGTGTTGAGACTTAAGTTGGGCTGGAAGCTTGTAGGGGTGGAGTCCCCACTTCCACCACTGCGAGGAATCAGGCGACGAGATGCACTCCCAACGTTGGGATCCAAAGCCACAGATGGTCTCTGGAAAATAAATGTCACAAATAATTTCAAATTTACTTGTATCTTCAGGTTGACTGGCTTCTGACTGGCACCCTCGAACAAGAATATATACAAAATAAGGAGACCACCAACACTAGGACTAGACAGCTCAGTTGGTAGAGCGCCGGCAAATTAGTCCTGCCGCTCTAGCCAATTTTTCTTTGGTCAACCAAAACATACTAACCCAGTCAGTTTTCCCTAGTGTTTATTACTAGATAAGTAAAACACAACTTTTTGCCGAAGATAAAAACACACGAACTTCATGTTTTGTGGAATCAACAGTTCAAGCATGACACAATAATGTAGATTTTGTCATGGAGAAAGAATTGGGCAAACTTCTTATCTCGGCAATCTCTGCTGTCAAATGGTGACGATATCTTCTCTTAGATTGTGGCAGGTGATGGTTTGATCTCAACCCACATCCCTTGTATCTCAAAAATCAACTTAAGAACACTGTTATTCTAGTGGGTTTCTTTCTTTGAAACTACACTTAAGTGGGGAAAACTTAAAGACGGGCTCCAAGGTCAAATTCAGCTTTGAAATCCACTAATTTTCAATAGATGGAGTCCCTATATGAGTATGGGAAAAGTGTACAAGTCTCTATCTCAAACGTTTGATAACATCACATTTCAAACAAATAGTTCGAACCTTTTTGGTTAAAAGATCGAGTTCATTCCTGAATTCTGACAGTATTAAATCAAAACAGCACTTAACTTAAGCTAATATGACAGGCGCAGAAATTCCTCTTTGGAATGTACAGACCCATTTGTTTCTGCTGACCGATGACGTCATGATTCACGTTTCGCTCGGAAAAGATATAATAAAATGTTATTAACGCCAGGTAGAGACTTGTAACTTTACCCCCACTTTTATTGGTACTCCATCTATTGGAAAATGAAAGCGTCACAAAACTCACTTTAACTTTGGAACCCCTTTTAAAAATATGTAGAGCTTTTCAGAAAAGTGCATCGGAAAAAAAAAAATCCCTCATCAGTTTCCAAATCTTAGCGTACGTATAACAAGCCTATACCTTGCTTGGAGGTCTGCTCGGTGCTCGTCGCCTACGATTCAATCCCTCAACAAATCGCAGAAACCCGTCTTGGAGAGTCATCTTCTGCGACTCCGTTCTTTCTTCAAAGACATCCAGAGGTCCTTGGTAACTCTGATCACAGAGTTTGCGCATCAAGGAGGAGGCTGAAGGGAGGAGGATGAAACGACTCCGCCAGAACTTCAACGACTGCAACCAAAGCAAAGTATGCTGGAATCAAGACCTTTTTTTAGCAGATAAGATGCATTAAAGTGAGCTTTAAAGATGTTATAAGATGTTATTGAGTCAAACTTTTTCGTCAAGGATCACCCAGAAATGGAAGTCACAGGTTATTTTTCTCAAACAGAGTTTCTATGAAACAATGTTATGAACATGCCAGGTTGCTGCTGTGGTTGCTGAATGAAAATCTGTTCAAGCACACACCATTGTTAATCAAAGAAAACCTTTAGTTTGCGAAATCAGGTTGCTATCCAGAAGTTTTATGTTGCTCATAATCACCTGATTCCACACTAGATTCCCTTAGAAGAATTAATAAACCACACTCTCAGTTAAGACTAGACTAAAGCTGATATCATTAAAATAGGTTCCAAGATAAATAATAATGCCTTGTGGAAATCAGATTCCCAAGCAGGCATGGCAGTGGTTGTAAAAATTAACACATGAGTGAAACAGGATTTCCTTGGAATTGTGAACTTAAACATAAGACAATTATTTCCAACATGGCGCATGCCTAGGCGCGTTACACATGTAGATAATATTAAGTGCCCTCAAGCGTTTGTCTTTCATTATGAAACATATATATTTATCTAGAAACAAAGACAGAGGGTCTGTAAACACAACAGTCATCATGTTTGATTTTGTCTTTGTAAAAATGACGTATCAGACAGCCACTTTACCCCCCTCCCCCTCAATTTAGGTCAAATTTAATTATTACGTTCTTCTGTCCAGAAAAGTTGACAAAATGTATACGGAGAGCAGCGGAAAATTTGAGCTATTTAAAAGTGCCAAATCGTGAAAAAAATTGTCATTTTCAGGTCTACAAAAACATTACTCACTAAACGCAACTTTATTTCCTTTTCACCTTAAATGAAATGGCTGCTTGAATGTTTCTCTCTTTTTTTAATTAGAAGTTTAGCTTCCACTTTCTCAAGAGGAAAATACTTAAAAGAAATTCCTATATCAAACTGCCACTGTCAAAGAGGGTTTCTTTAGATTTGTTTAATATTCAGGCTGCTACCATTAAAACAGGTTACACGACCAAACACACTGCCTCGTGGACACCCTGTCATTCCCAAGACAGTCAAAGTTGCATTTGTGAGAAGAAATCCTCCAGACAGTGGCAGTCAGATGTGGACATTTTTTACGTCTTCTTTACCTCATGTAGATCAAAGCCTTCCCTCATGGCAGCACCTCCTAAACAGATGTAGTTATCGCGGTGATTCCATTTGTTGTCCACTGGATTACGGAATATTCTGGTGTGGCTAATCTCGTATTCAGATTTGCAAAGCGGCCACAGTCGGTAAGAGTAACCCAGCTTCAGAGTTGTCCTTTGTTTCCTAAGAGAGGAAATAGTTGACATTTGATAAAACGAACACAATAGAGAAGACAGTTGTTGTACTTTTTTTGCCGTCTTTCTGAAAAACGTGTTTTTTTCTTTTAAAGTAAACTGCAAAAGTCCAGTCCACAATTTTTGGTCAATCATTTTAACTTTGATATATTGTTGTATAACTCCTCATTGGCTTTTAGGTAACCCTCCACTTCTGGACTGCTTCTCTTACTGATCGTCACTTTTTTTAAATTCTTGTTGTTACCATGACTGGAATTAAACCATAGAAGATACAACATTTTTTTCTAGACGTTGTTCAAGAACAATCTCTGAGTGATGGCATTTGGTGCTCGATACGGGGTATGGTTTACCCCCTCCTACTGAGTCTACTGATTTTTTTGGAATCTCAGGAATTCTTTAGAGGACTTTGGGGGGGGGGGGTGGGAACTTCTGCACAACAAGAGGAAATGGGTGTGTGAAAGTATGGGATCGTGTGTTTTTTTAGTTATGCAATTATTTATTTCATTTATTTATTCAATTATTTGTTTAGTTGTTTTTATTTATTTATTTATTAAAACAAATAAAAAAAGAAAAACAAAAGAAAAAAAGGGACACCCTCTGCGACTTGTTGGGATATTTGTCAGTGGTGAAAAGAAAATACCCCTCCCAAACTCACAACAGAAAAAAAACCATTCCAACAGACATGAAACCATAACAATTTTACTACAGAGAGTGGCAAGATTTCTAACCTTTTTGTGTATCTGACGATCTCTATGCTCTTCATATCCGGCTTAAGGCTTATCTTATGATACGTCTGACCATAGCTTAATATATACACGTGCTGTGTGATGAGGAGGAAACGAAAATCAGTGAAAAGAATAACTTGTAATTTCTGGAGTCACTGGTTACAGTGCGCTGTATTTTTTGATCAAGTGAAGGCTATTCTGTACTGGGCCCAATGTCAGAGAGCTGCTTAAAGCAGGAAGTATTGCTGAGCGGTTTCCTGCTGAGGAAAAAAAAAAAAGAAGAAGCAGGATACCACTCACAGATGCTACGTGTTGAATGGTTCATTGGTTGGTAACCTTATTCTGACTACTAAAAGTATGTTTTATCTTGAAACAACTATCAGTGATTTACAGTATTGGCAGAAAAAATCCATTGAACACCAATACTAGTACCAATGTTCAGGAAAACATATTTTAAGGGAAGTTTTAAAATTCAACCCACTTCCTTGATCATGGACTGACGTTATTGCAGCTGCAGTATTGTTTGCCCATGGTCTGCCATTAAGCAATGCAAACTGCATGCTAAAATACGGTGTGCGCCTAACTTTGCCCGCGTCGCCTATAACCCTGTGCAGGGTTGGACAGATATAACGTGCTGGGAATCTCACTCCCCACAATGGAGCTACCAGGATTTACCGCATTTACCGCAATGCATCATGGGAACAGAGCAGTTTACAAATGAATCAAGCTGCCAAGATTCACGCCATGCTGTGGTTTACATGTAACCTATAGGTTCTATAGCTGTTTACGGCATCGCTTCAAAAACAGCGCGCCATGATGGTTGCCAGTGTTGGTTGGACTCGGAATTCACGATTACCCAGGATCCTTCGCGCACCATTCAAGCGCATTGGGATGGGGTTATTGAGTCATTACTTACCTTGTCCGGATTAGTGACTAAAGGAAGATGGCTGCTCCCCTTGAGGGATAAATTTGCTATCTCTGATTTTGGCAACAATATTAGCTGGTAATTCTGCCGAAAAACACAAAGAAAGAAAGAAAAACAAAAAGAGGAAATGAAAAACAACATTACTGTTACTTTCTCAAACTAATTATTACATCTATACTAAATTGTTTTCTTCAGAAAAATCTAGCCTGTTCAAGCTTGGATTTTGTACAGCTGCTTTTGAAAGAAACAGAAGACTAACAACTCATAAAAGAAATGGGGGGGGGGAAATATTGTTAAAAAAGAAAACATTACTGTTTGTTTTGGCAAACTGAATATTACATTTGTACTGTATTTTCCATGAAATCTAACCTGTTCAAGCTTAGATATTAGTCTTTTGGGCCTGTTTTTCTTATATAGTTCTTTTTGAACTGATGTGATTGGTTTTTCAATTGCATTGAGACATTTGGTTTGTTATGCACTTTCTAAGACTTCAGGTTCTTGTATACTATACTAAACAATATATAACAACATTTCTGATGGGATTTTAGACTAAATTTCAACAACATATTTCGACCAATATTCATCCAAACTAACCAGAATCTTGACATTGAGGCTGCGCATGAATACTGTTATTATTATTATTCTTTTGTTGGCCAGGATTTCAAAAGACATACAACAATACAAGAAACATATGGTTACTTTTAAAATCTTATGAAAAGCAGAACAAGTGTAAACCCTAATGCAGACATGGTTTGAGGAATGAACAGTTAAATGATAGCGTCAGAGCTACGTGGTAGATTATTCGTCTTCCATGCGGGAATTTTGAGAAAAAAGTGACGTCATTCAATACGGAAAAAGCTCCAAGCAAAAGTGACGTCATTCAGTACGAGAAAGCTCCATTAAAGAAAGAGGCTAGAATAAAACATCCTTTTCATCTGAAAAAAACTAACACCTGCAGTTATCTCCATGTATTTCCTTTTCCAAACAGTGGACTCAATTGGATCATGCAAAAAACCAGTAGAGCTGCTGACTGCCCCAGGCAGATTAAGTGCTCGTCCATTAATTTTAATGACCACAGTAATTTAAGCAAACCCACTTTCCGGTAATGTTATTGCGGAGTGCTTTTTTGTTTACGCACACTAAACACTAACGCAAGAAAGACAAATACCTGAATCAATCTCTGTGAGATGAGTTCCTCGAAGACGCTCTGGATGGTTTTACCGGAAGGAGACGTCTCCTCTCCATCTTCAGGAATGATGTCCAAGGTCTGGGGGTTCTCATGGAAGTCTGTTTCCAGGGTCTTGTTGTCGGGATAGAAGTCTGTCGTGATCGGGAAACAGGCGGTGGCAGTCAGAGACTTCCAATCCACACCTGAAAAAACAACGACACAATTTGTTTTTTTAACATTACTTTATTTATCGGTTTCTTGATCTTATTTCTCTTTTGAATGTTCAAGTGTTTAGTTTTGTAAACTGGAGTAATAGTGTAACTTTGAACTTGAACACAATTTAAAGTTGGTTCTGGTTCTGTTTTACTTTTAAAGGAGCAGTGAACCATTAAAAAATCCCCCCCAAAAAAAAATTCTAGCCAAAATATTGTGTTTTTTAAAAGGTCTGCTGAACCATATATTATGTCGAAACCAAAGCCGCTTTGATCTCGTAAAAATTGAACCATGGTTCAAATGGCATATTTAACGGATAAATTTGTTCACATACTTAGGAACGGTGTATTTTCGGTTCATTAGGTCTCTTTCTTGATTTACACAGGCTCATTATTAATGACACATTGATAAAAATGACATATTAATGTGAATGTGTTCACATCAAAAAACAATTTTTTTTTTTAAATAACTATAAAATAAACCCAAACTAGCGAATGCAACAAGTGTTGACAGTTGAAGTGAAAACATCAGTTTTATTGTGACTACAATACCTGTTTGAAGGAAGGGTGTCCAAGCTTGCTCTCCAGTAATGCCCCATCCGCATCCAATACGTCTCTTTAAGTTCACCATCAAACCAAGCATTCTATTTGGCGAATCTAAAAAAAAGATCACAACAAATGTAGAACACAAACCAATTAAAAAATCCAGCTGCATTAATGAAAGGTAAATATCTGAAGATCAATCATTTAAAACAATAAATCAAATCATGTACTTTACTATACAGACAAGTTTCAGTCTAATAAAGAGTTCCACATTACTGATGGAAGTAGTCTTTAGCTTAACTGCAGGATTTATTAAACAAATATTTAATAAAAATAACGAACAAATAAATAAAACAGGGCAAAGTGGTCCTTAGTAAATATTTGACTGCTTTTTTCTGCTTAAATAATGTACACAAAGCAAAAGTCATGCAAACTTGCTCACGGTCCTTTTAATTGCAAGTAGATGAGTGACACTACAACTCAAATCCATTGTGAATATGCGCACGATCAGTCAAAAATGTGGATTCTTTTATAGAATACATGACGATCAGAACATACTGATCAAAACGTTAAGTTGTCAAACCGCCAGTCTTTCTCAGAACCGCCATAACTCATAAAGAGATCTTTACATGGTGTTACTGCAAACCTTACTTGATTGCAATCCTACCATGCAAAGTTTAAAATCCTACTTATGTACAAGGTGTTACCTAAAACCTTACACTGTATCTCCACCATACACAAATCCTAATTTTATAGTAACAATGAGAATTTGCCTGACAAAATTGGCCCCTAGAGGCATGCACGACCCTTGACCTCACCATCATTAGTAGTCTCCTCTCCAGCAGATTCAGTGCAGAGACTAGACGCACTTGACGATGAACTGATGAGGTCACTGCTACTGTTACCAGTGGACTCGCTACCCATGAGGTTGTGTTTATGATGAAGCTGGATCACGTCACCATGGGGACCTGTACAGAATGAAACCGAAATGTTCATAGGAAGGATGAGATCTGATGAATGCGGAAATTCGTGAAAAAAAATGAAACACGTTCTGGGTTCCACTTTCTCTAGACCCTGAATTTCCCATATGTTACAATTCAGGTTTGCAGATTCTGTGCATCACCAGAAATGAAGAGTTGGAAACAATGTGGACTATTTTCCCCCTGTCTATTTGGTGACTGCAAGAAAATTTTAATGGCTCAATGAGATTTTGAGAAAACTCTGTAGTAGGAAAAAGTGTTGCTTAGGCCTAAGTTAAAGAGCCGTTTGTCCAGCTGCAAACCAAGAAAAAACGCCTGATAAATGCAAATTGTGAAATTTACAAGTGGTTTACATTAAGAGTACATTAATTCCGATCCTCTGTAAAAAAACCAAAACAAAACAAAACAAACAAAACACATAAAAAACGACCTATGAACATTTCGTCACCGTTTTCACGAAGGGACAATAGTCCCCTGCAGCCAAAAATGTATGTTTGGAGAAAACCGCGTTTGAAGTTATGCTGATTTTGAAATCATTGGTTGGTAGACTTTTCGCTATTTAATCTTTGAAATTTTTACATATCATGAAAGTAGAGATCCTAAATCATACAAATCTGTTTCAAATTGTGTCCATAACGGTTTAATTAACGAGTAATTATTCAATTAACAAAATGTTCTCTTCGTGAAAACTGTGCAAAACGTGGTCCGTGTGCAGCGCGTCGTGTTTAAACGAATTGGCTGTTCGTGAAAACGCAAAAGCCGGAGCACTTACTTTTTACGCTGTGCCAGGGGAAAAATCCACGCGTTAGAGCAGGTACACAATTGGCTCTTCGTGAAACCGCAAAAAACAAGTTATGGCCGTTTGGGGCGCGCGCGTAAAACATTGTAGGTCAATGGTTTCGGCACTTCGTGAAACCGCAAAAAGCCAGAGCACTCGTATTTGGCGCTGTGCCAGCCGTGTCTTCAACGCACAAAAAGGATTTTGGCTCTTCGTGAAAACGCAATTCCAGGTTCTTTAGGTTTTTGTCTTTCACCATCTTAGCATAATTAAGAAACTAGACGACTTTTAGGTCTATAAATAAGTGAATTGTTAGATACCGTTAAACTAAATGGAAACCACCAAAAAAATCCAAATGAGTTTTTTATCGATTTTTTACGACTGTCCCTACGTGAAAACGGTGACGATTTCATCAAAAAGCAGTCACATTTTCAACACAAAACGGCACTTTGGGCAATCTTTTATGTTTTATTGTTTCGTTTTTCAAAATCATAACAATTAATGCATAGGATGACGAAAAAGTTTATCTTGCATGTGGTTATATTTTACGGAAGTAACATTTCTCAGAACAGTTTGTACCCGTAGTGCGCTCAATTCAATTCAATTCAAACTCACATTTATTTCCAAACTTCATGACATTTCCGAACAGTACATAGCCAAAACATTGATTTAAAGAAGCATTATTTACAAGGCAGAAAATTAAATAGGTCTGGAGACACCATCTTGAAGCCGAAGCTTGTGGTGACACGCCTGATGGACAGACAAACAGAACGTGAATAGAAACACAAACGTACGGATATTCTTACTGGGCAAAAACCGAAATGATGAAGATAATAGTATTGATGTAAATATTGTTTTGTTTATTACCCTTACACTGATATGTGTTAAGAACTGTGTACTCAGTACTTCCCCCTTCCCCCAATTCCTGTGAAACAAACCTACAAGCATATTACTCTGGTGGGATGTGAGCTCACGACCGTTGTCATTCTAGAACAGATGTCTTACCGCTACACCACCGCGCTTAAAAGCACTGTTGTGAATGGTGTCTACTTATGTGACATCATTTTTACAAAAACTTTTACAGGAAGTTGTTATTGGCACCATAGAATAAATGTTCACTGATTTGAATATGAACAATGCTCATTTATTTTGCATAAAGCAAACTATTGAATAATGAGTGCAGGAAACAAATAAAATGAAAGTACAAGAAATTCCTCACTCACCATGAGGGAAAGTATGTGTCCACCTCCTTCGGTCTGGAGTCAGCTTGGTCGTCAAAGAAGCAGGCACGAATGGATTATTGCACTTCTGTGTCCTCATGTTGTGCACTTTGAAGATTGACTTGTCAAACTGGGCACATTCATCCATCTCGCTTTCTGAATCGTACATGTCATGTGACGCCGGATAGTGGATTCCATTGGCCGTTTTAGGGGGTAGCTTTGGCAGGCCACTGGCTTTCGTGGAAGCTGTGCCGTTTTTCAACTGTGGGGTAAACAAAGACTAGCCGTGAACTACCTAAAGGAACTACTTTTTTCAAAATCGGTACAAAAATAGAAGATGCTTCCTTATGGATATCAATCAAATGGCTCTCTTAGAAAAGGCTGATTGGTTAAAAAGCGAACCTGCCTGATGATGGGCATGATGCAACACATAAACTAAATATGGTCACCTAGCCAACGTACAAACAATACAAAACACTACATGATAACATTTATTTTTCCAATTTGGGGCTTTCCTCCCAAATCTAAAACTGAATATTTTTCATAAAATTCTACCAGCTATATTGTTATCATTTTCGTTCAACGTATTCCTCTTTAAGTTCAATAGTTAAAATGTTTTGCTTGTTGCACTTGTTTTTGCTGTAAATTGATTCGCTTTGTATTTCTCAGTGGGCACCTCAATACAAGCCTCCTTTTTGGTTTCTGAAAATGCCTCCATATTGGTTTGCTCATTATGTTGTTTTGTTTTCTTTAATAAGTTCTCGATTGTCTTTAATTGCCATAATTGTTCTAAATTTGTTTTTTTTCTTTATTTTTAACTAAATGAAAATATGCGTTGAATTGAATTGATCTTAGTCGAGCACCATTGGCTGTTAAATAACTCACTCACACACAAGGAAATCCTTACCAATTGATTGTCGAAACATGTGTTGCGTATTATATATTATGTTGCCATGCAGCCCTTTTCCTAAAGGGTACTACGTGTGTGTAAAAACTAATTTTCCTTTACGGAGAGGACACAAATATACTAGACAAGTTACACCCAACTACAGCAAAATAGATCTGAAAAAAAGACAGCTTACGTTTTGTGTTGGCAGTCTGAACTTTGGAATGAAGTGAGATTGGGCGGATGAGAAATGCCTTTGTCGCTGACTCGGTGATAGATAGAAGCTGTAGTTAAGCCAGTACGGGATATGATGTGTATTGGTGGAATTCAAGCTCTTGGCTTCATCATCGCTGAACTGAAACCAGAAAAATCAAAAGAGAAAATTAGAAATTATGTTTGTAGATTACTTGATTCCTACCAGACATGTTTTTGGCGCTGAGACACCGTTAAGATGATAAACAATTGTTTTCTTTAATTGAGAATAAAATCTTATAAACCATTCACTTAATTGTTTTTAAACAAATGGGTCTAAGGGTCTTCTGCCAAGCATACAAACCAGATTTATTTTCGTTTTGTTCGGGGCTGAGTAAAATTAAAACAAAATAGGTAAACTTTGACGAATTTCTGCTCAAGAGTTTTCACTTAAAGAAAGACCACAAACTGACCAATTTCCAGTTACAACTTTCTAAAAATCTATTATCACACATCAACTGCCTTTCTTCCCTACGTAAGACTCTCTTTTGGCTTCTATTCCAAGCATTTAAGTGCTTTAAAACTGGACAGGAGTTCTCAATTTCAAAACGTTAAATATTAATTGGCGATAGATATCTTTGACTATTGTAAGTATGTACTCACCAAGAGAAGTGGAACTGGATGAGGAGGTTGCTCTGCCAGACACACCAAGTCACTCCCGATACCTGCATCAAATTTACAAACAACGATTAGACCTAAATGGGGCTTTAAAGGGTTTTATCAGGATCGGCCAGGATAAAAACTACATCATAATTTAGTCTGAAAGCTTAGATTATGAAGGACATAGAACTTTTTGTTTGTGTGTGAAATATATCCCAGTGAAATGAAGACATATTCGCGAAAACTGTATCTGAAAGCCTAAAAAATAAAATAAAAAAATGTTGCATGGTTTTTCACATTTTTCTCCTTACCGAGCTCAAATTTTCACATGTTCGTTATTTCATGTATAAGGCTGACCACACGTAACATGAACACTGTCTGTGGCTATGTTGTCAGCTCCATCTATACTATGTAATACCGTTAAACCTTATATTAAGATATCTATTTTTGAATTAAGTCAGTGATTCTGAACACCCACAAACCTTCCATCTGTATGGGAACATGCATCCTTGCGCATCTAAAAAAATCCCTTTGGGAAAATGCACAAATGCAAAACATATGAGTCTAATCTACCGCAACTATAATTACATGCAACACTTTGTGTTTTTTTTTGTGCAATTTATTAGATTTTTAAAAACTTGTATAGCCTATGTGCTTGGCACGGCTCTGGCCTTACCCTTAGCTTGGACCCAAAATTAACAGTGAGATTTTGGCTATAAACAAAGGGAAAAAAAGGAAGCCGAGTCCGACTGCCACTTTTCCATCCAGTTTAATTAAAGACAGTATCTTCTTTAACCAAATGAGAATATTGTTTTACTTTTGTCATAAGAAGCGAACAAGTGGTTGTCAGACATAATCTTACCCTTAATTAGTTATCAAGATTGCTTTGTCACAATAAAAACAGAATAACAAACTTATAACAACTGATTTATTTTTGAACCAAATTTTTCAATCAAATGAAAGAGAAAATCTATAGAGAATCAAACTTTACCAAAATCTCACTTTTGAAAATTTTGTCAAAGTTAAAAGTTTTGCCAGAGCCAGTCACAAGTGCTTAATTATAATAGAAAACCACTCAAAACAAATAAAAATTAACCATTTTAAATGTAATGATATTACTCTGCATTTTATAATCATTCTATTAAAATGCACAGATGCACACAGAATTTGATCTGCAAACAACCACGTATCCATAATTTCTGTGTTTTCTGGCCAGAATTGGCAGTTCAAATGCAAAAATTAGATGCAGCCAGTGTCCAGTGCAAGAACTACACACAGACACTTGCCTCATCAACTTGTTGAGGTTAAACCTACCGTAATCAATCATGCGATGCTTGGTGATATCGCACAGCGTTCTGTCCACGTGGAATACGCCTGCACCCGGCGTTATAATTTCAACCACTTGACCCGTCCGATCAAAGTTTCTGTTGACGTAGTGGTTGTCAAATACTGTGTGGGTGGGTGGAAAGAGAAGATGGATGCTGAGAGATGCTTCCGTTATAGGTGCCTGTTAGATTGAGAGCCACTCTGGGAATCCATACATCTTAAAGGAAACCAATCCATCTTAACTCAGCTTATCCTCTTGACCCCTGACCTGTTTGTTTGCAATGCCCCTGTGGTTTATTATCGGCACATGCTGACAAGATTTTGTCCTTTTGCAGTTTTTCAATAATTTCAATGGTGTATATTGTTTTCACGTCCAGGGCCCAATTTCACAGAGCTGCATAAGCACAAAAATTTGCTAAGCACAATAAAATGTTGCTTACCAGAATAAGGTTACTACCAGCCAAAGTACCATGTCACGTGTACAATGTGTGGCTGGTATCCTGCTCATTTCTGCTTAGCAGGAAATTGTTAAGTATTATTTTCTGCTTAAGCAGCTCTATGAATTTGGGCCCATTGCCTGGGTTAATTTAAGCTTATAAGTTTGCTTAACTAAGTAAATTTTATAACTTGGTTTTATCTACCACAGGCAACAGACACACCGGTTTTGTAAACCAAGGATGCTGGTAGTATTGTCTTGCCTCCTTCTAAACAAACCAGTGACCCCAGAGGATAGACACGCCCTCTAGGACGTGTGGCCAGGTCCAGCGTGGGATGTCATGGCATATGAGCAAGACCAGTTTGTACACAAAATGGTTAAGACAATATAATTTATTGGTTTTTATCATGTGCTGACACCTGTTATGGAATTCCTTTCAGCCACATTATTGTCTGGAGGAACATTCCTAGTTTAGATGTTCCTTTCTGTTGGATTGTTCACGGCTGGCTGAATTCCTAAGTTCTTTCATTACTTTAGCAAGTGGTCGCATTTGGTTTAATTCTAATGTGCGTATATAATGCATTGTATGCCCACGCTGCGGCCTCCTTCGACTCAGACTCGGGATGGGATGCTGACCGGCCACACCAAGGGAATTGACGGCGCTACTACCACTGACAGGACGACACTTGGGCGTGGTCGCTGGTTTCATGCTGTGCTCTGGCTGAGGGCTTGGTCTGACGAGATGTCCCGCTGTGAAAGCTACCCACTACCCCGCTCATTGTGACTGTGTGGTTGGCGCCGGACTCCCCATTCCCGAGTTTTGAGTTGGTTGAGCAGGCGGCATTTATTTATGGTATTTTCCAATCTCTAATTTAGTCAAATATTAATATTCATTTATGTTTACCAAATCGCTTTAATTCATGCTTCTCATTATTTACCGATTGTAAGTTTTCTTGATCCGCCTTTGCTATTTGTAAATAAATTAATATATTTGTTATTCGTGAATATTTACAACGTCTGGATCCGTACCACTTTGTTTGTTGCTGGTTTTCCCTTTCATCATCATTTAGTTATTCCCATTTATTTGTAACTTCGCTGTCGTGCGAACCGCCTCAGTAGGTAAAACTCCAAATGAGTTGATCTTACGTAACACACCAGCCCTTACCGCAGGTATTAATAAAATGAACATGCGGATGTGACTTTAGAATGCTGGCACCAATAGTCTTAAAAGCAATGCACAAGGCCATTGAGCCAAGATGCTCCACATGAAAGAAGTTGTGCACTTTTGCGATGTATTTCTGTCATTTCCCCCCTTCTGTTCTGTGGGTTGTAAAAGTCAAAATCTCGTAGGACAAAGCTTTGAAAGTGAACATTTCACAAGCCCATGACGAGTTGCGTGCCGTGGCCGAACGGTTCAAAGTACAAGACTCAAGCTCTAGTGTTTCTTATCAGCAGCAGAGTGTGGGTTCGAGTCCCGGTGGTGGCACTTGTCCCCCAGGATAGACTTCTTTACCATGATTGCAATGTCCTTCGTGTGGACGAGTAAGGGTTAACCCCGGTGTTTCTGGTTCATTCAGCAAGCACCCTCGCTTACAGGTTTCCCAGGCCTGCGAGCTACGGTGATTCAGTTCACTTATGAGGTATCCCTGGTTTTATAACCAGAAATATAAAACAATTATGATAATAATGGCACCACTATGAGACTATCTATGGGGAAAGGATATAGTATTCAAAGTATATCATATTGCGTACATTATTTTGGGTTTACTTACACTTGAGCATACACTTGAAAATAGCTACTTTTTCAGAGTATTGACATTGATTCTTTTCTTCTTAAATATGCCAAGTCAAAATGTTGGCCCATTTGACCCGGAAATTTAGATTAAAATTTAAAATATCTTTTTGGATAGACTCGAGAAAACCTTGAGCTTTCTAACTCACATTTACGGTATTGCACGAAAATACCCGCCGATGATCAATGATAAGTGGTAGTTTAAAAAAAAAAAAAAAAAAAAAAAAAAACAGAAAGAAAAATTAAAACACAGACAGAATTGTCGCCTGGAGATCAACATTATCTCACGTCCATCAGCTCTCTGCAAACAAAATGTGCTTTCTTGAATTGTGTGCATTGTCCGTGGTATGGGCAAACGTTTGTGTATGCTTTCTGATTTGAAACAGCAACATGTCAAAATCCGTTCAGGAAAAACACATCACAAAAATTGCCGAAATTCTGGCCATGCAACTTTAACATTGAAACTCCTAATACTTTTGTGTAATGCCTCATCCAAATTAAATGTAGGGGGGGGGGGTGCCTAGATGTACCATTGTTGACTCTTGAGTATTGCATTGTACTTACCGTTGAGTGACATGTTGATTGCTTCTAGGAGGTTTCCATCAGCTGCCTTAGAGTTGTAGCCCTTTGGAATTCTACCATCTGATTGTAATATAATACAAAGAAACTTGATTAGTTTAGTACAGGTTTTTGTGGTTGTTGAATTATTACAATGGAAAGCCAATCGTGAGGGATATCAGAGAGTGACAAAACATCAACAATATGGGATAGTTGATCCTGTCAATGTAGAGTGTTTGGTAACCTGTCAAGAATCAGCACTGCACATTAGGAAGTTGCCTGCTGAAGGTTTACCTCCAAAAAGTCAAACAAACATATACCAAATTTCCATTGGACCTGGGAAGATTGAAAAAGTGAGTAAGTGTATGGAGAGTGGGGACTGTGCAGAGTGTTTACCTGCTTTATGGCATGAACTGATGCTCTGGTTGTATTGCCACATAATCTGCTTGAGTGATGCCAGCATAGGCATCCAGTCATCACATCTCTCATTATGAACCATGACCCTGTGGGGGACAGAAGAAAAGTGCATCACAATTAGAAACAAAGTAGTAGTAGTGGTGGCTTCTTATATAGCGCTCATATCGGTCACTCAGTGACACTCTAGGTGTTTCAACATTAAACAAGGTATACTTTTAATGTGGGGCTTTACGTTTGAATGAGACCTACTCCTTTACATAGCACCGTGTAATGGTTAACAAGGTGCTGTGGCGCAATATGCTAAAACACCAGAGCTTGAGTCCGGTACTCTTATCCACTCGGCCACGACACGCCACGTACAGCGTAGGTTTTAATGAACTTTAACCAACGGTCAGTGATTGGTTTTAGTCATAGGGCCAAATTGTCAATAAGGACACAGTAAGATTTGAGAAAATGTGACGTCACAGTGCGGAGTGCTATTTGATGATTTGTTTGGCAGGCTATAGTTGTTCTGTGTTTATAATATAAAGATGTATGTATTTGGGATTAAGTTTACCTTACCATAAACCAATAACGTAAAACCCCATTAGCAAATTGCAATCACTAACGACACATAACTGTCACTAATACAAGATAACATAAACACATAAATCAGACAAGTAAGCAGCCAAACAATTTTACATGTAGTTTTACAACGATTGCAAAAACAAAGAGTTAAGGCATAAACAAACTTTAAATCAGAAAAAAAAAAAAAATTCAACAACTTGTTTAAAATACCTGTAAAAATCCTCATATATTCTCCCGCTACCATCAAGATGTAATGCACTCTGCATATCGCCCGGAAACTCATCTGTACCAAATGAAATTTACCATCAGATAAGCAATTTTCTATTATGGAAAATGATTAATACTGAAACATAGTTTAACAGAAACACTCACAAATAAAGCTCCAGAGTTGCCGACAGTTGCATCTTGCACATAATTTGTTTGCATACAGAATATGAAAAGATTGATTTGTTTTCAGGGAAATTTCCGCAGCATCAGGGAGGGCTGACAGCTCTAAACGCTCTTTGCAAATCAATAACCACTTTTTGAGAGAAAGTCTTTTATCACAATCATGGACTTCATTTCTGACACTTGGTCACCAGTTCCATACATTTACTGATGAGATTCATAAAAAAAATAAAAAATTAATAACAACCTAGGTTTTGGCAGACGACTTATTTTTGCAAGAATTAATTTCCTTCCGAACAAAAAACAGAGAGAAATTTGAGGTAGCCTTCGAGACCACAAATGCCTTAACTTTATTTAACCTTCAATTTTGTACAATAATGAAAGGCTGCATTATTGTCCTTTGAAGTTGTTTTGCTACACCAGGTCGTTAAGGTCAGTCCTTCATGTATACCCGACACAGTTTAGTAAAGAGAGCTAAAATCACTACACAAATCAGAAAACAAGGAGACTTATATTTGCTGGACATTGCAATAGAAGTACAGATTAAAGGGGTTTGGGATTTGGTGCTGTGGCAACCGGAACATGGAAAGAAGAGCAGAGGAAGGCTACGCTAAACACACAACTGTGTGAAGATTCCAACCAGACAACTGGTGACAAGGTCAACTGCACGCTGGACAGGAACATTTTTTAACCCATCACATGTCTGGTTGCACCCGTTGGAATGAATGAACGTGTACTTATTTAAATAAGTAAATATTTTATTGAATTGAATTTAGTTGAAATCTAATAACAGTTGTATCAGATCCAAGAAAAAAGTTCCTTACTTATTGACTTGGCTTCATAAAACGTTCTAGAAAACAAAACCAGCGTCAGTTCACTGTTGATGTTTCTCATTTTCCATTGGCAAAAAAGTTCCGTCAGAAACCCATTCACTGCTTTCTCGATGTACAAATCTCCTGTAATCCAAGAAAATAAAAGGGGGAAAACAGGTGAATCATTTATTTTTGTTTCAAATTGTAGTTTGATAAAATTCAACCGATGCAAGAGGGATGAGAGTTTACGATTGTGAAAAATCTCGGCAATGGCTTCCCGTTATTCCTCTTATTCTTTACCAAGAATCTCCAAGATGTTGATGGAGACTGCTTTACTTAAAAAATTAAAAAAAATTATAATAAAATAAAATAACAATAAAATTGAAGACTCATGGAGATTTTGAAAAAAAGGAATAAATAAATAAAAAATCACACGCCTGGCACAAGCTTCAGCTTTGTGGTTGTGAGACAACAATATGGTGAGGCTATAGGGAAGGGGTTAATCTAGTATGAGATGAAAGTGAATGTATCGGTTTGTTTATGTTTACTCCAATAAAGTTTGGACGTTTCACCTATCCTTATACCAGCAGAAATAGCGTGTGACTCCCGTCTTTAACAACAACAACAGAGAAACACAGTCGTCTCAAAAACCATCATTAACAAATAAGGTGAAGCCAGAAAAACGAGCTGAATTGAAACAAAGCAACCCAGAGCACCTCAAATTACAACTGAATATACAGAAAGCAAATGAACAACATAAAAGACAAAATGAAGAAAACAAAACATGGATAAACCCAAGGGTGATTTTAAATTGTGGAAGAAATGTAGACATGTTTTTTTTCTCTACCGGGGGAACTGAACCAAACCGTGATACACTTGGTAAGTTTTCCACGGTACGCTCTGAAAACTCCCAAGGGGCCTGGCTCAATTCAAGGTTGTTTTTTACAAGTTTTCTTTGGCTACGTTATTATTAATTATATTTCGCCTATTATCACAAGGTCACGGACGGCCACTTCAAGGTGAGGCATACACTTAACTAATTTGGGCAGTCAACCAAAATCAACTGTCACAAGAGACCTTTGCCACCAAAACAGGGTTACTCCATTCACACTTAAGGAGGTAGGCATTGGTTATTATCCACTAGGAGCCTTGCTGGTATAGAGCAGAATGCACTACCTCAATCCCAACTTTGTACCAAGTAATCGTGGTTAATGTTCCTTGCTCGGGGGTCAAATGTCATGACCGGGATTCGAACCCACACTCTGCTGCTGGAGAACACCAGAGCTTGGGTACGGTAAACTAGACTGCTCGGCCACGACACGCCACAAAAATGGTAAATTTTGATCAGTTTTGTTTTTACTGCTGACCCAATTCACTGGTTGTCATCGCCCACGATGGATCTTGGGCGTGCCATTTTGGGAGTTAGATTACCAGCGTGATACCTTGCGGTGTACAATTTGTTTTCAACGCAACGCTAGTATAGTGAGAAGAGGACACGGTATCATTCTCAAAATAGCAGATCACGGACAGACTGTAGCCGTGTGTTACATCAGGGTTTAGGTCTTTTATTGTATGGTGTGTTAATTGAAAACTCTAAAAGCCTAGTGTAAGCTATTGGTCACTAGGTTTCCCAAAGATAAACAAAGACACACTTAAGATGTCCTCTGATAAACAATTTCCAAACCCACTCAAACAAAGAGGAAGACAGAATAAAAAATAACTTGATAACAAACTCAAAGAGAACCTTTTTAAGTTGGCATTTGGTATTCACAGTCATACCCTAACCATGCAATGCATCTTGATTACAGCAGACTTTCGTGAAGTCATTCCATTTTCCCCCGATTAAATTGGGGACAGTTATTGCAAAAACAAACTTCATGTTGTTAACATTTCTCTTGAGTTGATATATAAAAAAAAAAATGGCAAGTACAAGTATAATTCGATGGCAGACGATGAGACGATAAAACAAGTTGACACTACTACTAAAAGGAAAGCATCATCACTATTTGCAATTAATCCAAAAGACCACAACGTTGATTAAAATCAAAACTTAAAAGCCACAGTAAACCAACATTGGATGAACTTGTAGACGTTAGTGAATGATGGACTCTCAACATAGTAAACAGGTGAAGTTGTGGGGGAAAAGCGCAAACCGATCATCTACTTTATGCTGGTTACTTAAAGAAATGCTCGCTTCTGTGGGTTCTGTGGGAAATTTTGATGGAATTGGGCGTGGCCCTAAATGTTTAAAAAGACCTGCTTAAACGAAAACAGCAACAATGATCTTTGCTTAAACTCATTTTAAATATTTTCAATCATTATGGAAATTGAGTTCACGTGAGTTTAAACAGTTTTTATTTGTGTAAAATACAATAACTTTGAAAACACTTCTCCGGCACTTTTTCAGAAAGATTCACTAAAAGCCATTTTACGTCATCACTCATGTTGCGTGGAAGCTATGTGGTAGCTCCGCTTTCTATAGCTACTTTGTTGGATACGTTGACGTCACACATGACGTCAACGTATTGTTATGTCGACGCGCGCCGCCAACGGCAGAGGTGTTTCTAATTTATTTTAAATTTTTGGACCGATAACTGCAAAAGATTCAGGAGTGTAAAAATCACTAAGTTACATATAAATGATAAACACACACATTATACACACATTTAAAAAGCACAGAAATGTTGCTCAAGTTCCTGTTTAACGTATTCCCTAGATGCTTGCTAGCAGCAGATACAACACACGTTAAACGTTAACATGTTAAAACGTAACTAATGTTTTTTTTATATCAAGCATTAGCAGTGCCATTACAGGTGCATAATGGACAAAAGTAAAAACAAACATTAAAAATGGGGGCCAGCACTAGCTTCGACGACCTGAAAGCGTTGACTTGCACAGACCAAGTGTACGTGCACATTTCCTATTTTTCCAAACTTAAACAAATATATGTATATATTGTTTTATTTTTTTTTATCTGGCGGTCAACACAGCACTGAGTGGACAGGTGCTGTGGCAACCAAAACACAGAAATAACACGTGATAAATAACACGTGATAAAAGCAAAAATTACATCGAATAAAGATCAAACTTTCACAAAGTAGATATTTAATGTAATGATAATCCTGTTCCATTGGATTGATTGGCAAAAGTATAGGATAATAGATCGATTAGAATGGTTCAGTTGAACCATTGAGCACAGCTTGCAGCCATACCAGTCCGGATGTATAAACGTGGATCGATTCGACGTTCTTTTCAAAATAAAAGTTTGTTGCTGTTTTCTCAGCAAGCAGACACTGCAATAAGCTGAAACTTTCACGAGTGACTTTTATATCTGTCTTTATTATGTTGCCTATAAATTAACATTACAAATACCAATCTATGATTGACCGTACCTGGAACAGGTAGATCTCAAAAGGGTAGTCTGTTGCTTACTACCATGAATTATTAACGTTTAGATTGGCAAAACCTCATAATCATATCATATCTGTGGTTGATAGAAGCTGCTGTCCAAAAATGCTTACCACACAACATGAAGAAGATTATTTGTATTTATCCATACAGATTTTCTTTATTTTGTCTTTGTCTTTGTATTTCTTAATGTTTACTTTTTATTGTATTTTCATGTATTTTCAAGCACGAGAGCCAAGGCAGTTTCTATACATGAATATAGCAACAAACCAAATCAGTCAATCAATAAAATGAGTTAAATGATTAAACTACCAAACTTTTGCTCAACGAGAGGAGATAACATTCTCGATCTTGCGCTTTCTTCTAGTAAGCTCCAAGCTTCTTCAACAACTGGCGATGACTTTTTTCAATCTGATCACACATCAATAAGATTGAGCTTTCTTTTCAATGATCCTTCCAGGCCTGTTTTACAGCCTACCAGTCGGCCCATTTTTAACTTCCGTAAAGCAGATTTAAATGACCTCAACAGAACACTCGAGTGCGTTCCTTGGAATCTGCCCGAAGCCACTGAAAATTGTGATGGTGCAACATCTCTCTTCTACGATCTTGTTGAAGCTGCCATCATCGATGTTGTCCCTGTTGTCCGTCCACGTCTTCCCTCACCTCCTCGGTTTGATGGACAAGTTCGTTTTGCCCTAAGAGCCAAAGAACGAGCATTTCGCCGGAAGAAGTCCAGTCCTACTCCGGAGAACATAGCATCTTTTCAGCAATCAAGAACTGATTTCAAGAAACTGGTAAAGATCAAGTACGCCACATATCTACGATCAATCACTGATGACATTGGTAAACAGTGCCCTCTGGAATTCCACAGGGTTCCATTCTAGGACCTCTCTTATTTACATTATTTGTTAACGATCTTCCTGAATGTTTAAGTAATAAATGTTTGCTTTATGCTGATGACTTAAAGGTTTTTCGTCAGATTGGTTGCACAGCCGATAATATTTCGTTGCAGGCTGACTTAGATAGAATTCTTGACTGGTCTAAAACATGGCGTCTATTTCTTAATGTTGACAAATGTAGTATTTTAACCCTGACTCTTAAGAAGAAGCCTATCAAATTTGATTACACTTTAGGGGATAATACTCTTACTCGTGTTGATGTCCAGAAAGATCTTGGTATTTTTATTGACAGCAGACTCACTTTCATTCCTTATGTTAATACTATTATCAAAAAAGCTAATCGCATGAGTGGTTTAGTATGGCGTAACTTTCGCTCCTTAAAGAATGAACATGTTTTACGTACCTTGTTTTGTTCTCTCATCAGACCTAATCTTGAATTTTGTACTATTGTATTTAACTCCATTTCAGCCCATCAAGCACATAGACTAGAAGGAGTACAGTTTCTTTTTCTCAAATTTATTCACAGGACACTAAATAATGGCACTGTTTATAACTTGGATTATCTTGACCTATGTAAAATATACAGACTACCACCCCTTAGACAGAGAGGAATATTGAATATTTTAGATTGTGTATTATCCTTTCCTGTAATTGGCGGCCCGTCTGCTGTTGGTTTGGTCAATAACATATAAAAATAAATAAATATAATACTAAAAAGATATCTCTCTAGAGAAATGTAATCGTTTACTGCATGTTACTTTCAATGGAAAAAAAGTCAGTCGCATTAGAAGTCAATTAGGCAACAACGGACTAACAACATGAAAGCTATAACAAACCCACAGGAAAACTCAAAATGGAATTGCCATTGATGAATCTGAAAGCTCCCTGATATTGAAATGGGTTCATTGCTTGGGGAAAATTTTTCAAATTGACCACAAGTAGTCCACTAGGTAATTATTGGCGTAACAAAGGGGCACGGAAGGGGGGGGGGGTGCCGCCCCAACAATTTGATGCCCCCCTCCCCCACTTGAAGTCTCAACTTTTGAGATAGCAAAAAATACCGGAGTAAAATGTCAGATTTTACAAGTTTTGTTGTGGTAATTTCCTTGCTTTTAAAACTATTTTCCCATTTCCCATTTACAACGACTTCCTTGACCGAGATTGATTAATAGATGAAGCACAACCGAGATTTGAATTGATAGAACAGATGACTACGGTAGAGTCTCCTTGTACATGCCTGTCAACAGAACACGTGATTATACCTTTGATATAACAGTTTGTTTGTTCGGAGACGCAGTTGACGCATGCATGTACGTGCCTCACTATTCTACATTTTCACTGTGCCTGGACAACATAAAACAGACACGTAGTAGAGTTAAGATATGGAAACCTCATGGTGCATGAAGTTTTTCAATGATTTAATGGTCTCTACAAGGAGACCAGTTGTTTTGTTCAACACTTGTAGTATTTTTCTAAAGGCTATCAAAGGTCTTCTCCGACATTAAAGCATTACGTTTTAAATTAAACTTCACCAACCGAAGCAAAACAGTCTTTCTACAAATGGGAAACTAGTTAATGCTGATTACATTTGTTCTGTTCGGCATTCTTGAAGCCAACTCTCCGCAAGCCACAACCGCGCCCTTTGGAGGATAGACTTCTTTCTACGTATAAAGTGATCAGTGACAAGCAGAATTCATCAATGTGAAAAGATAAAGACATCATGGGTTCAACCGTGGCACCAAGTGACTGCAGTGCTTCTTTTAACATCACTGAAGAGACAGTTTCCGAGTGGCTTTTTACTCCAGCAGGCACCATCATCATTACCGTCATCATACCGATTATCTTGGTTCTTGGTCTGATCACCAACTCTACATTTCTTTTTGTAGTTTTCCGTTCTCCAAAAATGAGATCTGAAACTAATATTTACTTGTCACATTTGGCGGTGGCTGATCTTCTGTATCTGATTTTGAGTGCTTTCGTCAAGTTCAGTGAATACAAAGCAGCACCCGTTGTGGCAAGTTCTTTTCTCATGAGCTCAGCAGAGTGTATCTGTTTTGTGACAGTAACAAATACTGGCTATTTTGCATCTATTGCTTTTGTCACAATGGTATCTTTTGAGAGATACCTTGCCCTGTGCCATCCCATAAAACATCTGAAAATGCGTGGACGGCGTCGAACAAACACAGCAGTGGCGATCTGTTGGCTGCTGGGGTTGCTATTTTCAGGAATAACGGTGCCTGCTACAGCTAAACATGTTGTTAAATGTCTTCAATGGCCTGATGATGACATCTACCAAGGGTTCCCATCCACTGTGGCGAATTGTAGCGCCATACAGCCATGGGTAATTTACTTCACTATTCCATTGTTAAATGTTCCCTGGCTAGTTGCACTGGTTGCCAACATGTACATGTTCGTTAACATCATACAGACATTAAACAAGCGCAAGAGAGCCTGGGATAACAAACAAGGAGACAATGAAGCAGTACGCACTCGGAACCAAGTGGCCAAGATGCTGGTTGTCAATGGAGTAGTGTTCTTCATCTGCCAGACACCGCACCGAGTGATGACTCTGACTGAATGGGTCTGTCTGTTGGCGCAGATTCAAGATCCTTTACACGCACGACTTGGGATTGCTGCAAAGTTATGGGTTTCTTCAATTCCTCAGTACATCAACACCATTGTCAACCCTTTGATCTACGGTGTGATGAGCTCTAAATACCGCACAGCTTTAAAGGTTGCCTTTCAGTGCAAAAGAAGATCCAGGAATCAGGAAGTTTATGCAAATGTCTGTTGCCATGCTATCAACTCACCAGAGATCCGTATGCGACCGTCCAATTCATTCAATGACAACGAGGAGGTAGAAACCAGACTGTGAATGAAAACAACAGCATCTTTGCAAATTCAACCGAGGTGAGCCTACTAATTGTATTACATCATGACCGACGGAAAATCTCAAACAAATCAACGAGGAAGGAACAAGAAATGTCCTCTAAGGTTTTTTAAAAATTATTTTTCTTTAATCAAATCTTCTGTAAAGTTTGTTTAACACAGTGCACTTTAACACCCGACACTGCAAAAAAACTGGGCTGTTTAAATTGACACCATATAGGTGTTGCCACACAGGTAAAACTACAGTAATCTCTGCAAAAACAAATACATTTGTGTTATTTTAACACCCAAAGGTGTTAACTTGATTCTCTATTTGGTGTATATACATGACAACACCCGTGGTGTATATTTTAACACCCCAGCGGCTTTTTCCCTGCATGTTTAAGTTTGACTTGATGGATATTCTGGATTGTATTCTAAAATTAGTTCACATTCAGATTCCGCACTTCGAGATCTAAAACATAATTTGTTTTCTTTTACCTAAATGGCGTTCTAATTTTACATACAAGTTGGTAATTACAGGAAACCAACCTACTTACAAATAGTTATTCCAGATAGATTAGGGCAAACACAAGGGCCAATTTTAATAATCAGACAAATTCATGTTCAAAATTGTCACCTTTTCGGGGAGGGGGGGGGGGGGTGATTTGTCACTTTATAAAAACAAACAAGTAACAACTAAATCATGATTCATCTGAAATGCTATGGTGTAGAAACTATCATTATTTTATAGGTCTTGAACTTTTGTGAATTTTTTAACACTATAGCACTAATTTGGTATTGAACAAGAAACGATATTGTTAAACCCAAAATTAAAAAAATCACCAAGTCGGTTTCCCTTGTGGTTCGTTACTATAGCACTGAGTACATCATTACTTAACCTCAGCAAAAGTCATGTCAAAATACATGTGTATAATATAATATCCGTGTTGAACCTTTTTGTAATGGTTGGGGAGTTTCCGACCACCATGAGGTTCACAAGAGACACAATAAAATATGTTTAAGGAATAACAACTCCACGTTCAATTAAGTTATATTACTGCAATTTACAAAAAATTAAAACTGCTTGTCAATTCTCAATTTAGTTTCAGATTGCAACTCACCAATTTTTCTCTGATTATTATCACAACTAGAAACTGTCTTTATTATAGACTTTGCAAGTCTCGCGCGTATCGGAACGAGAAAACACGTCAAATGAAGACGTATTTTTGTTTCCGAAATCAAAATATCTGAAATCTGAACATTAAACATACTCAATACAATTTGTGTAACATGAGTTTTAGCTTTTATATTAAATACACAAATGATTTATAAATTAATATTGGACCGGGGATTTTTTTTTAATCTTTACTTTTCAGAAACCCCCTTTGTCAACCTCGTTCCCATGGGTAATCAATCTCGCCTTGCACCCCCCCTAAACTGCATACAGTTAGACATATCACAAAATCAAAGAAGAATGACAGAGGACCAGTTGCTTTTTGACTTGATGCCTCTTTTGCGGTTAACCATACTTGAGCACGCGCGTAGAATGGATCGGCCTCAGGCCTAACTAAAATGTGCTAGACTCTAGCACATTTTAATGAACCAATTCCAGGGGTTATGATCGAGCAAGGCATGCTGGGAAAAAATGGCGCGTGGAGATCGATCAACCCCCGTACGAGGTTGGTGATGAGAGGTATCGATATAGACTTGGTTCCAAGTCTGCAATCGTGGCTTTTACTCTACCCGATAGCCAATACATTATTCCCTGAAATAGCGCCCTCTTGTAGATTAACCTCCGTCATTAGCCTACGATCACAGACTTGGGACCATTGTTCAACGGTTTGTACACACCCTATGGCGAATTAGTCCAAATGTGGACGGAACAATCTGATTGGTCGGAATCGCAAAAACCTTCGATAACAGGAATATTCAAACAAAACCATCTACAAGATAGGTTGTGAGCTCTTCCATTTAAACTGTAGGGTGCAACTGTTATCGCGGAGTAGGAATCATGTATTTTGTCATGTGTTCTTTACTACATTAAGATCTCACAACACTTATCTATGTATTTTAAAAACTGTCTACGTACCAAGGACTTTACAAATTTAATATCGAATGAACATAAAGCAACAATTTTAAGCAAGTTCAGCCTGTTAGTAATAGACGCTGCCAGTAATGTTTTTGCCGTTTATTTTAAGGCTCTATTTCGGCCTCTTTTTTGGTACGAGGTTGAAAAACCATGCTTCGACCCCACGGTATACTGTATATCAAGTACTGCAGTATCGTGCCAGTATTGTTATGCTACCTGGTGAATTCAAAGCGGGGTGCCTGCGTAAAGAGCCTTGGACAGGGCTAAAGTCATGGTCATAAACTACGTTACACTAAAATAGTTGACGAAACAAAATCTCACCCACTGAAAACTCCACAAAGTTGGGGCCACAATGGTCCCAGAAGTTCGAATACGCGCGAGACTTGCACAGTCCCCTGAATTATAACACACCTCTTGCTAGTTCTGTATTCTGATTGGCTGAAACACAGTCACGTGGGATGAACTTTTATATGCTAGTGCATGAGATTTGCACAACCATGAACTAGACATTGCACGCGCGTAGTTTGCGGGAAATAGTTCCCAAAGGGGGCAATAGTCTTTCAATTTTTGAGTGGTTACAGCGCCCTCAAGACAAGAGGTTCGCCAGGCTCATCTTCACACGAAAAATGGCGGCGTCTAGATCGTCGGATCACGTTACACCTGTCAACAAACCTATTTTGGACCGAGGTGTGTTATAAAATTCATATGGACTGTCATGATTCGGTCACTAGAGCACGTCTATCCCCGGGCCCCCCTCGGGCCTGTGGGTGATCAGAAGAGGGACCTATTTCCCAGGGCCGAAGGCCTCGGGAAATAGGTCCTCTTCTGGTCACTAACAGTCCCTCGGGGAATAGACATGCTCTAGTGACCCCATTGCCAGTCCATATGTGTATACTATCGACCAATAGACCTTTCCATTGTTGATAAACAAACAGCGCTGGTTGGCATGGGCCGCCGAATGTTAGTAAAACATTCAATAGTGATAACAGATGTTTTAACCAAATTCAACATTTTCTGTAAACTTCTAATTAAATAAAACACCTCCCATGATCGGTTGCTTTGTTTCCAGTAAATTCAGCACTAGTTTTGAATATTTGTGTAACATTGTTACAAACTGTAGTTATCTGTTTTTGTTTTGCATTTATGGGTTCCATAGTTTTCCAACCTGGGTTGGCAAAAACTTGGGCTGTGACGTTGCAAAAGAAAGGTCTATTGCACGATGCGCTGCGCGCTTGCACACGCCTATTCCGTCCACCATTTTGGGAGTCAAATGTACACAAAGGAATTGACTCCCAACGTGGCAGAAATGCAGCCTCGCTACCATGGGCAGCGCGCCGTATCGATACCTCTCGTCACTAATCCCTGGTAGGGATGTAGTACTAGACTGTGCAAGTCTTGCGCGTATTCGAGCATTGGGATCCGTTAAAGCGCGTGAGTTTGTTTCTTTAACGCGTTAAAGCAATGTACGTGGGACCACTGTGGTCCCAAAAATGTTCGAATACGCGCGAGACTTGCATGGTCTATAGACAACGCTGATTGGCTCCCAATTAGTGTGACTGCTTTGCGTGCACGCTTGTTAGCAGCTTTCGAGCGCTTGTATAGCGCTTGTAGGACGCTTAGTACGCGCGTGTGAAAATGCAAGTATTTTGACGCGGTTCCACTTTAAATGAATCATGTTTTTACACGGTCACCCTAAAACTGCATACAGTTAAACATATTACAAGTTCTACGAAGAATGACAGGGGACCAGTTGCTGTTTGACTTGATGCCTCTTTTGCGCGTTACTATACTTGAGCGGGCGCGTGGGGTGGATCGATCACGTGCATAATTAAAATGTGCTAGATTCTAGCACATTTTAATGAACCAATTCCAGGGGTTATGATCGAGCAAGGCATGCTGGGAAAAAAATGGCGCGGCGAGATCGATCATCCCTGGGAACGAGGATGGGCAGAAATGGTACTGGTAGACGTGCTTACACTGTGACAGGTTGTGGGGAAACTAGTTTGCCATAATTTTATCATTTGCTATTAAAGTTAAAAATGTTCACGTAAATGTATACTGTTTATCTATACCAATGATATCTAACTTCATTCTTTACATGTCCACACTTAAATTTATCTTTTGAATAATGTATTACAACGAGTTTTAACTTTTTAAATATGCAACCGCAAGTATGTCAATAAAGAAACTCTCAAATAAAGAAGTTACTTATATTGTTAATCAATTGACACATCATAAACTATTGCAACAGTGGGACGAACAGTGAAGGTTCGATGCGTCCCCCCCCCCCACGGACAGAACAATTGCACTCCTTTCTCACCAACAACTTAATAGAGAATGGCGAAAATAAACATTTAATATTAATTAGTAGTGAAAAAAGTCATACAAATTATTTCTATGCCCTCCCACACCCCCGTCAGAGACAGTTGCCCGTTCTCCTTGCAACCCAGCGTGAGATAGCAAAATATTTCCCTGAAAGTTACACAAAGTCTCCCTGATTGCAAGTTGCAAATGATGGCATCCATGGATGATAATATTCTTTATGAAGCAATTATAGTTAAGTGCCTTACTCAACGGCACAAGTATCACGACCGGTATTCGAACCAACACTCAGGTGCTGACATCATCAGAGCTTGGGTTTGGTGAACTCGATCGCTCGGCCACGACACGCAGAATTGAAATATGAAATGTTCCATTCAACCAGACGAAGTTTTTAATTGAACATTCAATTTCCTTTCATTGATTATTTCTCCATTGCGTGAATGCAAAACATTAATTGTTTGTTTTGTGTTAACATCGAAGTATAGATCTTTGAAATTTGCTTCAAGTGCGTTATATTTATCGTTGAGAGCATTGTTTTGCTTAATAGACAGTGGAAATGGACTGGTCACTTTGCACGAATGGAGATGACCAACTGCCACAACCCATCCTATATGGTCAGACAGTTTGTGGTCTCTAAAGTGTTGCGTGCCATTTTATTAATAACGTCATCGGACATCATAATAAGCATGGGCCTGTACACTCCAAAGAGAAATTCCTGCGCCAGTAAAAAGGTCGAACTCAATGCCGTTTTCATTGAATATCATCAAAAATCAGGACAAGTTTGAAATTGGAAGCCTTGCAGAAGTGGTAGCAAGGGAGTTTTTTTTTTTTCAACGATGGGAAAAACTCTTGCGGCAAGTCTAGCTGTGCAAGAGCATTGCAGTTTTTCTTCTACACTGGAATCGGAGAGAAAAGTTGGAATGATTAAGTTGAAACAAAAGACGGCTTCGATGACTTGATGACATGAACCAAAATCTACATAAGTGCCTGGTGTGGCTGAGTTTCACAGAATGCGGCAAGGGTCCAATGACTATCGTGTTACCATGGGTAATCAATCTCGCCTTGCACCCCCCCTAAACTGCATACAGTTAGACATATCACAAAATCAAAGAAGAATGACAGAGGACCAGTTGCTTTTTGACTTGATGCCTCTTTTGCGGTTAACCATACTTGAGCACGCGCGTAGAATGGATCGGCCTCAGGCCTAACTAAAATGTGCTAGACTCTAGCACATTTTAATGAACCAATTCCAGGGGTTATGATCGAGCAAGGCATGCTGGGAAAAAATGGCGCGTGGAGATCGATCAACCCCCGTACGAGGTTGGTGATGAGAGGTATCGATATAGACTTGGTTCCAAGTCTGCAATCGTGGCTTTTACTCTACCCGATAGCCAATACATTATTCCCTGAAATAGCGCCCTCTTGTAGATTAACCTCCGTCATTAGCCTACGATCACAGACTTGGGACCATTGTTCAACGGTTTGTACACACCCTATGGCGAATTAGTCCAAATGTGGACGGAACAATCTGATTGGTCGGAATCGCAAAAACCTTCGATAACAGGAATATTCAAACAAAACCATCTACAAGATAGGTTGTGAGCTCTTCCATTTAAACTGTAGGGTGCAACTGTTATCGCGGAGTAGGAATCATGTATTTTGTCATGTGTTCTTTACTACATTAAGATCTCACAACACTTATCTATGTATTTTAAAAACTGTCTACGTACCAAGGACTTTACAAATTTAATATCGAATGAACATAAAGCAACAATTTTAAGCAAGTTCAGCCTGTTAGTAATAGACGCTGCCAGTAATGTTTTTGCCGTTTATTTTAAGGCTCTATTTCGGCCTCTTTTTTGGTACGAGGTTGAAAAACCATGCTTCGACCCCACGGTATACTGTATATCAAGTACTGCAGTATCGTGCCAGTATTGTTATGCTACCTGGTGAATTCAAAGCGGGGTGCCTGCGTAAAGAGCCTTGGACAGGGCTAAAGTCATGGTCATAAACTACGTTACACTAAAATAGTTGACGAAACAAAATCTCACCCACTGAAAACTCCACAAAGTTGGGGCCACAATGGTCCCAGAAGTTCGAATACGCGCGAGACTTGCACAGTCCCCTGAATTATAACACACCTCTTGCTAGTTCTGTATTCTGATTGGCTGAAACACAGTCACGTGGGATGAACTTTTATATGCTAGTGCATGAGATTTGCACAACCATGAACTAGACATTGCACGCGCGTAGTTTGCGGGAAATAGTTCCCAAAGGGGGCAATAGTCTTTCAATTTTTGAGTGGTTACAGCGCCCTCAAGACAAGAGGTTCGCCAGGCTCATCTTCACACGAAAAATGGCGGCGTCTAGATCGTCGGATCACGTTACACCTGTCAACAAACCTATTTTGGACCGAGGTGTGTTATAAAATTCATATGGACTGTCATGATTCGGTCACTAGAGCACGTCTATCCCCGGGCCCCCCTCGGGCCTGTGGGTGATCAGAAGAGGGACCTATTTCCCAGGGCCGAAGGCCTCGGGAAATAGGTCCTCTTCTGGTCACTAACAGTCCCTCGGGGAATAGACATGCTCTAGTGACCCCATTGCCAGTCCATATGTGTATACTATCGACCAATAGACCTTTCCATTGTTGATAAACAAACAGCGCTGGTTGGCATGGGCCGCCGAATGTTAGTAAAACATTCAATAGTGATAACAGATGTTTTAACCAAATTCAACATTTTCTGTAAACTTCTAATTAAATAAAACACCTCCCATGATCGGTTGCTTTGTTTCCAGTAAATTCAGCACTAGTTTTGAATATTTGTGTAACATTGTTACAAACTGTAGTTATCTGTTTTTGTTTTGCATTTATGGGTTCCATAGTTTTCCAACCTGGGTTGGCAAAAACTTGGGCTGTGACGTTGCAAAAGAAAGGTCTATTGCACGATGCGCTGCGCGCTTGCACACGCCTATTCCGTCCACCATTTTGGGAGTCAAATGTACACAAAGGAATTGACTCCCAACGTGGCAGAAATGCAGCCTCGCTACCATGGGCAGCGCGCCGTATCGATACCTCTCGTCACTAACCCCTGGTAGGGATGTAGTACTAGACTGTGCAAGTCTTGCGCGTATTCGAGCATTGGGATCCGTTAAAGCGCGTGAGTTTGTTTCTTTAACGCGTTAAAGCAATGTACGTGGGACCACTGTGGTCCCAAAAATGTTCGAATACGCGCGAGACTTGCATGGTCTATAGACAACGCTGATTGGCTCCCAATTAGTGTGACTGCTTTGCGTGCACGCTTGTTAGCAGCTTTCGAGCGCTTGTATAGCGCTTGTAGGACGCTTAGTACGCGCGTGTGAAAATGCAAGTATTTTGACGCGGTTCCACTTTAAATGAATCATGTTTTTACACGGTCACCCTAAAACTGCATACAGTTAAACATATTACAAGTTCTACGAAGAATGACAGGGGACCAGTTGCTGTTTGACTTGATGCCTCTTTTGCGCGTTACTATACTTGAGCGGGCGCGTGGGGTGGATCGATCACGTGCATAATTAAAATGTGCTAGATTCTAGCACATTTTAATGAACCAATTCCAGGGGTTATGATCGAGCAAGGCATGCTGGGAAAAAAATGGCGCGGCGAGATCGATCATCCCTGGGAACGAGGATGGGCAGAAATGGTACTGGTAGACGTGCTTACACTGTGACAGGTTGTGGGGAAACTAGTTTGCCATAATTTTATCATTTGCTATTAAAGTTAAAAATGTTCACGTAAATGTATACTGTTTATCTATACCAATGATATCTAACTTCATTCTTTACATGTCCACACTTAAATTTATCTTTTGAATAATGTATTACAACGAGTTTTAACTTTTTAAATATGCAACCGCAAGTATGTCAATAAAGAAACTCTCAAATAAAGAAGTTACTTATATTGTTAATCAATTGACACATCATAAACTATTGCAACAGTGGGACGAACAGTGAAGGTTCGATGCGTCCCCCCCCCCCCCACGGACAGAACAATTGCACTCCTTTCTCACCAACAACTTAATAGAGAATGGCGAATATAAACATTTAATATTAATTAGTAGTGAAAAAAGTCATACAAATTATTTCTATGCCCTCCCACACCCCCGTCAGAGACAGTTGCCCGTTCTCCTTGCAACCCAGCGTGAGATAGCAAAATATTTCCCTGAAAGTTACACAAAGTCTCCCTGATTGCAAGTTGCAAATGATGGCATCCATGGATGATAATATTCTTTATGAAGCAATTATAGTTAAGTGCCTTACTCAACGGCACAAGTATCACGACCGGTATTCGAACCAACACTCAGGTGCTGACATCATCAGAGCTTGGGTTTGGTGAACTCGATCGCTCGGCCACGACACGCAGAATTGAAATATGAAATGTTCCATTCAACCAGACGAAGTTTTTAATTGAACATTCAATTTCCTTTCATTGATTATTTCTCCATTGCGTGAATGCAAAACATTAATTGTTTGTTTTGTGTTAACATCGAAGTATAGATCTTTGAAATTTGCTTCAAGTGCGTTATATTTATCGTTGAGAGCATTGTTTTGCTTAATAGACAGTGGAAATGGACTGGTCACTTTGCACGAATGGAGATGACCAACTGCCACAACCCATCCTATATGGTCAGACAGTTTGTGGTCTCTAAAGTGTTGCGTGCCATTTTATTAATAACGTCATCGGACATCATAATAAGCATGGGCCTGTACACTCCAAAGAGAAATTCCTGCGCCAGTAAAAAGGTCGAACTCAATGCCGTTTTCATTGAATATCATCAAAAATCAGGACAAGTTTGAAATTGGAAGCCTTGCAGAAGTGGTAGCAAGGGAGTTTTTTTTTTTTCAACGATGGGAAAAACTCTTGCGGCAAGTCTAGCTGTGCAAGAGCATTGCAGTTTTTCTTCTACACTGGAATCGGAGAGAAAAGTTGGAATGATTAAGTTGAAACAAAAGACGGCTTCGATGACTTGATGACATGAACCAAAATCTACATAAGTGCCTGGTGTGGCTGAGTTTCACAGAATGCGGCAAGGGTCCAATGACTATCGTGTTACCATGGGTAATCAATCTCGCCTTGCACCCCCCCTAAACTGCATACAGTTAGACATATCACAAAATCAAAGAAGAATGACAGAGGACCAGTTGCTTTTTGACTTGATGCCTCTTTTGCGGTTAACCATACTTGAGCACGCGCGTAGAATGGATCGGCCTCAGGCCTAACTAAAATGTGCTAGACTCTAGCACATTTTAATGAACCAATTCCAGGGGTTATGATCGAGCAAGGCATGCTGGGAAAAAATGGCGCGTGGAGATCGATCAACCCCCGTACGAGGTTGGTGATGAGAGGTATCGATATAGACTTGGTTCCAAGTCTGCAATCGTGGCTTTTACTCTACCCGATAGCCAATACATTATTCCCTGAAATAGCGCCCTCTTGTAGATTAACCTCCGTCATTAGCCTACGATCACAGACTTGGGACCATTGTTCAACGGTTTGTACACACCCTATGGCGAATTAGTCCAAATGTGGACGGAACAATCTGATTGGTCGGAATCGCAAAAACCTTCGATAACAGGAATATTCAAACAAAACCATCTACAAGATAGGTTGTGAGCTCTTCCATTTAAACTGTAGGGTGCAACTGTTATCGCGGAGTAGGAATCATGTATTTTGTCATGTGTTCTTTACTACATTAAGATCTCACAACACTTATCTATGTATTTTAAAAACTGTCTACGTACCAAGGACTTTACAAATTTAATATCGAATGAACATAAAGCAACAATTTTAAGCAAGTTCAGCCTGTTAGTAATAGACGCTGCCAGTAATGTTTTTGCCGTTTATTTTAAGGCTCTATTTCGGCCTCTTTTTTGGTACGAGGTTGAAAAACCATGCTTCGACCCCACGGTATACTGTATATCAAGTACTGCAGTATCGTGCCAGTATTGTTATGCTACCTGGTGAATTCAAAGCGGGGTGCCTGCGTAAAGAGCCTTGGACAGGGCTAAAGTCATGGTCATAAACTACGTTACACTAAAATAGTTGACGAAACAAAATCTCACCCACTGAAAACTCCACAAAGTTGGGGCCACAATGGTCCCAGAAGTTCGAATACGCGCGAGACTTGCACAGTCCCCTGAATTATAACACACCTCTTGCTAGTTCTGTATTCTGATTGGCTGAAACACAGTCACGTGGGATGAACTTTTATATGCTAGTGCATGAGATTTGCACAACCATGAACTAGACATTGCACGCGCGTAGTTTGCGGGAAATAGTTCCCAAAGGGGGCAATAGTCTTTCAATTTTTGAGTGGTTACAGCGCCCTCAAGACAAGAGGTTCGCCAGGCTCATCTTCACACGAAAAATGGCGGCGTCTAGATCGTCGGATCACGTTACACCTGTCAACAAACCTATTTTGGACCGAGGTGTGTTATAAAATTCATATGGACTGTCATGATTCGGTCACTAGAGCACGTCTATCCCCGGGCCCCCCTCGGGCCTGTGGGTGATCAGAAGAGGGACCTATTTCCCAGGGCCGAAGGCCTCGGGAAATAGGTCCTCTTCTGGTCACTAACAGTCCCTCGGGGAATAGACATGCTCTAGTGACCCCATTGCCAGTCCATATGTGTATACTATCGACCAATAGACCTTTCCATTGTTGATAAACAAACAGCGCTGGTTGGCATGGGCCGCCGAATGTTAGTAAAACATTCAATAGTGATAACAGATGTTTTAACCAAATTCAACATTTTCTGTAAACTTCTAATTAAATAAAACACCTCCCATGATCGGTTGCTTTGTTTCCAGTAAATTCAGCACTAGTTTTGAATATTTGTGTAACATTGTTACAAACTGTAGTTATCTGTTTTTGTTTTGCATTTATGGGTTCCATAGTTTTCCAACCTGGGTTGGCAAAAACTTGGGCTGTGACGTTGCAAAAGAAAGGTCTATTGCACGATGCGCTGCGCGCTTGCACACGCCTATTCCGTCCACCATTTTGGGAGTCAAATGTACACAAAGGAATTGACTCCCAACGTGGCAGAAATGCAGCCTCGCTACCATGGGCAGCGCGCCGTATCGATACCTCTCGTCACTAACCCCTGGTAGGGATGTAGTACTAGACTGTGCAAGTCTTGCGCGTATTCGAGCATTGGGATCCGTTAAAGCGCGTGAGTTTGTTTCTTTAACGCGTTAAAGCAATGTACGTGGGACCACTGTGGTCCCAAAAATGTTCGAATACGCGCGAGACTTGCATGGTCTATAGACAACGCTGATTGGCTCCCAATTAGTGTGACTGCTTTGCGTGCACGCTTGTTAGCAGCTTTCGAGCGCTTGTATAGCGCTTGTAGGACGCTTAGTACGCGCGTGTGAAAATGCAAGTATTTTGACGCGGTTCCACTTTAAATGAATCATGTTTTTACACGGTCACCCTAAAACTGCATACAGTTAAACATATTACAAGTTCTACGAAGAATGACAGGGGACCAGTTGCTGTTTGACTTGATGCCTCTTTTGCGCGTTACTATACTTGAGCGGGCGCGTGGGGTGGATCGATCACGTGCATAATTAAAATGTGCTAGATTCTAGCACATTTTAATGAACCAATTCCAGGGGTTATGATCGAGCAAGGCATGCTGGGAAAAAAATGGCGCGGCGAGATCGATCATCCCTGGGAACGAGGATGGGCAGAAATGGTACTGGTAGACGTGCTTACACTGTGACAGGTTGTGGGGAAACTAGTTTGCCATAATTTTATCATTTGCTATTAAAGTTAAAAATGTTCACGTAAATGTATACTGTTTATCTATACCAATGATATCTAACTTCATTCTTTACATGTCCACACTTAAATTTTGACTTGATATAACCGATGACTACGATAGAGTCTCTTTTCTTCCCAAACCTTGTTTATGGAGGTACAAATGTACATGTCTAACAACGGACCACGTTACTTTATATAATTACTTGATTAAACCGTTATATATAACAATTGGTTATTCTGAGACGAAATTGACGCATGCCTGACGTGCCTCACTATTCTACATTTTCACTGTACCTATCAGACATCATAAAGCAGACACGCTAGAGTTAAAGATATGGAAACCTCATGGTGCATGAAGTTTTTCAATTATTGAATGGTCTCTACAAGGAGACCAGTTGTTTTGTTCAACACTTGTAGTATTTTTCTAAAGGCTATCAAAGGTCTTCTCCGACATTAAAGCATTACGTTTTAAATTAAACTTCACCAACCGAAGCAAAACAGTCTTTCTACAAAATGGGAAACTAGATGATGCTGATTACATTTGTTCTGTTTGGCATTCTTAAAGCCAAATCTCTGCAAGACACAATCGCGCCCTTTGGAGGACAGACTTCTTTTTACGTAGAGTGATCAGCGACAAGCAGAAATCACCAATAAACTGTGCAAAGATAAATACATCATGGGTTCAACCGTAGCACCAAGTGACTGCACTGTTTCTTATAACATCACCGAAGAGACAGTTTCTGAGTGGCTTTTAACTCCAGCAGACACCATCATCATTACCGTCATCATACCGATTATCTTGGGTCTTGGTCTGATCACCAACTCTACATTTCTTTTTGTAGTTTTCCGTTCTCCAAAAATGAGATCTGAAACTAACATTTACTTGTCACATTTGGCGGTGGCTGATCTTCTGTACCTTATTTTGAGTGCTTTCCACAAGTTCATTAAGTACAAAACAGCACCCGTTGTGACAGGTTATTTTCTCATGAGCTCAGCTGAATGTATCTGTTTTGTGATAAATACTGGCTATTTTGCATCTATTGCTTTTGTCACAATGGCATCTTTTGAGAGATACCTTGCCCTGTGCCATCCAATAAAACATCTGAAAATGCGTGGACGGCGTCGAACAAACAAAGCAGTGGCGATCTGTTGGCTGCTGGGGTTGCTATTTTCAGGAATAACGGTGCCTGCTACAGCTAAACATGTTGTTAAATGTCTTCAATGGCCTGATGATGACATATACCAAGGGTTCCCATCCATTGTGGCGTATTGTAGCGCCATACAGCCATGGGTAATTTACTTCACTACTCCATTGTTAAATGTTCCCTGGCTAATTGCACTGGTTGCCAACATGTACATGTTCGTTAACATCATACAGACATTAAGCAAGCGCAAGAGAGCCTGGGATAACAAACAAGGAGACAATGAAGCAGTACGCACTCGGAACCAAGTGGCCAAGATGCTGATTGTCAATGGAGTAGTGTTCTTCATCTGCCAGACACCGTACCGCGTGATAAGTCTGACCGCTTGGATTAGTCTTGTAGCGCAGATTCAAGATCCTTTACACGCAAGACTTGGGATTGCAAAGTTATGGGTTTCTTCAATTCCTCAGTACATCAACACCATTGTCAACCCTTTGACCTACGGTGTGATGAGCTCTCAATACCGTAAAGCTTTAAAGGTTGCCTTTCAGTGCAAAAGAAAATCCAGGAATCAGGAAGTTTATGCAACTGTCTGTCGCCATGCTATCAACGCACCAGAGACCCGTATGCGACCGTCCAATTCATTCAATGACAACGAGGAGGTAGGAAACAGACTGTGAATGAAAACAACAGCATCTTTGCAAATTCAACCGAGGTGAGCCTATTAATTGTATTACATCATGACCGACGGAAAATCTCAAACAAACCATTGAGGAAGGAGCAAGAAATGTTCTCCAAGGTCTTTTTAAAACTTATTTTCCTTTAATCAAATCTTCTGTAAAATGTGTTTAACACTGCATTTTATCACCCGACACTGCAAAAAACTGGGGTGTTTAAATTGACACCATATAGGTGTTGCCACTCAGATAAAATTACAGTTATCTCTACAAAAACAAATTAACAATACCCTAAGGTGTTAACTTTATTCTCTATTCAGTATCTATACATAAAAAAATCACCAAGTCGGTTTCCCTTGTGGTTCGGTACTATAGCACTGAGGACATCATTACTTAACCTCAGCAAAAGTCATGTAAAAATACATTTGTATAATATTATCCGTGTTGAACCTTTTTGTAATGGTTGGGGAGTTTCCGACCACCATGAGGCTCACAAGAGACACAATAAAATATGTTTAAGGAATAACAACTCCACGTTCAATTAAGTTATATTACTGCAATTTACAAAAATTAAAAACTGCTTGTCAATTCTCAATTTAGTTTCAGAATGCAACTCACCAATTTTGCTCTGATTATTATCACAACCAGACACTGTCTTTATTATAGACTTTGCAAGTCTCGCGCGTATCGGAACGAGAAAACACGTCAAATGAAGACGTATATTTTTCGAAATCAAAACATCTAATATATGAACTTTAAACATACTCAATACAATTTGTGTAATATGATTCAGCTTTTATGTTAAATACACAAATAATTTATAAATTAATATTGAATTAAAATTAAACAGTTGGACCGGGGAATTTTTTTTTTTATCTTTACTATTCCGTCCACCATTTTGGGAGTCAAATGTACACAAAAGGAATTGACTCCCAAAGTGGCAGAAATGGTACTGGTAGACGTATTTTATTTAAACTGTGACAGATTGTGGGTAAACTATTTTGCCATAATTTTATCATTTGCTATTAAAGTTAAAAATGTTCACGTAAATGTATACTGTTTATCTATACCAATGATATCTAACTTCATTCTTTACATGTCCACACTTAAATTTATCTTTTGAATAATGTATTACAACGAGTTTTAACTTTTTAAATATGCAACTGCAAGTATATCAATAAAGAAACTCTCAAATAAAGAAGTTAATTATATTGTTAATCAATTGACACATCATAAACTATTCCAACAGTGGGACGAACAGTGAAGGTTCGATGCGTCCCCCCCCCCCCCCCCACGGACAGAACAATTGCACTCCTTTCTCACCAACAACTTAATAGAGAATGGCGAATATAAACATTTAATATTAATTAGTAGTGAATAAAGTCATACAAATTATTTCTTTGCCCTCCAACACCCCCGTTAGAGACAGTTGCCTGTTCTCCTTGCAACCCAACATGAGATAGCAAAATATCTCCCTGATAGTTGCACAAAGTCTCCCTGATTGCAAGTTGCAAATGGTGGCATCCATGGATAATAATATTATCTATGAAGCAATTATAGTTAAGTGCCTTGCTGAACGGCACAAGTATCACGACCGGTATTCGAACTAACACTCAGGTGCTGACATCACCAGAGCTTGGGTTTGGTGAACTAGATCGCTCGGCCACGACACGCAGAATTGAAATATGAAATGTTCCATTCAACCAGACGAAGTTGAATTGAACATTCCATTTTTTTCAATGACTATCTCTTTATTGCATGAACGCAAAACATTCATTGTTTACCACCACGATGGTATTTGTAACTGCTGTGTATAGTGCGTGATCGTTATCATTGAGAGCATTGTTCTGCTGAATAGACAGCGGAAACGGACACTTTGCACCAATGGTCACTTTGCACCAATGGGGACGACCAACTGCCACAAGCCATCCTGTATGGTCAGACAGTTTGTGGTCTCAGAAGTGTTGTGTGCCCGAAAGTTGTACTTCGTTGACTGTACAAAACGCATCTTAGGTCGCAAATATTCCCATAGAAAATTGGGAGGCAAGTACTTGCAAGTTAACGTACCAAATGGCGGTGCGCAGTGCACAAAGATCGTGGAGAATACGTGGTGCGACATTGCAGAAGCTGTTCAAGATGCTGACATCTAACGACGTGCCGTCTCCAACACCATGTCCGGGCCATATGTTATTTTCATGTAATGTCTACGAATATAAAATTACTTTTACAGGTCGGCTCAAAGTACACACAGAAAATAAAGAGCTTGGCACCAGCGAGTGTGGGTACCCATCCAATTCTCAATTTAGATTGGAATAGGTAAAACGGTTAATATCGCAATTTCCATTTAACCATTTAGGAAAATAAGCATATGAACACAACTGTAAATGCACAAGTGGTACAGATTTGAGTTGGTAAAAGCCGAGTTGAGTTGAATTTCACAGCCTGATTGCGTTAGTCTCACCCTCGGTTAAGTTCTGTGCTCTCCTCATCACATGGGGACTAATTGCAGGGGTGTATTTTTGTCTAATTGAGGCTGACTGGATCTGGTGTTGCATCGAAATGCTTGAATGAACGCAGATCGGTATTGTGCATAAACTGCACTGTATATCAGATTAAGGTCGTGTCCGAAACGGCGACTTCGGCTACAGCTACGGCTAGATCGCGTGCGTCTGCCTATTCTTCAACACTGGCAGACGCGCTGATCTAGCTGTAGCTGTAGCCGAAGTCGCCGTTTCGGACACGGCCTCACTATGGTGTTTATCAATGGAGGAAGGTTGGAAAACAACGATCTGTTATTAACAGAAAGTTTGTTTCAAAACTTTGAGAACGGTGTGGTGGTATCGGCCAGGGCCAAATGTAATTTCAAAAATGACGAACACAAAAACTGACTTGCTGATAACTCCAAAACTCAAGATGATCGGAATGACTATGGTGATTATGACGGTGTCCCTCTGGTGAATGCAGCCACAACACTAAATTCAACCAAGATATATATATTTTTTTGCATCTGAGCAATCTTCTAGTGTTTTTTATCCGCCACTGTGTACCACTACCACAGACCTTTCTCCCAGATGCTCTTATTAAACTAGACTGGGCGTGGTCAACAATGGTGTCCGTATCTGACGATATAAACACAATAAGCTAGCTATTGATAATCATCCAAGTCAATCACAATTAGGCGTCACCGAGAGATTTTTCTCCATTTAAACCTAACGGTAATTAAATTGTCTAAAGACAAACCGAGCAGCTTCATCAGCTGACATTTCAATGAGTGCGCACTATTTGTATTCTACATCAACGTCAGCACTGTACCTCTCTACGTCTCAAGGCTTATTAACCTAACATTCAGAAACAAGTCAAACGAGAAATTCAGTTCTCTTGTGAAATTACAAAAAGGAGTTCGCTTCTAATATTTGAGCTATGTATTCTAAAGTTTATTTCTTGCTTTGTAACTGAATATTCTGGATTGAAGGTCAACATCAATGTCACCGGGACCCAGTTTCATGGCTCTGCTTACCGCCGAGTTGTTCGCTTGTAATGGCCAATAGAATAATGAGATTTACAGAGCTCCCCAAGAATAACATTCTGCGTGCGGAGACATGATTTGAAAAAAAGAGAAAAAAAAAAATTCAAGACAACAGCTTCCCAAAGATGTTCGTAGATAACACCCCCAATGTTTTGTCCAGATTTCATGATTTTAGGAATCAATCAACTGTGAATGCTTTTCACCAATTTAATGACGTCAACGTTTACATACTTGAAAAGGCGTGGGTCAATTGCCGTTTCATACGCAAGAACCACATCCAGCTTCCCCGTTGCTTGAGATCTCAACAAGAGGCTGGGAAATATTCATAGAGCTGCTTAACAGAAAATATAGTTTAACTATTCTCTGTTTAGCTAGTATAAGCAGAAAAGCAGTCACGAAAGGTACACATGAAATTGTATTTTGGCTGGTAACCTTATTATGGTAAGCAAATTGTGTTGTGCTTAGCTAGTTTGTGTGCACTTTTTATAAAATTACTTTTACACGGGCGGCTCAAAGTACACACAGAAAATAGAGAGCTTGGCACCAGCGAGTGTGGGTACCCTAGATCCAATTCTCAATTTAGATTGGAATAGGTAAAACGGTTAATATCACAAGTTCCATTTAACCATTTAGGAAAAAAACAAAAGGAACACAACTCTAAATGCAAAATTGGTACAGATTTGAGTTGGTAAAAGCCGAGTTGAGTTGAAATTCACAGCCTGATTGCGCTAGTCTCACCCTCGGTTAAGTTCTGTGCTCTCCTCATCACATGGGGACTAATTGCAGGGGTGTATTTGTCTAATTGAGGCTGACTGGATCCGGTATTGCATCGAAATGCTTGAATGAATGCAGATCGGTATTGTGCATAAATTGTGCCGTATATCTGTGGATTGACTATGGTGTTTATCAACAGAGGAAGGTTGGAAAACAATGATATGTTATTAACATAAAGTATGTTTCAAAACTATGAGAACGGTGTGGTGGTACGATGTAATAAAAATTCACTATTGGTGCACAATGGCTGGTGTCTGGAACATGAAGAATACCACACCGTTGACGATCAGAACTTTTCCAACTTTATTTCGACTTTGCTGCGCTTTACGTTTTTGTTTTCTCTTTTTTTTTCCTTTCATAAAAGCAGCACCACTGCGCTTGTTCAATGCGTTAATGATCCGTATATACATAAAAACATGGGCAATCAATGCAATGAACCAGGGTAGGATTGGCAGAAGTGTTGTGAACATTTCTGCATCAATACCTACAGGACTACCGTAATGTAACACTGTTGGTAAGTTCTGGTTAGATATCTCTCAAAAAGACAACATGGTAAGCAGAGCAATGGATGCAAAGTATCCGGTGTTCTTCAACAATTACCCAAAAGTGAAACATTCAGCAGAACTTGTAAAGACGACATTGTTTGCAACAGATGGGGATGCTGCATAAATCAAAATGTTGTGCACGAGGCTAGTAACAGTCAGGTACAGAAGAACAACCAGGGCCAAATGTACCAAGCAGATAATTTCAAAAATGACGAACACAAAATCTGACTTGCTGATAACTCCAAAACTCAAGATGATCGGAATGACTATGGTGATTATGACGGTGTCCCTCTGGTGAATGCAGCCACAACACTAAATTCAACCAAGAGATTTTTTTTTTTTGCATCTGAGCAATCTTCTAGTGATTTGTATCCGCCACTGTGTACCACTACCACAAACCTTTCTCCCAGATGCTCTTATTAAACTAGACTGGGCGTGGTCAACAATGGTGTCCGTATCTGACAATATAAACACCATAAGCTAGCCAGTGATAATCATCCAGGTCAATCACAATTAGGCGTCACCGAGAGATTTTCTCCATTTAGACCTAAACGGTAATTAAATTGTCTAAAGACAAACCGAGCAGCTTCATCAGCTGACATTTCAATGAGTGCGCACTGTTTGTATTCTACATCAATGTCAGCACTGTACCTCTCTACGTCTCAAGGCTTATTAACCTAACATTCAGAAACAAGTCAAACGAGAAATTCAGTTCTCTTGTGAAATTACAAAAAGGAGTTCGCTTCTAATATTTGAGCTATGTATTCTAAAGTTTATTTCTTGCTTTGTAACTGAATATTCTGGATTGAAGGTCAACATCAATGTCACCGGGACCCAGTTTCATGCCTCTGCTTACCGCCGAGTTGTGCGCTTGTAATGTCCAATAGAATAATGAGATTTACAGAGCTCCCCAAGAATAACATTCTGCGTGCAGAGACATGATTTGAAAAAAGAGAAAAAAAATTTCAAGACAACAGCTTCCCAAAGATGTTCGTAGATAACACCCCCAATGTTTTGTCCAGATTTCATGATTTTAGGAATCAATCAACTGTGAATGCTTGTCACCAATTTAATGACGTCAAAGTTTACATACTTGAAAAGGCGTGGGTCAATTGCCGTTTCATACGCAAGAACCACGTCCAGCTTCCCCGTTGCTTGAGATCTCAACAAGAGGCTGGGAAATATTCATAGAGCTGCTTAACAGAAAATATAGTTTAACTATTCTCTGTTTAGCTAGTATAAGTAGGAAAGCAGTCAGGAAAGGTACACATGAAATTGTATTTTGGCTGGTAACCTTATTCTTGTAAGCAAATTGTGCTGTGCTTAGCTAGTTTGTGTGTACCTTTTAATTGGGGCCAGGTCGCGTTTTTGGACAATTCATCAAAAGAAAAGGAATCATTCACCAAAGAGTTGTCTTGATGTCGAGGATCAAATTAATGTATAATGGTTGTAAAGGTTTATGGCTCTCTTTGACCTCATTCATTTGTTGTCTTTCTTCCTCCTTTGTTCAGCGCACTGTCCCATTTGGCAATTTGGCGCTATATCAACCGAGTAATCATCATTATTCTTGGTAATAAATAATTAAATTGCTGGAGGTTTATTTTTTATGTTTCAGATGTCATCGCGTGGATCTTGCACTTTTGGTGAATGCTCGTTCACATTAAAAAAAAAAACCACGTTGTTTTATGTAATCGAGTGGGCAGATCACTTCATCGATATGACACTACAGTTTAAACCAATGTCAAAAGGTGTGGCTAGAATTTAAAGTAAACTCACGAAACATTTCAGATTAAGCCGTTGTTGCCATGCACTTATTGCTCCCTGTGTTTGATTAAAAAATATAAACATGCAAAAACATTTGTTGTCCATATAAACAAACAAGACTGCTACATAGAAAACAAAACCTTTACTACTTATCAAGGTAAACAAGTGTCAGGAAAAAAATCGATACAAACAAAATCTAAAATAGTACACATTTTTATATCAAAACAGAAACCTTCCAGCTGAAAAGTTTAAGAGAATCATTTGTTTGTTTTGGGTCGCTTTATTTTGTTTTTTTCATTGGAGAAATCGTGAACCCTTGAAACTTTGGATAAAAGAAGGTTGTCAGACTTGTCAGAGGTAATACAACGGTTTAGACTCAAGAAAACTAAGAATTTGAGGAAGAAAACAAGAAATTAGGGAGACCACCATCATAATGCTAGATGGCTCAGTTGGAAGAGCGCCGGCAGATCAGTCTGGGGGTCACATGTTCAATTTTCGTTCTGGTCTTTTTTCCTTTGTTTGCCCAAACGTTTTTCTCAGTATGAATATACCACACAACATGAAGAAGATTACATATATATTGCTGTATTTATCCAATATAGAGTTTCTTTAATTTGTCTTTATTTTTGTAGTTCTTAATGTTTACGTTTAATTGTATATTTTCATGTATTTTCAAGCACGAGAGCCAAGGCAGTTTCTATACATGTATATAGAAAGCAATAAACCAAATCAGTCAATCAATATAAAATGAGTTAAATGATTGCATTACTAAAACGATATCTCTCTAGAGAAATTTAATCTTTTACCGTAAATGTCCGTAAATTGACTGCATGCTACTTTCAATGGCAAATACGTACATAAATCAGTCGCATTAAAAGTCAATAGGTAACAACGGACTAACAACATGAAAGCTATAATAAACCCACAGGAAAACCCAAAATGGAATGGCAATTGATGAATCTGAAAGCTCCTTGATATCGGGCCCTTGAAAAATTTTTTTTGCAAAGGTGTGCTGTTTTTTTCAAAGATAATTGGCGTGAGCAGAGCGCAAAGTCATTACGGCGTGTGGTCCGGGCCGGCATAAGTTCTAAAATGTTCTGTCGTACACTCAGAGACAGATCTGGCACATACATCTCTCTTTTTTGGGGGGCAGGATTATTATTAGTGTAATTTTCAAAATGATTACCCCAAAGTGACTTGTTTTCACGAGGCGAATAAAAAGATATGTAGTTTTCGAGACTCGTGCAGTAAATTACTAGAGTTGTGGTTTAAATTGAAAAATATTTCCAAGGCTAGTTGTTTGCGTAAAATGTTCGTTCCTTTCGTTAATATTGGCATTGAATAACATAATATTTCAGGTTCAGAAGTGATAAACCCCAAGGGAACAATAAGTGACCCTCGTTAACGGCTACCGGTAATTGTTAATTTTTTCGATTTTTTTTTAAGGCTTCGATAGAAATTATTTAGCTTGAATGTAAACTTATTTCATCATCTTGACAATATCTAAAACTTAATTAATCAGTTCAGTATGAAAGCCAAGTCGAACATTATGGGGCAAAAAAATGAGGCCATGGCAAGCACAGAATATTGACTTTCTGTTTCCTAAAGTTCTTATGGGAAATTGTTTACAAACGTTGTATCATCTCATACATAGAGTGTCAAACTGTACAATTTTGTTTTAAAGGTCAACATGTATGATACTGGATGGTTATTTGCTTTCGTTTTCTTTTAATTTACCTTAACAGATTTTAAATATAATGCTTTTGTACATATCACTATATCACGAAACATCTTTCGTTTTACACTGAAAAAAAAACCCCCAAAAACCAAAAAACTTACGATTTTACGATTAATCGTAGGCTATCATTTATCAAAATGTTCATTACGTTTTTGACAAGATAGCAAAAAGTGAACACTCAGTTTGACCTTTCACTAAAGCTGTTGACAAATTAAAGTCGTTACTTTTAAATCACTTTTATTGTTCACATTTGAACTAAACCTGATAAATATTACATAGTTATTTGTTTACCTTTTAAATTTCATATTTACTGTTATAATTATTGTTTAAAGGCAGGGTTTACTGTTGATTGTTGTCAATGACCCGTATTCTAAGTTGGGCTATCCCAACATATGCATAAATAGCACAAACATGTGAAAATTTGGCTCAAATGGTCATCAAAGTTGCAAGAAAATAATAAGGGGGGGGGGGTAAACACGTCAATAAAACACCCTTGTTGCATATAACTTTGTGCCGGAGAAAGATTTCATGCCAAATGTAAGGGGGGGGACCACACAGTGCCCCCTTTCTTCAAAACTGCATTACTTCAAAAAGTGTTGTTTCTCACAATGTTTTATACTATCAACAGCTCTTCCGTACTCCTAAATAGGTAAGTATTCAAAGTCATTGACCTGTGGATTTTAGATGCCAACAAAACACCCTGTCTTTCAACTATTATAATTTATTTTTTTTTTTGGCAGAGGGCATTACCAACTGTAACATCAATTTCTGTTGTGTTCCTCCAATTGCTTCCATGGAAAGATTCAAAGCAACGTTTTATTTCACATATCGTCATCAAGAAGAAAAACAAAACAAAGTACAGTCAATATATATGAATGTGGAGGCACGTTCCAAAAGGCGGGGCTTGTCAAGGAACAGCCTACAAAACGAAACAAAACAAAACAACAGCTTTACAAATCGTCGCCCGTACCACGAAGTGACCTAACTCGTTCACAGTAAAAAAAAAAAAAGACGTGTTCGGAGAAAATCACGATTGAAGTTGCACTACTTTTCAAACTGCTGTTTCGGAGTCTGCTTACTAATTTTATTTAATTGTTTTTATGACGAAAATAAAGCTGAATACTTTATTCATATAGAACTATCAATGTGTTTTCATCCCTAAAACTATTTTAATAAGTAATTAATTCCTAAACAGATGAAGAACAGAAATGCAATAATGGCAGCTCTTTTTACAGGGAGCAAAAGTAAAAAAACTATGCAGAATACTCAGCTATGTGTTCGTTTGAATAACACATTGTATGGTAGTAAAAGAGAAAAACAAGGAAAATGACTGCCGACATAAATAGAAGTCGTCATGCGCCTGGAAGCCAGGCATATAACGTACTTTTTCCAGTAACAGAGGGCAGTAGGAAATAAAATGGCCCCATAGAAAAATATGGCACAACTGTTCCAATATTGTTGAAGATACACTTTCTACGCGTTTTCCCATTCCCGAGCTGAACTTAACCTTCCTATACTGAGTTATGAAGAGCAGAAAACCGATCAAACTTTCATGCTACGGTTTCTTGAAAACACAAATCTGCTAATTAATTGCTTATGCCCTTTCTCCCGTAACTTTTCGTTACGTCCTTCCGGGAAAAAAAAAACAAGTTTGAGTCAATGTGACATAACAATAGTATACAGGTAGTAGGCACTTCTTAAATCAGTTCTGCACACTATAGAGTTGCTACCTGTTCATTGGACCTTAATCATGTCCATAAGCAGTGTCCACCCTCGCAGGCCACATCGTGTTCTATTCAAAGGATGGTGACTGTAGTCGCAGTCTCATTTGAGTTTTGTGCTCTTCTCATCACATGGGGACTAACTGCAGGAATGTTTTTGTTTAATTGCGGCTGATTGGATCTGGTAGTGCATCGAAATGCTTGAATGAGTGCAGATCGGTATTGTCCATGAATTGCACCGTATATCAGTGGGTTGACTATGGTGTTTATCAAGAGAGGAAGGTTCGAAAACCATGGTCCATTCCTCAACAGAGTATATAACAAGTCAGAACGTTCATCGGCATATACTCCTTTTACGGATATCACATATTTAGTAAGAGCAATGACGACAGATGGTGTCTGGCAGATGAAGAATACAACTCCATTGGCGATCAGAACTTGAGCAACTTTGTTTCGACTTTGCTGTGCCTTGTGGACTTTTCCTTTCATAAAAGTGGCATTCCTGCGTTTGTTCAATGCATAAATGATCCTTACATACATAGAAACATTGGCAATCATTGCAACAAACCAGGGTACGATTCCCAGAGGTAATGTGACATACGTAATATAATTTAGACCAATACAGTACGTTATCTCTGTTGGATAATCTTGGTAACCTTCAGGCCACTTGAAATTATTCTTTCCATTAATAGCTGAGGTGCCTAGTGTTGTTGAACAAGCAAATATCAACCCCACAACCCAGCAGATCGTGACCATTGTGTTGGTTCGGCGCCGTCCACGGATTTTCAGATGCTTGATAGGATGGCATACAGCAAGGTATCTCTCGAATGACACTGCGGTAACCAGAGCAATGGATGCAAAGTATCCGGTGTTCTTCAAAAACTCAAAAATGAAACATGCTGCATTACTTTTCGAGATAGAAACGAATGCCACATCAGGGGATGCAGCGTAGGTCAAAATGTTGTGCACGAGACTAGTAACAATCAGGTACAGAAGATCAGCCAGGGCCAAATGTGCCAAGCAGATATTTGTAGCAGATCTGATTTTGGGAACACGAAAAATGACGAACAGAAAAACTGAATTGGTGATGACTCCAAGACTCAAGATGATCGGTATAATGATGGTCATAATGACGGCGTCTTCCTGTGAGTACTCCCAATTCTCAACACTACCAGTTATTTGCAGGTAAAATTTAGAGTCCTCGTCGAGCATGCTATTATTCGCCATTGTGTACAGCTATAGCTGGCAGTGTGTCCTTTATGATGGCCCTGATGAGTGTTCAGCTATGCGTGGTCGACAACAGCATCCATACTGAGACCAACTAGAACTCAATCAGCAGGAGCGAAGTTTACAACGATAAGTCCTCGACCCACTAAGTGAAAGTACTAGACCCGGCAGATTTTCTACCTTCCGTAGTAGTTAAAAAGCAGGACAATATAGTCAAAAGTTCCAAAAACTACTCCGCGGCAGTAGAATAAATAGCAAGACAAGTTCTCAAAGACCAAAATCTACACAACAAAGTAGATATCATGGTGTTACCGCAAACTGAATATACCATGAATATACCACACCAAGCAGTGCCTCAAAACCATCATCCGAACTGGTATGTACAGTGTAGCAAACGCTGTCTGCTTGGCACTGTCAGTCACCCACACAAATACGGTTGGATTCTGGGGATAAAATTTCCTCCGTTTACACACGCCCAGAATTTTTTTTCAACAATCACAGGTAAATGGATTGGCTTTTAAAAACGGCAATGCATTTTCATGCGGTGTTTGCATAACTCATGAATGTCATGTCTGAACCGAATACTTCAGAAACTCCAAACAATGCGAATACATTGTTTTTTTTAATGCAAGTTCGCCCTTAATAAGGCCACAAGAAGAAAGCATTTTAGTGGGATTTGAAACTTTGCAATGGTGGGAACAAAATCCAGTAAGGTTTGTTGCAAAACCATAATCTCTATAAGACCTATATATTTCTCGTTACGCTATGTGGTGGTTTTGAGAAGAACACTTTTGAACGAAGCTCAAAACAAATGTTTGCCACAATGTCTTCTTCAAATAACATGTACAGATCAATCTCCCAATGAGTGTGTAGCATTATAAATAAAACAAATTTTTTTTTATTTTTTTTTTTTTTTACTCCTTTAGAAGTTATTGCTTACTTAATGTCATCATTCTCAACAGTGCCCGCTCGTGAAAAGTTTTTAAAATATACTGCTTCGCTAAAAACCTGTTGTAACTGCATACAGTTTAAAAATTAAAACAAACTTAAACTGCTTTTTCCAGATAAGAAATACGTATTCACGTAATGACAAAGTCGTACGCATTTAAATTAAGCTTCGCTGAAGTTAACTATTTCAATAATTGGTATAATATTGAGAACATGCAGTTCTTATAATTTGAACCTTTGAATTGTCTTTGAAAGTTTCGTGTATGAAAGTTCTTTATACTTGTAAAAAGACCTGATTTTATCTGACTACCTGTCCAAAACAGAATTCTTATAAAAATACACATGTAAACCTTTATTTCATCCTTTTTGTTTATCTCCATAGTGTTGATTTTAGTTCACCTGGAAAGATTATCTGCTATTCAGAAACACCCTTACATCTAGTTTTTGTGATGTCACAAAAACTCAATATCTAGCTTTTTTTCTCTACAGTATTACTCAAAATTAGAATTGATAAAAACATTGAAACTTCACAGACAGTTAAACCTCAACAATAAGAAAAGTCTTTATGACATAATATGACGTCATCAGGTAGTGATTTACCTTAAATCGAAGTTTAATATTTGAAAAACCTTTAACTCCGGAACCACATGTTATTTTCTCGATCTACACATCATCGAAAATGTAAAGTTAAACAAACGCTGTACATAGAGTGACACCCACTTGATCTTGGTTTCCGGTTGAAACTAACGATTAAAATGTCAAAAATTTATGTCAAGAACTGCACATCATTTCAACATAATGTTTGCATCTCGTTGTTGGTCTTTGACCCTGCTCAAATAAAAACATTTTTACCTTTACATCTGGTCAAAATAGGACGTTAAAGGCAAAGTATACGTTTGGTTTTTGGAACCGTTTGATTGTTCTAATCCTATGAAAATGTAGGTATATACAATAAAACTAATCTGTGAAAATTTCACCTTTAAAGGTGGTCCCGTTTTAAAAAACGGAGCAAATATTTCCACGCAGGAAGAATATTCCCTAAGGAACACACGATCTGAGAAACGTTACGGCCGTAACGCTTCTCAGATTCAAATTTTAGGGGATAAAAAGTGATATATTTTTCCATAACCGCAGTACTTCGAAGTGAAAAGTTTCTAAAAATGCATTATACTATCCAAAGCTGCTGTACTTTATACCAAGTACGTTTTTTATTGCCATTAATTTCCAGAGTCTTTACCAAACGTACACCTTCCCTATAACAAACAGTGTACAAACACATGTACACGTATTTTAGTGATATATGTACAGCATAAGATTACATTCAAAATCGCTGTGACATTGTATATGTAACATCCCAAAACGCTCAAAATGTAAACTGAACACCCTCCTTATTAAATCTATTCACAAAATTATAACTTTGAGATACGAATTAACTGAACTTTCAAATCAAAGTAAAAAAAAACAAAAAAAAGAAACAGGAAAACTCCTTAAGCAAACATTGGATGTTTACAATCTTTACATCATTGGAAATGGCTTCAATAGCTTAACAAAAGCTACACAAAATATGACCCCGTTTGACCTTGACTTCTGGTTTAAACCCAAGCTGAAGTTTAATAATTGAAACACACATTGTTTTTTGTTACAATCTATAGATGATCGATCGGTCAGCAGTGGTAATTTTTTTTTAAAGTTAAAAGTTTTTGTTTCCATTTTAAATGTTTTTCATCTAGAAATGTTCAAAAATTTGCCAAAGCCTAATTAGATTCAGTAATATATCTACCAGAGAAAAGATGTTTGTTCTACGGTCACCTGTTGGTCAGCTATGGTCAAATCATGAAAACAATTTATACACCTTGTTTTTCGAATTTGCACATTTTTAAATAGGAATCTTCATACAATTTTGCTACCCAATTGCTTCAATGTCTCAAGCCCAGCTTCCGGTGCACACGGTTTTTTGCAAGTGATCACCTATCGGTTAAGAGTGTAGCCTTGTCCAAGGCTCTTTACGCAAGCACCCCGCTTTGAATTCACCACGTAGCATAACAATACTGGCACGGTACTGCAGTACTTGATATACAGTATACCGTGGGGTCGAAGCATGGTTTTTCAACATCGTACCAAAAAACGAAGCCGAAACAGAGCCTTGTTCCTACTGTAAAAAGGTCAGATTGTGGGCGGAGTTGCTTTATGCAAATATTTGCCGAAGGTGTATGCTCATTGGATAATGTATAGTGGCAAGGCGAATACTACATAGTCATTATTTCATAACGAGAGTTTATGATTGGACGATTATCCGCCCAGTACAGGAAATGAATATTCAATATCCGATTCCAGCATACGTAATTAGCGCTGGAATCCCTGCGCAATGATAAAGAAAAACATAAACTGCCGTTTACAATGGGAACAAGGCTCTGTTTCGGCTTCGTTTTTAGTACGAGGTTGAAAAACCATGCTTCGACCCCACGGTGTACTGTATATCAAGTACTGCAGTACCGTGCCAGTATTGGTAAGCTACCTGGTGAATTCAAAGCGGGGTGCTTGCGTAAAGAGCCTTGGACAAGGCTATTGAGAGTAGTGGGTCAATGAAAGAAGCAATGTCGTTAATATATGTTGAACTTATTTCATAAGGTTGATACTAGTGCTTTGAGAAGCACTTAAGCTCTAGTTTATGTTGAGTTCCTCCGTTTGCTTCCATGAAAGTGCCATAATAGTAGGTCTATAAAAAGGGAGCAAAAGTAAATACTATACAATAATCAGCTATGTATTCGTTTGAATAACACAATGTACGGTAGTAAAAGAGAAAAAACAAGGAAATTTACTAGTTATTCAGCGTAAATAGAGGTCGTCTTGTGCTGGGTACCCAGGCATACAAAGTACTTTTTCCTAGTAACAGAAATCAGTATGAAATAAAATGGCCCCATTACTGTTGAAATAACGCTTGACACGTTTTCACGTTCCCAAGCTCAATTTAACATTCCTATAGTGACTTAAAAAGGAAAGAAAACCGATTCAACTTTCACGCGCAGTTTTCTTGAAAACACAATCCTTTTATTTAATTTTGTTTTTTCTCCCGTAACTTTTCGTTACGTCCTTCCGGGCAAAGAAACAAGTTCGAGTCAATGTGACATATATAGTAGGCAACTTAGTAGGCACTTCCAAAAACCGTACTGTACACTTTAATTGCTACCTGTTCATCGAACCTTAATCATGCGTAAGCAGTCTCTACCCTCGCAGGCCACATCGTGTTATATTCAAAGGATGGTGACAATAGTCTCAGTCTCATTTGAGTTATGTGCTCTCCTCATCACACGGGGACTAACTGCAGGAATGTTTTTGTCTAATTGCGGCTGACTGGATCCGGTGTTGCATCGAAATGCTTTAATGAATGCAGATCGGTATTGTGCATGAATTGCACCGTATATCAGTGGGTTGACTATGGTGTTTATCAAGAGAGGAAGGTTGGAAAACCATGGTCCATTCCTCAAAAGAAGATATAACCCGTCAGAAAGTACATCTACATCTCGTTTTACGCTTAACGAATATCCAGTTAGAGCGATGACAATAGATGGTGTCTGGCAGATGAAGAACACAACTCCATTGGCGATCAGAACTTGAGCAACTTTGTTTCGACTTTGCTGTGCCTTGTTGTTATTTCCTTTCATAAAAGGAGCACTCCTGCGTTTGTTTAATGTATACATGATCCTTACATACATAAATAAATTTGCAATCACTGCAATGAACCAGGGTACGATTCCCAGAGGTACTGTGATGACATACGTAATATAATTTAGATCACTACAGTACGTTATCTCAGTTGGATAATCTTGGTATCCTTCAGGCCACCTGACAGTAAACTTGCCATTGAAAGTTGAAGTGCCTAGTGTTGTTGAGCAAGCAAATATCAACCCCACAACCCAGCAGATCGTGACCATTGTGTTGGTTCGGCGCCGTCCACGGATTTTCAGATGTTTGATAGGATGGCATACAGCAAGGTATCTCTCAAATGACACTGCGGTAACCAGAGCAATGGATGCAAAGTATCCGGTGTTCTTCAAAAACTCAAAAATGAAACATGCTGCAGCGGTTTTCGAGATAGAAACGAATGCCACATCAGGGGATGCAGCGTAGGTCAAAATGTTGTGCACGAGGCTAGTAACAGACAGGTACAGAAGATCAGCCAGGGCCAAATGTGCCAAGCAGATATTTGTAGCAGATCTGATTTTGGGAACGCGGAAAATGACGAACAGAAAAACTGAATTGGTGATGACTCCAAGACTCAAGATGATCGGTATAATGATGGTAAAAATGATGGTGTCCTCCTGCGAATACTCGTAATACATAACTTCCTCCTCAGTTATGTTCCATGAATAAATCACATATAACGAGCTATATTCTACCGAGCTATATTCCGACATTGTGTTCAGTAATAGCTTACAGTGCTTCCTTCGGGGTGCTTCTACTGAGTATTTGACTCTGTTTACTCATCAACAGCATCCATACAGAGACCACTCAAAACTCACTCCGTGGCAGTGAAGTTGCAACTATAGAAGTCCCTTCGATCCACTTAGCGACAGTTAGTAGTAGTCCCGGGAGATTGTTCTATCTTCTACCCATACAAGTATCAGTTAATCAGCCAAACGTGGAGTCTCCCGAATTTCAAAAGTACATTCAGTGGCAGTAGAACAAAAAGCAAGCCAAGTTCTCAAAAAACAAAATCTACTCCGCAAACTGATCATACATTGATACCTCACCATTTAATGCCTCAAAACCCATATACATATCTAGTTTCAATACTGGTGTTTGTACAGTAGCAAACACTGTCAGCTTGGCACTGGTAGTCACCCACGCAAATGAGGCTTGGTCCTGGATAGATTCTCCTCCGTTTACATACGCCTATATAAAATGTCAACGATCACAGGTAAATGGATTGGCTTTCAAAAGCAAAATAACTTGTTATAACTCATGAATGTCAGCACAATAGTTCTCCACTGAACCGAAACTCCAAACAAGTTTAAGAAAAAAAAGGGGAAAAAAGCAAGTTCGCCCCAAACACGGCTTAAAGAGGAAAACGTTTCCGAAGGAGCTGACACTTTGCATGGTGAGAGTGCAATCAAGTAAGGTTCGCAGTGATACATAAATCTCTTTATGGGTTTTGGTGGTTCTGAGAATGATGATCTGGGGGAACTACATACTGCATGTCTCAACGTTTGTTTTACAAACTGACTTGTTTCAACACTGAGTGCACCATGTTGCCAGCACCGTATGCCCACACACATAAAGTCACCTGTGTGTGTAACAGGTCCACCCATAATTCGCTTCCGTCGTGATATTCCCAATATTTACGTTTATTGTCACGCAGGCAAACTAATTGACTTCATACCCTGTGATTCAATGTGCAGTGTTTGACAAATAGTTAACGACTGCTCTGCAACTCTTCACCTGCCAATGCCTGCCATAGCGTAAAATTGGAGAAAAAAAACTTCGGTCGTGAATATCTTGGATTGGTACAAAAAGGTTGGAACGTGCATCCATACCCTGTCAGATTAGTGACATATGCAAACAGCAGATATGCTTTATTTACAAGGAACAAGCCAAATTGTTTGTCATTCCCACACGTGGAATGGTACATTTGTATGTCACAAGGTGCGTCAATGGTATACAGCATTGCTTTGACAACAGAAGCAGGTAAACAAACCCTGAAGCAGCGTTTTACCCGTTTCCCCCGGGTTTCTTGAATTGGGCCTGCCAAGAAACATTCCTCCATGGGCAAAGTGAGAGTCCGAGTCCTGGTCGTGGGACTTGCGTCCTTGAGCAAGATACTATTTGATGGGGCATTCAGAACCCAGAACGCTTATCATGGGAGAGTATATCAGCCAACCCGAGTGTTTGTGGTTCACATAGCTAGCACTCTTGTTTACATGTTTCCAAAGGCTTGCGAGCTACAGTGATTAAGTTCACCTACGAGGCACCCTTAGTTTCATTACCAGAACAATATAATATTAATCATAATTTACACAGGTCAATTTCATTGTCCATGCAGAACTATGGCTCGGTCTATATGCAGTAAAACAAGCCAAGCTTGAAAAAAACATTAGTGCACAAAAGGAACCCCTGCTGTGGGTTCAAATATGTGTTTCCCCTTCATAGTGAGAAATAAATAAAAGCGCAAACTTTAAGCTACATAAAAAATGTACGCAAATATCAAATATCCATTGTGGATTGGTACGACTGGCTTGAATTCAATAAAGTGATTGAGGCGAACGAATTCAATAGCTCCTATAGTCTCGAGCAGAGTTGAACATTCTTTGGAAACTTTGGAGTTCCCACGTACTTTTACTTCAATACGATACATTTGCTTCAATACCCACTCGACCTGCAGTCTATTATGAAGAATGTTGGTAAGTGTTTTGTGGTAGATTTCCCAACCTGTAAGTGTCATGAGTTCAGGACTCGCCAGTTTTGACAAATCGAAAGTTATAAAGCAGTCATTTACATATTTGTTTAAAAAAAACATGTCTAGATAAATGCGTTCATCAAGGAAGCCAAGTTGTACAATATAAGTAGATATATAACAAAGACAACTCCAAAATAAAAACAAATTGTAGTCCAGTATGCTAATTTATTGACGATTTGCAACGACGCGTCGTATCCAAAAATTAATAATAATTTGTCTCACCCATTTCACCTCATATTTTCAAGTACGTATTATGAGTTTATGCCACGAGAAGAAGGTAGTTGCAATACCTTAAACGGAACTGTTTTACAACTTCTATCAATTCAAAATGAGAATCGGAACAGCCATGCAAGGTACCAGCGAACTATTTTAAGCGCACAAATTGAGCCGACAAGTAAAAGAGGAGCAGATGTCAATACACTCTCCAAGATTAAAAAAAGTCTTTATAGTCACTTCTTGTAAGTTATTGTAGTGTTTTAGGCATTTGTGTACGAAGTAAAGTGTATAACGAATTGTAGAGAACTAAAGTGCTACTTTTTTGAAAGGAAAACAGCACAAGGCACAGTAAAGTCGAAAGACTAGAAACAAAGTTGCAAAATTTCGGACCGTCAATGGTTGAATCTGTTTCATATGCCAGACACCGTCCATTGCCATAAGCACTAATGTAAGCATCCATGCAATTCCAAGTTTGAATGCTGGATTGTATTTTTTTTAAAGGTTGAATCCAAGTAATCTGTAAAATATTACAGTCATCTCAAAACTCTTCTCAGAACTTTTCACTGATGATTTAGAAGTGCATTAACCACGCCACATATCATCAACACATATATTTAAGATAAAACGTAACGTAGTGCACCACCACTTTCTGTCTCTTTGTAATTGGTCCGTTTATATATTAGTTCATCCAAACGACAATTTGTCGAGTCAGTAAGAAGAACCCCTAAAATTATGGGCGAGTCTGCAATTGTCAAAACAGCGTCCCTCTCTTCAAATTGCGCCGTGGTGAAAACAAATTATGAACCCGCCAACATCGATGTTTTTGCATCGAGCATTTCCGTGGGGAATACGACGTTGTGGCAGTGCATTGACGCAACAAATTCAACCGGAGTAAATATCATCAAATTTCAGATGTTTTTGAGAATTCTGCTGGAATTTATTTTCCAGGGATTTAGTGAACAATACGTGCTCATATGGACCCTCCACCTTGGTAAAACAATGGACTTGAGGGTGCAGTTTTGGTTTGTGATGTCATGTTTGCAAAGGGGTGGCTCGGCAATATCAGTTGATGCATTTTATGGATGCATTTTTTAATATCATGTTGCTGTCAAGTTGATCGTAAAATGGCTATAATTTTTTAGAGTGTTTTCAATTTACAATTTATTAATTAGTTTGGCACTGGTATTCCTTTGATAGTACTTACTGATAAACAAAGCCATACAAAAAGGAGTAATAATTTTACATTTTTGCGTTAACCGAAATATAAACTTAAAACATCAGAACAGTTTCGTTAATTATTCATAAGTGTAGAAAAAACACATTTATGTTTCAGTTAAGCATCTGTACCATTTGAATTGTACCTTTAAAATAACAATAATACGTGTACATCAGTGCCATTAAGAAGGAGAATAGAGTCATTTCCTCTAGCTTTTAATAACTACACCATTCAATTAAATTTAATTAAATTGGATGGTCCTGTGTAAAAGGAAAAAAAATTCTGTCAAATAATATGTTATCGTTCATTTTGGCTTATTTCATATGCTGCATTTTAAAACGCATACAAGCAATGCATTGACTACATTTGAAAAAGAAATATTTCTCTTATATATCATATTTTATCTTACATCTACATAATTATGTAGTCAGTTCCAAAACTTACGTGTATGTTTATGTATACACCACACACACAGATCGATGTTTGTTGGTTGGTGGACATGCGTCACGTGTCAACCTTTATTTTTACGTGTGTACTGTCGTGAAGCTCAACAATTTAATCTAGGGGTCCTATATGGATTATTATAGGACGCTCCGGATGCTTCTCAGCATCGTTTCCAATAAATAGTCATTCCAATCGAGGCAAGTTCGAGTCGAGGCGCACATGGTTCGTGCGTACACGCAGTCGTCCACATTGTTTAGAAGTGTCATAGAATTTAGAGTGTGGATGCGTTTTGTTCCTCCTTCTACTGTTATTTCTTTTTTTCAAATGACAAGGATCTATGTCTGAGTTTTATAAAACACAAATTAAATGCCTTTCTTTTATGCATTGTCGCAGAATATATTATCAGTGTAATCTGGTTTTCCATTTCACCTCATGATTATGACAATGCAGTATGTGCAGACAAGCATTTGTACAAGGTAGCCAAAATAAGGAGACACTATCTCTGTACCCTTTGTTAAAATAACACAATCAAATAAACACGTTGTACCTTGCACGGGGTGTGCTCTTTTAAAAGTATGTTTTCCCTAAAACCTTAACATTCTGAAATCCTCAAAAGTCCTCTCATAGTTTGGTAGGATATACCATGGTGGAAGCCCAATAACAATTGTTTTGTCAGTACAAAAAAGGCTGATCAATCTTCTCTCGTAGTCCAAACAACAGACTTTTGAGTTGGGTGCCGCAGCTAGAGGCCAAAAAAAGAAACCGGTGGCTCATTGGCCGCCACTAAAGGTCAAACAAAGGTACCGGTAGCTCATTGCCGCTCATTACTTTACGCATGTTTAGTAAGTGTGACGTAATTCCACTGCTAGCTACACCCACTTCACACAAACTGGCTCCAAAGGATTTTCTGAAGCTCATAGGAATTGCATTGAGCTACTTTAATGTGAGGATTTATGTAAGAAAGTTTAAGAGGCCCTAAGTGGGCTCGGTTTGTACATCTGTTCTTCAAAGACTGTGCATCTTCTCAAATTTATAAGTTAAAATTTAAAAAACTGCATTGGAATCATGAACTGCGTGATCATTGTTAATGCTATATTACATAAAACCCTACGCCAGCTTTGGAGCAAGTTAGTTATAATAATCGGCACAATTTTGAGCAGGCAGCAAATGTGCGCGTGATGCAATGACTTACCAAAAGCGGCATTCACGTTCATAGAGCTGTTCATACACATAAAGTAGCTAATAGATATAGCACAAACCAATATTGCTTAGTACCAGAATACAGTTACCAGCCAAAATTTCGAGCCACATGTTCGATTTGTCACTGATATCCTGCACATTTTTGCTCAGCGAAAAATTCGTATTACAAGCAACAGTTTCTGTCATGAGAGTTAAGTAGCTTTTTAACATTGGGATGAAAGTGAAAGAGCTATGCATTTTCCATTGTTTCGTTATGAACCTACCTCTAAGATGACGGCTTATTGAAGTCAATGGATAAGGTAAAATTAGAGTTGAATTACCAAAAGACACCAAAAAGTGATTTGCGCTTTGACGTACAGCATTTCATTTGGAAAATACTACATACTGTAAATCCAATGCACTTTTAGGGTGCATTCACTTTCTTTTAATGATGTACACAATTAGCATTTTAATTTTTTGAACAATACTCCATTTTGTTTTTCCTGAATAAATATTTATAAGTCAAATTTGTGTTGTTTATAGGCTATAAACAAGAGATCTCTTCTGCCTTTGTTAATTTTAAGTTTAACTAATTACCCGATAAAAATTGGTGAAGTGTTAAATGAAATAAACTGGCCCATAGAAAAAATAATGACATAGCTGTTCCATTATTGACATTACACTTCATACACGTTTTCCCGTTCCCGAGCTGAATTTAACCTTCCTATACTGAATTATGAAGAGCAGAAAACCGATCAAACTTTCATGCTGCGGTTTCTTGAAAACACAAATATGCTATATAACTGCTTATGCCATTTCTCCCGTATTTGTTCGTTACGTCCTTCAGGGCAAAGACACAAGTTTGAGTCAATGTGACATAAAAAATAGTATACAGGTATTAGGCACTTCTTAAATCAGTACTGTACACTTTAATTGCTACCTGTTCATCGGACCTTAATCATGCGTAAGCAGTCTCTACCCTCGCAGGCCACATCGTGTTCTATTCAAAGGATGGTGACTGTAGTCTCAGTCTCATTTGAGTTCTGTGCTCTCCTCATCACATAGGGACTAACTGCAGGAATGTTTTTGTCTAATTGAGGCTGACTGGATCCGGTGTTGCATCGAAATGCTTTAATGAATGCAGATCGGTATTGTGCATTAATTGCACCGTATATCAGTGGGTTGACTATGGTGTTTATCAAGAGAGGAAGGTTCGAAAACCATGGTCCATTCCTCAACAGAAGATATAACCCGTCAGCACGTTCATATGCATATACTCCTTTTACGGCTATCGCATATCTAGTTAGAGCGATGACGACAGATGGTGTCTGGCAGATGAAGAGTACAACTCCATTGGCGATCAGAACTTGAGCAACTTTGTTTCGACTTTGCTGTGCCTTGTGGACTTTTCCTTTCGTAAAAGTAGCATTCCTGCGTTTGTTCAATGCATAAATGATCCTTACATACATAGAAACATTGGCAATCATTGCAACGAACCAGGGTACGATTCCCAGAGGTAATGTGGCATACGTAATATAATTTAGACCAATACAGTACGTTATCTCTGTTGGATAATCTTGGTAACCTTCAGGCCACTTGACATTATACTTTTCATTAATAGCTGAGGTGCCTAGTGTTGTTGAGCAAGCAAATATCAACCCTACAACCCAGCAGATCGCGACCATTTTGGTGGTTCGGCGCCGTCCACGGATTTTCAGATGCTTGATAGGATGGCATACAGCAAGATATCTCTCGAATGACACTGCGGTCACCAGAGCAATGGATGCAAAGTATCCGGTGTTCTTCAAAAACTCAAAAATGAAACATGCTGCATTACTTTTCGAGATAGCAACGATTGCCACATCAGGGGATGCAGCGTAGGTCAAAATGTTCTGCACGAGGCTAGTAACAGTCAGGTACAGAAGATCAGCCAGGGCCAAATGTGCCAAGCAGATATTTGTAGCAGATCTGATTTTGGGAACGCGGAAAATGACAAACAGAAAAACTGAATTGGTGATGACTCCAAGACTCAAGATGATCGGTATAATGATGGTAATAATGATGGTGTCCTCCTGCGAATACTCGTAATACATAACTTGGTCCTCAGTTATGTACCATAAATAACTCTCATATACCGAGCTATATTCTACCGAGCTATTTTCTACCGAGCTATATTCAGACATTGTGTTCAGTAATAGCTTACAGTGCTTCCTTCGGGGTGCTTCTACTGAGTATTTGACTCTGTTTACTCATCAACAGCATCCATACAGAGACCACTCAAAACTCACTCCGCGGCAGTGAAGTTTACAACCAAAGAAGTCCCCTCGATCCACTAAGCGACAGTTAGTAGTAGTCCCGGGAGATTGTTCTATATTCTACCCATACAGGTATCAGTTTAACAGCGCAACATGTAGTCGCCCGAATTTCAAAAAAAATATATTCAGTGGCAGTAGAACAAAAAGCAAGCCAGGTTTCAAAGAACAAAAATCTACACCGCAAACTGAATATACATTGATACCTCACCATTTAATGTCCCGAATCCCACATTCATGTATAGCTTCAATACTGGTGTTTGTACAGTAGCAAACACTGTCTGTTTGGTTTCGGTAGTCACCCACGCAAATAAAGTTAGGTCCTAGATAGATTTTCCTTCTTTTACGTACGCCTATAAAACATTTCAATGATCACATGTAAATGGAATGGCTTTCAAAAGCACAATGACATTTTCGCGCAGTTTTTATTTCAGATAAAACGTAACGTAGTGTACCAGCACTTTGTGTCGCTTTGTAATTGGTCAGTTTATGTTAGTTCATTCAATGAACAATTCGTCGCGTCAGTAAAAAACTCCTAAAATTATGGGCGAGTCTGCAATTGTAAAAACAGCCTCTCTCCCTGCAAATTGCGCCGTGATGCACACTATACGTATCCGCTAACATGGATGTTTTTGCACTCAATGTGCGCGCAATGCAAAGACTTACCAAAAGCGGCATGCACTTTCATAGAGCTGCTCATACACAAAAAGTAGCTTATAGATATAGCACAAACCAATATTGTTTAGTACCAGAATACGGTTACCAGCCAAAATTTCGAGCCACACGTGCAATTTGTCACTGGTATTCTGAACATGTTTGCTCAGCAACATTTTCTGCCATGTTACAAGCAACATTTTTCAGCCATGAATTTTAAGTGAGTGCAGTATAAGACTCTCAACATCACTGACTTGAATTGAATTGAATTGAGAGTGATTTGAGCTTTGATGTACAGCAATTTCATTTGGAAAACACTACCCACTGTAAACGCAATGCACTTTTAGGGTGTTTTAAGGCTGAGCACTATATACAATTAACGTTTTATTGTATAAGTGTTTAGGAACAGTACTCCAAATTAATTTCATGAATAACTGTTTATAAGAAGTTAAATTTGTGTAGTTTATAGCCTATGGACAAGAGATCTAATCTGTCTTTGTTCATGTTTAGTTCAATTAATTACCCGATACAAATTGGTGAAGTGCTACTATTAAATAGGGCCACCGGGGAATACTGTTCTTTTATACAACTGCTGGTGCTGCCCCAGTAAACCAAGACGACACTAACAAATAAGTAAACACCAGCCTTGCGTAATTGCACCATATTGCTTTCACCCGTTTAATACATTAATTTAAATAAAGCTCTATAATGAAGCGTAAGTGGAACGTGTAGGTTAAACGGACTGAAAGATTGAAAAGTAGTCATACTTTAAAAATGGAGCACTGTGCAACAAAACATCAAATGCATTAAAAGGTGGTGGATGTAAGGCTGTCTCCCATTAGACTAAAGCACTACAGCTAAACTGTTTCAAAGACCGTAGTGGCTACAAACGACGGCCGCGTGATTTCACCTACTTCCATTCAACCAAAACAGGCAATGTCCATTGATATTTTTCCAGTGTTTCCAAAGTTGAACAACCTATCCTTATTGTTTAAATCAAAAACTCTGTTTCGTATTAGTCTTCCACACTTTCTTAATCAGAAATCTGTGTCCAGAAATCAACAGTATTGTTAGAAAATGTGCATGCTGATGGTTTAACAATAAAACTGGACGATTTCTAAAAGGTTAACGACGGATCAAACAGTCCTAACCAATGGTGCAGTTGATACTGAACACGGTCCAGTACAATTAACATTGCTTTTCATCCATTGCCAGCAATGAAGATTGGGCATCCATTTTATCATTGGGATTAACCTAGGATTATTGCGCCCCAAACGGTGACCCCGGTAACAAGATAAAGTGTATTTATTGAAAAAATATGTTATTTGAAGAAAAACAAATGGGCAAGCAACTAACCAGGAATGCCCTTTTATGGGAAAAATGTGTTTACTTCATCATGTAGAACTTGGTGAAATGACCCTTTGTGGCAAGTTTCATAAAAATCACTTTAATACTTCGGAAACTACGAAGGCGGCCCTTCCCTAATCCCCCTAACCCTGTAAGTTGAAAACAATAATGATAAATCAATAAACAAGTTAATAAATAAATACATAAATAAATAAATAAATAAATAAGTAAATAAATAAATAAATAAATAAGTAAAAAGCCCGGTCAATAAATAGTTTGATGGAAGACATGACCAGCAGGATCTAAGATTGATCGAGGCCCATTGGCTTCCGAGCATGGCACCTTAACCTGTTTAATCAGTTGAGCGTATTACTTGGTTTTGCTAAGCTTCCTTTCGTGCGGTAAGAAGCTCAATGAAATTAGGACCAGCACTCCATTATGCAACATGGGGAATGTTCTGGTTTGACACTGCCAGTAAAGCAGGTAATGTTGAACATGAATAATATGTTTTGTCTGCTCTTAACATTTATTGCTTGGTAAACAACTGGGAGGAAATAAGCTACGTTTTTTCTTCTTTTAGCAGAAGGCGATTTTTTTTCTCCCCGTTTGATATAGAATGACAAATAAACAGTGTAAAGTGTTACATCAATCACTTCCTCTGCACCACCTAACGAAATACCCGCGTTAGTAAGTAACTCAAGAATCTCAATGACACGAACGGGCAGCCTTTTGGTCACAGTTCTGGACTTTATCCGCCCCTTTGTTTAATCTTCTAATGGCTTTTGGTGAATGATCTTATTCACAGAGTTCTACCTGGTGAAGCTAAATTTCTACTTGTGTGCCACTGTACTGTATAAATAGACGACATATAGTCCCTTTGCTTCAGGTGGCTTCACTCTTATCTTATCTGCTCGAACTAGTTCTACTTCAACTGCGACAGCAATTTGAAACAGATACATGTTAATCACTGTGCTCTATTTCCCCCCACTTATGCTGATAGTTGATGCATCAAAGGTCATGGAATACGTATACAAATCTAAATCAACACTAAATGCTGTTTCACAAGCAAGTTCTTATACGTGTTATAAGGTGTGAGAGCTTTATTTTGTTCGGCAGCTGTACAATACTGGTTTTGAAATTCTCAACTCGCACGGGCGCAGGTATGGCACCGAGTGACTGCAGTGAGACTTTCAACATCACCGAAGAGGACACTTCGGGGTGGCTTTTCACTCCGGCAGAGGCTGTCATTATCAGCGTCATAATACCAATTATCTCAAGCGTTGGATTTATCTGCAATTCAATGTTTCTGCTAGTCATCTTCTGCAATCGTTCTATGGGCTCGGCAACTAACATTTACTTAGCTCACCTTGCACTTGCCGATCTATTTTTCCTTTGCTTGTCTGCCCTGCACCACATTTGGAGGTATGTCGCTTCACCATTGGCATTTGACAATTTCTTCAAGAACTCAGCTGAGTGCATTATATTCTATGTCATTTCCAACACTGCATACTTCGGGTCCATTGCTTTGGTTACAATGGTGACAGTTGAAAGATACCTTTCGCTCTGCCACCCCGTGAAACATCTCAAAATCCGCAGTCGACAACGAACCAATCGGATAGTTGCGACCTGCTGGCTGGTGGGGTTTGTGCTTTCGGCACTAACAGTACCACGCTCTGCTATACATACAATCTACTGCCTCCATTGGCCTGACAAAGAAATTTACCAAAAACTCCCTTTAACATCGGCCACTTGCCTTGCTGTTCAGCAATGGATACTTTACTGCACAGCACCATTGCTTAACTTGCCATGGTTGCTAGCGATGGTTGCCAACAGCTACATGTACGTCCAAATCATACAGTTGCTGCACAGACGCAGAAAAACCAATGGCACAGTACAGGCTATTCGGACAGGTATGCGGAACAAAGTTGCAAAAATGCTGGTCGTCAACGGGGTGGTGTTTTTCTTTTGCCAGATACCTTTCAGCATTCTAAGTGTGACTGGATGGATTTGCTTGATAGCCCGGGTTCCCGATCCGTTATACGCTACAATTGGGAGACAGCTAGAATGGCTAGCCATTATCTCTCAGTTGATCAACAACAGTGTCAATCCAGTGATCTATGGAGTAATGAGCCCACATTATCGAGCTGCATTCCTACAACTGTTTAAACTTCAATTCAAAAAGCAATGTAGATGGCCGACATTTCTTCTTGCTCTTCGCCCAGTATGTAAGAGAAGCCTGACAGCACAGGACTGTACCAAAGAGACAAGATTGTGAACCGACCTGTCTTTGGTTTTCTTTCGACAGGGTCATTGGAAAAATTTAAGACTAAAACTTTGTTTTTGACACACTTCGGAAATTAGAGATCTTCTCAGAATAAATTTAGTTTCAAAGTTCGATTCGTTTTGAGTATCGTTTTCTCTTGTCTAGAATTACAGTCCGTACACGACCATATAACCTGTGACAGCACGTTTAGAGATTACAAGTATGCAAGTATGGATTGTAGAACAGCTCAATGAAAGAAAACATAGTCTAACAAGTTATGGACATCTGAAGATTTTTTTACTCATGCGGCGGCAACACGCTTCCATAGGAAAGCACTATACACAAATGTAAAAGTTCCCATCTGACCAGTTCAGATACAAGATCACTTTTTCGGGTGAACAAAGGTTCGAGGTCTTACAGTATTATATCACGACGTAAAAACTATAACGTCAATAAATTGGTGTACGGTTTAAACAAGTATGACATTTGTAGAAGTCATGTTAATGTTGTTGTTTTCCCGCACTGACGGTCTGCTATGGGTTTGCAAGAAAAGAAAGACATCTGTCCAGTAGCTTGCAAACGAGGAATCAAGTCAAATGAAGCAGCTAGTCTCCTTTCATTCTTCTTTGATCCCGTGACATGTATGCAGTCAAGCGTGACCGTGTAAAAACATGATTTACTAGAATTGGAGTCACACGCCAATATTTGCATTGTGACACACAGATACTTTGCACCCTTCAAGCACCATACAAGTGCTTAACAGGGTTTTTTTTAACAAGCGTATGCATACAAAATTCACTTTGGGGAACCAATTAGTGATGATTGTCAGCACTTCCCTACCAGAGGGTTAGTAACGAGAGGTAACGATACGGCGTGACACCCACCGGGGTAATGAGGCTGCTATAATCCATCTTGCAAAGTCAATATATACTGCTAAACGTGGACTTCAAACATGTATGTTGCACGGAATGTTGACTATTTCCATTTAACTCTGTAAAACACATAGCCTCTTTGTAGTTAATCATTGAAAAATTACCGAGCAACAAACATCTACAAATTCAGAAAATGTCACACTCAAATTGTAATGTTATTTCATTGGCCGCAAGGCTCAAATATTAACTGCAATTGTGCACAGCGATTCGGTTCCAAAGCTTTCGAACAGATTTGTAATAGCACAGTTGTGAGGATTGAAACTGTTACACAGACAATCACAGCCCTGATGAAATGCTGCTTCGATTAATTGTGTTTACCTCTCACATAAGGGGTTCCTATGGACATGTGGTTAATTATTTGCAAGTGTTAGCAAAGAATTGGGTTTTCCATATACATGTACACAGTCAGATGCATGGATGACACGAGAGCGGAACTTGACTTGTGTGGCAGTAGTTCATATCGCTTCTTCGGGTAAAGCTTTTTACACACATTTTGTGGTTTGACAAGCTAGATGTGATGAAGTACACAGTTATCAGTATAATTTCTCTGTTTGTCAAAGAGTAATAATACCAGATCGTCATGGGGGCTGGTGCCACATCAAATAGCTGCAGTTTTTCCTCTATAAACATCACCAAGGAGACCACCTCTGATTGGATTCATACACCAGTTGACACCTTCATAACCACTATCATCATACCGGTTATTGTCACCCTAGGAGTCTTCAGCAACTCTACTTTTCTTTTTGTCCTATTCCGCATTCCAAGAATGAGGTCCGAAACTAACATCTACTTGGCACACTTGGCACTGGCTGATCTCCTGTTCCTGTGTCTATCTGCGTTACAGCATCTATGGCTTTATGCAGCATCACCCGTGACAAACAGTGTTATCTTTGCGTACTCGGCAGAGTGTATCAGCTTTTTCGCAGTCATAAACACTGGATATTTTGCATCCATTGCTTTTGTAACCATGGTTGCATTTGAGAGATACCTTGCCATGTGTCATCCTCTGAAGCACTTGAAACTCCGTAAACGGCAGAGAACCAACCGAATCGTGGCAATTTGTTGGCTAGTTGGGCTTGTGTTGTCTGGATTAACTGTAGTGCAGAATGCTAAAATCACATCTACCTGCCTGCAATGGCCTGACGATGACATGTACCACGAGCTCCCACTAATTGTGTCATTTTGTGGTGCCATACAGCCATGGATAATTTACGTTACTACTCCATTGCTAAATATTCCTTGGATATCTGCAATGGTTTCCAACATTTACATGTACATAAAGATCATTCAAATGTTACACAACCGAACAGCCACCGATACAAACTCCCAAAGTGACCTCACAAAGTTCCGAATCCGAAACCAGGTGGCAAAAATGTTGATTGTTAATGGCGTAGTCTTCTTCATTTGTCAAATGCCATATACTGTTCTGAGCTTCACTAAATTAATCTGTATCATAACGGAGATTCCTAATCCCATCACTGCTGAACTCGGCTGGATCTCCGTAATCCCACAGTTGATCAATAACAGCATTAATCCATTGATTTACGGACTTATCAGTGCTCAGTATCGGAGTGCATTTAGGCAAGCATTTCAGTGCAAAAGGCAACATAGACGGCGAAAATGTCTCCACACAGTTTGCACTGCATCAAACAGAGCCTCCATGATAGGTTCTTTAAACAACGTATGTGAAAGCCAAGTCTAACCATTAAACTTATCTTGCACAAGTCATCCATGAAAACTAGCTCAGTGCAACTCCCAAAGGCATGCCTGGTAGTCAGTGGAGATAGTTTGTGTGACCTGGGCGTGGCCAACAGTGGAATTACGTCACACTTACGAACAAGGATAGTCCAAGTCTATAAAAGGCAAGTGTTTGCAATTCCAATCCAAATGTACAGAACAAGAAAGGTTTACAGGGTGCAGTACAGAGCCAGAGTGGTTTGCTTATTTCATGTATTTCTTTCGCAGAAATAATAGAACAAAAACATTTATTTAATTTTTTTCACTCAAACATGGTAGCCTAATTTGAAGAAAGTTTCACAAACGGGTTGAATTTATGGTGCGCTCATTGAAAAAAAGATTTGGAATTAGGAATAAATTAACTCTACCAAAAACCATTGACGTAGTGTCCCTTCAAGAATAATAAAGGCGATGGTATGACACTATGTGTGTGTCATTAGCTGATAGTTAATAGTACTTTGCTCGGCAGATACCTTGTCCCTAATTCAAAGGTCACAACGCATTGGTTTTTTTTTTTTTTTTTTTGCGGAAAAAATGCTAAACTACTTTGAATGATAATATTTAATGATAAATGACGCTTATTTGCACTTAGAAAGGCATGTATTGATTTGTGTTTTGGATTTTTTAATGCCCAAAACAAGGATAAAAACTACCCTTGGTATATTCGAGATGAAAAAAGGATTGTAGTAATTGTTGTTTTAAAAATTAAAGAAGAAAATAGGAATGCTGTTTATAGGAATGCTATTTTTTGTGTAAATAAAGAAACAAGATTATACAAGCATTAAACTGTACTGTTTTTATGTGTACACACTCCAATAATGTAGGTTCTCAGCACCAATTATTTGGTTTTATAAACACGCATTCAAATTCAAGCATGTTTCCATAATTCATACAAACTAGGGTTTGTTTTAGCTACTTTTGCGTTCAGATTCGTTTCAGACATTCTGTTTAATTTAAGATTCAAGATTAGATTTTCATAATTCTTCAGCTGAATTTTTACTGCCTATTTTTATACAATACTGATGAAAATCGAATGGTTGACCAGCCTCTTGCTGATGGCTTTTACGAAATTGAATGGTCTTTGCTACCTAAAAAAATTCAATGATCTTATTTGACCAGTAAGTGCTACTTGAAATTGGATTACTCCTTATGACTGATGTATGCTGATCCAATTTTTAAAATGTAACATTATATAACATTAGTTTTAACGGCTCACCTTTATTATTGCCACGCATGAACATGGTACGTCATAATTGCTAGCTACAACCTACGTGGTACCAGCAGTTTTGTTGTACAACATTAATACATTGTGAGTTTGTATTGGTCAAGAACCATTCACGTAATGGCCGGACTGTGTCACACGGTTTTGTACGCCCTCTAGTTATAATTACGGTCCGAGTATAATTGAAAGGAGACCGATGTGTGTTCCGACAACCATTTGCTCCTATGACATGTCGTGATCTACACGCTAGGGTTTGGGGTTAAAGGGTAAGGGTTAAGGGGTTGGGGTTAAAGGGTTGATGTTTAAGGGTTGTGGTTCAAGGGTTGGGGTTTAAATAGGTGGGGTTAGGGTTGGGGATAGGGTTAGGCAAATACAAGGCGTTGGAACATAGGGGTGTCAGACTATAGTGTGCAAGAAACTGTTAAATCTACATATAACGGTGTGTTAAAATGCATTATATCAAACGATGAACTAAAGTGGCAATATCAGAGAATCAAATTTGAATTTTTTTTTAGTAACTAGTGCTATTTACCGGCAAACTGCTGTACAAGCCTCGGCTTTCTAAAAAAAGTAAAAACAACAACATTTTGCTCGTGTATTACAGGTGTTTGGGTTCATACTCCACTTCTTTTGCACCTCACATTTTACGACAATGCCCTCTTTAGAGAGTTCAGTTACACTGTTGGAGGAAGATTTACCTAGATCTTGCGACCACAATTTGCACTGCATTCAATGTCACCAAAACTAAATTGCATAAAGGTTGTTTTCAATCTGATTTTACGACTTGAATGACAAAATACCTGATGCCAGTATAAATGCTGGTTGGCTTTGCCTTGCAATGTGTTTGTGTCTGCCATACACCTTGTTCTTCTTAGTGCACAAGTTTGGTCGTATTTAACTGAACACTCTATAATTTGTATTGTTGTTCATGCCTATACTTTATAAATTGCATGTGAAAAGAAGCGTTCAGACGAATGAACTATTTAGAACCCAGTGCACTTATCGAAAAGAGAAGGGGTTCGCCTCTACATGTTCCTGTTATGATTGGCTGCATATTGCGCCACAGCACCTTTACATGGTGCTACTTAGAGAAATAGGTCTCATATTTCAAAACGTAGCTCCACATACCTTGCAGGGAAATGCCGAATGTTGAAGCGCTTTGAGCGTCACTGAGTGACGAATATGGTCGCTGTACAAGAAGCCACTATTATTAACAACTCATAATCACAATAAGCCACTCGCAAGTTTGATTTAACTAATGTCTTGTACAACAACTCACTTAATCACAAGTTACCACTTAAACTTGAATTCCTTAGACTATGGAAACAGTAAATTGCCCTGCCCCATCGTTCAGAGCAAACTTCTGTAAACAGCAACATCCAGGTGGGCGAACGCTGGTATGATTGTGCCTTACACACTCATTCAAAATTGAGTTTGGGTGTTCGCCCTCTCCTCGTAACATGTACGCAAAAGCTTGCCCCGAACCGTGTGACACAGCACCTGTCTGTAGAGTCTCAGGAACTCAAATTTAAGCGGTATCTTGTGACGTAGCAACTCATTGTACCAGACATTAACCGAATCTAACTCATAAATGGAGTGTTAGAACTATGATGCTGAACAAAATGAAAAAGAAATTCAATCTGGAAGACGCATCTTATCAGTAAACCGGACTTGCAATACTGACTGTGTCGAAGTCATAAGTCATAGGGGTGTGGGCTCAAATCCTGTTTATGACACTTGTGTCCTTGAGCAAGACACTTTACCATAACTGGTTCTCTTCATCCAGGAGGTAAACGGGTACCCGTGAGGGCCGCGATAGTTCTTGAGATTATTCAAGCTTGATGCGCTACATAATTACAGGCCGTTTAATAGGGAACTAAGATGGTTTAAGGAATGAAATAAATGGCAAATGACTATGGGTAATAATGTTCATGCACATTGAGCGTCAACAGCGTCAAGGTACCGCCACCATTAATTAATGTCTGGATCATTGTTCTTACTATAAGTCGTTATTCTAATGTTTTTCTCGCTAGGGGCGGGAGACAGGAAAGAGGGGTGTTCTAGAGATGCCCAAGTTGCTTCGCTTTACACTATTGTTTATGACCAAGAAATAACTTTAGATTCAATTCACTTGTATGTGTAATTATCTTTTAACTTATATTTCAGTGTTCATCAGTTGTTCATTCTGTTTTGATGTTTCCTTTATAAAGATGGCCTAAAATGCTCAGCTGTGCACGATGGATTACCGTTTAAAAAAATCGTTGCAAGTGAATACGTAGGGGAAAAAATAAGACAACGTTAACAGTGACCTTTAAGTAGTGTTACAACAAAGTAATGCGCATATACAAGACAAACAGAAGAAGAAAAAAAAAACTTACATTTATTTGAATTGATTCTTTTTGTTTGTTTGTTTGTTTGTTTGTTTTTTGTTTTTATTTTTGTTAAAGTGCAAATCTAAATACTAAATTTAATTGATGTGCTTTGCCTTGAGAAGATTCTTACTGGGTACCATTTTAGAAGGAAAATGTCATTGAAAACGTAACTTACGTCGTTAAAACGCTCATAATACGTAAAGAAACCTATGTTGCTTTTTATGGATGTTTTCATTTTGCTGCTGGTAACTGCGTACTTGATCCCATTGGCGCACAAACATTTGCTTAGCAACAGAAAAGTTGTGCTTAGCAAAAACGGGTTACCAGCCAACAAGCGATGAAATAATGTAGCAGATAATAACGCCCGTAGGGTTGTAAGTGATATCTTGTACCACCAAGAGTGTGAACAAAAAAGTCTTAACTTGGATTTTGGGCCCACTGCATAAGCACAAATAAAGCAGTTAAGCAAACAAACAAAAATAATTAAAAAAATGCTTACCAGAATAAGGTAACCGAAATACCATGTCACAAGTAAAATCTGTGATTGATCTGGCTTTGAAAAGGGTCTCACAATTAAAAAAGGATATTATTATATAGCAAACCTGTCACACCTGTCACAGTGCATTGAATCCTATGGGGAAGGCTTGCCACATAAAAGACTGATCTTATTGTAATTTATTGTATAGCATTTTTGAAGTTGCTACCAGCAGAAATAAGTGACTTACAAGACTTGTACCAAAAAGCGTAACTAAAGCACCCTCTTAAAAAGAAAACGGAAGGAGTTAAAAAAAATAATAATAATAAAAATCATCGCTATTCCCTTGAGCTTTTCAAAAATGTTGTTATTATAGACCACTCTTTTATTTGTTCAACTTTCTTTTTGTTAAATTGTTCTGGTAATTCCAAGAAGAGCTAGTTGCAGGTCAAATCACAAACCGACAACTTTAATGATCTTTTCAATCAAGATATCAAATATTGCAAATTTAAAAAAGATATAGTTGGTCCTTTAGAAAATAGACCTAGCTGTTGCAAACTGCTTAGTACCGACAAAACTGCAAAAAAAAATAGTCAGTGGCCTGAGGTTTCGACCCTAGCAGAGTCTTTCTAGAGCCTTAGAGAAAGACTCTGCTAGGGTCGAAACGTCAGGCCGCCAAATACTTGTGCAGTTATTCCTTTATTTCTACCTTTCTGGTAACCCAATATGCCTGAAGACACCTGTGCAGAGAAGACGGTGAAGAAATGTCTATATTTAGCTGTGAGAGGAAAACCATTGTTCCTGATTCGACTAGCCGTCATCACAAAATGGGCACATCCAAATTGGTGGCTAGAGCTACAGCTACGACTGTTGCTAAGAGATGTGCTATATTTCTCAACGCATGATGACGCAGCGACCAAGACTTGGACGTAGCCGCCAATTCGGACACGGTATCAGTAAGGCCACTAATAGACCTTACACACATGACGTCATTTCAGTAGGGCGCCCTCGCCTAGAGGTCAAAAATAGGTTGTTTATTGGCCAATCCTGTGCGCCGCGCGTACAAATCTGTGCGTTTCGATTGTTTCGTCACCGTTTTACCTCTAAGATGGCGGCTGGATGACGTCAACGTAAGGTATATAATCACCGCAAAATATTACATGAACGTTCATGATACCATTACCAGTCTGAAAAAAAAAACATAATCCGCCTCGCTTATAAGAGGTGGATGCGCCATTACAGTATCATGAACATTATTCTGGCTGTGAAGCCTAGGACTCGCAGAAAAACGACCCTTTTCATCAATACAGGCCAATAACCCAAATGGAGAAAAGACAACGAAGTTCCCCATTTACACGTGGCAGAGAAAAATCTCAAGAGAATCATTCCTGAGAAAACCCACACACAATCAGGTATAGGGACTGAAACTCAATCCACATAGTGCCCCCAGCGGGATTTGAACCAGGGAAAGCCGGGAAACCAATGTGCAAATCACGTGAGGACCAAAAAACCAATATATATGTGAGGTTTCAGTCTTCAGACAGAGGACTCAATGCATGGCTTGATGGAACCCAGGGATCACAGAGGTAAAAGGCAGGGCAAGATCCCCGAATAAGGAAAAAATAAAAACAATCGTTCGCAATTACATGCTAAACTATTAATACACGTTTATCGGCGGTTGCCTATTCCAAAACAGAGATTTAACTTTTGATTCAGTGTGCATAAAACAATGTTTTGAGGCCTCCAGTTTGAGGTTTGTGCACACGACTGAGGACTTAGTTAACCTTCTCCCGTCCAGCTTTTGTGTGTGTTGAAACTGACACATTTGCGTATGCTGGTTCGAGTTCATTTCGGAAAGTTATAAATGCAAACTGATTACGCAGTCCATTAAGTAACTAATAATGCGAAGACAGAAATAAAAGCAATGATATGCAAAAAGCCAACACTTCAAGCATTTGTACCTAAACATGGATGAGGTCGAACCCCAATGTGAGTTTTTACTACAAAATTAGGGTGTGCACACATGTAGTTCTCTTTGGAATTCTTTTATCAACTTCAAAAAGTTTGAGACTATTGCCTTATTCATGACATCAAGGACTATCTAAGTTGCTTTTCAGGGGGTAACCTTCTGAATGTCCCATGCATAACCCCTCATTCTTGGAATGTCTACCTATAATAGGTGGGTGTGATAAGCACAACCTGCAGCCAACCATGTCAGAAACACAGGATGGCTCAGCCCTGGATTCTCTTAAAGATGAGTGACGGGTTCTTCCACGTGCATTACGCAACGCACAGGACCTACCACCATGCGCCCCAGCCAATGAATGAACGGTTATAGTTGCACATGACCATTCAGCTTTAACACCCCGCATACATAAAACAACCCCTCAATGTGAAAATAAGATTGTTTCCCATGTCTGATACTCTCTCAACGCGATGGGTGCCAGTAGAAGTTACAGCTATCATGGTAGAGGAGAACCATTTTTCCACCGTCCTTGCTCGAAGCTGATCATCGTGTCTAGCGTTTAAAAATTACACGAAGAAAAGCTGTTCAGCATTGACCAAACTGTCAGTAAGAGAACCCACAACAAAAGTTGGACATTTTCCCACAGGAAAGTGTTGACGTGCAAATATTCGTTTAGCTAACGGCTTGCGTTGTGTGGCTAGTTTTCAGCCCAAATCACACAGCATACTGACACAGTTTACTTCAGAGCTCCGAGTTACAATATGGCATCAGAGGACTGCAGTTCTGTTTATAACATCACTGACGAGGCAGCTTCGGCGTGGTTGTATTCTCCAACAGACACCATCATAATTACCGTCATCATACCGATCTTCTTGGGTCTTGGACTTCTCAGCAACTCTACTTTTCTTCTCGTCATTTTCCGCATTCCGAAAATGAGATCCGATACTAACATCATCTTGGCACATTTGGCAGTATCTGACTTGCTCTTCCTGGTCATTTCTGCAATATTGTATATATGGAGATATTATGACTCCATAATTATATATAGTGATCCATTACAGAGCTCAGCTGGATGTTCAACATATATCATAGTGGGAAATACTGGATACTTTGCGTCTATTTTGTTGGTAACGTTGGTGTCCTTTGAGAGATACCTTGCAATGTGTCATCCCATGAAACATCTTAAGATACGCGGCAGGAAACGAACTAATAGACTTATTGCAATCTGCTGGACTGTTGGGTTCTTCATTTCTGTTTTGACGATACCCACGTATGCTGTTCTCAAAACAATTTGCCTTCAATGGCCTGACAATGACATGTACCGCGGGTTTCCGCCAACGTTGTCATACTGTGGTGCGATAGTGCCTTGGGTATCAAACATTGTCATACCATTATTGAACTTTCCCTGGATCCTTACAATGGTTGCCAACATTTATATGTTTGCTTGCATCGTTCGGGCGTTGGACAACCGCACGGGTGCTGATGGCAGGGTAGATGATGACCGGAAGGCACAACAAGTAAGGAACCAAGTTGCTAGGATGCTGGTTGTGAACGGTGTCATTTTCTTCATCTGTCACATCCCATATCGTGTGTTAAGTTTTAGTTATTGGATAACTGACATTGCCCAGATCCCCAATCCACTATTCATTGCGTTAGGGAGCACATTGTGGAAGTGGTTGCCAGTCATTCCCCAATTGATCAACACCGTGATTAATCCAATGATCTACGGTGCGATGAACGCGCAATACCGTCAAGCATTCAGCCAGTTATTTCACTGCAGAACAAAAAAGACCAACTTGGTTCCTACATTAAGTCAAACACAGATGAGCGTTGTCCAAGATTCAAAGTAAAATATCGACAACAGATTGTAGAAAATATGTTCCTCTTTTTATCAAAATTCACTGTTAATATAATTACTTCTATATATGGTATCAAAAGTTGCTGTACAATTTGCTTGCTTACAATGCCTTATTGCACATTGCTCACTTAAAAGGCTTTGTTGCATACTAAACATAAAATTTTAAGAGCGAAATCGTACACACAGAATCCATACAAAATGGTAACATTATTTGAAGAGGACAGCTTGGACAAGTTCAGAACTTTAAAAAAAAAAAGTGTCAGTTAATTCAATCCCCTGTGCCAGAAATCAACCTCTGAACGAAAAATACATTTTCAAATACCACATTAACTTCAAAAGAATTCACTTTCACCAAGCTTCAAAACATTATAAATTTGTGCGATTAGACAAAATAACTTTTTAACACGTAACTCATTTTGCATCTACATCAGAGATCGCACCTAGGCTTTTAAAACTGCCACTCTGGTGATCACTTCCACAAAAGGAAAGAACACGAGGTTGATGTCAGTCAGAAATATTTGACAGATTCGAGCGGGAACTTCGCTATCATTTCCTTATGGAAACTGAAACTATCAGGTAATTATTAAATGTTTAATTACAATGTTGAAATAACAACAAATAAGCCAATCCAAATATGTTGATACTATAATTCACATGCAAATAAGTGCAATCGGGAATGTTGGTGAAAGTGTGGGTGTTCCCTTTTGTATCGAATGGCAGATGTTCAACTGTACTCTAACTTTGATATTTATTAATTGTTTAATTACAAGTTTTAAATAATAAAAATAAGCCAATCCAAATATATATGTACTATATTTAATATGTAAATAAGTGCAATCGGAAATGTTGGTGAAAGTGTGGGTGTTCATTTTTGTATCGAATGGTAGATGTTCAACTGTACTCTCACTTTGATATTTATTAATTGTTTAATTACAAGTTTTAAATAATAAAAATAAGCCGATCCAAATATATCTGTACTATATTTAATTTGTAAATAAGTGCAATCGGAAATGTTGGTGAAAGTGTGGGTGTTCATTTTTGTATCGAATGGTAGATGTTCAACTGTACTCTCACTTTGATATTTATTAATTGTTTAATTAAAGGTTTTATATAATAACAAATAAGTCAATCCAGAACTATGTGTATACTACATTTCACATGTAAATACAATCAGGGATTTTGGTGAAAGTGTGGGTGTGCTCCTTTTTGTGTCGCAATTTAAATGTTCAACTGTGCTCTCATATTGATATGTATTAATTGTTCAATTAAATGTTTTAAATAACAACATATAGGTAAAACCAATTATATAGTAATACTATATGTCACATTGTATATAAATGCAATCGGGAATGCTGGTGAAAGTTTGGGTGTGCTCCTTTTTGTATCACAATGCAAAGGTTCATGTTAAACTGTACTCCCACTTTGATATACATTAATTATTTAATGAAATGTTTTAAATAAATCCAATAAAACTATATTTCACATGTAAATAAATGCAATCGGGAGTGCGGGTGAAAGTTTGTTTCTGGTAATATTTATACCACAATGTAGACGGTTCATTTGTACTCTCACTTTGATATTGTTAATTGGTTTAATTAAATATTTTAAGTAACAACGTATAAAAGACAATCCAAATATATGTAAGACACACTTATTCACATGGGAATAAATGCAATCGGGACTGCCGGTGAAACTTTGTGTGTGTTCATTTTTGTTTCACAATGTACATTTGATAGGACTGAATTGAGTGATGGTTGGAAGAAAAAAAACATCATGATGGAGGAAAAAAATATATAGATAACATTATAAAAGGTATTTGTTTCGGGAGGCCTGACTGGGTGTTCGGACAGCCGAATATACTTCGTTAGTCATTTTTTAAAGTTGCTTTGTTGCTGTTTTAGTGGGTGTTAGTTTGTTTGCTTGTTTGTTTGTTTGTTTGTTGGGGTGTTTGTTTGTTTGTTTGTTTGTTTTGGGGGTGTTTGGGTGTTTGTTTGTTTGTTTGTTTGTTTGGGGGGTTTGAAACAGGATCTTCAAGAGGTATTTTAAAATAATTAAGGTAAATATGAAAATAAATTTGATAGTACTTTGGCATACATGGTCAAAACAAAATAAAAACATTAGGTTGGGAACAGTACATTTTTATGAAAACTATTCAACTTTAAACCAAGTGTACGTGACTTTTCAGATTTAACTTCTTCTAATCCGATCGGTGTGAAAGTTATTGGTTGCACAAGACCTGGTTAAAAAATGTCGGTGAAGGAGTACCTGTATAGGGTAGCACAAACAGAGAATCATGTCACAATTTACCCGTATGTAGAGCATACAGTGGAAATGTAAGAACTGACAACAGTATCTTTTTTCAACAGCATTTCTGAAGACTTTTATAAGTGCCCTCAGCTTTCATAACAACTAAATCAAATTCATTTCAAGAAATGTATTTCCACTCCAATTTGAGGGTGGGACAAAATTTCGTAACAATCGTAAAGAGCAGTAAGCGGATATAAATCGGAAATGGGGCATGAGGTATGCCCGGACGAACAAAAAACAAAAGTGGACTTACATTAATAAAGTACAGTGTGAGAAGGTTTGGTGTTTTTTATCTCGGTCAGAATAGACGCAAGAGAGATGCAACTTATAACAGTTACAATCCATATAGGGGTACGTGAGGGGTTGGATCAAAAATAAAAACCACAGCGGGTACAGGTGAAACAGAGATCCCAAAAGGTGACTGGCCCACGAGAACGAGGGGTGCTCTGAGTGCCGCAGCACCCCAAACTGTTTGGTTCGGGGAGCTGGAACATACTAAAGCACCCCTTAGTTTTAGTTTAATTGTTTCAAAAATTAACGCTTACAAGAACGAAAACTCGAAAAAATTCCAACAACGTATAATTACTTGTGGCATGTCATGTTAAAACAATTAACCAAGTGACAGGCAACACCAACATAAAGTGATGGTTTGGAAACGTCCAACCATTTGAATATGTGGTTTACTAGTACATGACACCAGCAGAAATAGTTCTCTCAAAACAATCCAAACAACCTCAAAGTTGTCTCATTATTATAAGTCTCGGGGAAACGAGTTTTTTGCTAACCGGAATGCGCAAAGGCAAAGCAATAACTTCAGGCAAGTAAAGGGCAAAAATACAAGACTGCAATACATAACTTTATAAGGACAGAGCTAAGGGCTCTTAGGTTACAGTGTTTAGGCTTTAAGGCTACCGCAAACATAATGCTAAATGGTGTTGTCCCATACGCACTTACCTATACGCACTTATCTATTCTCCGATAAAGCCAGGAGTGATTTTGAGTTGAGCGATTTTGAGTTTAGCGCTAGTGAAATCAAAACCTCGAAAAGATTAAGATGTCATGCCGAGAAGAAGTGATGGTGTTCAAGAAATGAGACCGACTTTGTTGTCTACAAAACTATAGACAACCACTGAATCTTATGAACAAATGCACGTCAGATTCTCTACACAAACTTCAACTGCGATCTTTGTAAACTATACTCACGCTCATCAAGAATCTCCTAGGCCAATGAAGTTCAATTTCTTCCAATTAATCATAAACGCATATGCAAATGAATTGGGAAACATCTTCCAAAACCCCAACCTCTAATTGACATCAAACTTCATCTCTCAATATGGATTCCCCCAACCACACAAACCAATGCACAATCTCCTCCACTCGACTGCTTATCTCACCACTCTCAGAAATTGACGTAAAAATCTCATGTCATCAATTAGGCTTCCAAAAACGTGCACTGGATCTCTTTTGACTTCATTTGAGATATATCGACGTTTTACTTCCTGCGATTTCTCAAACAATCAATTCACCGTTGAACTCAGTGGTTTTTCCATCAAACTGGAAGGAGGCCCTAGTAATTCATCTATGGAAGACAGGCAATCCTGATCTAATAAAAACAGGAAAAAAAAAAAAAAAAAACTATCGCCCGATTTATAAAAAATTTCAGATTGTGTCCAAGCTAGCAGAAAGAGCAGCACTCAAAGGACAAATTTAATGGACATCACGCAATACAAATCTCTAATTATTAATATTACGATAAGAGTTTCATATTGTGTTCCTTGCTTTATTTTGTCGAAACAGAATACATGTGTATATACATGTTATCTTCAAACACTTTGTTAATTCAATCGAATGAAACATCATGGAATATTATGTTTGCCCGTATAGGCACACAACAAACTGTAGTTTACTCAAGTTGTTTAAAACTTATAGGCCCATATTTCAAACAAACAAATATATTTCATACGTATGATTAATAGGCCCAACAAAAATTGCTTCGAATATGCGAGGAGCAAGGACAGTGGGAAAGTGTTCAGGCTCACTCCCTCATAAAAAAAAATTAAAAAACGATTCATGGAGTACGAAGTAGATTATTGGACACCCCCGGTCCCCAGTAAAAGAGTGAGTATAAACTAAAAAGAGAAATTTAATTAAGACAATGCAGTTGGAGTTTTGTGTTTAAAGAAATAAGCCGGTGTTAAACAGTGAGAGTATTGTTTTAAGCTTAATCAGAAGTACAAACACGAAAGTACAATGAAAACCGTGCCACTTCAATTTACTTTACCAGGCCACTGATGTCACAAGCCATAAAATGAGACCTTCAAACACACCATCCAAATATAACTTTTAATTAAGCTTAGCACGATAATTAATTAAATTAATCCTTTGTACAAATATTATTTAAACCGCTATAAGTTATCAGTGATTACTGAAGTCAACGTTTAATATGCGATTGCGGACCAGTGACAATGGGAAAGTGTACAGCCCCATTAAAAAAAAAAAAAAAAAAAAAAAAAAAAAGAGATGCGAAACGCTGTAACGACAGTGGTAATATACCGTATCTGTAATTTGTATAAAGGTAGGTCATTGTAGATGAATTTAGGGCAAGACTCAAGTGATAAAGCACGTGGACGCACAAAACGTGTGTTAGAGAAGCAAATGGACATGCATAGATCTTGAAAGAGGATGCAGATGATGGAGTGTTTAAGTGGAATTCTACAACAAATGAGACACTTTCAGTTGGAGGAGCGTAAATGCAGCAAGATGTGAACATCTCTCATGTCAGGCATGCAAAGTGTTGACTATTAAGACAGCTGATGATGTGGCTTTAAGTCTGCAGAGAAGACCATTTTTTTTTTCCACATTGTTTGCAAGGCTACATAGCTTTTGTTTCAGGAGCATGCAGTGCTAATTGCATAACATTCAGCTTTGGGCAGGACAAGAGTACTTTCAAAGATTTATCGATGTGATGCACTCTATTCAGCGATGTATTTAAACACAACCATGGCGTTGGAGGAGTGCAGTGCTTCTTATAACATCACCGAAGAGACAGTTTCTGGGTGGCTGTTTACTCCGGGTGACACCATCATCATTACCGTCATCATACCGATTATCTTGGGTCTTGGAGTTATCACCAATTCTACATTTCTCTTTGTCATTTACCGAGTTCCAAAACTGAGGTCCGTGACAAGCATTTACTTGGCCCACTTGGCCCTGGCCGATCTTCTGTTCTTAATTTTGTCAGCGATTTACCACATTTGGAGGTACGTAGCATCCTCCATGGTGCCCCACACCCCTTTTCTGAATTCGGCTGGGTGTGGCTGCTTTATTACCGTCACAAATACCGGGTATTTTTCATCCATCGCACTGGTGACTAGCATGTCCTTTGAGAGGTACCTCGCCTTGTGTCATCCCATGAAACATCTGAAAATACGCGGGATGGGGCTCACCCTCACATCGTTGGCAATATGCTGGCTGGTTGGTTTTGCATTTGCTGCACTGACTGTTCTCAGTTCGGCCACTCTCTACACGGATTGCCTACAATGGCCTGATGGGAAAGAGTACCTCGGATTCCCTTTGACAAGATCATACTGTGGTCCTGTCCAACCCTGGGTACCATATTACACTTTACCACTCGTGAATGTACCCTGGTTTATCGCAATGGTGGCTAACATCTTCATGTATGCACGCATTGTCGCAACATTAAACGAACGTAGGGGTTCCACGAGCAGAATCAACCAAGACCCAAGGGCAGTTCAAATTCGGAACCAAGTAGCCAAGATGCTGATTGTCAATGGAGTGGTATTCTTCATCTGCCAGACACCGTACCGAGTGATAAGTCTGACCGCTTGGATTAGTCTTTTAGCGCAGATTCAAGATCCATTGAGCACAGCCCTTGGGAATGCTAGCGTATGGATATCAAGCCTTCCTCAGTTGATAAACACTTTCATCAATCCATTAATATATGGAATGATGAGTGCACAGTACAGAGCAGCATTAATTCAAGTGTTTCAAAGTAAATCCAAGCAACGACTGAGATATCGGGCCACAACAAACGGAGCATCACAGGCTACCAATGCAGCCTCCGTTAGTACCTTACCAAAAAGTGAGACATTTGAAACTAAACTGTGACGACATCCGAGATAAATCTATTGATTACTAAGATTGGTTACAACATTTTCCGCGCGTCAGTGCAACAGGTACGTTCAGCCCGGTTTATACATCAGCCAAAGTGTAAATGAGAAGCGAGTTTCCGTCGTCACAACGCGCACCTGTTTATTTGCGTCAGGTAATTCACTTTGCATTCCTGAACGCACCAAGACGAAAGAACCGGGGTTTACTTAGTTTGGCGAAGACTTGGTACATGTAATGTGCACAATTGTAAAGATACAATAATGCTCTTTGCAATAAGCTTATAAGCTTAAATGCCAGTCTTGTGGCTTGATATTTTGCCCACAGGAGCGACATCCTACGTTCACTCCAATCTTCTCTAGTCCATATGCAGGCAGACAGCTCTGTTGTGGTCTCCGACCATAGTGGAGGTAAACAAAATCTGTTACCTTGTTGAACGTAGGCTTATACAAACAAAATAGTTACGACCTCTTTGTAGGTATTGTTGGAGGTACACAAAACAGTTACGACCTCGTTGGAGGTAATTGTTGGAGGTACACAAAACAGTTATGACCTCGTTGGAGGTATTTGTTGGAGGTACACAAAACAGTTACGACCTTGTTGGATGTATTTGTTAGAGGTACACACAATAGTTACACCTTGCTGGAGGTATTTGTTGGAGGTATACAACATAGTTACACCTTGTTGGAGGTATTTAATGGAGTTACACAAAATAGTTATACCTTGCTGGAGGTATTTGTTGGAGGTACACAAAATAGTTACACCTTGTTGGAGGTATTTAACGGAGTTACACAAAATAGTTACGACATTGTTGGAGGTATTTGTTGGAGGTACACACAATATTTAAACCTTGTTGGAGGTATTTGTTGGAGGTACACAAAATAGTTACACCTTGTTGGAGGTATTTAATGGAGTTACACAAAATAGTTACGACCTTGTTGGAGGTATTTGTTTGAAGTATACACAAAACCGTACCAACCTTGTTGGAGGTACACAAAACAGTTACGACCTTGTTGGAAGTACACTAAATAGTTACGACCTTGTTGGAAGTATTTGTTGGAAGTACACAAGACCGTTACAAACTTGTCGAGGTACAAAAAACCGTTACAACCTTGTTGAAGTCTTTTTAAAAAGTTACGGTCTGCAGACAAGGAGCCCGTTGAAGAGGGGGGGGGGGTGTCAGCCTAGCTGGGAAGCTTACAAATTTCCATGAAGACATGGCAAAGGTCCAAGTACATAGCCACGTAAGAAAATTGACGTTTGCTGAGCCCATTCTGGTAGGTTCTGCCAGATACACCTCTCCTGCATCATACCTATAATTTCGATTCAAAACTTTTACAAGAGACCCCCAAAAAGGAAAGAAAAGAGAAGGTACTTACCGCACGTGTCAAAGTCCCACATCTCGGAGCTCATCTGTATGAACATGTACACCATGGCAGTGGCCGAACGAAACGCGACGCGTGTGTCTTCAGTCACCGCGCCACACATAACCTTCTCTCCACGAGCCCATAGTTCGTTCACCTGAGCCCGGATACCAGAGTATTCTATCTTCTGCTGGACGTGGAGGCAGGATCGAACCTGGAGAGCAATTCAAGTGTTTTATAAATAAATAGTAGCATCAAAGGAATTATACATCTGCCTAAAAAATGCTCTGGATACTTCACAGTAATAAAAAGTTATGATAAAACTAAATTTTGTAAAAAAGGGAAGATACACGTTTGGTAATCGCTTTTAAAATTAATGGCATTACATTTAACTTGGTTAAAAAGTCAGCAGCTTTTGATAGTAAAAATAATTTTGATAATGTGTTCACTTAGAAGTATAAATGTGGTTATAGAAAAAGATATAAGTTTGTATCCCCCTAAATTAGAATTTGAGAACCGTTATTGTCGGTAACTTTTCTCAGATTGTGTATTCCATTCTTCCTATACGTGGACATAACCGCTCTCGATATTCGGCGATTTCTCAAAAATCGCTACCACCTTTTGAAGTGAAATTTTCACAGATTAGTTTCATTGTATGTAATATCTACATTTATGTTTGATTGAAACAATCGAACGGTTCCAAAATACCAAAGGTTTACATTCCCTTTAAACAAGGCAATTACAGCATTTTAAATCACACTTTCAAAATAGCAAAATGTTATGAGCAAACAAACTAAAAATTAATGAAAAAATATAAATAAATTATTGTTTCCAATGTATACATCTTTTTTCCTGTCTGAGATCATACTGAATACACAGTACCCCTCACTGAGACAGTTATCAATTAAACCAATTCATTAAACATAGGCTGAAAACAAAAACAAATTATTTGTTAACGTCCATGATAAATCATCTGCAAAGAGAGAGCATCATAGTCCTCCTAATTAATTCACTCAAGCGCTAGCTACGTGACTCTGTGTTTGTTTGTTTTTTTCATTTGGGAAAGGCCTCGCTGTTGTAGTTTGCAATTTGGATTTATTCCCTTTTTTTCCATCGAGGTTTTTAATATGAGATCCCAAAAGGGCTTACACAAACAATGTAAAATTTAAAAAAAACAGACGTTTGAGAAAGCTTCTTGGGAATGCGACACAAATGAAACACACATCTTTAAAGATGATTTATACAAACTGTCTATACAGGGTCCAAACTCATGTCTCTGCTTACCACCACAGAATATTGCGCTTATGGCACTCTGAAAGAACGTGGTTCTTTGGAGAGTACACTGTAAAAACTGGGGGTGTTAAAATTGATACCATGAGTGTTGTCCCATCGACACCGAAGAGAGAATAAAAATTAAAAATATGTTGGTGTTAAAATAACACCCGTGTAATAGTTTTTACAGAAATAAGTGTTATTTTAACACGCTATGGCGTAGAATTTGATTCCTTTTTGGGTATTTATTTGTGCCAACACCCATCGTGTCAATTTTAACACCCCAGTGCCCCGTGGTGTGCAGAGCCATGAAAATGGCACCTGATGGGAAATAATGACGAAGACACAAAGGAAAGTGTAATAACAAATTAATATTTAGGTTTCACCAATGCACTGATGAGTGATACTCACTATAAAAACACTGTGCACGTTCTGTGTGATTTCTGAGTCCAGTGGAAAAAAGCTACACTCTGGGCCCAATTTCATGGCTCTGCTTACCGCCGAATTCTGCGCTTGCGATCACCATTCTCCGCTTACTGTGCAGGCGCAGAATTTCTGCGCTAGCTGTGTAAGCGAATAATGCCTAGACACGTGGGCCCAATTTTCATAGAGCTGCTTAAGCAGAAAATAATGCTTAACAATTTCCTGCTAAGCAGAAATGAGCAGGATACCAATCACAAATTGTACACGTGACATCGTAGTTTGGCTGGTAACCTTATTCTGGTAAGCAACTTTTTATTGTGCTTAGCCAATGAGTGTGCTTAAGCAGCTCTATGAAATTGGGCCGTGGAGTACGCACGCACACAGGCCAAAATTCTTTGCTAACGTGTAAAATACGCATGACGCGTGAGCAAAGAATTCCCTGCTTCCGTAACCGCCGATTCGTTGCTTACGGTAAGCAGAGCCATGAAATTAGGCCCTGGTGGAAACTCACTACCTCCGCATTCTGGAAAAGATGTCATAAATGCTAAACCACTGAGTGTGCCCGATGATGAGAGAGTTCGAATTATGTAACTACAATCCCGGCCAAAATGCTTAGGCCAGGTGACACTAACCATACCCTCCCCCGTCCCCCCGCTCAATGTTGTTAGGAGCGCAGACCGCTCAATGTTGTTAGGAGCGCAGACCGCTTAATGTTGTTAGGAGCGCAGACCGCTCAATGTTGTTAGGAGCGCAGACTGCGCAATGTTGTTAGAAGCGCAGACCGCGCAATGTTGTTAGGAGCGCAGACCGCTCAATGTTGTTAGGAGCGCAGACCGCTCAATGTGGCTAGGAGCGCAGACCGCTCAATGTTGTTAGGAGCGCAGACCGCGCAATGTTGTTAGGAGCGCAGACCGCGCAATGTGGTTAGGAGCGCAGACCGCGCAATGAGAGCCAGCGTTGAACGGGGGACCGGGGGCAATTTTTTTCCCCTGAACCTTTCAGGCAGTGTACGTGGAGTTTAAGCCAATCAGAGCGAGGAACGTCATATAATACCGCTTTCTGGCCAACGTACATATGCACACTGTACTGCCCGAAAGGTTCAGGGAAAACAAAATTCGCGACCGGGGGCGAGGGCCCAGCGAGATATTGCCGGGATTGTAGCAGTGGGTACCGCAAACAGTTCAGCAGGCATTCAACCCAATTTTAAAGGGGTCGTGGGGTTGAATCCCACCCATTAGTTTGCAGATTTTCCTCACTGAACACACAACACAGTACAGAGTTATCACACATTGGGGTAAGTTAGTAGACTGTGCAATTCTCGCGCGCATTCGAACTTCCGGGATCATTGTGGTCCTAACCTTATGGAGTTTTACGTGGGTGAGATTTTGTCTCGTCAATTTTTTTAAGTTTAACGTAGTTTATGACCATGAAAACTACACATGTTGTTTGGGAATGTAATACTTAGTGATAAGTAAAATCAGTTCAACAAGGTAACAAAGAAAACCCGAGAATTAAACTTGACCTCGACTTCCGGTTACTGCAAACAAATTAAGAATTTTGCGCTCACCTCTGATTACAAAACCTATTGTAAACGCTTGTTTTTGGATGTGCGATGAGAATCGCAAGATGCTGTATTTGCAACGCAAAGCCTTTTCATTAAAGTCTGAGGCGTCAGCGTCCTCTATACACTGCGTCATGCATCAATGTTACGCTCGTTTGACCGTAGCGAATCCGCGTACGGGGTTTCTAAACAGTTCAGACCAAATAAGCATCCTTCGCCCAGAGTTTTAATTTTACTTCAGTACAAATTAACCTATGATTGTTGTTTTTTTTATTAAAAAAGGAAAAAACAATTGTATACAAAATGTAATGAGTATTTCTGTTGCTCAGATTTTGTCTTTAGATATAATTAAAAACAAAGATTTGATTCCAGAAAAACATATTTTCTTCGTTTAACATGTTTTCTCGTTCCGATACGCGCGAGACTTGCACAGTCTATTCAGCACCATTTACTCAGTGCTTTCCACAAGCTACTCTGGCTCGAATCATTGGCTGCACAGGCACAATAAATAAATGGGGGGAAATGGGGGGGGGGGGGGTTCAAATGTTGACTGTTCAGTATGATAATTATTTTTCAAATCTGTTGAGTATTGAAGTATACCAAATTTGGGTGAATCTTCTCTTAGTGCCTATTCAGATGAAACTAATTTTGAAAAGTTGATATGCATATTTTTATCATTTTGATTCTGGTGATGTAAAAAAAAAATGTTGGTTGAGTGAAAACGTTGATGTGCAAGCTCTATGGTCTTGTGGATTTTTACCCCGAATTTTGAACCCTGATGAACATGAGGGTAATTTGAATCCAACGATGGGGGGGGGGGGGGGTGGGGGTTTACAGCACTCATGCTGATCAGGCATTTTCACTGGATCGGGCATCATCATGCATAGGACTTCATGGACAAATAAGATTTAGAACGTAATTGTAATGATCCACACGATAAATTAAACACACGTGCAAAGAAGGTATAAAATGCAATGGTAACTGGATGGTGTTTGCTTTCTAATTCATCGAACTTGGGTTGGATGATGGGGTTTTGTTAGGTATGCAATAAGAAATGATGGTATTTGAATCCCCATGCCAGAATAAAGCACCTCTTGGGAAATAGTGAAAATGCATTCAAAAGGAAGACAACCGCAACATCAGACATGATCTCAATACGATGCGATGTCTTATACACTCTTTATATATGGTTGAGAAAATTGACCCATTGCACACACGTCACACGAGGAGACTGTGCCATGCTCACAATTTTGGGAGCCAGCACGTATAAGCGTGTAAATGCTGGGTCACTTAAAATTCGGCACCACCTAAAATACACCACATAATACACAGGGACATTGATTCTCAAAATGGCGCAATCAAGATTAATGTAATGATGACGTCAGGTAAATCGGGTCAATACATGGGCATTAATTTGGTGTTAAATGAAAGCTGTTATCATCACCTGTTTGATGAGCAAATGAAACAAGTTTTGAGTTGGCAGGAATTGCTTGATTCTGGCATGAAATGTCAAATGTGATATAGCCCTGTCCAAGTCTCTTTACGCAAGCACCCCGCTTTGAACTCACCAGGTAGCATAACAATACTGGCACGGTACTGCAGTACTTGATATACAGTATACCGTGGGGTCGAAGCATAATTTTTCAACCTCGTACCAAAAAACGAAGCCGAAACAGAGCCTTGTTCCCTCTGTAAAAAGGTCAGATTGTGGGCGGAGTTGCTTTATGCTAGTATTTCCCGAAGGTGTATGCTCACTGGTTAATGTATAGCGGCAAGGTGACTACTACATAATCATTACGTCATAACGAGAGTTTATGATTGGACGATTATCCGCCCAGTACAGGAAATGAATATTCAATATCCGATTCCAGCATACGTAATTAGCGCTGGAATCCCTGCGCAATGATAAAGAAAAACATAAGCTGCCGTTTACAGTGGGAACAAGGCTCTGCTTGGGCTTCGTTTTTTGGTACGAGGTTGAAAAACCATGCTTCGACCCCACGGGCGGTATACTGTATATCAAGTACTGCAGTACCGTGCCAGTATTGTTATGCTACCTGGTGAAATCAAAGCGGGGTGCTTGCGTAAAGAGCCTTGGACAAGGCTAATGTAGATATGGGGCTAGCCATGAGTCCAAAGGCTGACATTCATAAATAGCATGCAGGAATGCATTTCCCCCTATTCCGCTGGCGAGTGGGGTAACATACACATATTGACTGCTTTGAGTGCTATGGTTTAAACTACAAATTTAACATCTATTACAAATTTCAGATTAACGAAATGTTCTGCAATCTCAAATTTCTTCTGTGACTATTTTTAACAAATTTTAGATAGTAAAAACTATTTTCCCCACAATAGTAAACACTTTATCTACCATGATTGGTAAAGTATATACAATTATAGGTACTATATTCTGTTCTAGAATTGCAGTGACAAACAACAATGAAATACTGTATTTATGCTTTAAAAAATTATGTCTTTGCTCTAAAATATTAAAACTGTTATTTTTATTTTTATTGATTGATTTATTTTTGTTGGGGGGAGGGCATCAAAACTAAACTTATGCAGTTTGTGGCAGAATTGTAGGTAATTTCCCTATGAAATGTCTTTGTAGTTCTGACAAAAAAAAACATAAATTGCAGTATTCACAACATTTTGACAACTTTTTAACTTACAGGGTGACAACTAAATCATAGAATGGTCAAAGCAAGACCAGGGTATAACCTCAGTCATAACAACGGGAAAAGGACAGCAACTTAGCATAGAGGGGACACAGTTAAGTGAGGTTTTGGGGTAACACCTTGTTTATGGAATGTCTATGAGTAACTCTTGTGGTTGTTTTGAAAAGAAAACAAATTAGAACCGTAAGAAAAACAATTAGAACCGTGAGAAAAAAAATGAACAGGTTCTTTTTAGAACCGCCGTAACTCAGAGAGATAACTCATTGGGTCGATTTCAGAAAGCACTAAGATTCGTATTGAGATGAGTTGTCAATGTGGCCATAGTGATTTTTATTGTGACATCACATTTTGCTGAGCAATTAAGTAGGATTTACACTTAAGATCAATCTTTACTCTTTGTAACTGGTGTTACCACAAATCTTACTTGAAAGGGAAACAGAAAACAAAACTTGAGGGGCTTTGTGTAACAGAGCAAGTACGTCAAGTGCAAGACAACCATATCAAATATTCATTCATTCATTCCTTTAAGTGGTGTACTCATCGTTTCTTGTTGCAACGGACACTTGGACCGTTTTTTGTTTCTCCAACATCTTACCCTTGAGGAAGAGGGCGAGAAACCCCCAAGAGATTCCTTCAGCTGCTTGATAGGGTGTGGGGAATTTGGGGTTGACTCGGGAAGCTGACTTGCCGAAGAGGGGTTGTTAGAAAGAGAAGTAAAAGAGGAAAGAGGTGGAGATGGAGGAGGAAATGATAGGAAGGTAGTGACAAAGTTATTCATTCAGCAGAGGTTTTTTTTTACATCAAGGGGCTAATTCTGTGGCTCTGTTTAGGGCCATTCACAATTGTTGATACTTTCAGGAGCCTAAAAACTGTAAGGGGTGGGGGAGGTCTGCATCCCTAAATGCTTTCTCAAATAAAATAAAAGTTTGATTTGTCAATTTTCATTATGCAAGTTATCTATGGCGGGCAAGATGCTTTGTTTTTGAAAGGGCAAGGTTACCAAGCCTAAGTGGTAAAGGGCACCTCTATGAGGACATTGTAAACTTCTATTGGAACATTTTGCAAGGAGCACCAAGACAATGACCAGGGGGCAACCGAGGCAACTGCCTCCGTGTAAGTATCGGGCATGCTGTGACTAAACTCAAAGCAACACCGTTGATTTAGAGAGATTAGAAGCGAGTGCCAGGCATCATATCGCATAACATATGGCTAGCTTCCCACGCAGGAATTAACTGCGGACTTGCAATCAAGTCGCTGTGTGGGCCGTGTCTAGCCGTGAATAGCCGTAATTCTTCTCCGTCAACCGGGCCCAATTCACGGCTCTGCTTACCACTTTCTTGCTTACTCTTTTAGGTGGGGGAAAGAGCATCGTAAAACAACAAGGTGTACGGTTTGTACGCTCGTGAAAATGCTCATAATTGTGGACGGTTGCTGCAAACTTGGTTTTGAAAACACAATTTAAAACAATGCCCAGTAAAACCGTATCCCTCTGCAAGAAATATTTGCTTGCTGTATGAGCTGAGCCATAATGCAAATAAGCAATGCTATGTTATCACAGGAAGTCATTTTACAAAACAAAAGTGGGTCAAAATTCATGTAACTGTTTCTGGCATGATTTTTGGACCTTAAAAAAAAAGCAGGACAATTTTATGGAGTGAAGGGGCAGTGGTGTAACCAGATATTTTAATTTGGGTGTGGAGGGGGGGGCAAGCGGAAGTAAAGACATAATTTGGTATGAGCTATCTAATTGAATTATTCATTTATTACATTGAACTATTCATTTTTTTTTTTTTTTTTCAATCTCATTTGTTGGGGGAGGGGGAGCAAGAGGGGGACACGGATTCTGAGCAAGGGGACTATAACCACATGTTTAAATGGTTTATGCCATTGTCTTTGCCACCCTCCCAGTGCAAATTTCGTCCTCGTCCTAAAATATCACAAAGTACTGCTAAACAAAACTGGTGCAAAAATAGCATCGGCGGAACATTTCTTTTTGCACTATACGTATAATATGTTTGCGGAAATTATTGCTTACACAAAAGTATTTACTAAGCAGAATTTTGTACAGAAAACCAGTTACGAGCAGTGAAAATTGCATTGTTTTTTGGCTGGTAAACCATTTTTTCACTAAGCAAGACTTAACTCTGCAAAGAAATGTATACACAACAGCTTTATGAAGTTGGGCGGGTGGTTTTTTTTTTTTGGGGGGGGGATGCAAGAATGACAAAGAAAAACATGTCCAAGACGGATTGATGATTGTGTATTAGTAAGGATTAGCCCACTAAAAGATCAATGTGTAACTTTTACAAAATCTAAAACTAAAAACTGAACCAAAATAATGACCCACAATAAAACTCCCACCACCATCCTTTCTCCCAGTCAGGAGGCCTCTTGGCAGAGATTGGCATGACCTCTCTATTTGCATACTTTTGTGGCACCCCAGAAGATGAACTTGAAAAACCAAAAATCCCCCTCCCTTCTCCATCAACCATCACACTAGTCTTGATTGACATGATAGTTTTTGTATTAGTCACCGGTAGAGGGCGCAACACCGACTGGCTCGTAGGGACTGTGCAAGATACATTGTACATATAACTCCTCTCCCAGCAATTTGTGTTGCAATTTCGAGGACTATGCTAAGAAAACGAACGTCACCACTCAAGACTCCCCCTCCCCTTCCCCTAATCTCTACCCCTCCCCTTAATCATAGGTTATAATGTAATCTGAGGAGGTATCCTAGTACTATTCATTTCCTACCAGGCTGTTCTTGAGTCGCCACATGTCACTGCGGCTGATGTACTGATCTTTGAAGACCAGCTCCACAAGATCCAGACCAACATCTTGAACTGACGACACACGACAGACCTCCACATCCTTGTAGGCTCTCAGTTGGAACAGGTTAGCTATGGTCTGATCCACGCTGATAATCTCTGATAAAAGAAAATAGCAATTTAATAAATTATTATTACAAAAAAGGGGGCAAAGCAAAAAATACTACATGGTCTATCTTTAAAAAAAAAAGGAAACATTTTTGGAAACACACCTTAAAACAAATTATAGGGAAATTTAATAACACACAATTAAGGGAAGGATTGGTGAATTATTGAAACAAAAATGATCAGTTTCAGTCTGAAAACTGACTTATTGTAATGTTTTATTTATTTATTTTTTATTGGTATGGGAGTGGGGTCATGTATTCTTCAAATCTCGATGACTGGAATGGAATCCCCCCCCCAATTTTATTTTTGTTAATACTTTTTTTCTAGCTTCTTTCCCTCTGTCCCCCTTTAGTTGGAGGTGGGTTTGGAGCCAGATGGGGAGGGGGATCATTAGTCTTAAAATTATGATGATTGGGATGGTTACTTAAAAAAACAACATTTGTAACAGCTTCCCATTTATTTACTTGTTTATTTGTTTATAAATTATTCTTATTCTTATTTGTATTATATGTTAATGTATTCATTTGTTTATTAATTTTTATTTATTATTACGCTTTTTTATTTATTTACTTTTGAGGGCTGTACTTATTCTTAAAATGTTAATTAAGTTGACACAAGAAAACCATTAAATTGTAACAGAATCCCCCATTTTATTTTAAATGTATTTTTTTATTTACTTATTTTGTTTGAAGGGGGCGTGGGGTTGGTGGTCATTGTCTTGATTGCAATGAAAACTTTAATTCCTAAAACATGTTAAATGGTGGAACAACCAACAGCAAATCCTATCAGGACAAAATAATGTCTCTATGACGAGGCAGAGGCACTAGCACTGCAATACTGCCCTCTCTTGGCCAATATGCTTTATTTTAAAGACCAAAGGACTTATGGGAAAGTGTCGGTGATATTTTGAAAGAAAAACATATAATAATCGTTTTCTATCTTTGTATTAAAACATTTGTCTGGAATGTTTAAATGTTTAAATTGTTTTTTTTTTAAATAATGTAATGTAAAAATTTAACACCTATAGAAAACTAGTTTTAAAAAGAAAAGAAATGTCATTATCCACACTTACCCTTCTGTGGTAGCTCCACGTCTTTCAGCGTGTTTACTTGTAACAGGAGATGGCTGATGAAGACAATTAATTGCACTTGGTTACTTCAATGTTAGAAAAACAATCATGCATGACATGTTAAAGAATTACAGTACAGAATTATAACCTTCAGAAAAAGTTGTTGTAAATTAATTTCAATCCATATCACCACCAATGATCCAGAGAACTGTTTTCCAACTAAACATGAGGAAGGTAGTTCCTTCCTCTATGGTCTAAACATCCTGTTGATGACATTTTCATAAGTTGATCGGATGGTGTGTTTTTGAAGAAATTTAGAAGACGGAAATTAATTTCACTCCCAAAAAATCAATGTTGTAATAAATAGGCCCTAGTTTCCTAATTTCATAATCATCTTGAAAGTTTTTGTAATTCAATACAATCTTTCAGTTTTACAATTCAATGAAATATTAATTGATTCCATTTTATAATTTTCAGACAAATAATATGTTGTTGTGCACTTGTCATTTATGGGGGGCCGTTTATGACTTAATGAGCAGTTACAAATATATAAGAGCAAACCCATATATATAAGAGCAAACCCATATATATAAGAGCAAACCCATATATATAAGAGCAAACTCATATATATATAAGAGCAAACCCATATATATAAGAGCAAACCCATATATATAAGAGCAAACTCATATATATATATAAGGGCAAACACATACATATATATAAGAGCAAACCCATGTAATAAATTCAGAATATGAGTTAAACAAACTCTGGCATATCTCTCTTCTGGACAGACTGTTTCGTACCATAAGGCACTCATCAGCAGAATGACGAAAATAGAGTACTGTATCGAGCACTGTGAATTGTGATAGAAGACGATTTCATTGGATAAGAGCAAACCCATATATATAAGAGCAAACCCATAAAGAGCAAACACATATATATATAATTATAAGAGCAAAACCATACTAATATATTAGAGCAAAACCATATATATAAAGGACGATATGTATGGGTTTGCTCTTACATATATGGGTTTGCTCTTATATATATGGGTTTGCTCTTATATATTTGTATTGCTCATTAAGTCATAAACGCCCCCCACCCCATAGTCATTGGCCGATCCCGAGTCTTAGGCCGTGTCCGAACTGGCGACTTCGGCTACAGCTACGGCTAGATCGCGCGCGTCTGCCTATTTCTTCAACACTGTCAGACGCGCTGATCTAGCTGTAGCTCTGTAGCCGAGGTCGCCGTTTCGGACACGGCCTTACTTTTCATTACATTCATAAATACCCCAGACAGTTTCGCTATTCTGATTGGTCGAGAGCACGTCACGTGGGGGTGTTTAAACGGACGATATAACACCGGCTAGAAGTGTGTTTAAACACGGCTGGCTTCGCGTGTTGGGCGCACAAGCTCACGGTACCCCAATTTAATTACGTGGAACGCAATATATAGTTATTAGTACCAGCGCGTAATCTATTTTTACACGCGCGTACACACAACCCAACGCGCACCAAACATAACTTTTAAAAAGTTTTGAAAAATGTACAAAATGTACAGATTGTCACAGATTGTCTATAACATTTTTTCGCTTTTTAACAAAAGGGCATTTATGAATGGGAATAAAAGAGTAGTGACTCGTTCTTAAACGGCCGTTTAAAACCTTGCACGGTCGTGGCCGTCCGATAAAGGCCCTCGCCTTCGGCTCGGGCCTTTATCGCACGGCCACGATCCTGCCGGTTTTAAACGGCCGTTTAAGAACTCGTCGCCACTCTTTTATTCCCTTATTATTAATCATCAGACACTAAGCACAACTTGATCAATGGTGGCGCTCTTTGTTTTAAGTTGTCCATCTTATTACAATACAACAACAACACAAGCTCCATGTTCAAGTTCAGTCTATCCCCACGCAACCTTCATACACCCAGCTCCGGTAGGTGAGATGCTCATCAAAAACATTTCATGGTCTTTTATCAAATGACATTTAGTGTATATGTACCCATCATGATCATTAATAACTCTTTTTGTGAACTATAAATGTCCTTATAAATAATAGTTTGTCATGTTTTTGTTTACGCTGAAAAACTCCTGTGAAAGATGAATGGAGAGACTGAGTGCTGTAAATTGGCCATGATCGGCTGTAAATGGCCTTGTAGTACAAGTTAGTGTGATCATGGATCCTTTCTGTATGTTTTGAGTGGGATAGTTCTATGAAAAGCATGTCTAATTCATGTATATTGTAGACCTAGGACAATGGATAGGTTACCAGCACTGGCTACTTTTAACTATAAAGTAAACGTTATAATAAATAATAAATACAGCCATAACAGCAGTTTTGGGGTCGTAGAAATTTTAATGTGATAATGTTAGTCTGGTTTTGGGCCAATATTGTCATTGTGACTTGGTCATCACAAGATGGGAACCAAACCCTTTATTTATTTCGGACTTTAATTTCCCTTTAAAAAAAAGTGCTCGGGAGTCACAAATCAAAAAAAGAAAAGGTACACAACACATGTAGCAGTACGATCTACATGTAAGTAATGTAGTATTGGTTCCTGAATCAAATTATATTAAACTTATTATGAATATTATAAAAGAAGAATGTCCATTTTTGGGGTGAGTAAAAACGGATTCGGAAAAATTACATGTGGCTCAAATCTCAAAGATGTACATGTGTGTGGCTTTATAGACAGAAAGTTTTTGGCTTTTTAGTCCTCAAACTTTGTCACTAGTAACATGTTTGTTGTTCTTGATTTAGCAAGAATTTTTCTCAAATTTTATCAAATTTCCTGGGGTTTTTTCGCTACGAAGCTTCTTGTGTTGTTATTTCAAGCAGTTTTTGTTCTATCAATTGTAGCTGAGTGCAGTTTGCTGCAAATTTATCAGAATTTGTAACAACTTAGTAAAACTGCATCATTTTCATAGGACACACAAAATATCAATGCATAAAAATCTATATCGCAGGAAAATCTGTTTGTAAACTTATTATTTATGTTCATTTTCAATGATGGTTTTTAAGTTAAGTACCTCATTTTCAACTTTGGTTTTTTGGTCTAAAATAAAGTTAAAGTACATAAATCATTTGATTTATTTTGACTTGGTAAAAAAAAAAGGTTTATTGTCCCCCCCCCCCCCCAACAAGGGCGTTTACTGTCTCATCACATGGCTAAGAAAGTCATTAATGTATATAGTGCAACTCATTTGATGAACGCACACAGCCCATTTCTTCCATCAAGTCAATTCCACAACAAAAATTAACACTCCACTCTAAGATGCTAACATTCAAAACATGCCGTGAGCTCATCCCAGCCACGCTGAATATATTGCCCTTTATCTTCAAGCAAACTTGAATCCTCGATTCTGATTGGAAGATCCATAGCAACAAGGAGTGTTGTATAAACTTATATCGCACGGCCCATCACACCCTGCGTATGGCGCTGTTCACACTCTGCGTAGTGCACTATTTCAAGCTACATGTACATGTAAGTGTACGCATAATGTGCAACTGTTCCAACATCACGTAATTCGTTCATCTGCGCGACAAGTTTGCTGGAAGATAAATTTGTTATCACACGTTGGATCGTGGAATACAGAAACTATAGCATGTCTGCGTCTCTTGTGATAACTAATAGTGTTGACACTGAATAGTCATAGAGGATGTGTGTTTAATGCATAAATTCCATACACATCATGTTCAATCCCATTTGTGTAATTTCTTCAATCGTGTCAATCCCACAACAAAACGCACACTCCATTTAACAATGTGCAGAGAGCGCATTCAAGCCAGGCTAATTACAGCCTTGTGTTGACACTTAATAGTCAGAGAAGATATAAATCCAATGTGTCATGTTCAATTTCATATAATTTCTTCAATCATTTCAATTGGACAACAAAAGTGCACATTCCACTAACATTACATGCAGAGAGCTCATCCAAGCTACATGTAGGCAGCCAGGCTAAATATAGCCCTATGTTTACACTGAACTGTCATAGCACATTATATGTGTGTATACAAATCTTATATACCAAAGTTCATATGGAAATGACCCTAGTGTTAATGCTGAATAGTCACAGCGCAAGATGTATATATATATATAAATCCCATACATCTGTACATGTATATGTATATGAGTAATGTGAGCAGACCGTGCCAACAGGTACTGGCTACATACAATAACTACAACATGGAGCAATAGTCACAGCTTTCCACGCTGTGCATGTGTATGGATTACATGCTGAGGATTGCTGTCATACTACAGCATTACTCTATTTTGTGCCTACTGTACACAGTATAATTTGATTACTACTGTATACAAGTTTATGTTGTTTCCAGCTTCTGCACAAAATGTAAGTAGTCATGGTAGTGTAAATAAAATATGCTGTATGTGTTTTAACATGTTCAAAGCCAACTGTGAAATAAACTAGATGGGTACATGTATGTACCACTCTTGCTCTTTAGTTCATCATGCCAGTGCAAACAAAAATGGTATCTCCTAAAATACACACAAGTTTGAAAGTGCCAAAAAGGCTGTATCTCATGTAAAACCAATACCCACAGAGGATACAACATTTTTGCACGAAGCATTTTCGTGCAAGATACATGTATGATGTTGCACTGAAGCGATGAGTTATCATGGTACATGTATATTTGAAACCTTTTGTTAAGTAACAGAGGGCCAGTTGTCATGGGGTTTTTTTTTTCAGTGCAGTCAGCACTGTCCAAAATATGAGAACCGCATATTACTGTAAATTTGTTTGTTTTTAGAGTCTGAACAAAGGCGAATTGACGCGACAGCTAGAGTGGGACTTGAACCTGTGACCTCTGCATGAATGTGCCACTCCAGTGCACAGTACTACGAACTGAGCTACATGTATCAAGTCCTAATGTTGTTCACCAACATTACGGCTAGATACATGTAGCTCATTAGGTAGAGCACCAGCGCCAGCAGGTTTTTAATCAGCTCAAGTGTCAATCTTTCTTTGTTCAATCCAAAAATTATTTAAAATTTACCTTATCATTTGTCCCATGTGGTTTATTACTGGATACTTATTTTTGGCACCACACTTGGATTAATAGGAACAAAAAGTTGGCAACACACTTGGGTTCTGAAAAAAAAAGGTTTGACAGAGGGAATGGAAGCACGTGTCTTCGTGCCCCTGAAATGCCTGGTCTCTGCCTTGCCACTTAAAATACTCCAATACCAATTTGAATCTCTTTAATACAATGTATTCTTTACAAGGAACAACTGCCTTTTTCTTTAGTATACGTAACATTTATAAGAACAAAGGATCAGACCGGTTACACACCCTTAATTAAAACGTTATTATTATAAAATGTTTGCATTCTTCTTATGTTACATAATGTAGGCCTAATACATTAAAATAAGAATGGAAATGTTCCCTTGAACTATGAACTGTCCAATAACAATTTTAACTTCCCTCTAATATTAAAGAACAGCTGCCTTCCCCTTATAAAAATGAAGGATCAGGTCTGTTGGGCACCCTCAATTGAAACGATATATAAAAACTGCATTCTTGTGTTACACTGTGCATCAAATAATATCAGGTAACAGAAATTCCTGGAAATAGCTGGCAGGCCTGGATTCCCATTAATTCTAACAATGTTGACCCAAAACCACAAAGATGTTAAAAAGTAACAACAAAAAGCAAATAGTCCTAATAATAATGTACTCTTTATACAAATTTGTATATGATAATGTTGTATCTTTCATTGTATTTGTCCTTTGCCATGCAAAAACAGTTCTCTTTTCAATTCCATTTTTAGATTAATGAAAAATGGCAGAGATGGAGGTAACCCATAAGGGTCCGGAGGATGCCAGGTTTAATGTGGTGGGTATTATTATTATTCTATTTGTGGTTATGAAACCTAGGATGCCTCATAAGTGAACTTAATCTTTATCTGACTATAGCTGGCAAGCCTGAGGAAACCTGTAAACACTATGGTGCTTGCGATGTGAACCAGAAACACTACAGAGTTAGCCACAACTCTTCCACATATTCTGGCTTCTTTTATGTGCAGTGCCAATCCTAGTACATGGGACCAATGGCTTAAATGTCCCATCTGAAGGACAAAGCAATTATTTATCTGACTTTTCTTTTGTATTTCAACAAAAGAAAAAACCCAATGTTCTCTTAATGTTTCAATCCTCCATTTTCCAATTATCACACTAAACAGCCAGCCTTGTTATCGTTGTTATTGTTGCGTGTCATGGCCTAGCATTTAAGCGCATTCATAGCATTGGACCCAAACTCTGGTGTTTCAGACCATCGGAGTGTTGGTTCGAGTCCCTGTCTTGACACTTGTGTCCTGAAGCACAAAATGTAACCATTATTGCTTTGTCCTTCTGATGGGACATAATGTAAAGCTGTAGGTCTGGTGTGACTGGTGTGTCCTGTGTGGTCAGTCAACAAACCCAGTTACACTTGTCCCTAAACAAAAAGATTTGCCAAAGTGTTTCTGGCAGTGGCTGCTGATTGTGCCGCAGCACATTGTAAACCCTTTTAAGTTGCTACATACAGACATAAATTAGTCTCATCATTTAAAAAATCTCAAAAACTTGTCTTAAAAATATTTTTCTTTGTTCCAGCGCATTGAGTACCTTATTAGTAGATAATGAGCTTTGTAAGACTCAGGTGTTGTTACATGGAAAGTTTATTTAGGTTTGAGGATGGTTAAGGATCAGGGTTAGGTTCGAGCTAGGGTCAGGATGATGGTCAATGCTTGAACAGGGTTAGGATAAGAGTAAGTGAAAGAGTCACGACCAGGTTAAAAATCAGGCTGAGCTTTAAGGTGAGGGTTTTGTTGCCTGTTAAGAGTCAAATTTCTGTGTTAGAATTTATTGTGATCATGTCTACTACCTCAAATTCAGGGTCAGGCTCAGGGCATCCATATACTAATGCAAGTAACGTGTCTGTTTGTGTAAAAAAAACTCCCAGGTACCTGTATAGATGGGGCTGCAAATTTTCGTACGGCCTTTTTTCGGTCCGGTGATCATACTAAGGGGTTACGATTTTTTTATTTTCTTCGTATTTCAAAATTTGATTTATTTCACATATTTTTTTTGAAAGAGGATGAACGAACGCAAGGTATGAAAGCGCGGCTGATGATTTACGAAAACATGCGCAACTAAAACAACGTTGACGTGCAGCATGAATCACGTGCGGCACCAAAACCTGGCCTGCAACCCACCCGCAAACCCGGCCGCTCTCCCATTTGGGTCAAGTTCGCACAAGGACCATTCATTAAATGCATAAATTATTACAGCGATTTTAAATGGTACAACATCTGGGCCCAATTTCATTATTTCCTGCCAACACGTCTGTGTGTGTGTATCTCTCTGTGTACTATGGAAAATACAACATAATCCATTATTATTTTTATTTTCTGAATCGATCAAACAATTACCTCGACCAATCACCACAGAAAATCTATCACTACAGCCTCGCGAAAGGCCGCCTTCAGCCTTGAATCGTAATCATAGTAAAATAAAAGCGGAACAGTTTTGTATTCCTCCAAAGGACAAACACCCGATGTCTATTTATCATTATTTTTCCTCATTTCTCTTTTTTCATGTCAAAGCTGGTGCTTCCAAGCATTACAGCTTCAAATAGGAGAACCAGGTAGTTCACTGTGACCTTAACAACTGCACTGTAAATTAAAAGGACATATGTACAAACAAATGAAAAAACCCCAACTATAATCAGAGATGGCATTTCTAGAAGTTTCACAAAGGGTGTCCTCTAACAATAGGTTGTAAATGGTCACTTGCAGATGAAGAGGAACGCTAAATTCAAGTTTATATGCTATCTTCATGACTGATAGTATTTCTGGTACTGGTATGGATTTTTAACTAAAAGTTTATCAAGTCTGTTCCCGACCCTGTGCTTTGTCTTTGACAGAACCAATGGATAAACCAACGTGAAGTTACCCTTCAAAGACCAATGACCAACCTGGAAATAGGAAAGCATCTTAGAACCCAGCTTAGAAGGCGTAGACTTCTAGAGGAGCCACAGAAGAACCAACTATACACTGACTACACACCACCAACACATGCCACTAATGGCACTAGAGGAGCAGAAAGTGAGGATGACAAAAAGACAATAGCCAAACTACGAGCTGATCTCAAGAGGTATAAAAGAAAGAACAAAGCTCTCAAGGAACGCCTGCAAGAAGTTCTCAGTAAGTGAAGACCCAATCTTACAGAAAAAAGTACAGGAGTAGTAATCATAGGTTAATTCACTGCAATCTGAAAGCTTAAATACCTGTATCTTTGCATTTTGCAATTTTAACTCCCCAAATGGCAGACCATGAACAGACACAAGCCGCTTGTGGTGCCAGGGTAGGGGCTTCTATAGATATGACTTTCAGTATCAATACGAATGCAGATCTACAAAGTAATTATTTTTTGGAAAAACACTTGGAACACCTCTTGTTTTCAAGTGTTATCAGGTTATTGTCAAAAAAGTAAGTGGTTCATTCAACACATGTATTTTGATTGAGAAGTTTTCAAATTTTCATGTGAATTTAAGAACTTTAATCAGTTGTCACCAGTTGCAAAGAAACAGAAGCTTTTACCTGCTTCATGATTTCAAGAATGAAAAAATTAATCACCTAAAGTGATAACAGTTTGAACTTATTTTTTGCCGTTGTAGAATAAAGTGGGTCCTTGGAATTAATACTAACACTTAAATGCCAAACACGATTCAATAATTTTTGAAAAATTATGTTCAACTATTGTTGTAGTGATCCGAAGATCTCATGCCGAACTTTGAGGCTCATGAAAGACGCAAGATCCCACAACCACACTCGTAGAAGTAAATACCTTTGACTTGGTTGTTGACAATACACCCTTTGCACATTGACATCACAAGCTCAAACAGCGCCCTCATTGAGGCAAAAAAAAATAACCTGTCATTGGATGAGTTGTATGCAGCATGTACACACAGGCATGTTTCCATTGGCTGCCTTAGCAAGGAGTTTTTACAAGGAGGTTAACTTGTAGCAAACGTATGCACTTATACCAGCTACCTGGTACTTGTAGGTTATGTTCCAATGTGTGTGCAAGCATGTGTGCACATTGACTCACAGACTTCAACAAAAGAAATATCTGTAACTTCTTCAATTTGAATTTTTTGAACATCACAAATGGGGAGTTTCTTACTAAAGTTTAAGTCCAATCAATGAGAGAACAAACAAAAGTCCTCAATTTACCACGTTTACCAATATGTCCAGCAGTGTGCACGAAGCATAAACTTGCCCCCAGTTTGAAATTTTTAAACCAAATCCTGTCATTCCCCCGAAGAATAAGAACGGGTGCCCTCTAGCCTTGTACCAATCCTCGCCTTTATGAAACCCCCAACCTTCAACAGGACCACTTCTTGACTACAAACGATTCTTTTTCTGCCTGATTATCAAATTGGATTTACTGTTTAGATTTGACAGAGCTTGAGAGGACACTGCGGATGACCCTACACAGCTTCGGCGTCCCACTTTCAGAAACACCACACAGCAGAGACCAAAAGTCTGCGTCGCCATGGCAAGGTGATGATTGGAGACACGAGATGGTAACATCAATTTCAGATGAGGAGGAGGAGGAAGAGGAGAAGAACAGGGAAAGTAATGATGTGCAAGGTAAGATAAGTTTCCTTCATCGGGAAGAAATGGTACTCGTTTGTTACTGTAACAGAACATCTCTCCAAAGGGGCTAGAAACCTTTGTACAGTTGTATTGGCATGGATTTTTAGGAATTACACAAATGAATTTCATTGCTTGAATTTCACAGACAAGTCATGGCAAATTGGTACACAGCAATCTGTGATTTATTGTGTTAATGTATATGTACAGATATTTGCTTTTCGGTATTTCATTTCCCTTTTTTTTTTATTTGTGCATTTTTATTAATACAAGGACAGTAAATCTCAAGTAATAACTACAAGGGAAACTGACTGGGTAAATTTAAAGTTGAACAAAGAAAAAATGACTAGAGTGGGACTTGAACCTGCGACTTGTGGATACGTGCTGGCACGTTATCCACAGGTCGCAGTTGGTGGAGCGCTGCAGGGCTCCACCAACTGAGTCATCTAGCCCTAGTGTTGTCAATTTCCTTGTAGGTGGCTGTCAATCAGAAGCCAATCAACTTAAATAAGTCTGATAAAAAACAATTGAAGTACATAACCAGTTGTAACAAAAGTGTTGGTCAATCTTTCTGGTTTCAAACGTTGACTTAAAGATTACCAGGAGCCTCTACAAAGCCACGGATCCTGCATGTATGGGTACCAAGCCCCAGGGAGCCTGCCATACCTCACATCCATGACATCAGAGTCAGAAGCAGAGAGAAACAGAACTGGGGCGTTCAATCACAACACAAGCAGTCTGCTGAATGGCGATGAAGCAAAAGAGACTTTACATTGTCAATCTCAGGTGAGTAAGTACTTGGACTGATCAAATGATCAAATATTGGATTGGAGGCAAACTCCATCTTCATCTTGAGCATCTGCAAAATAATTGTAGCCCCAAAATAATGAAACTGCAGCACTCTGTATAATTGTATCTACTGTATATCGCTAATACCAGTGATGAGATATTTCAGACATATATATATCTGAATAGACCTTAGACACATGTTTAAAAAAAAACAACAACAATGAGAAGACTGAAATCATGCATGCACGAAACTAAAATTGAAAGCAAAAGCAGCTTACAAAACAACCCTTCCTCAAATGAGGAAAAAATGCATGAATTTCAATGCATCTCAATGAATTTTTTTTTAATTTTGACAAAATTAAACCAATTTAATTTTAATCATTTCAAAAACAGCAGGCCGAGCTAGTTCCCGGACAGGCCAGGAACGGTTTCATGGTTGACCCTGAAATACTCAATGACCTCGCCATCAAGAAGGGGGCGACCTACACCCTCCTTACAAGAAATATGATGCCTTTGGTCTTCAGTATGGAAGAGATGACCACCAGTTGTGTACGTGGAGAAAGGGCCAGAGGGAAGGGAGCAACGACCTCCCCAGCAAGACGGGCACTTGACCAGATCAAAGTCCAAGCTGTTATTGGTGAGTTACTTTTAGCCTTCAGTCTAGGCACTCACAGCAACATGAATGGTATTCAATCTAAAAAAACGCCACCACTGCTATCGTGAATACTGTCCAGGTTGCCACAAGCGCCTTTACTAGAGGCTACAATATAAGTTATTTATTTTAAAGACAAAATACTGCCTATTCTGATTGCCACGATTATGTACATTTAATCCTCATACTAATGTGCACAAAAACCCACACAAAACATAAACTTGATTTCTTCTTCACCATAAAAACATGACCTAACTTTATGACATCACTTTGCAACCACATGATTAAACATCAAGCTTGGACATGTACGTGCGTGTACACTATTGAATTTTGCCACATTGTCTGAGATCCGGGTAATGAGCTTCTATGCTTAGCATTAGTGCGGAGTTCTATGATTACATCCCGCACACCAACAGGACTGTTTATTCACTTCAACTACAAACGTGATCATATCATGGCCCATAGTTTTCCACTAAAACACTTTCCTACCATCACTTCTCCCTTTCTAGATTTTGTGAGACACAAATTCCCTTATGTCCAGAGCTACCAGATAATACAGACCATGAACCAGAAGCTGGTAGACGTTAGAAGTAGAATCCAGAAACGTAGACAGAAACAGAAGACGACAAAAAGAGGTGGAATGAAATCACCAACCAAGTGACGCCATTGAACTCATCCGTTCTTCTCGAACTTTTATTTTGGTGTCCAAAGTTTTAAACAATTTTAAGGGTTTGTAAAGCGTACTACTCTTTGAGACAGCACCTCCTCCCCTTACCTTCCCAAAATATTACTTACATGTATCAACCTTTTTGTTTGGGCATGAAAGTCTCTTTCACATTCATATTATGTATGTTTGTGGTAAGACCTTTGCCATACCAAATACAAAAATGTATATAATTTGTGTTCTCTTTCCCCTCTCTTTTGTACAAGTCTGTTGAACACTTTGGACGACTCCTTACAAACATTAATGACTGAGTTGTCTGTTTGTCTGATAAAACTTATTAACTACATGTAGGTTGACACAAATATGCCCATTAAACCATTTGGCAATAAGCCTGTATGTCTGTGCAGACTTACTTTGTTTTGCGTATCAACCAATTGATTTGTCAGTGATTTGAGTAATTTGAAAGAGTTTGAGCAATTTCTACTGAGTTGCAAGCAGATTACTGAAAAATAAATTTGTCAAAATGTATAAAAACTTAAGTAAAGTTTGCAATTAGGGGCATGACAGGTAACCTGATTTTGCCAGACAATATATTTTTCTGCTCCAAGCAAAGTCCAGTTTTATGACATTGTCTTCAGATCATATTAATGTTATAATGTTTTAATGTTGAAAACTTTGTTTGCACACCTACAGTTGACAGTATGACTATTCATCAGAGTTTTTTAAGGGTATTTTTAAGTACTCTATTTTCAGGGTAATCTTCCACTTTTCCTTGGATTACTGAGACTTAACATGTTAACTGTTTTTCATGTTATTGCGTTTACATTGTACCTAAGGTTTGAGATGGTACTTTATTACGTGTTTATGTTGTTATTTGAATTATTTGCTATTCATAATGTAATGTAATTAAATATATACTCTTATCCCTGCCAAATGCAAGAAAATGCGCCAAATAGTAAAAATGTTGCTTTGTAGCAGTCAACTCAAATTCTATAAACTCTGTTGCGCTGTGCTGCATTTAGCAGGATTTTTTGGCCTCGACATGTCCATTGCAATCCCAGTCCCCAGAAATCGCCAATGCATGTTGGTGTATTTTAGCAGACGAAATGCCAAGTGCCAAGGCTTGGCATGAAACCAGTTCATTTCACAATGCGATGTCAGAATCCTCCAGTGCATTTTCCTGCATATAGCAGGGTTTTCATTCCAACTGTGTTGCGTTTTTCTGCACTAAAGCCACGTTCGCATTGGACTTCTTGTCCCTGTTAAGTTAACATTGTTAAGTTACCGCGACTCGAATCGGCCTGTTAAGTTAACAGCGCTGTTAAGTTACCGGCTGTTCGCACTTGGACTTAATACCGGTAAGTTAACAATTTGCGGCGGTAAGTTAACCATTTTAAGTCCAATGCGAACGCGGCTTTAGGTGCCCAGAATAAAACACCTGATGGTGCTAAGGGCTTTAAATAAAATACCCACTGCACCTCTTTGCAGATTCCAGTAATGTTAGCAATGGGCCAGTCAACTATAAAATGAACGTCCGGAGGTACAGTGTTTTAATTTATTTTTGCTAGTTTGTGTTTTTCAAATACTATGCTAATTGCTAAGTTACACTTTTTATTACGGGAAAGTTCCATTAAAGATTTTCTGAGTTTCAGCACAATAACTCGGAAACTAGGCCTATACAATGTACATCCTTTTCACCAGTGGGTGTGTTTGTGTTGAATTACTTGGGTCAGTAAACTTAATAGACTGATAGATGAGCAGACAATCACTCGGGCAAAAACCAAATTAAGTTCTTTATCCCCGATGCAAATATTTACATATTTGCAGTACCCGCTGCTAAGGATTCGAACCCGCCTCTAGCCATCGGGCTAGCTCGGTGGTCTAGTGGTAAGACATCTGCTCTAGCAATGCAAAAGTCGTGGGTTTGAATCCCACCCTAGTGACTGCCTGTGGATTTGTTTTCACAGAGCTCGAGAGAGAGCATTGAGTACATGTGTGTGTACAGTGCTTATTACACATTAGCCTGATTTTGCCAGACGATATTTTTCTGCTCCAAGCAAAGTGCAGTTTTATGACATTGGGTTCAGATCATACTAACAGACTAATGTTTTAACGTTTTAAAGTTGAAAATTTTGTTTTCACACCTACAGTATGTCTATTCATCGGAGTTTGTTAAGGGTATTTTTAAGTACTCCATTTTAAGGGTAATCTTCCAATTTTCCTTGGATTACTGGAACTGTAATTGCGTTTACATTGTACAATGTACCTAAGGTTTGAATACATGTATGTACATGTACTTTATTAAGTGTTATTGATGTTGTTTGAATTATTTGCCACGCATACTGTGTTTACTCGTATCCCTGCCAAATATAACAAAATGCGCCAAATGATAAAAGTGTTGCGTTAATAGCAATCAACTCAAATCACATAAACTCTGTTGCACTGTGCTGCATTTAGCAGGGTTCTATGGCAATGGCATGTCCCCAGAAATCGCAAGTGTACATGTATGTTCACCAGTTCACTTCACAATGCAACAGATTCCTCGGTTGCACTTTGCTGCATTTAGCAGGGTCTTCATTTCAACTGTGTTGCATATTTCTGCACTTAGCAGGGTGCCCAGAAAAATACACCTGATGGTAGCAAGGTCTTGAAATACCCACTGGACCTCTCTGCAGATTCCAATAATTGTTAAGTCTACTAAAAAATGAACAAGTCCAGTGGTACAGTATTTTATTTCATTTTTGCTTGGGTACTTTTCTTCAAATATTAGGCTAATTGCTAAGTCACACTTTTCAAGTCAAAAAGTGAGCAGCTCTGTTACATGTACTTCACACATGCAACGGCCTCCATGCCACTTGGCCATTGCATTGAGCAAGTTCAGTCCAGGACCAATAGATAGTTCCCAATAGACGCCATCTTTATGGGCAAATTGCATTTTGGCTTGCAGGCGCGCCAAGCGCTCAAATTATTAATGCATCCGCGCTGTTCACTAACCAATTGCGAAACGAGTTTTGTGAAATGTGCGCAGGCTGCACGCCGTTCTCACGCAAAACACATGACTGTGTGTTTCAAATTACCCGTAATGATGACCAATTTATGTCATATTGCAATCTATAAACCCTATAATGATGGAGAGGGCCAAAGTGTAATGACCTGACCTGGGGGAGTCAAATTCCATGATATCCTAGATTGGACACAAATATTAAGTGTGGGTGTGTGTGTGTGTGTGTGGGGGGGGTGGCGGTCAGACCCCATTATTTTTTTTATTTTTTTTTTTTACAGGATTAAAAATTTATATATATTGGACAGTGCGGATACTGGTCTTTGACAACTACCAATATTACTCATCAGCAAACAGTATCAACCATTAAAATGTATAATTATACAGTTTGTAATCCATAAGAAATCAAACGGTAAATACTAATCACTAATGGGCATTTTGGTACAAGACTATTCTGTAATAGGATATAACATAGTAGGAAAAGTGGCAAAATCTTGTTACATTTCATTCACCGAATAGTTCATCGGTTGTTTGTTTTTAAAATATTACTTGTATTTACTCACCTGTTCTTTTCATCCGGATGAAAAATCTCCAAAATATCACCAACCTGTATGCCTGGGAACTCCTTTGGGTTCAAGATGAGTTCCTCCTCTGAAATGTTTAAAATTTTAAGTTGTATTAATTGATGATTAATTACATTGCACTTAAAAATAAAAATAAAAATCGACAAGATCCTAGGGGAAGCTCAAGCCCACAACAACCCACCCCTCCACAACCCCACCATCCAGAGTCTCCCCCATTGGGTGCATCGCTGGCTGTTGCCACCAGAGTTGTGGGGCATTTGGCAATTGAGGGAAAATTACGTACTACAAAATTGAAGAAGAAATATAATATATAGCCCACAGGCACAAGATATGCAACTCTGGCTGAAACGTGAAGTACAGTATGCACTGGACGCCATTTCAGTAAGCAATTCTTTTGATGCAACAATAGACTGTGCAAGTCTCGCGCGTATTCGAACACTGGGATCCGTTAAAGCGCGTGAGTTTGTTTCTTTCACGCGTTAAAGCAATGTACGTGGGACCAGAGTGGTCCCAAAAATGTTCGAATACGCGAGAGACTTGCACAGTCTATAGATCAGTGCAGACAATGACCCTTGCTATCAATGAACACTTGCTCACCGAAATGGCGCCCATGCCAACTTCACTTTCTAACAAGAGATAGAGCTCCAGTTGCCCATCTTGTGCCTTGCGGCGCTATACTATCTTTGCATAATAAGAGTACCGGTAATTGAACCTGAATCTATATGATGACCATCACGTCCTTTGCATTTCTCAATTCTACATGTTCTAAATACTATGAAGAGCAAGGTAAAAGCTGCCATAGCCCCAAAAGAAAACAACAATAAAGTGAAATTTGTATCCAGAAGATATTGGGTTTTTAAAGGTAATCAATCATTGTTGCATCTTGAAAAATGCATTGTGTTTTAACTATTTACATGTATGGACAATCAAGTTTGATATCATTTAACATGTTTTTAAACACTCGCACAGCACAGACAAATTCCATATTATATGTGCAAAGTTTGTTTTAAGTTATTTTTGTGGTACACATGTACATCAAAATAAAGAAAAGGTTCTTTTTTATACAAGTTGTACATTTTTAATATGTTTCTTCCTACATGTATGTAGGTGGTCAAGGCAACACAATCACTCAACAATTATAAAAAGCACTCCCCAGTATCCCAAACTGCAGGACTTGATTAACATGGAGGTCATGGCCTCTGTTGCCCCTGGTATTGGCCTTGTTGCCCCTTCAAAAGTTTCCCATAGCCTTTAAGATTTTCTCAATGGAAGTGCCTTTTGAAAAATTAAAATTTGTCCTTGTCATTTCAAACTTAAAATTCCAGGCCTGAAACTTGTTTTCAGGAAATGATTAATATCATGCACAGGGCTCTAATTTTTGGGGAAAGTCCACAAGACTGTAGCCAGGCCTCGACAAATCGCCTGTCCGATAGACCGGGACACGGTGAGTTATTGTCGGGCAACCTGGACGTCTGAATGGTCTGCCCGATCCGGCAAGTGTTCTTATTGAAACAATTATGAGTTACATAACAAATACTAAATATAAAAGTACTGTTTTATTCCACTGGTCCATTTCCCATAAAGTGTTTCAAGCTTTAACACATTTTAACAAAAGCGTATAAAAATCCACTCAAATTGGCGTGTATTAATTGTCGTGCATGTCGTGTTGCGCCATCTTAGCTGACACTGGTTTCCTTGTTACATGCTTACATGTGTATGCGCAACCAAGGGGAGCCAAGGAAACAATCTCCCCCCCCCCCCCAAGAAAAGACTGCTACAGGGTGTTACATTTTAAGAGAGGATTTTACATCTTTTTTTTGTACAGACTGGAAAATGTAAACAGCAAGATCAAATTAAGTCTTGCCTTCCTCACACCTTCCTCCTGTCTCTAAGAAAGTTTGATGGCAAGGTGTAAAGAAAACCTTAAAATTCAGAAAAAATCCTGACATACCACAAGCCCAGCGAGTGAACACAAATATTTTGGACGTTGCTTTTTGTTGTTGTTCACTATAAACAGGATTAAACCTAGTCATGTGTTAGATGATATTTTCACTAGTCTTGCTATTTGGGTTGGTGTGTTTATTGAATCTAGAGGATGGAAACGGCCTCGGAGCTAAGTCCAAAATAAGAGTTATAAATTCCTTTTCACCCAATTTCGCAGTAGTGCTTTGCAAGAAAACATTTGTAATGCATTGATCTATAGACCTTTATCATGCTGCCATCTTGGTCATGTTCCCTGTATCCAGTAACAGTATTGGATGCTAGTATTCACTGTACAAAAAAGGTACTAGATTATTTTTCCTTCCAGCCTTGGTTTGGTTACATTGAGCTGAATAGGAGAAAATCAAGATGGCCACACCATGATAAAGGTCTATAGGCCCGCCAGAATCTTAACATCTTGAAATAAAATGGTTTCTTCCAAACTAAGCCAAGCCTGTTGACTACTCACCACTGAAGCTCTTCTGATGGATCCACAACTTCATATTCCAGTCAGTTCTCTCTGCTGTCCCCGATAAGTAAAAATGCTTTGACTGTCCGTTATTGCTGTTTGCGCCAAACTAGCATTGGGTCACGACTTGTGTGCATACATGTAAGCTGATTCTCTTAGTGAAGGCGTTCTGTACATTTTTTTCATTATGATCTGAGTGATAGTTAAACAAAACAGATTGAATTTAGAGCAACTCTTTACAGCAGGCATGAGAGTTCAACCTAAAAAAAAAACCTGGATTTTTTTTTTTGCTTTTAACAAAGAAAACCCTCCAAAGGAAATTTGTCTGGTGAGCAAACATCATCATTTCCATCCGGTAACCACAAGAAGTACAAACTTTTCGAAGTAATCTTTACTGTAGTTGCGATAATCGTCACCTTCCACACCCCCCGACAGTCGGGAAGATGGATCGATAGAGGATCACACTTGTTCACATTATTTGTTGTGCAATAAGTGAAAATAAAATAACCCTCATATGCCTAACCTGAATTCAGGTACAGTATCTCACATGCCTGGTACAAAAAACTAGTTTTTACTATATGCTGCGAGGAAAAAAATGGACAAAATTTAAAAAGCAGTGCAAAGATCTCTTCGATAGGCTTCCTCTAAATCAAGGCTCTTTCAGTCAATTATTTGTCATTTCCTGTTTCACTTAAAGGTCACAAAATGACCAGGAAAGTGAGGGAACAAAATTATGAAAGATTATTACACTCAAAGCTTGCTGAAAAGTGATGTTAGAATTAGGTACCCACTCAAGTTTAAAACTTGGCAAACTTGCGCAGGTATTTACTTTTAATAACTATATAGTTTGGTGCAGTCCGAGCCAACACAGACTATGAGAAAATTAATACAAAATGTCTTAATCTCGGGGTGTCATGGCCGAGCGGTTTAGAGCATCGAATTCAAGTTCTGGTGGTTAAGTCATCGGAGTGTGGGTTCGAATCCCCGGTTATAACACTTGTGTCCTTGAGCAAGTTAAATATTATAATTATAATCTCTTCACCTAGGGGTATAAATGGGCACCTACAAGGGTAGAGGTTGATATATTGTGTTTGAAAAAGCCTTCGGAGCGCCACGGCAGCTCTGGGCTGTATACTCCCCAGGAAGCCGAGATAGATTAAAAAGGAATGTTATTGGCCCAATGACCGGGGTACTAATGTAAAGCGCATTGATACGTTATTGTAAATGTGCTATATATAGGAACTTGTTATTTATTTATTTATTTATTTATTTATTAATCTGAGTGCAATAACGCCAAATTTATAGGGTTTCCGTTCGAACAACAACAAAAAATTGATATCAACAAAAAATTTATAATACATCTCCTTGTTGGTCTGGAAATGAAGTACGAAACTGAAGTAATATGTTTTGCTATTTCTCAGAAGTAACCGATTATTTCTCAGAGGTTTGTAAGAATTGTAGGCCTGAGCCTTTCAGAAACACTCTACTTGGATCAAAACGTCAGGCCATATCAACTATGTTTTGCATACATTATATAAGACGTACATGTACCGTAGGTCCTCTGGGTTGGTAAACAGTTTGCAATCAGCAATTTTGTTTCCTCCTTAATTTAGAGTCTTACTTACAATTACCACTGAAAGATAAGAAGTCTACAGGATCGTTGTTCGAGTCTGCCCTTGTAAAGAGATGTACTAGGGTAGGATGCCAGTCATCTTGCCCCCCTAGCAAAGTCCCTCCCCCCTTCCTTTCCAACACAGTGGCTCCCCCAACTCTTTTTCAATGCAGCTTATATTATTATTATTATTGTACAGTTTATCAATCACTCCTGGCGCTGCTTGTTTACATTTATGTTTTCATTTATTTTATTTTTTTTAGACAGTTAAAAAAAAACCACAAGAGTAAAATAAAGTATGTGGAGGGGGCCATTTTCATAGCTTGGGTACTACTACTAGTAGTAGTAATGTATGGACTAGGTAGGTGACTTTGCAGGAATGCAGGGGTGAGTTTTCTAGTCTGACTTTGCAGAGGGGCGACTTTGCTAGGGGCGAGATGACTGGTTACATCAGGGTAGCTGTCGTGTTGTGTTTTGTAAGCGTAAGATTGTTTTCATCATTTCAACCACCCCCCCCCCCTCCCCCCACCACCAAGGAAACGAGAAGGATTAGGCACTATTTATGGGGCAAGTACAAACAAGTACATGAACCTAGCTAAAATTCTTGGCCCAGGTTGGATTCTTCCGGATGCCTGAGTGCACACTACACCGCACGAAAGAGTCGGCAGCATGCAGAAATTAGCCTCAGCTATAAAATAGGCCTAACCTAACCTTCGTTTTAACTTTTTTTTTTTTTTTATCAACGATTAGCCCCACTTTCTTTAGCCCTGTTCTGTCCCAACTTGAAAATTTTCCTAACTATAGTTGGTGGGGGGGGGGGGGGGATGGGGGGATGGGGGGTGGGCATGGTGATGGGGTGCTCTGTGTTTACTGCGATCCCACCATGCCAACTATAGTTGGGGCACCCCAACCTCAACACTCAAGTTGGGACCAGTCCCAACTGTAGTTGGGACGATTGTCAAGTCGGGGCGGAACAACAGCCCCATATATAGGGCCAAGTGGATAGATAGGCCCTACCTATTGTGGGGCTAGCCCCACTTGTGTGTGACCTTGGCCACACAAATCGTGGGGCTAATCGTGATCATCGATTCGAAGCAACTCATTAAATAAAAAGAAGCATAAATTGAGTAAAAATGTGAGCCATACAATTAACCATAGCACCATCTGCAACTTAAAAACTTAGAATATGCAACAGCGATCCGGTGTTACCTTTCCAAACCTTTCATCGGCAGCCCACATGCCATTCATTTTATGAAGCCAGCACGGTCATCCCGATGTTATGATTTTGCCATTTTATTGATTAGGTCATGGTTTATAGGTCACGGCCTTAAACAAGTGTAAGGGATCACATCCAAAGTTCGAATTTAAACGCTACTATTACTAATAAACTTTATAAATCTAAAATGCTATTATTGTCTTAGTTGATTTTTAAAAATACATGTTTGTGTCAACATTGCTGCTTTGGGCGAATTTTTGAAGCACTACTAACAGCTAACGGGTGACAAATTTAAAAGGAAAAGGAGAGTGGGGGTAAAAACCGAGCTGAAGCTAGCACAGTATTGGGCCCAAAATAGCCAGCCGCGTATTCGCGGAACGGCCAGCCACGTATTCACGAAATTAGAACACATGCAGTACAGGGGGGTAACAAAATGGCTCATTTGGCTCATGTTTTTAATGCAGTTTAAATACTATAACATAATTTGAAAATAATTTGTACCCTTCGTTATGAATAAAAGTGGAAGTTTTAGCCCAGAATCTTGAAAAATGATACACTGGGCTTACCAATGTTTTGAGCTGCCTAATTTGGTCCACCAATTAGTAGTAAATTAACCACAGTAATACAGACACCATTTTCCATCTAAAACACGCACAAATGCATATGCGGTTGAGACAACTACCTCTTGTAAAGAATTTGTACCTTCATTATGAATAAAAGTGGAAGTTTTAGTCCCGAATCTTAAAGACTGATACACTGGGCAAACCAAATTTTTGAGCTGGCTAATTTGGTCCACAAATTAGTTCTTAATTAACCACAGCTAAACAGACGCCATTTTCTATATATAACAGGCATATTTGCATTTGCCGTTGAGTAAGCTACCTCTTTAAATTAAAATTACGATTCACCATAAACAAAATAACTCCCTTATTGCCTCCCAATCAAAATTACGAAAAGGTTAATGTTCAACTTATAGAACAACGCATACAAATGACAGGTAATTAATAACATTAACCCTTCATTCTCATGAATATTATTACATTTCTGGACATTATTTAAGTAAGCATCAAATTAAATAGTAACTTGTTATAAAATTATCTGCAAAAATTACTATTGTTCCATATATATTTATTTCCAATGTTATCTTTTAATATATCAAGGTTTCGATACAATTCCATACGTCATCACTTTCGAGTATTTTTTCTGGATATTTACTTTTCCTATCATCATTAATACCCCAGCTTTAGTTATGTATACAGAACATCAAATTACGAAATGATTTTCCATTTATAACTGAAAATTACAATTTGCCGTGAACAAAAATTGTATTACTCCCTTAATTATTTCCTCCCAATCAAAATTACGAAAAAGGTTTATGTTCAACTTAGAGCAACGCATACAAATGAAAATTAATAAATAAAATTGATTTTTAAATCTCATGAATTTTATTTAATTTCTGGACAGTATAGGCCTAATAAGCATAAAAATACGTGTTAGAAAATTATCTGTTAAACATGCATTATGCAGCTTTTAATATTCATGACCTATAGAAGGCAAACAACGCCCTGTTTTGGTTCTGCCTCAACTGAGCGGGAAAACATATCGCAGCCGGGCCCAGTTGCAGTTACCGGGAGGACAGTCAGCGCAACTAAACACGAAGAGTAGGTCGTGGTATTGCAAAGTACAAGACACCGGTTCGAAGCATTTTTTTTAAAAACTGTTGTGTAACAAACTATTTATAACGTAAATATACAGCACAATTTATGAGCTGGCCTGTTAGCGCAAGTGGATAGTTTAGGTTCGAGCCCTGGCGTTTTTTTAAATATTTTTTTATCTTACTATAAGAAGTAAAGAATTATTTATATCTAAAATAAAGCAAACGTCTAGTAGATCAGTCAGTTAGCACAACTGGTTAAGTGATGGTCTTGCATATCGCAAAACCCGAGTTCGAGCCCAGGTAGGCTCATACCAATGAACTGATTTCTTTTACCTTCATAACAAAGTTTTTGTTTTTTTTCTTACTATAAGAGGTAAAGAAATATTTATATCTAAAATAAAGCAAACGTCCAGTAGAATAGTCAGTTAGCACAACTGGTTAAGTGATGGTCTTGCATATCGCAAAACCCGAGTTCGAGCCCAGGTAGGCTCATACCAATGAACTGATTTCTTTTTACCTTCATAAAAAAGTTAAGTTGACACTATATATTGGAAAAAACCAGAGGGTGGTGGTGGGCAGTAACTTAGCGCAGAGGTAGGACGAGCGACTACAAGAGAGAAGGTGAGAGGTTCGAGTCACGGTGCTGCAACTGCAACTGGGCACCCAGGTGCTGCAACTGCAACTGGGCACCCAGGTGCTGCAACTGCAACTGGGCACCCAGGTGCTGCAACTGCAACTGGGCACCCAGGTGCTGCAACTGCAACTGGGCACCCAGGTGCTGCAACTGCAACTGGGCACCCAGGTGCTGCAACTGCAACTGGGCACCCAGGTGCTGCAACTGCAACTGGGCACCCAGGTGCTGCAACTGCAACTGGGCACCCAGGTGCTGCAACTGCAACTGGGCACCCAGGTGCTGCAACTGCAACTGGGCACCCAGGTGCTGCAACTGCAACTGGGCACCCAGGTGCTGCAACTGCAACTGGGCACCCAGGTGCTGCAACTGCAACTGGGCACCCAGGTGCTGCAACTGCAACTGGGCACCCAGGTGCTGCAACTGCAACTGGGCACCCAGGTGCTGCAACTGCAACTGGGCACCCAGGTGCTGCAACTGCAACTGGGCACCCAGGTGCTGCAACTGCAACTGGGCACCCAGGTGCTGCAACTGCAACTGGGCACCCAGGTGCTGCAACTGCAACTGGGCACCCAGGTGCTGCAACTGCAACTGGGCACCCAGGTGCTGCAACTGCAACTGGGCACCCAGGTGCTGCAACTGCAACTGGGCACCCAGGTGCTGCAACTGCAACTGGGCACCCAGGTGCTGCAACTGCAACTGGGCACCCAGGTGCTGCAACTGCAACTGGGCACCCAGGTGCTGCAACTGCAACTGGGCACCCAGGTGCTGCAACTGCAACTGGGCACCCAGGTGCTGCAACTGCAACTGGGCACCCAGGTGCTGCAACTGCAACTGGGCACCCAGGTGCTGCAACTGCAACTGGGCACCCAGGTGCTGCAACTGCAACTGGGCACCCAGGTGCTGCAACTGCAACTGGGCACCCAGGTGCTGCAACTGCAACTGGGCACCCAGGTGCTGCAACTGCAACTGGGCACCCAGGTGCTGCAACTGCAACTGGGCACCCAGGTGCTGCAACTGCAACTGGGCACCCAGGTGCTGCAACTGCAACTGGGCACCCAGGTGCTGCAACTGCAACTGGGCACCCAGGTGCTGCAACTGCAACTGGGCACCCAGGTGCTGCAACTGCAACTGGGCACCCAGGTGCTGCAACTGCAACTGGGCACCCAGGTGCTGCAACTGCAACTGGGCACCCAGGTGCTGCAACTGCAACTGGGCACCCAGGTGCTGCAACTGCAACTGGGCACCCAGGTGCTGCAACTGCAACTGGGCACCCAGGTGCTGCAACTGCAACTGGGCACCCAGGTGCTGCAACTGCAACTGGGCACCCAGGTGCTGCAACTGCAACTGGGCACCCAGGTGCTGCAACTGCAACTGGGCACCCAGGTGCTGCAACTGCAACTGGGCACCCAGGTGCTGCAACTGCAACTGGGCACCCAGGTGCTGCAACTGCAACTGGGCACCCAGGTGCTGCAACTGCAACTGGGCACCCAGGTGCTGCAACTGCAACTGGGCACCCAGGTGCTGCAACTGCAACTGGGCACCCAGGTGCTGCAACTGCAACTGGGCACCCAGGTGCTGCAACTGCAACTGGGCACCCAGGTGCTGCAACTGCAACTGGGCACCCAGGTGCTGCAACTGCAACTGGGCACCCAGGTGCTGCAACTGCAACTGGGCACCCAGGTGCTGCAACTGCAACTGGGCACCCAGGTGCTGCAACTGCAACTGGGCACCCAGGTGCTGCAACTGCAACTGGGCACCCAGGTGCTGCAACTGCAACTGGGCACCCAGGTGCTGCAACTGCAACTGGGCACCCAGGTGCTGCAACTGCAACTGGGCACCCAGGTGCTGCAACTGCAACTGGGCACCCAGGTGCTGCAACTGCAACTGGGCACCCAGGTGCTGCAACTGCAACTGGGCACCCAGGTGCTGCAACTGCAACTGGGCACCCAGGTGCTGCAACTGCAACTGGGCACCCAGGTGCTGCAACTGCAACTGGGCACCCAGGTGCTGCAACTGCAACTGGGCACCCAGGTGCTGCAACTGCAACTGGGCACCCAGGTGCTGCAACTGCAACTGGGCACCCAGGTGCTGCAACTGCAACTGGGCACCCAGGTGCTGCAACTGCAACTGGGCACCCAGGTGCTGCAACTGCAACTGGGCACCCAGGTGCTGCAACTGCAACTGGGCACCCAGGTGCTGCAACTGCAACTGGGCACCCAGGTGCTGCAACTGCAACTGGGCACCCAGGTGCTGCAACTGCAACTGGGCACCCAGGTGCTGCAACTGCAACTGGGCACCCAGGTGCTGCAACTGCAACTGGGCACCCAGGTGCTGCAACTGCAACTGGGCACCCAGGTGCTGCAACTGCAACTGGGCACCCAGGTGCTGCAACTGCAACTGGGCACCCAGGTGCTGCAACTGCAACTGGGCACCCAGGTGCTGCAACTGCAACTGGGCACCCAGGTGCTGCAACTGCAACTGGGCACCCAGGTGCTGCAACTGCAACTGGGCACCCAGGTGCTGCAACTGCAACTGGGCACCCAGGTGCTGCAACTGCAACTGGGCACCCAGGTGCTGCAACTGCAACTGGGCACCCAGGTGCTGCAACTGCAACTGGGCACCCAGGTGCTGCAACTGCAACTGGGCACCCAGGTGCTGCAACTGCAACTGGGCACCCAGGTGCTGCAACTGCAACTGGGCACCCAGGTGCTGCAACTGCAACTGGGCACCCAGGTGCTGCAACTGCAACTGGGCACCCAGGTGCTGCAACTGCAACTGGGCACCCAGGTGCTGCAACTGCAACTGGGCACCCAGGTGCTGCAACTGCAACTGGGCACCCAGGTGCTGCAACTGCAACTGGGCACCCAGGTGCTGCAACTGCAACTGGGCACCCAGGTGCTGCAACTGCAACTGGGCACCCAGGTGCTGCAACTGCAACTGGGCACCCAGGTGCTGCAACTGCAACTGGGCACCCAGGTGCTGCAACTGCAACTGGGCACCCAGGTGCTGCAACTGCAACTGGGCACCCAGGTGCTGCAACTGCAACTGGGCACCCAGGTGCTGCAACTGCAACTGGGCACCCAGGTGCTGCAACTGCAACTGGGCACCCAGGTGCTGCAACTGCAACTGGGCACCCAGGTGCTGCAACTGCAACTGGGCACCCAGGTGCTGCAACTGCAACTGGGCACCCAGGTGCTGCAACTGCAACTGGGCACCCAGGTGCTGCAACTGCAACTGGGCACCCAGGTGCTGCAACTGCAACTGGGCACCCAGGTGCTGCAACTGCAACTGGGCACCCAGGTGCTGCAACTGCAACTGGGCACCCAGGTGCTGCAACTGCAACTGGGCACCCAGGTGCTGCAACTGCAACTGGGCACCCAGGTGCTGCAACTGCAACTGGGCACCCAGGTGCTGCAACTGCAACTGGGCACCCAGGTGCTGCAACTGCAACTGGGCACCCAGGTGCTGCAACTGCAACTGGGCACCCAGGTGCTGCAACTGCAACTGGGCACCCAGGTGCTGCAACTGCAACTGGGCACCCAGGTGCTGCAACTGCAACTGGGCACCCAGGTGCTGCAACTGCAACTGGGCACCCAGGTGCTGCAACTGCAACTGGGCACCCAGGTGCTGCAACTGCAACTGGGCACCCAGGTGCTGCAACTGCAACTGGGCACCCAGGTGCTGCAACTGCAACTGGGCACCCAGGTGCTGCAACTGCAACTGGGCACCCAGGTGCTGCAACTGCAACTGGGCACCCAGGTGCTGCAACTGCAACTGGGCACCCAGGTGCTGCAACTGCAACTGGGCACCCAGGTGCTGCAACTGCAACTGGGCACCCAGGTGCTGCAACTGCAACTGGGCACCCAGGTGCTGCAACTGCAACTGGGCACCCAGGTGCTGCAACTGCAACTGGGCACCCAGGTGCTGCAACTGCAACTGGGCACCCAGGTGCTGCAACTGCAACTGGGCACCCAGGTGCTGCAACTGCAACTGGGCACCCAGGTGCTGCAACTGCAACTGGGCACCCAGGTGCTGCAACTGCAACTGGGCACCCAGGTGCTGCAACTGCAACTGGGCACCCAGGTGCTGCAACTGCAACTGGGCACCCAGGTGCTGCAACTGCAACTGGGCACCCAGGTGCTGCAACTGCAACTGGGCACCCAGGTGCTGCAACTGCAACTGGGCACCCAGGTGCTGCAACTGCAACTGGGCACCCAGGTGCTGCAACTGCAACTGGGCACCCAGGTGCTGCAACTGCAACTGGGCACCCAGGTGCTGCAACTGCAACTGGGCACCCAGGTGCTGCAACTGCAACTGGGCACCCAGGTGCTGCAACTGCAACTGGGCACCCAGGTGCTGCAACTGCAACTGGGCACCCAGGTGCTGCAACTGCAACTGGGCACCCAGGTGCTGCAACTGCAACTGGGCACCCAGGTGCTGCAACTGCAACTGGGCACCCAGGTGCTGCAACTGCAACTGGGCACCCAGGTGCTGCAACTGCAACTGGGCACCCAGGTGCTGCAACTGCAACTGGGCACCCAGGTGCTGCAACTGCAACTGGGCACCCAGGTGCTGCAACTGCAACTGGGCACCCAGGTGCTGCAACTGCAACTGGGCACCCAGGTGCTGCAACTGCAACTGGGCACCCAGGTGCTGCAACTGCAACTGGGCACCCAGGTGCTGCAACTGCAACTGGGCACCCAGGTGCTGCAACTGCAACTGGGCACCCAGGTGCTGCAACTGCAACTGGGCACCCAGGTGCTGCAACTGCAACTGGGCACCCAGGTGCTGCAACTGCAACTGGGCACCCAGGTGCTGCAACTGCAACTGGGCACCCAGGTGCTGCAACTGCAACTGGGCACCCAGGTGCTGCAACTGCAACTGGGCACCCAGGTGCTGCAACTGCAACTGGGCACCCAGGTGCTGCAACTGCAACTGGGCACCCAGGTGCTGCAACTGCAACTGGGCACCCAGGTGCTGCAACTGCAACTGGGCACCCAGGTGCTGCAACTGCAACTGGGCACCCAGGTGCTGCAACTGCAACTGGGCACCCAGGTGCTGCAACTGCAACTGGGCACCCAGGTGCTGCAACTGCAACTGGGCACCCAGGTGCTGCAACTGCAACTGGGCACCCAGGTGCTGCAACTGCAACTGGGCACCCAGGTGCTGCAACTGCAACTGGGCACCCAGGTGCTGCAACTGCAACTGGGCACCCAGGTGCTGCAACTGCAACTGGGCACCCAGGTGCTGCAACTGCAACTGGGCACCCAGGTGCTGCAACTGCAACTGGGCACCCAGGTGCTGCAACTGCAACTGGGCACCCAGGTGCTGCAACTGCAACTGGGCACCCAGGTGCTGCAACTGCAACTGGGCACCCAGGTGCTGCAACTGCAACTGGGCACCCAGGTGCTGCAACTGCAACTGGGCACCCAGGTGCTGCAACTGCAACTGGGCACCCAGGTGCTGCAACTGCAACTGGGCACCCAGGTGCTGCAACTGCAACTGGGCACCCAGGTGCTGCAACTGCAACTGGGCACCCAGGTGCTGCAACTGCAACTGGGCACCCAGGTGCTGCAACTGCAACTGGGCACCCAGGTGCTGCAACTGCAACTGGGCACCCAGGTGCTGCAACTGCAACTGGGCACCCAGGTGCTGCAACTGCAACTGGGCACCCAGGTGCTGCAACTGCAACTGGGCACCCAGGTGCTGCAACTGCAACTGGGCACCCAGGTGCTGCAACTGCAACTGGGCACCCAGGTGCTGCAACTGCAACTGGGCACCCAGGTGCTGCAACTGCAACTGGGCACCCAGGTGCTGCAACTGCAACTGGGCACCCAGGTGCTGCAACTGCAACTGGGCACCCAGGTGCTGCAACTGCAACTGGGCACCCAGGTGCTGCAACTGCAACTGGGCACCCAGGTGCTGCAACTGCAACTGGGCACCCAGGTGCTGCAACTGCAACTGGGCACCCAGGTGCTGCAACTGCAACTGGGCACCCAGGTGCTGCAACTGCAACTGGGCACCCAGGTGCTGCAACTGCAACTGGGCACCCAGGTGCTGCAACTGCAACTGGGCACCCAGGTGCTGCAACTGCAACTGGGCACCCAGGTGCTGCAACTGCAACTGGGCACCCAGGTGCTGCAACTGCAACTGGGCACCCAGGTGCTGCAACTGCAACTGGGCACCCAGGTGCTGCAACTGCAACTGGGCACCCAGGTGCTGCAACTGCAACTGGGCACCCAGGTGCTGCAACTGCAACTGGGCACCCAGGTGCTGCAACTGCAACTGGGCACCCAGGTGCTGCAACTGCAACTGGGCACCCAGGTGCTGCAACTGCAACTGGGCACCCAGGTGCTGCAACTGCAACTGGGCACCCAGGTGCTGCAACTGCAACTGGGCACCCAGGTGCTGCAACTGCAACTGGGCACCCAGGTGCTGCAACTGCAACTGGGCACCCAGGTGCTGCAACTGCAACTGGGCACCCAGGTGCTGCAACTGCAACTGGGCACCCAGGTGCTGCAACTGCAACTGGGCACCCAGGTGCTGCAACTGCAACTGGGCACCCAGGTGCTGCAACTGCAACTGGGCACCCAGGTGCTGCAACTGCAACTGGGCACCCAGGTGCTGCAACTGCAACTGGGCACCCAGGTGCTGCAACTGCAACTGGGCACCCAGGTGCTGCAACTGCAACTGGGCACCCAGGTGCTGCAACTGCAACTGGGCACCTGCAACTGCAACTGCAACTGGGCACCCAGGTGCTGCAACTGCAACTGGGCACCCAGGTGCTGCAACTGCAACTGGGCACCCAGGTGCTGCAACTGCAACTGGGCACCTGCAACTGCAACTGCAACTGGGCACCCAGGTGCTGCAACTGCAACTGGGCACCCAGGTGCTGCAACTGCAACTGGGCGTTGACCAAATTAGCCAGCCCTGTATTTTGGTGTTTCTTGTGTATCAGTCTTCAAGATTCTGGTCTAAAACTTCCACTTTTGTTCATAATGAAGGATACAAATTCTTTACAATTGGTAGTTGTCTCAACCGCATATGCAATTGTGCGTGTTTTAGATGGAAAATGGCGTCTGTGTAACTGTGATTGATTAACCACTAATTAATCTACCAAATTAGGTAGCTCAAAAATTTGGTGTGCCCAGAGTATCAGTCTTTAAGATTCTGGACTAAAACTTCCAATTTATTCATAACGAAGGGTACATACTCTTTTCAAATTATGTCATAGTATTTAAACTGCATACATTTTTTTGACATAACACACGCACATTGTCTCCGTGTTCGCGGCTAATTTTCTGCTATTTAGCGACTTGTTTGTGTTGGTTTATTGCTTTTCAATGATTAATAGCTATAACCAAATTAGGCAGCTCAAAAATTTGGTGTGCCCAGAGTATCAGTCTTTAAGATTCTGGACTAAAACTTCCAATTTATTCATAACGAAGGGTACATACTCTTTTCAAATTATGTCATAGTATTTAAACTGCATACATTTTTTTGACATAACACACGCACATTGTCTCCGTGTTCGCGGCTAATTTTCTGCTATTTAGCGACTTGTTTGTGTTGGTTTATTGCTTTTCAATGATTAATAGCTATAACATTTCAATATTATTTAATAAAAATGTGCAAGTTGTGGCTAGAATTTCAGTATTCGTTCGGATAAAGTAACGGATTCGCCGACAGAAATGAGCCAAATGAGCCAATTTGTTACCTCCCTGTATTGCATGTGTTCTAATTTCGTGAATACGGCTAATTTCGTGAACGGCTGGCCCGTTCCGCGAAACGCGGCAGGCTATTTTGGGCCCAATACTGTGCTAGCTTCAGCTCGGTCTGTTCCAGCCGTTCAGCCCTAGGCCGTGTCCGAAACATTTTGGCTACGACTTTTGACTTTTGACTTTGGCTAGATCGCGTGCGTCTGCCTATTCTTCAACACTGGCAGACGCGCTGATCTAGCTGTAGCTGTAGCCGAAGTCGCCGTTTCGGACACGGCCTACTGTATACATGTACAGTTGTCTGCTCTCCAGACGCCCCAAATAACGAACCCAGTCTGAGTTGAAAATCAAAACAGTACGAGCTATTCAAGATCGCGCTCGTGTGTTACCCAATGTGGAAATGGCTCAAAGAGTACTTAGTTTTCTCCTGATTCTTGCAGCTTTTGTCTGTAGTATTGGATTGGTGGATTCCTTTGGTTTTCAAGGATCTGTGCCGCTCGATTCACTAACATTCGACAAGGTATAAATTTTTGTTTTGCTCTCTCGTCGCAAAAGGCAACAATGCCAAATAGCAATGGCTGGGTCATTATTTTTTTTCCACTGTGGTCTGATGTGTCAACCAATCAACGCATGCCAAATCGCTCAAAACTAATAATTATAATGTGGAACATGATTTCCTATAAATTGTTGTTGTTTTGTTTTTGGTACACAAAGGCCTAGTCTTACAAGTTACAACATTTGGTAAAAATTTCCGTATCCTGCCACCACTTTTTTACTCATTTTTACCCAAAGGAATATCTCATTTTTGAGTAAATTAGAATTAGATGCTATTTTTTACTAACTATATTAAAGTATTTTATTTCATAACGAATGAAAAAGTGGCTGGATACGGAAATTTTTCCCAACATTTGTATCAGCGTATCTATTCCAGAAGAGTCTCCTGCCACCGTGGTCATCCTTCTGTTGCCCCTGCAGAAGCTGCACTGCAGTGCAAGTGACTGAGTGAGCTGCACACTCCCGTCCAGCCAGCCTGCAGTCAGCCATGTCAGCTGCTGGCTGCTGGCCGGCGAAGAATTTGTTATTTTTGCTTACTTTTTAATTTCACTTTCGACCAGCCGTATTTTCGACCATAGCATTTTGATGCCATACCCCATATTTGTTATTATTGTTACTCTGTTAAACAAGATGACTTTGAATTCCACCCTTCCAGTTCCAGTGGTCTGATCAAAAGTCGACTTGTCTCAGTATCATTCTCAATAATGACAAATGTGTATATCACTATCACTAGTATCAGTATTATTAGCCCCATGGTACACTGGGTCATAGAGAAAGGACTGGGTCAACTCACTGGAGGGAGGGAGGGAGTCCAGTATTTTTGTATTAATATGGTATGGGGCTATCATCTGTTTACATGTATGTGTTTTGTATATTTTTAAAATTTGAGACCATCTTCAGGTGATCTTCCGTAGTTAGATTTAGCAAAATATATTTTAAAAACAGTCCAGATTCCTGAGGTGCATTTTTAACACTGCCTAATCCAGTGAATTTGTTACTTTGTTTTATTTAGGAAGGTGCAACAGCACCACCCATCAGTCGATTTGAACAGTTCAACTCAGTATTTGTTTCCCGCCAAATAACTCTTTCAACTGATATAAAATACTTGCAGATTGGACAAGAGTTAGAACCGGACTTTTGAAAGCCAAGAACAAAGTATTGTAGCTTTGATAATCACAGCGCGGTTTGTGTGTGTGCGTACGCACACACAGGCCGTGAACAACGCCGGATGTATCTGAATTAGGTCGGAAATTTGGACAGTGAAGTGATTGTATACAAGACCTTCATCAAACGACTTAGTATTAACGACTTGCAGTTATGACAATTGACAACTGCTCAGATAAAAAATAACCATTTGGAAATTACAGTAATCTGCTTTGCCGAACAGTTTACAATATCGCAAAGTACTCGTGGGCTACTACTAGAGTACTAGCCCACCTTGTTGGGCTGTTATGGCTCTCTTTTAACATGGGTCTTATTATAGTCGCCATTACACTATAATAACAGCCCAACAAGGTGGGCTACTAGAGTACGACTACTCTACAACTTGCAAAATTTACTGTGCTGTTTAATGATGCAAGGATCAGAGTAAATAAACTTTATGAGCCACAAATATTACACACTGTGTATACTGATGAGATCCAGTGGTAAGGTAAAACTTGAGTTAAAAAGTTACTGCCTTGAATAAAAAAAAATGGTTTCACAGGAATTATAGTCCTCAAGTCCCTGACTGAGTGTGTTTGTTTGTTTGTGAGAAAATTAAGGCATAACTCGGAATTCCCATTCCTTCGTACTAAAAAAAATTATGTTAAATTTAATGATGTACAGTGTAAAGAAAATTGGGCTTTCTTAAAGATTGTAACAATCCCCTCAAATAAAGAACCCTTTTGAAAATGTGTTTTAAGGCGACATGTGAACATTTGAAAAAAAAATTTAAAAAAACACTTTTTTCTCAGTTGACACCCATGTATTTATTATTAGCCCCTCGCATCAGCTATGTGTGTGGAGACACCCCGTGTAATAATCGTTGTGTCCGTACACACGCTTTTGTGTTTATAGCGTATGCGCAGTGAAATGGCCAAAAATACCTGAAACGTTTCTATATGCTGGGTTCTTTCTTTTAAGTGCATTAAACGTTGTTAATACAACACACGGAACCTTTGGTGTTACTTCCCATTCAAAGGATGAAGTCGTTGGTTACATATCTTGCTTTAAGGGACACAAACTTGTATCAAGACAGGGGCGCGAACCGGCACTCTGCTCTGATCAGAAACACCAGTGATTGAGTCTGGTGCACTACTCGACAGACCTCAAATTCCATGATGAATCAGAATACAACACACAATGTGCTCCACGGAGCTACCCTGTTTTTTTTTTAATAACGAAAACTGAGTTTCTACTTTTTTTGTCATTCAGGTAATTGGTAAATTCAAAGCAGTCTTGGTCAAATTTGATGAGAACTATCCTCATGGAGAGAAGCAGGAGGAGTATAAAAAGATAGCATCTGGTGGGAGTTCACAGCCTGAATTACTGATTGCTGAGGTTGGAATACAAGGTGAATATCCTTCATAAAAACCATAAAAAACAACAAAGAGCCGTTCAAAATTTGTAGAAGATTGATGGACTTGGTGATTTTCATAGTGATTACAGAAAGAAATTTAGCAGCTGGTGTCCGCTGATCAACTTTAAACACATGAGGACCAATTGAAATTCTCTCCAAGTTGTCCTGCCGGCTAGTTCAGTCTTGAAAACTATCCCTAAATTCTAACATAAAATCAATGAGATAAACTACACACTACACAGCAGTGGATAAACTAGCGCACTAAAGCCACCCCCCCCCCCCCCATTTTAAAAAATGGTTTCAATGTTTGAAAATAAAATTTTAATTTTCAAATAGTCATTTTCTGGCCAGCCTCACCAACATTTATCCGACCACATTTTCAGGGAGGGAGGGGGAGATTGGGGGAGAATCCAATGCATTTGTCCTCCTGAATGGCCCCTTTGAAACTAAAGAAAAATGCGGCTATTAAGCCTGAGTTGCAAGCATTTTGCTTATTTTATGGCTGCCAGCGCTGCATACTCTTAACATGCTTAAGGAGTTAAGACGGTATCAAAAAAGGAAGAACTGATGAAGAGGGTTGTTATATTAATTGTCAACTTAATACTTGGCTTAAAAATGACCAATAAAGCCTGTAAAATTCTTCCTATGATTGTTGTTAAAATGTAAGATTTACAAAAACTAAATACTTACAGATTTTGGAAATAAGGAAAACAGCGACTTGGCTGAACGCTTCAACATTGTCAGAGAAGAGAGACCCGCTTACAAGCTTTTTCTTCAAGGAAAGAAAGAGCCAATCAGCTACAGCGGAGAAATCATCGGCGCCAGCATCCTGGATTTCGTTCAGGAACACTCCGGCCTTTGGATTGGTCGGGAGAGCTGCATTGAAAGCTTTGATATTATCACCAAGGAGTTCATCAATGGAGACGAGATGAAGAAGAAGGAGCTCCTTGAGAAGGCAGCGGAAGAGAAAGAGAAACTAGACTTGCAGGAGGAGAAGAAATCTGCCGAGGTTTATGTCAAGGTGATGAGAAAGATTCTGGAGAAGGGGAAAGATTTTGTTCTCTCGGAGATTGAGCGGGTCAAGAAATTGCTGAAAGAGAAAGTCAGTGATGCGAAGAAAAAGACCTTCGAAGCCAAGCTGAATATTCTGTCATCATTTAGGTCATTCATTAACTCTAAGGAAGAGCTCTGAAGTATTATTAAAGAGTTGGAATAATTTTGTCCCACTTTGTTTTTTGCACATTTCCAAGGGAAAAGAAGTTAGTCTTCACTATGTAGAATTTAATGGGTCACATTGAACATTTAGACAGCATGTACAGTAGTAATTCACTCAAAGATTTTAAGATTTATGTTGCAATGAAGTGCAAATGATCATGATGATAAAGAAACTCCTTTTAAATTGTTTATAAATTTCCACCCTGAAATCACTTAAATTTATTAAGAGAGAAATGTGCAATATTTAAAAAGAATTTCATTGGGCTAAATAGCAATGTAAGGTAATTAATGAAGGTAAATCATGGAGTAGGAATATAAAACTTTTATTCTACATATTTTTTTGTTGTTTTGATGCAACTCCAAGTTTCAGTTTAATCACTTTTTGCCTTCATCATACAAGATGACTTAAACACTTGTAATGATTATAATTCTGATTGGAATTAAGAACCATTTTGTATTTTGAACAAATGACTACATATATTTTGAGAATCTTTTGCAACACCTTGAAGTATTTGTAAAAATCATAAAGAAATTGTAACATTAAATGTACTTAATTATGTTGCCCTCACCGACCTCAGTTACACTTAAGCTTATTTGTAAGTTCCATGTAGCCCTCCAGGCTAGTAAACTATGCAATATACTTGCCCCTGGGAAGTTTTTGTATCCCAAATTCCAATCTTGCAGGCGTCGATTTCACCAAACTCTTCCTAACTTAGGATTAATCTTAGGACTTAGGACGAGTCCCAGCCTTGCACTGTAACATGTAAACCTTAAGATTAATCCTAAGTTAGGACTAGTTACTCGTCCTAACTCGAGATAGGATTAATCCTAGCATTTCGTGAAATAGGCTGCAGGCCCCCTATAAATTATCTTTTTGATTAATGGTAGCAATCATATTAATCTTATTGGTCAAATGAAACATTCACACAAGAATTACAAAAGAATGTAATACTAAACAAATATATATTAATACACTGTAAGTAGGTTGCACTGTAGTTTGTAGTAGCCCATAGGGCTACATAAAACATCCGACCAAGAAACCCATTACCTATATGCTTCTAGCAAATGATGTCGCCATGTATGAAGCAGTGGAGGCTTACCGAGCCTGGAATTTTATCTTCGAGAGGGCAAGGCCATTTTAATTTTGCAAAGGGTACTTCCATTGTAAATTCTTCAAGTCTATGGGAAACTTTTGAAGGGGCACCAAGGCCAAAACCAGGGGCAGTGGAGGCCATGTAATTCCAGGCCTGCTTACAGTGGAATAAACTTCAAACTTCTGAGCAGGATACAGTGCAGGCCTAAAAAAACAAAAACACCACAGCACCCACAGCAATTGCCGCGGTGCCCCTTACCAGAGGGAAAATGCCCTGCCCCTTCAAGAGCGAAGTTCAAGGCCTGACAGTGTGATTATGATAATACTGCTGCTATTGATTTTGGTTTTACCCTTACACTGATGTGTGTTAGCACTGTGTACTCTGTACTTTCCTGAGTTCTGTGAAAACAAATCACAGGCATATTACTCGGGTGGGATTCGAACCCATGACCTTAGCAATTCTAGAGCAGTGTCTTACCAACTAGACCACCGAGTTTGCCCAGTTTCGCAGAACTCGGGAAAGTACTGAGTTATACAGTGCTAACACACATCGGTGTAAGGGTAAAACCAAAATTAATATTCTTTATCCCCAATGCAAAATTAACATACTTTTATGAGATTCATTCAAGACTAATAAATATTACCGTTAAATTATGGATGTGACTAATACAACACGATGTGTTATTTCCATTTTAGATGGCTGTGAAATGCTCTGCGATAGGCAATTATCCTGCTGTATTGTTGTTGTTTGTACTTAAAGTTGTCAAAATCAGCATTGTACTTAATTTTTAAAAGCTTTTGGGTAAAATCAAGCTGCGTAGCCCTTTTTCCATGACAGATAATTCTCTTTCATACATGAACTTTCGCACCATACACAATGCACAATGTATCATTACAAATTGTTTGAGTGATGGATATGAGATAATGTGGGAATCCTGACAGTCATTCATGTTTAGGTTTTTTATTTACTACCACTTATCATTAGCTGATTTATTTATTATTATTTTTTCATGCAATACCTTTAAACCATGCAACTGAAAGCTTATAACCTTCTCAAATCTAAAAGAAAATTGCTTATTTTAAAATTCAAATCCAATGTTCAGGTCAGATTGGCCAACAAATGACCTTGCATCTTTAACCATTATTTTAAAAGGAAAAGAACAGAACCACATGCTTGCACAAAGAAACTTTCAACAGGGTGAAAAATGGAGGAATTATAAGACATAACAACTTGTGTTTGCCTGTTTTGATTGTTTTTTTTAAACCCAAGATTTGTTGAAAATGTCAAAAAGATCTGAATTTATTGATAATTATTTAATAATTCATTTTCAATTAGTTTTGTGGAAGTATGAACTGAGAGATGTTTGCATTAAAATTTCATTTTTGATGAACCAAAAACGGCAGTTTGAATTCCTTTTAATTTTCTTAGTTGTCGTCCAAAGTTTTCAACAGACATATCGTACTGTACGTTTTAGACCCCCTCCCCTCCATCCAATATAGTTCTGAACAACCATTTTGTGTGCTGTGGTCGGGGTGGTTTCTTCATGGCTGTGTAATGTTCTACATGTATGTAAGTTACACCATCTGATTCACTCACAAATTTACAGATTACACTAAATGTAACTAATGGGAAGTCTTTAAAAACAACGTTGCTGGAATCTGTACTGACTGTTCTTGAAATTTCAAGTGAACGATAGCAAATTTGATACAATAGAACAATACAATATAAGTGATGTGAAAATTCATTCCAACAAAGTAAAAGTAGTTCTTGAAGTTGAGCTTATCCCTGTTTACTTTGGAACTAAAGCGGGTCCTTGTTTATAGAGGGCGCGCTTTGGGCTGCCGGATAATGAAGACGCACACGTGATGACTAAATCAAGACTCCACTGCTGAAGTGAAAGAGAAGTTGTTGACTGCCTGCTGTACCGTTCTTTGCCTGCGGATTCGGGTAGGAGAAAAGATCTTGTCGGGTAAATATAATTCTTGTGACCAAGTACAACTTAAAGCAAGTGTTGGTGGGTGACTAGGGTAAGAATCACTCTTATCACTCTTGTGAGTATGACCATGGTGGGGAGGTAGAATCTCCTCGGTCATTCACTCATTGTCGTCGGTCGTCGGTCGTCGGTATGACCATGGAGGTAGAATTAGTTATGGAGGAAGGAAGGCGTGCAAACCAAACCAAGTTGGAAGTTACCAAGCATGCCAAGTATTTAAGTGGATGGTGTGATCATGAACGGAGGAAGGAATCTCCATGGTGTGATCATTGATGGATGGTGTGATGTTTTAAGATTATTTATCATTTGAACTTTAGCTTTGCCGACTACATGGATTTTTAATATGCAGCGTCAGATTCAAGTTTAGACTAAACCAATGCTGTCAGTGTCAGTCAAACACTGCATAGTGCATAGTTCAACCATGGAGGAAGGAAATTTCCTTCCTCCATGGTTCGACTTAGGACTACATACATGTACATCTCTACTCTACTCTCTAGAATAGTTTAATTATTTCATTATTGTTACATGTACTTGTTGTATACTATTGTTGTGTTACTATTACTAGTTGTATAAAAACAAAAAAATGGTGTAGGGGGGTGTACCAACTTAAGTGTAAACTTGTTTTAGGCCCTGTGCTGCCTAGAGTAGAGCACGAGGAAGTGTACACTGTAGTTTCAGCAATGTCCCGTTCCAACCCTAAATTGCTGGTGTATGCCTACCGGCTAACTTTGACAGTACAAAGTAAATTGCTATTAAATTGTTTCGTTCAGCCGGAAAATCTTAGTACTCATGTCGAACGTACACCGTTATAATAGCGAGATATTGACAAAATTTGAAGACCGCCAACATATAGAGCTACATGTTGTAGACAGCTCAGCTGTTAGTAGAGCACCGGCATGACCGGCATGTTGATTTGGAGATCGTTGGTTCAAATCCCGTTCTAGACAATTGTTCTTTGTTCAACCCAAAATCAAATGTATTTTTAGTAAAAGTTGTATACACTACATTTTGTAAGCTCAGGGGTTAGGCTATATAAGCTGGGTTGATTGGGCTAAAGCATATATAGGTCCAACAAACGCATTTCAGGCGAACATTTTAAAGGGAAGTTTTGTTGTAGTCGCGAATGTGTGAATGTTGTACACGCCCTTTAAAAAATATGTACATTTCATCATTCATTGATGTCGTTTTAGTGGGGCGGACAGAGGAAGTTTTTTTTTTTGAAATGCGCCATCAATGGCTAAAGGGCCATCGCAGATTTTTCTTTTGAGCAAGAGTAGAGTAATGTTTCCAATAAGCAATTGGCAAAATGGCTGACATTGCTTGTTATTCTATACATGTACCTTTCAAAGGACAAATCTGCAATGGCCCTATTGCCAAACTACATGTATCATCAGATCATTGTCATTACATATTCTGACTGTGCCAATATCCAGGCTTGTGTCATCAAAGGCACAGTCCCATTACCTACCTGCTGTACTATTAAGGGAAAAAAGAAAGAATTAAACCTAATCTGCATGTATTTCCGTTTTTTTTTACACAGAAACCTGTCCTAAGTTACTACCGTTGATTCGTGGCAATGGAGACTACAGGAGAAACGTCCACATCAATACCGATGCTTCTTGTCAACACAGCATTCGAGTACGACACGCAGAAGATCGTTCACATCAAGAATAAAAAGATTGGGTTCCTAAATCGCCTTCTGCAGCTTGCCATCATCGGTTACATCATCGGGTGAGTGGAACAAGGAAAATGTGAATTGGACTGAAATCCGTTTCAATGGGGGACCATGGGTCTTCGGGGTCGGGGACTGGGGTCAGTGGTACTCCTAGAACCGGGGTTCAACTAACCTCATTCATTCATCCATTCTATTGTGATGACTTGACGAGTTGTGCCCATCTGTCTCTATCAACCATCAGGGTTGGAGAGAGATGGAATGCTTACAGCGTTCTCCCTAGTGGTCTGCTGGACAAATTTCTGTTAAAACACCTGAGGACCAGTCAAAGTTCACTCCAAGTGGTTCGGCTGGCAAGTTCAGTGTTGAAAAGCATCCCTATTTAATATGAAATATGGACTAGTGACAAACCGGATGGACCAGTTTTTATGGCCCAAATCTTTAGATTAACGATGACCCTACCTTTAATGCTGTGTTGTGTATTGGAAAAGTTATAATATTTTACATTGACAATTTCACAAGGTTTACACTCAGTGTGACTTGAATGAAATCGTATCCATTTTTCAGGTTTGCCATTGTTTACAAGAAAGGATACCAGTCAACAGATGATGTGGTGAGTTCTGTCACATCCAAGATGAAGGGTGTCTCCTACACCAACATCAGCGGCCTTCCAGATCTAAACATCGATGAGAAGGAGACTGCTCCATACAACAGGATATGGGATGTCTCAGACTATGTCATACCTCCTCAGGTAATCGCACTCTGCTAAAATAAAAGCTAATAGACGAAGGTCTGGAATCGAGGGTTGCACAATAACCCGAAAAAGAAAAGAAACATTTGGAGTATGAAATCCAATACTCTTTGTTCCTCTTTGTATGGGTAAAGAAATCGTAGCTTGGTCTGATGGTATGGGCTGGTCGCGATCCCAATAGGTCCGCCTCATCTTTTTTTTATCTAGTGAGTCAACCAGAGGTCACCATCTCCAATTCCGTCATCAGCATTATAGAATACAGACCTACCCACATAGCTTGTACCCAAGTGTCATCTGCCTTTGGTACTCTCCCCCTGCCTCAGTCGTATCGGAGCAATCCCTCTGCAATTTTCAGGTGCCACCTGAAGCCATTGTCCCCAGCTGCTAAATTGGTTGTGGCCGTTTTGACTTTCATTTCAACCTCAGCACCACCACTTTCTGCACTTTTTGTGATTTACGTGCTCCCATGCCAGCACCTTGGCACCCACGGTACGACAATCCTCGGAAGCATCCAGCTTCTAAGAAGCCTGTACTCGCCGGATGATGATGATGCCTGTGCATACTACACAATAAGTTGTCTGGGGTTGTTTTGTCAGCCAGTCAAGTGACCGCAACAAAAAGAGGATGCTCCAAAATTGTTTGGGGCGTAATTCGGATTGAAAAAGTTAGGCGGAAAAAAAGATGTCATCTGATGTGAAGTGGTTAAGAAACCTGTACAGGACAACCATGTTTGTTTTTATTTTATTTTTTTTTCTTGATTTCAATTCAACAACGGTGTTCCACGAAATTACTTCTCGGATTAGTCACCTAACTAACAAGCATGTTTGGAAAGTCTTCTTGAACTGGTTCTCATTGAGATTGTTTGTTTGTTTGTTTGTTTTTTCCACCCAGCAATCTGATGCATTTTTTGTGATGACCAATATGATTATTACGCCCGACCAAAAAAAAGGACAATGTGCTGAGGTAAGAATCATTTTCTTCTTTTTACAAACAGCCAGCAATTCATTTTAAAACCGCAACTTTGAAGATATTATAAAGTTTTAGCAGCTTGTTTCTTCGAAACTTTCTTTTCTAGGATGACAACCAGTTGTACATCGGTGTGTGATGACTATTAGAGCATACCGATCAAAACTTGAGTCGTTACACCTCTGGTTCTTTTCTGAACCACCACAAAAGAGTTGTTTTTTATATGCACAAAGTGTTATTGCAAACATTACTAGATTACAACACAAGTTTTTGTTTTTTTACATTATTATACAATTATTATATAATTTTCAAAGCAAGCTTGTAGCCCCTGAAAGAGGTGGGTACATCATTTTGATAGAAGATGTCCTTTCCCTAATTTTCATGAAATATAAAACAATTTAATTTCTTCAATTGAGGTAATAATTGTATCAGTGATAATTGTTAGCGGTACCCTTTGATTATTACAGAATTCAAACATTCTGTTGTTGCCGGGGACGCTTGGCAGCTTGGTGGTCTACTACATGTGTGTAGTTAAGACGTCTGACTCCAGAATGCAAGGATCTGGGGTTCGAATCCCACCCGAGTAGCCTGTGAGGTTTTTTTTCTTTTTCTGTAGGACTCTGTAAGCACTGAGTAACTTGCACACGTCGGTGTATAAAATAAGGGTAAAACCGTCGTTGGTTTTTTTGTAGGATCCAGATATGTTCAATGTGAGTTGTTCCTCATCTGCCCAGTGTCAAAAAGGAGTTCCAGTTGTCAACGGCAACGGTAAGGAATGAAATAAAACAAATCTCATCTAAGCAAAGTACTCATTTGTCACTCAAGTGGCACCTATAACAAACGAGTTTTAAAGTACACTGTTACTCAAAGGTATGATCTTCATCTGTGAGTAAGTTTGGATGCTATAACCTTTACTCAATAGACCTTATTTATGCATATGACATCATTTGAGTAGGGCGCCCTCGCTTAGAGGTCAAATGGACGTTGTTCATTGGCGAGTCCTGTGCACCGCGCGTACAAATATGTGCGTTTTCCCTTGGTTTCATCATCGATTTACCTCTAAGATGGTGGTGTGATTTACGTCAATGCATAAGGTCTATCGGCAATGTAAAGGAGCTGGGTCGTCTTGATCAAAGCAGGCCTGTGGCTGTACATGGAATTATGAGCACTGGACCGCCGGCCCGAGGCCATTTTGAGCTTGTGGAATTTTACCCCAAATTGGAGCCCTGCTTAGGCTAAGTTGATCCATTTGGACTAGCTAGTTAAACCACGGAGCATTCAAGTGACATCCATCTACATGATCTAGATCATTTTATGGTCAAGTCGAGTCGACTCAAGTCACCCACCAGAACCTCCTTATCGATACATGTATTCAGGAGAGAAAATTCAGGACCCCTCCTCTACATTTCAATTAACACACCGTACTATCAACCTGTGAAGACAAACAAAAGAAAAAAATTAATGATTTTATCTGGGATTTCATGCATGTTCGAATCAGGCTAATTTTGATTGCTGTAATCAAAATGAGCTACATGATGTTTCCCAGCCCTGACAGCAGGCCTATGGCTGGAGATTAGTATTAATCAATAAATCAATAAATTGTCAGATTGAAAGTGATCTGTTTTTGATAAATACCAATTGGTAATCACAAAACCTGAACTTAATCTTTGATAATTCCAAATAAATAAAAAAATGTTGAATGTTATGTATCTTGAAAGGTTTTGCTTTACTTGATGTAATAATTGCATCAGGGATGAAGAAAGTACAAATATTGAATGAATAGTGAGTGCATTGTCGCAGAATATAATCATGATAATCATGAGGTAAAATCTGGACTATTTCATTACACGAGGAGGACACAAATGCCTCGAGCCCACACTCTGACAACATCAGAACTTGAGTCTCGTACACTAGACTGCCTACATGTACATGGCCATGACACCCCCATCAGTAAAAAAAAAAATGGTATAGCTCTCGTTTTGCTTCTTAAATTCAGGGATGCCACAGTGTTATCTTTAAAAAGGGGTGTCGTGGCCGAGCGGATAAGAGCATCGGACTCAAGTTCTGGTGGTTAAGTCATCGGGATGTGGGTTCGAATCCCGGTCGTGACACTTGTGTCCTTGAGCAAGACACTTAACCATAATTGCTTCTCTCCACCCAGGGGTAAAATGGGTACCTGTGAGGGCAGAGATGGTTTATGTGAATGATTAGCTTGGAGCGCGGTAAACTCGCAGCACCGGCTGTATACTCCCCAGGGAGCTGAGATGGTTTAATGAATGAAATATATGGCCCAGTGACCAGGGGTAATAATGTCAGAAGCGATTTGATATGGCTTTCGGGTTGTGATAAAGCGCTATATAAGAATCGATTATTATTATTATTGTTATTAAAAAGTCCGCTCTCAATTTGTGTGAGCAAATTAGGTAGTGATGTATGTGTTTGTTTTTGATGTGTTGTCCAATGCTGCAGGAGTCCAAACTGGGGATTGTGGTAACTTCACGTTCCCAAACGGTACCACAACTCAAACATGTGAAATCTTTGCCTGGTGTCCTGTGGAGTATGATGTCAACCCAACGTAAGTCCACTGGTGTTCCATCTATTTACATTATATGACAAGACACAAGTCTGATTTCCAATCTTCTCTGGGGCAGTAGATAAAGAGCAGGACAAGTTCTTAGCCGGTAGACCTAGACGTGAACCTTCTACATGTGCCCAGAACATACGGCACAGCCGGTGACCATGCATCTCAAGCACATACACCTCGACTGTGGAAGGAGCTTCCTCAGTGCATCCCCTGCTCCCCTTCCTTGGATGCTTATAAGAAGGCTCTGAAAACTCATCTATTTGAACAATGACTGATACGGTTAACTGTGTTCTTATTTTTGTGTTACTTTTTTAACCTTTTTAATGACACAACTCGAAGCTGAAACCCAAGTTGTCCGTTTAGACGGCGCCTACAATGTATAGAGAACTGTCTATTGACCTTTGTCATAGTGCCGCCATCTTGCTTTTCTTCTATTTGACCCAATGTAACCAAATCGAGGCTAGGAGGAAAATATGGTCTGGTCTCTTACATGGCATTAAAATAGAAACTGTCACTGTCACATGTAGGGTACCTGACACAGATGACCACAGCATGACAAAGGTCTATAGTCTATAACTGTCTATAAGTGTAGATCCCGATTGGAAATAAATTAGTAAATGTCCCTGCTAACATGGTGGGATGGTTTTTCTTGCCCAAATTCACGGGTAGTGGTAGTTAGGGAATATCAGTCATAACCTCTTCTCTACTTCGGTTTGAATTGGTGACATTTTTCCCGGTTGATTTACAGGAAGAGTGAGCCAGTGTTAGATGATGCTCGAGACTTCACTGTTCTCATCAAGAACACAGCTACGTATCCCAAGTTCAAATTTTCCAAGTAAGCACTAATTCAGTCTCAACCTCATTCCCGACAAGATCGATCTCGCACTGCCAAGTTTCCCCATTTTTCCAGGTGCTGTCCTCTCATTACCCCTGGTATTGGCTAACTAAAATGTACCAGTATATGGCACATAGGACTAGGGCCTACCGCTGATCCACTCCATGCGCATGCTCAAGTCATAGAGCAACTGGTTCCCTCTCATTCTGGTTGCATGTCTAACTTTATTGGTTACCGGTTGGTTATAGAATTGTTTACAAATTGATGCTTATTGTGTTTAAGTCTTTGAATGACCTGGATCCTGCATATATTAGTTCTCTTCTCACTCCATATACACCTCATCGTACACTCCGCTCCAGCAATATGTCTCTTCTCTGTGAACCTAGATCCAAACACACATGGGGGGATAGGGCCTTTTCAGTTGCAGCTCCACGTCTCTGGAATACACTACCTTTGCAGGTCAAACTATGTTCATCACTATCTCAATTTAAAGTTGCTCTTAAGACTCATCTCATGTCACAAGCGTTCTCATAATTGTTGTTCTCCTTACTTTTTTGCTGTTAATTTCGTTGATCAATTAATTGATTATTTAAGGTACTTTTGTTGTATCGCGCCTCGAGCACCTGCAGGTGGAGCTGTGCGCATTATAAATCTACATTATTATTTATTATTATTTAGTTTAGGGTGACCATGTAAAAACAGGATTAATTTTTTTGGACATGCTTGTACTAAGAGCCGTACGAGTGCGCAAAAGTTGTTAAGAAGTGTGTGCAGAAAGCAGTCACTTTTTTGGAGCCAATCAGCGATGGTTTTTCAGCACTTCTTTACCAGGGGTTATTGACGAGAGGTATCGATACGGCGCGCTGCCCATGGTAGCGAGGCTGAATGCACTTATCCTTTGTTGGTATCAGAAACTATCGAAGGCAGTTCCATATTTTGTCAAAAACAGATGTTTATGAAATATACATTAGCTACTGGCTACTTCAACAAAAATTTGTTCACCTTAACAATCGGCTCATTCCCATTTGTTCAAAAATGAATGCTCAGATGACTCGGCCATCAGAAATTTAGTTCAGTCTACTACTAATTTGGTCACTTCTCGCTTTGTGTAATCATTGTTTGTTTATTTATTTATATTTTTTATATTTTTATTCCCCCTTTTTTTTTGCAGAAGAAATATTCTTGAAAGTTCCAATAAAAGTTATCTCCAGGGCTGTCAGTACAACAGTAAGAAAGACCCGTACTGTCCCATCTTCAGGCTGGGAGACATCGTCAAGGAGACAGGGGAGGACTTCAAAGCGATGGCGTATAGTGTGAGCACTGAAACTTTTCTTCAAATTCGTAGATGGGTTTTCATCATAGAGTTATATATAGGAACTAGAGGGCGCACTAGCCTAGTTACGCGGCCCGACAAGGGCAGCGACGGCCATTTCGTAAGTAGTCAAAAACAACATTTGTCTGGATTATTTGTGCGTGTTGCAACAGAGCAATGATTAATAAAGAAAGGGTTTACTGTAAAATTTATGAATGCCAGTGAAGACCATTTATAGTACTATATAATCCCCGAATAAATATAATGTTTTAGAGTTATAATCCTTCACTTTGGACAATAAATCATGGCATAGTGTGTTCATCCTCTATTGAAACAACTAAAACCCACGAAACAACTTTAAAACGGCCGCTTGTGTTTTTTTTTAGACTGCATAATGTGTATTTAGCAAGCACACCGCGTATTTCATATTCAGCGTTGCCCTCGTAGAAAATGGCGCTCATATCTCCTTGCGGTCCCATCGCGTTTGTGCACGTAGCATTGCCAGTGCGCACTCTAGTTCCTATATATAACTCTATGGTTTTCATGCAGTTAGGAACAACTGTTGTTTGGTTTTCTGAACCTCAAAGTAGTTTTTGTTGTTGTTATTCCTCACTGCTGCGGCCAAACGATCTTGCAGAGATTTAAGCTGCAGGGGTTTCCTTTTACTGATTAGCAAGACTCATGGACATGATCATGATGGAACTCAAAGATATGTTCATACTTTGGTAATGACCTTGAAAAGCTGTTGTTGTTATAAAGATGGTAATGATAGTAACCATCCTGGAAAATTATTTTGTCTGAAGCCCCCCCCCCCCATTGATTAGAATCTCCCAGATCGGATGCAAAGAACTTTTCAAAGTTTCAGTGGTGCCTACATGTAGTTCAATGCTGTCTTCAATGTGGCTAGAGATGTAGTTGGTATCCACTGTCACCTCGCTGTGCTAAATTTTAATGGATTTGATATTGTTTATGAAAACATTGTGAAAGTTTTTTTGCTATTTTCTCGAAACCTAAGCACTTTATTCAACTGAAACTTTCACCACATTCACAGGTGACTTCTATTGTGTCTGTCTTGGTACTATAAAATCCAAACAATGAATCTTCCTATAAAAGACTTTGACCCTCCTGAACACATTCCCATGGTGATGTTTCTACTGTGGCATTGTTTTTTATATCATCCTTACACCAACGTGTGATAAGCACTCACGGCTCAAATTTTTGGGGAAAATCCACAAGTCCGTAGGGATACAGCTCAAAATGTTTACCGGACCAGATTTTGTTCTACAAGACCAGAATTGAAATGAGAAACGAATACCTACACAATTTAACAACTGAACTGTTTCAATTTGAACAAGCGCCAAGAGAAGATTTATCTCATTTGTATCATGGTAACAGTCCTTCAACACTCAACAGAAAGTCAACATGTGGGCAAAAACACAAGACTTGTCCAGTCGTGAGTTTACTGACCCGATGTTCAAACTGCTGGCCTCAGGCCTGCCTGCAGTGTAAATTTTGAACCCTGGGCATTACATGTGTATGTAGTCTGTGCTTTCCTAATCCTGCTAAAACATATTACTTAAAGATGTTAGAGGGCAGTAGACATATCAGGTGATCTTTTCCGTTTTGACGGTAATTCTAGACGTGCACACATGTTTTCAAAAACAATCGATCATAACAAAATTTTTACTACCAAAAGTCTCATAATTGACCCATTTGGGTTGTACCCATATTGGGTTGTACCCATAATGGGTTGCACGGGTGGCTAGTGTGTAAAGCGCTTGCCTTTTACCACTGTTGTCCTGCTTCCATTTCCAGCTAGGGCCATTATGAGTAGACTCGTGTGCTTGCTCTCTCCTTTGTCACAAAGGTTTTTCTCCAGGCCCTCTGGTTTTCCTCCCTCTGGAAAAAAACGAACACTTTTCGATCTCTGGCTCCCTCTTCAAATAAGCCAATCAGTCAATGTAGCTGGCTGCCGAAAGGCACCTTCACATGCCTGCGGCTCAACCAGGTTGTAGCCGCGTCTTTCGCAATTCAGCAATAATTTGTATACATTTGTGTTTTTATATCATTTTATATGTTAACAGGGAGGAGTTGTAGCAATCTCCATCAACTGGGATTGCAATTTGGACTATAGTGAGAAAGAATGTCGTCCCATTTATACGTTTGCAAGACTGGATAATAAGGATGCCAAACTGGCGAAGGGCTATAACTTTAGGTGAGTCTGTCGAACCGAAACCCTGTTTCAGCCAAACCAAGGCAGCTGCATTTTATTTAAAATGTAGAAGGCTTTTGTAACATAGGGGTATTTGCTTACCTACATGTAGTGCCTAGCTTACTTGATACCATAGCTGCTCTGTGCAGGCATGCATCCTTTCAGCCGATCAACTTGATTGGCTGATTTCCCCCCTTTTTTCGGTTTCTCTTCACTGCCAGTGGAAAAACATGGAACACTGCAAAGTCCTGCTGTGCCTGGCACCTTCTTGCTTTTTTGACAAACTAAAGTTGTCGGCCCGTCTGAGAAATATTTCAGGCTGAAATGTAATACATGTGTGAGAAAGCATTCCCTGAACTCTTGCTGTACTTTACTTGCCTAAGTCAAGTGGTGTGCTTGAATCACAATGCTCATCCATGCCTTTTTTGTCCCACATTGCTTTCTTAAAATCTGCTGATCCCAGTCCTGTATCTATCGTGTCGGTGTAGGTAAGTGCAGGTCTTCCACATTCCCTCCTCCCATGCATAGGGGTCCAATGGAGAACGAGTCTAGACACTGTTCGTCTATGCTCCTGGAGTAGTGTCCAGCAAATCGCGTCCTTTGCTTTCTGTTTTTTTTTTATCAAGAGCTTGGGTAGGTCCCCGTACAGGACTTTTTTGTTTAATCTCATGTTAACTCCAGTTGATGTTGAGAGAAGTATTAAATAGCCTTTTGTTGCACCCGTTAAACTTCTTTTTCAGTGTTTTGAGTGAGAGAGTCCATGCCTCATAGCTGTATAACAACAGAGATTTCACTGTTGCAAAGAATAGGCGTTCCTTGAGCCTTCTAGACAGGAACGGTTCCCTGAACACTACTTCCAAAAATAATTCTCCCCTTTTGTTATTGTCCTTGTGTTTTTGATTTGTAATTTATAATTCTTAAATTGTAGTGACTAGTCTATCCTCAGGGATGAGAAATTTCATATTTTTTTTTCTTCTGAAATCTCACCAGTTAAGGGTAAAATTAAAATATGAATCTTTAATTTCCCCCCCCCCCCCCCCCCCGAATGCACTTTTTATTTATGGCGTGTTGTGGCCGAGCGGATAAGAGCACCGTACTCAAGCTCTGGTGTTTCTGATCGGCAGGGTGTGGGTTCGAGTCCCGGTCGTGACACTTGTGTCCTTAAGCAAGACACTTAACCATGATTGCTTAGTCCTTCAGATGGGGCGTAAAGCCGTTGGTCCCGTGTGTTGTGTAACGCACGTGAAAGAACCCAGTGCGCTTATCGAAAAGAGAAGGGGTTCGCCCCGGTGTTCCTGGTTTGATTGGCAGCATATTGCGCCACAGCACCTTGTAAACCATTACATGGTGCTATGTAAAGGAGTAGGTCTCATACTTCAAACGTAGCCCCACATACCTTGCAGGAAAATACTTAATGTTGAAGCACCTTGAGTGTCACTGAGTGGCGGATATGAGCGCTATATAAGAAGCCATTATCATTATTATTATTATAAGTATTATTTAATTTAAATCTCAAGCAAATTCTACAAAGACATTCTTTCCCGAAGGCTGGATTTAACCTTCAAGAGAGACTCTGCAAGGGTCCAAACCTCAAGCCATCAACTGTTTTTTAGCATTTGGACCGTAGGTCCTTTTTGGTTGGTAAGCAGTTTGCAGCATTTAATTCTAATTTTCTCAATCAAATTCTGTCGTCTTTTTGTGTGTGCAGATTTTCCCATTATTACCAGGACACTAAGGGTGAAAATGCACGTACCTTATTCAAGGCGTATGGTATTCTCTTTAAGATCATCGTTACAGGCACCGCAAGGAAATTTGACTTTGTACCTCTGATGCTGAATATCGGATCTGGCTTAGCGCTACTGACCATGGTATGTACTTGGTGGGGTCGGGGGACCGTACACCTTGTCAAGGGTGCAGCTTTGTTTTGGTCCATTCGAATCAATGTAATCATAGTGAGGCTGGAAGGGTGATTAGTCTGGTGCCTTTTTGTGAGCTACTTTCCTCATATCAGTTTGTAGGGTATCAAACAAAAGGGAAAGGCCTTGCAGCCTCTGCCCCATGCCTTTGTGATTTTCAACCTTTATTTGCAAGTTGTATTTTTTTTTAATATTAATATTTCCTATGTAAAAATATCTATATACCTACTAGTTTTATATATTGTGTAGAGAATATACATTGTGAACTTACTATTGTTGTTCACAGGGGGGAAATTATTACATGCAAGTTGATACAATGGAACAATAGACCCCACACAATGTTTGTTGACAACTTCCACCCCGCAGAGGAATTCTTTGAAAAGGGAATAATAGAACAACAACAGCAGGACTCCACATACAGGATCCGTAAAGTTGTGTCCCCTTACACACGCCAACTTACGGGGTACTTTTAACAATGGAACAATGCTACGTACCCCTCTGTCAAGGTTTTCTTTTTTATTGTGGTACCCCACAGAGAATTTCTTCAGAAAAGGGAATAATAGAACAACAGCAGCAGGACCCCACATATTGGATCTGTAAGGGTGTTTGTGTGTGTGGGTGGAATGCTCTGTATCTGTCGCACATGCCTGAAGTGTCAACTTTGAGATGCCAAGGCGCCATTTTCATTTAGCAAAGGGCCTTTCCCGTTGAAAAATCTTAAAGTTGGTGGAAAACTTTTTAGAGGGGAGCCGTCGTCTCCAAGGCCTTCAAATAACCTGGGTTAGTTTACCTTCATATTGTAAATTTTTCAGATTTTCTTGTGTCTGGTTTTATTTTTCATTTGTCGTTGTTATTGTTTCAGTCGACCGTTGCCTGTGATATCATCGTTTGTTACATCATGAAGGGGCGTAATTACTACAAAAAGAAGAAATACGTGAATGTGGACCCTGCAGATGACGCTGAGTATCAAGTGAGTCAAATACACTCTTCGTCAAATCAATATTAATAGTAATAATAATACGAGACACTTATATGGCGCATAATGCAGGAGCCTCTATGCACAACACAAAACTTTAAAACATAATAGAAGCGATTCAGATCTTTTGTCCTTTATTAACCAGTTGGCTTTGGAATTTAAAAAAATGGTTCTCTTTACCACATGGGATTATTTTCAGTCAACAAGCAACTTTTTTCTAGCCGTTAATATTTTGTTTTGTCCAAGAAACTTTGCTTGAAGACATGAAGATGTTGACAAAATAGGGAGACCACCAACAAAGGACTAAGTTGTGCTATTTCTTGCCTAAAAATATAAATAGATGAAAAAAATAAAAAAAGAAATGGGAATGGATTTATTTTGTCCATGCTGAAATGAGTTGATACATGTCAGATTTTATAAGTATCTTGCAGAGTGATCTACTGTATAAACAAACTTTAAACCAAAAGTGCAATGTTACTCATCACATTTGCAAAAGCTTTTCATGCGAAAACCATACATTAGCCTTTCCCATGAAATATGCTAATTACATCGACATGATTGGTTGCCAAAATCCAAGTAGTCGTGCACTAAGCAGATGCACAAACACGTATGCGTGTAAACGCCACCATTAGCCCCATGTGAAAAGGCATGATGTACCCTTATTTAGCCAAACTTGTTAGTGCGCACTCGCGGTGTACAACTTAATTATTTCATGGAAAAGGTCCAATCCTGCCCAAACTAAAATCTGTGTTTATTTGCTCATCAATCTTTCATTTAGGCTTAGAAAGGTAAGTAATTCTCGACATAAAAATGTTCAAGACGTCACATCACATTGATATCGATTATGCTTGATTTTTCTGCTGTCTTCTCTTTTATTGCCATTCCACTATTTCGGAGAAGTGCCTAATTAATGCCATGTGGCGTTCATCGCAAAATTCATCATCATTTGCTACTCATTATAAGCATTCAGCTTGCACAATTAGTCTAAAGATTTTTTGCTGTGCACAAATTTCTGGATGTTTTCGCTCCCATAGTCCAAGTTTGCTTCGACTGATTTACTCTTGTGTGTGATTTCCTGTCATTTCAGATCTTTGAATGAATGGTTTGGTCGACAGTCAACACATCCACAGAGAAATTCTTTGTAAAGGTCAGAGGCAAGAATCTGTGGGGTTCAAAAGGAATCATCAGTACTGCATATTATAATTGTTTTGATATTGCTGAATATTTTATATAAAGTTAGTATTATTGCACGAGTTAAAGACCCACTTGAACGAAAACGGCAACAAGTGAACTTTGCTGAAATTCATTTAAATTTGTTTCCAATCAATGAGGAAATTGAGTCCACTTGAGATTAATCAGTTTTTAACTGTGTAAAAAAACCCATTTGTATTGAATACCCTTCTCCGGTGCTTTTCAGAAAGATTGGCGAAAAGCCCTGATACGTCGTCACTCGTGTTACATCATTTTTGTATAGCCGCTTTGTTGCAGCATGAAGATATAGCAAAAGCAAACTCCCACACATGAAGTGAAAGTATTGTCATTTTGACACAAGCCATCAAGGGCAGAAGTGTTTCTAGGTTTTCGAAACATAGAGATTAGGCCTTATTGTGTGAACTTAATTACTTTTAAGTGATAATGTATTTTAAAAAAACTAGAATGAAATTGTCAAGTACTTAACCAGGAATGCATGTAAATTTATGTTTTCTACAGTAGTGGGGCTGCAATCAATCAAGATCACTTTGTACATACTCCACCCCAAAGGCCCAAATGACTCATGATGCTGATAACGTCAATGAATATTGGGTTACATGGGCGCAGTGTACAAAAGGAAATATTTAGGAGTAGCTATACACCCGGTTGCCTCCTTTGAACAAAATCAGCAAACTAAAAATGACCATTGAAGTGATTGAGGTAATGTTTTGTTCTCGCAGCCAGCTCATATATGCAATGGAAAGCTGGGGATGGTGTTCAAATCCAGCTCATTTATGCAATGGAAAGCTGGGGTTGGGGTTCGAACCCATCTTTTGTTACGAGTGGATGTTTTCCAGAGCAGCTTATTTTCTTTCTCCTTTTTTTTTGGGGGGGGGGGAATGAAGGATCGATATTTTCACCATATTGGATGGAAAAGATGGTGGGCTCCCTGTCAAATGGGATGATGGTATTTTCATATATTTTTTTTTCTATGCTTAAGGTAACCATTCTATGCAAATGGTGGTCCCATCAAAAAAGGTTGCTTGTGCTGTGCAGGCGAAGAATAACTAGTAACCATTTTACATGAAGTAACTTCAAGCCTGTTATTTTTCCAAAATGTTCAAAAAATACCCAACTGGTAGTAGCTTTTTAAATTTTTCTTTCCCGAGTCCCTTTTTTGTACAGCTCTCTCCTTGATTTACCAAAAAGTATATAAACTTCTTAGATTTTAACTAATATATGTATGCAAAGTATATTTTGACCTTTTATAATGAAGCAATAAATCTGAAATACTATAGAATCATTCCAAAATGCGATTGAAGCTAGAAGTGCCAATTTTTTAAAAATATAAGTGAGCACTTAAAGCTCAAATTAAAAGCAAAATGATAAGCAATAATACAACACAAGGCCAATGTTGATTAAATCATGGGTCAAATTTCATTGAGCTACTTAAGTAGAAGATAATGTATAAACATTGTCTGCTGAGCAAAAATAAGCAGATACATGTACCAGTCACAGGTGGTACATGTGACATTGTATTTTGGCTGGTAACCTTATTCGGGTAAGCATATTTTAGTTGTACTTGTGCTTATTACGGGGACCGTGTCGTCATGTTCAAAGCAGGCTTGTGGCTGTACAGTTCACAGCACGCGCGCACACACTGTCCATAGATAATGATGGGAAGTAAGGCAGGGCACGGTCGTGCAGTAACTTGGCGAGAGCTAATAATTACACGTACAGTCACAGGCCTGCTTTGATTATGAGGACAAAGCCCCTTTTTGCAGCTCCATGAAATTGGACCATGCATTGTCTTTAAAGACATGGTATATACTTTTGGTTAACACTCATCTTACAACTTACTCTGTAAGAAACACCAAAGAGCCGCTGGTAGTGCAAAACATCGTTAGAAACGACCCGAAGTAATCTTAGAGGAGATAATATTTTTTCACCCCAAAATTTGTGTCTGAGAAGGCCGTCAGGCATGAAGCATTTCTTAGGCACCTGAAAGCACACTATTCCATGTAACAAGGGTGTTCTTGCTTTAATCGTTCTCTTGCAACTTTGATGACCAATTGAGCCTAAATTTTCACAGGTTTTTTTTTTCATGCACATGTTGGGGTACACCAAGTGAGTATACTGGTCTTTGACAATTACCAAAAGTATACTCTGCCTTTAAGGTACATTTCTTTTATTGCTTTACTTGTATAATTTAAGAACTTCCACCACATCCTCCGAGTTGTTACTTGGAGATATAAAAAAAACCATAACGCCTTGTTCATAACACTCAGCATTTCTGCTAAAAAGTAACCAACGTCTTTCCCATGAATTTATGTAAATTGCACATTGCGCATGCGCACTATGTGAGCAAGATAAGGGAATATTGCGCCTCGTTGTATGGGGCTGATGGTGACGCAGACTGTGTGTGCGTTTGCCTGGTGCACACATTTAGGCGTTTGCCAACCAATACGGTCTGTGCGCATGCGTAAATGTAATCAGCATATATCATGGGAAAGGCTAAATGGGTTGTGCTTCCGATTACTGTACCCATTGACTTCGAGTATAAGTTTGAGTGTAATTGTGTATTTTCTTTTCTTATATTGTGCTTTCATGAAAAGCTGAGTTCTTTCAAGTGCCGAAAATTGCACAAAACTAATATTACAATCGATGACTCAAAGTTACCTGACGTCATGATTACAAACAGAATAAAACAATTTTACTTTCGTTGAAATTGATTTCACTCCCATCAGCGAGAGCCACCAAGTTAAGTCAAATGCTGTTATATATGAGAGGCCATGTTATTGGAAACATTGTTTATTAAACTGATATCTAAGAAAGCTGCCGATATCACCGACACAAATTTGATATGTAGTTGACATGATAGCAAACTGTTGAGAAAATAACTTTTTTGTTAAATAAATTGTTTTACAAATTACAAAAACTGGATTTGTTTTCCTTATGAATGCCTTATAAGTCCTAAATATAAACAGAGCAAAACGAAATTGATAATAATGTTATGTGACGTTTACTCTTTTATGACGGTGGCGATATTTTCATGTTTACTATTTAAGATCACGGTTCCAAACCACACAAAATGTTCAGTCAATGTGTGGTTGTTAATTTCAGGCACATGATCAGGGCTGAGAAGTTTCAGACTGTTTTTTTAGATAATAAAACACAAACTGTTGTTTTCTTTTACATATTAAGAGATGTGCTCTATGAAATAGGCCTACTTATCTATAGTGCTGGTGATACTTTTCCCGAGACGTAATTCTAAGGATTTTGTCCCTGTTTCGGGATACTCTTAAAATCTCCCTTGGCCTTCTTGATGGAAGTTAGGTTGTCACCAAAGGGGAAACAGTTGTCAAAATTGAGCTCAGACCTGTAGCTTTTTACCTCTAGTGATGTACAGAGTCAGTAAACCTCTTAAACTGAAACATCTGGAAGGTTCTAGGTTAGGAATAAGGGGGAACACAGTCTGTCATGCCATATTTTTTTTATATTTTTTTTTTGTATTTATGTATTTATTTAATAATTGGCTATTTATTTATTTATTTATTTATTTATTTATTTATTTATTTATTTATTTATTTATTTATTGTTTGTTTGTTTGTTTGTTTGTTTGTTTGTTTGTTTGCAGGAATTGTTACTGTCTTCAAATCTCATTCCAGGTTCCCACAAAGCTCCTTGGAATCTATAACTCCAGGGGTTTACCAAAGTGTGAGAGTTTATTATTTCAACAGTTTTATCTCCTAAAAAACGCGGGATTCTAGTTTCAGACTTGTTGTCAAGAATGACTCGCTTCGGCCCTGCATGATTCTCAAGAAACGCGCGGGTGTAAAACATGTTGATGTGATTTGCATTGAAAGATATAATACAGGATTCAGGTAGAGCTGACAAAATCGTCACAGTGTTAATGTTTCACGTGATCGACCACATACATCATGGAATAACAAACCTGTGAAAATTTGGACTTAATCCTTTGTGTGACTCATAGTGAAAAACCATGCACAATTTCCAACGTGAAAACACTTGTCTTTGATTTTGGTTGAATCAACCGAAATCAGCCGTTGCTTTTTAAAAACATTTTTTTTTTTTTTTTAGGTTTTCAGATACAGTTTTCTCAAGTATGACTTCAATTCAGAGGGAAATATATTTCACAGAAAAGAAATACTTCTGGTATGAACTTCATAATCAGTTAACTTAAACAGTGGTGGTTTTTATCCTTTCCAATCCTGTGTTATAATACTACCTTTAAAACAGCGGCATCTGGGAACCATGCCCGATCATTTTCACACAGTAAGCAAATCAATCTTGCCGGCCGTGACGCAGATTATGAAGGCGTGTTAAATGGGACCTCTTCGGAGGGGAAAGGAAAAACAAGACAAGAAAAAAACCTGGGTTGCTTTAATTTCTGAGCTGTTTCTATAGTGATTGATTAACGAGCCATACTTCTCCAGACGCAAATAATCAGTGGGAACAAAAAGTGTTATAACCGTGAAAAAAAGTACATGTACCTTTTTTAGCACAAGTTAAACGGGCACTGACGGCTTAGCTGCTTTCTTTAATAATTATACAGTATCTGTCCCGTTATTATGTGCAGTACGCTCGATCTTATTCCTATATTTGTCGATTTCGTGTTCTGGGAATCTCGGGAATTCTTGAGAGCATTTCAGGGATTTTCATTAAAGGATTTTATTCCTTTGCTCTGTGACGTGCACTAAGATAAACCACATTATTCAACACTGTCAAAATACTGTGTGGGCGTGTGTAAGTCCACATAGTTTTGAAGTCCCTACATTGTGTGGACCTGTTATCAGGTCCACATTTTGTTTATAACACTTCATGTAATGACCTCCAATCTTGGACCCTTCTTTGTTTGACTCTTTCTTGACAAACGTAGACCCCCGGATTGTTTTTCCTTTGTGATACAAACCGTGGACTTATTGTTTCTTTTGTTATAAGTATTCGGTTTGAATGTCACTATACATGTATACAAACTCTCATTGTTGGCCTTTGTTTTAGCCACGTCCCCAGTGGCTTTGTACGCGAAGCACGTCCTTGCTCCGTAAAAACCACCGGCCAGGATCCCCTTTTGTTATATTTCTCAATTTCGTCTGGTAGACACCCCCACAAGCACAGTCACCCTGATATATCCAGTCCTGCCGCTGCCGCTGTATGCTCTACTGTTCTCTTTTGTATATCTTCTCTTTGTTCTGACACTGTTTAGACGTGGTTTGGCCGAGTGTTTACACCTTTGCGGAACTTCTCGCTCAGCAATGGTTAGTGTTCCATCAAAAGAGTTGCTTTACGCTGAAATGGCACCCGATCAGTGCACAATTCACATTCTCGGCCCGAGTTCCCAATCTTGCGCCTTCGGCGCTCCATCATCTTTGGTAAAACAGATAATCATTCAAATAATTTGTGCGGTTGATTCTATTCTAAACGCACTTCCGAACAGTTTCGTTGTAAAAGGCGAATAGTCAATGAATTCAGATTATATTTCACTCGCAGTCAACCTTCTAGAACTTGCCCCGCCAAAGTTTCCTCTATACATCAATTTCAATTAGGAGAGCCTATACGATTTTTAAGGAATAGTCTTTTTGGCAATATATCCAACATGAAAACGAGGCGTTGGAGCAGAAAGATGGGTGGTGGTGGGACGGCCTCACGGGTCTACTTGGGGCGTGAGGCTGGGGGTCGGTGGCCGACAGCGCCGCTGGTTCATTAGGCAGACTGTCGGGTCGTTTGTGTTGTCTTGCTTGTGATTCCAAGTTGCGACTGCTGGGGATACCACAAAATCAATTAATCTAATGTGTTACTTTAAGGTGTTGAAGTAACATCTTAGCTTCATTATCCGAAAACAAGTTTTTAATATGTTTGTCATCCATATCATATGAAGTCGACTGTTTTTCTTCTATTCGAATCAATGTTACGAAACTGAGGGCAAAAGGGTACAATAAAGGCGCTTGGGTATGCTTTTTGTAACCAGTAAACCATTCAATATTCAATCGTGTTATCAGATATTTTAACCGAATTCAACATTATTTTGTGCAAACTTTCATCTTAATAAAATACATCTCATGATTGGTTGCTTTGTTTCCAACAAAGCGAACACAAGTTTTTAAATATTTGTGTAACATTGTTACAAACTGTGACTATCTGTTTTTGCTTTGCATTTATGGCTTCCCATAGTCTTCCAACCACAGTTGGCAGAAACTCGGGCTGTGACGTTGCCATAGAAAGGTCTATAAACAAAAATAATTTATGCACAAGTACCATCTTGAAAATAAACCGCAATGCATCTTGGGAAACACGTACGGTGGACAATTAAATCAAGTTGCCAAGATGGACGTCATGCTGTAGCTTACATGTAACTGATTGATAGACCTTATGCATTGACGTCATCCAGCCGCCATCTTAGAGGTAAAACGGTGACGAAACAATCGAAACTTACAGATTTGTATGCGCGGCGCACAGGATTGGCCAATGAACTTCTTTTGACCTCTAGGCGAGGGCGCCCTACTGAATTGACGTCATGTGCATAAGGTCTATAATGTGCCAGGTTTTATAGTTGTGTACCGCATTGCTACAAAATCAGCACACCATTGTGGTTGCCGATGTTGCTTGGGCTCAGATTTCATCCCAGAATTTTTTGCGCGCCGATCATGCGCATTGGGACATATACGCGGGACATTCCATGTAATGCAAGTGTAAATGCTAGCCCTAACCCTCATCGGAAGTCTTGAGTTCATCCCAAGTCACAGCAATCTCGTTCTCATTACTATTCATGAGATGTTGCTTGTACGTTATTTGTCCACTGCCGACAACAACGGCCCCCTCTCGCCACATTCAGATGAAGGGTGAAAAAAAGTGCCGTAGTCTATATGAGATTGGTAGTCAATTATTTAGCAGTTATTTTTTAATAATGTAATTCTAGTGGGATGGTCTTCCATCGGGAATGACGCATGTTCATCAGTGGTTCATCTTAGGCCTCCGTTCGTCGTGGATGTCGGCTTGATTCAAGTTGGTCAGAGCTGGGTCCATTATGGGAGGAAATTGAATAGACGGATTTGTGCTCCAGTAGGTTTCTGTGGATGTGCACTTTAAAGCAGGTGATTTGGACGGCGTGTTTTCACTGTTTTTGCAATTAAACATTTTAAAGGGGGAAATAAGTAGGCATTTGGGAACAAACTCACTACAATGGTCGGTAAACTTCAGTGTAAAGAATGTGGTGAGAAGTGTAACATCAAGTACCTTTTTGACGGCACGGTCACAATAATGATAAACACCGTGACCAATGTTCTGAAACTCCTACAAAATGTAGTTTCCTAATTATAATCCTTATCCTAATCCTGATCCTAACCCTAAACCCTCACCCGTACCCTAACTCTAGCCTGTTATCGGAACAAACGCTCTAAAGATTCCCGAGTCAGTAACCCGGGTTCCGGGTCCAAGGGAGCCTCGCCCTGAGTCACCCTGAGCCGGAAACTGGGCAAACCATTGGGTTACACCTCGGATTCTGCGCCCACTTGGCCCAGTTTGTGGGTCATTTCGACACAGACTCCTGGTCATATTGAGCCTGAATTGAGTCAGGCTCACCGGGACCCAGACTCCTGGTCATATTGAGCCTGAATTGAGTCAGGCTCACCGGGACCCAGACTCCTGGTCATATTGAGCCTGAATTGAGTCAGGCTCACCGGGACCCAGACTCCTGGTCATATTGACCCTGAATTGAGTCAGGCTCACCGGGACCCAGACTCCTGGTCATATTGACCCTGAAATGGGAATCCGGGTCAATTCTGACCCCGGAGTTTTTAGAATGTAGGGCTGTCGGATCATAGAGCAGTCACCACATTCATAATATTATACCACAGGGACATTATGGAAATGTTTGTTTGTTTGTTTGTTGGGGTGTTGGGGTGTTTGTTTGTTTTTTGGGGTGTTTGTTTTTTGGGGTGTTTGTTTGTGTGTTTATTTGTTGTTGTTGTTTTTCTTTTGATTTTTTTTTTGGAAATGCAACTTTCCCCAAACCTCCAATACATACACACAACCCCTTTAAATTACTCACCGTCTACCCCAGACAACTGGGGATGAACTTCTCCCGTGCACGGAATCGTAGCTTGAAGGTGAGGGTTGAACATCAAAAAGAAATCAGGAAGTGAAGAGATTGAAATGTATTCATTATGTGAACGCCCTCTTCCCCGTCTGGCTTGAACCTACAAACCTACAACAAATCTTGTGGCACTCCCCTTGATGTTGACTTGGAACTTAACACTTAGTACGGGAGTAACACCAGGAATTACACAAAGACATGAAGGTTCCAATAGTTAATGGTTCCCCAGTAAGCCAAAAAAGTTTCACTGGCAAAAAAAGGGGGTTGAAAACCTCAAAAGTTAGCACAGGCTGATGGGCAGCAAGTTCTGGAAGCATACTACAAAGAAGAGATGGATCCAGTTTTTCAGAGGGTTGGATCTGGTTGGTCTGTATGTCTGTACATCTTTGTGCACGAAGTACTTGAGTGAAACTACTTTTCAGCCGCTCAAAATAAAAACACCAAACACCCAACACAACGCAGGGACCCACTACCCATTAGAAAATGATAAAAATGGTCTAGTCTGGGCTATCAAGGACTTTACTCCCCAGGGCATTGCACTTTGGAGAAACTAGTGAAATAAATAACATGTGACATGACTTAGCGTTACCAGCCCTCGCTTAATGGTTTTTCCACAACACAACCCCATAGAGTTTGAAAAGCACTCAGTGAATTGTAGCGGAAGGAGTCGGCTGCTCTGGTAGACCTTTCTTTGCTCGCAGTGTCTTTCAAGATGAACTGATGCCTTGTAAGACTCTGGGCCTTGTCACCGAATTCATTACCGAAGAGCTTTTGCCCCCACACGCTTACATTCCCCAAAGGGCTGCCTTTTTGTAGTCATTGATGTAATGTGATACACGTATCTTTTCATTTAGTTCATATTCTTCACAGTTTTACAGTCAAAGCAAGACGTGCTTAGTGTGTTGTAATATCTTATAACCTGCTTCCAGCTTGGAGACGAAACGGTCCACTATATTTACAACCAAGCTAAAATAAAGCAAATGACCCCTGCTAAGTTACCTTTGTGTGAAAAGGACCATTGCGCTTATCCACCTTTGTCAAAATCTCTGTGTTCAATAGCGATTACCAAACGACGATTCACATCCACCCGGTTCGCGCTTACAGTCTTGTTTCTGTAATATTTGGTATGGATGAGAGAAAATGAAAATGGCTACACCTTGGATTTATTTAAAGTACTCTTTCTGGGCAAATCCAGGAATTTCATAAACGGGGAGTAAACTTAGGGGGCTTATATGTTGGGGAAAAACAAATCAGTAATCGGGTATAAGTAAACATGACAAAAACATCAACAACGTATTCTACTAACAGACACCCCCCCCCAAAAAAAAAAACAAAAAAAACAACAGCAACAACAACAGCAACACAATTTTAACCAAAATATGGCCAATGCTTTGCCTGATATTGAAACCTGTTGAACAATCTCTGGACGACCTGTTTGAAGCTGTGATTTGCGTGTTGAAACGAAATCTGTCTTTGGGTTGAAATGAAGTGAATCGAACTTTATACAAATCCTTAATATTACCTTAACTTCAAACAATGCGTCTTTGTTGACGTGCAACGTAGACCTTTCAAAATGGTTTTTAGTTTTTGTCAGCGAAAGTCACAGAACAAAACTCCCTTGGCTTGAGACTTTTTATATGGTTTTAAGTTGCGGGTAGGTAAAATTAAATGTGGATGAATTTATGAGCATGGACTTGATTATAGCTCACAACTATCATTATTCAGTTTGGTACCTTACCCATTCTAAATCCTGATGACCCTTCCAGGTTTATGGTGGTCTTGATTGACAACGCTAGTTGTTGTATTACTCACTGGTAGAGGGCGCATCATCGACTGGCTCGGAGGGACCGTGCAAGTCTACGAATTTGGTTCAAAACTGTGACCTTTTCCAAACCTCGTCTTGGGCTCCGGCTCTGTGTCCAAGTTCCGGTTGATATTCGAACAACCCTGCAAAATACACGCTGCAATACAATTTATGGCAGATTCCAAGCCGGAATGCGAGGTTTTGGGAAAGGCCCTGGTTCGTTTTGATCCAGAGTTTGTTTGATACAGATACCCCTTCTCCAGTAATTCGTTTGGTAATATTATCAGCAACTACAGTTTACTAAAACAAACGTCGCCATTCAATACTAGACTTATGGCAAACACTGTCACAATTATGTCAACGACCGAGACACAAAATACACGACACGGGGCACCGGTATATAAATACAGCGGTAGTAACCAATGGAGTGCAATTTTCCCACATGCGTGTTCAGACTTCAGAATAACCGACCACCACATGAACATAGTTCAGTCACCTACTTATCCAAGTCACCTACTCAAGTCACGGATGCTCATATTTTTTCAAAGGGAGTCAACGGCACTCGGGTTAGCCAAAGGCCTTCCATAACCTTACGAGTAGCATCGCCCGAGGGTGTTTCACACGATAACGCCATTTTGCAATTCTTTCGCCCCTCTTGTTTTTACACGTCCTGGTTTTTCTCCACTATTAACCATGGGGGCTTAAATCGAGGCTGAATGGCAAACACAGTCAGCCACAGATATGTATTTGGAGAAATGAGGGGGTTCCTCTGTCTTGGAAACAGTCTCGCCCAGCGGTCCTCCTAGGGCTCCCTCGTGCTGGATACCAGACAACGTAAACACGTCCCCCCCCCCTACAATTTCGACACAACATTCAGTCCCCACAAAATAAGGCATTTCTGCAGCTTGTAATTATTTACCCCGTGAAAGCTTTTACTAAAAAGCAGAATTTGCGAACGGTATTGAATTAAAATCTAAGTATTCCAACCATTCAATAGTCGCACATACACACTTCTTGGACCTTTAAACAGGAAGTGCGCCCTCAATCTTTTATATTGTCTTTTTGTATGTGTTTTCTTAAATTTTGGGTAGATTTTATCTTTGGAATGTTTTTAGTAGTGTGTCTCGTAGGTCTTAGATATTTTTTGTACGTATAGGGGTATTTTATCACTGGAAATATGTAATAAATTCCACTTATTTTTAGCTGTCGTGGCTGCACTCACTCTTCGGGGTTTATTCGACGAGTGCAGTTTGCACCCCAAGGGAGATTTATCGGTCCGATGAAACTCTGTTCGCAGCATGAACTGTAACACTTCTCAAAGTGCAAGACCCAAAATCCGAAATGCAAATTTAAACTGAGCAAACCAAATAAAGTTTTACATAACAACAATGAGATCTACTGCAATAGCTAATTAGCTCTTTTTGGTGATAATATAATGAATTCAAATCCTCCCGCGTCTATACAAAGACAAATAACAATAATAATTAAAACAGTAATAAATTGTCCTGAAATCCAGCACTGAATTTTCATTAATTATTCCAAATAATGGATTGAATAATGAATACATTTAGTACTTTGATTTTGTGCAATTACCACGAGTGTGGTACAGCATTAATAGTCGGAGTTGCGTGGTTTTGTTTAACCACGCTTCATTGCGACGCTCCCCTTGAATATACGAGGTTTTACCCGGTCGCATTCTCAGCTCCGAAGCCGACCAAGTGATTGCCTTGTCGCGCTGGCACACGTGCGGCTGTAGGCCCACACTAAACATCACAACACCGTACTGTTCTTTAAGGATTGTTGCATTCTGGGTGCGCTGCAAATGCATAGCTAAGACGACTGACCAACACCCCACAACAAGTACGCTTTGTCTTACCAGTGAGGGTTTGATCCCTGAACGGAACGAACCATCTGTTCTTACGAAATCGAGGTTCTGATGGAATTTGGAGTGTAACGTTCTTTGTTCACTATTTCTAAAGTCAGGAACTTGATGACTTCGAACTTAAACTGTGTCTACGAATAGCAACCACACACCGTTGGCGTGACTGTGGGAACTGGCGACGAGTTACCAGGAATGTTTAGCTGTCTTTACAACACGTTTCATGACTATGAATTTGATTAGGCTCCAACAAAGGACACTCAGAGAATGTTAAAGTTTCCAGTGGGCATAATAGTGATCCAATAATTTGACAACATGAAAAGACATTCTGAGTGCAGAATTCTTTGAAACAGTAAGTCGCCGACAATTTGAAGCTGATGTTATCTGAGAAATGTGTGGGTAGTTTTTCGAAACCGGAATCAACTCTGGATGTTTGGGCGATTTTCGCAACTGATAGCAGATGTATCTATGTGCTGATGATTAATTTCATAAGAGGTGCAATATTTTTCTGTACACTCACTGTTGGATCGTACGTAAAAGAAAGTGAACGTGAGGTAAAATCAGTTCTGCGGTTGATGAGGACAGCATTGAAATGTATCGCTCGCTCGTCAAAGGCGTAATAACGTCTGCTTAAAAAGACTAGCCGTTTTCTTAATTTCATAGAAACCTAGGGAAACCTCAGTGCAGTGAGTTGTTTTTAACGTGTGGCTGAACCAGTGCAGAAGACGTTATTTCGGTCAACCTCCAACAGGCGTTTTGTGAACTCACAGCAGGGCGAGTGCTGCAGCAGATATGGGTAAAGGAATGGGGAATTTTGGGTCTAGGGTGGGTGCTTTCGTGGGGATGATGTCGGATCAGTTTTTCGACTATGATACTCCCAAGATGGTGCAGATCAAGAGTAAGAAGGTCGGTCTCATCAACAGGGTCGTACAGATTTGCGTCATTGCCTACGTTGTTATGTGAGTAAACCACACTTTTTTTTTGCTGGATTTTCAATGTTTGTAAAGCCTGTTCGTCATTTTCTCGTCCACTGGTAAAATTTCTGTATCCGAATGCCACTTTTCATCCGTTATGTAGTAAAATAGTATCTTATTTGCCAAAAATTAGATATTGGGTTAGGTAACAATGGGTGAAAAAGTGGCAGTCGGATACAGACGTTTTTCCAAATGTAGATTTATGAGAACAAAAATATGTATGGTATCATTGTTGGTGTGTTACGGAGTTAAGGGGCCGGTTTGAAGGTTCCCCCCCCCCCCCCCCCCCCACTCAGACTGTAAAGGCTTCGGGACAGGGAGCAGTAGTATGGAGGGATTGTCTAGTGGCCCGTCCCACTTTCTTTTCTCCTTCGAATTCTTTGGCATAGAAATACAGAGATCTTCTCTTCCAATTTTCTGAACAATGTACCGTCGGTCCAATATTAAAAGCAGAGACGTTTCGGGGCTACAACTGTGATCGGATTACGGGTTGGGATTCAAATTTTGCCCAGACCCAACAATTTCTTATTTACTCAACACATTGTGTTGGTGCGTCAGTGGTTGGTTCTGTGCCCAGTGATTGAAATGTGCCTTTTACAATTCAGCAAGCTCGAAAGGGTTTCCTCGGTTTGGCTCGGTGTACAGATTGTAACATCAACGGAACAAAAGAGGAGAACAATGAGAAGTCCACTTATGACGCCATTTTGCAAGCTTGGGAGCAGTAGTTGTACCAGATATTCGTAAAATTAATTTTAGGGTATATTATACAGTGTAGCAGAACCTTTAGATTCAGTTGTCTTCATGTCAAAAAATAAATGAGTAAAAACCATAGATGTGTGTATTAACCGACGAAATCGTTTTACCCGAGTTAGAAAAAAAGACTAAACATTCTCCGGCTCATTATACCAAACCCTGCCATTGGCCTGGACGTTATCGGCAATTCCCAGTTGTGCGTTATCGCGTCTTGTCGTGGATTTCCGGAACCCCCCTCCCCCCCCCCCCCCATGGTATCTCCAATTTGGTGTCACTGTGGCAGCTTTCTTGAAGACGGTACAATAAAATTAAAGCTACTAAAAAATCTCTTAAAGTGTCTTAAAAATTACAGTAAGATATTTATAATTTGTCAGGACAAAATCAGTTTCAATCAATCTGAAAGCTCACTCACTATAAATTTACTACATATATCATCTTTCCTGCGCAGTATTATTTCCGTCTTGACATACTGACATCTTATAAGAAAGTAGAATTTGAAGACTCCACAACTTACAACTCTTTACTATTTCGATTGTGGCGATCGAAATTAACCCAATACTCCCTCAGAAATACTCAAATTGTGGAAATAGCACCCGGCAATCAGCGTTGCTTGTTTCCAATTGCGTCAATTGAAGTAAGCCTGATATGGACGTGCGCAAAACCCCATACAATGCGTTAACCGTAGTTCGCTGTTTTAACACTCAAATGTAACGGCCGAATTTAATGACTTTATTCACAGGTTAAGTGGATGGTGCAAGTATTGGAATTTGGGGACTGGATTTAACTTTCTGTCAAAAAAAAAAAAAAAATTACTTTCTTCCTTCTCCCTTTTATTTGTAATTACTCAGTTAGGATGTTGTAACGTTGGGATTTGACATAATATGCTTAAATGATCCTTTTCTAGCCGTTCAGTATTCATGCATTTAGTTTAAGAATCAGCACGTGTAATATTCTCAAGGTAATAATAATAATTATAATAATAATAATAATAGGCCCTAATAATACTAATAATGAATTTATAGAGCGCATTATGCAAGCCTCAAAGCGCGTTACAGTAAAAACGTAGTTAAATATTTAGGTAAAATTCAAGGCGAATTCAAGGCAAAAAGCAAATGGTTAAAAAACACACACATGTAACGTGTTTGTTTTTCTAAATTTCTCCGTTCATTTTTGATGGTTGGTGATTTTCCATCCATTCGGTACCGTATTGCCCAACAAGAGCCACGAGAAAACACGTTCATGTGCAACAACTCCGTGTTCAATTAATCTGTTACATTTTTACCATTGACAATGGTTACCAAATCGCTAACTCATAGTAAGGGACCGAACGCTCACCGGTAAAGCACTTTCCCCCATGAACGAAGTAACACGGCTGCGATTACCAGCACGCACGCGTCTGGGCGGCAGACCTCAAGTGTATGTGCCCAATGGGTTCTAAACCGGGACAAGTTATCAATTACGTAATAAAACATTCCAAGTTAATGGGAGATTCGATATACAATAATCAATGAATAACATTTTTACTCAATTTAATCAAAGCTATCACACATGACGGTTCAGTTCATGGGAGGGTATATGGTAATTACTCCAAAAATTAATGACCATAAAAACTTACTAGGTGAAAAAGCACTGGAGAGATGTTGATATCATAAAATTATATCAGAAACGCCATCCTTCGAAGTAATGCAGTTTCTGAGAAAAATGTATTTTTTCACCAAGCAATTTGAATCTAAATAAGGCTTCAGACATGAAGCCAGTACTTCTTAGGCAACTGAAAGCTCAAAGTAACAAGGCTGTTTTTAATAGATGTTTCTGTCCCCCTTCTTTTAAATTTCTTTTTTGCGTGTACATTTTTGCATCGGGTATAAATGTAGTTTGGTTTTACCCTTACACCGATGTATATTAAGCACCGTTGACTCAGTTCTTTCCCGAGTGCTGTTAAATGGTGTTTTTCTTTCGTTATTTTCTTACAATTTCGCAGGCTCCTTATCTTACGCATATGTTGGGATACACCAAGGGATGATACTGGTCTTTGACAGTTACAAAGAGCATATACCCTGCATTTAATATAATTTCATGTCTTATTATGCGAGAAGCACACAGTTATGGTGAAAGTATTAAGCGCTTGGATGCTCGAAGTTGACACAGACTGTTAGCTTTCCGATTATCGCACGAACCCCTTTACTGCAAGTCTGCCCATCGATTATTAAAACTTCACTGTTTCATCATTAATAGCCAGACAGAGCTGTAATGCTTCTTGGCCTTCCAGAACGAGGTATCCCAAATAATTTGCTGACATAACGATCCTTAATGATTATGTTTATTGGATTAGCGCTTGATACAGGCGTGCACACCTCGTGTCGAACAGCACTGCCGAATGCAATTAACAGAAGTACACATTCTTATGGCTCAGTATACATTTTATGTAAAATGAAACCATAATCATACTGTAAAGAGTTAATGGTTTCTCACAATGTAATTATTGAATCGGATAGCCTGCATGATTAAACATCGTCGACGGAAATGATGACAACATATTTATGCAGAATATAATCGTGAGAAATGCCTTCTTCCTCGGGTATCATAAATAAGGCTGATGAGCAAACAACATGTCACAATACATTAAAAAAATGTGTCACATTTTCTTACTCAGTTTTCCGAGCACCTAATATTTCACTGATAATTCTCACAGATGTTTGTTTTTCCAACCAACGTTTCTAGTTATGCATCCCGTGTGATGTTCGCCATATGACATTGAAACTCAATACCAGTACTATTTATGTGATCTATAAATTATCAAATGTTGACATTGGGCTACGAAGTAATTAATTACCTGAGCGAACAGTATCTGCATTCTGGGCGGGGGGGGGGGGGGGGTTCCCGTATCATTTTGAAAATTAAGTGCTAGGGCCGGCGTATAGTCGGTAGCACAATGATAATCGTCGAATGCTGATGAGCGCTAACCGCAGAGTCTTCAGCGACTAGACGTTAATACTTCTATGATATAGCTAACCTGGGTCCAGTTCCATGGCTCTGCTTACTGCGGAATTCTGTGCTTACAGCCCATATATTTATGTACTTCACAGCGTGCCGCACACTCTAAAAACTCCCGTGTCAAAAGCGATCCGGAGTCCGCATCCCATGGGGTCCGACCAGTTCTCCGGTCAGGCTGACCCGGAAAGCTGTTAAAACAAACGAATTTTACCTCAGATTTGGCGTCATTTTTGGTCAACTTCTGGGTCATTTTGAAACAGTTTCCGGGTCAAACTGATCCAGAAGTGGATCAGGCACCACGGGACCCGGAAGTTTTTAGAGTGTAAGCACAGATTTCTGCGGTAAGCAGAGCCATGAAAATTAGCCCTATCGGTTTGTCAGTGCGTCACACGCGTGTCAGCTGCACGCGCACGTGTCAGGCTAACTGAGTCCGGCTCCAAAGCTGGCAGAAGATCGTTTGTAATTTTACCTCAAACCACCCATTTCATTGTACACTTGCATTTCCTATGACAGCAACTTCTGACTCTGCGAGTATTTGAAGACCGTTAAAGGCCACGTTCAATTATTATAAAACAAGCTCAACGTAACTCCTTTGGGCTTCTCGGTAATCGGTGGAGCCAGTTTGTGTGAAGTGGGCGTGGCTCATAGTGGAATTACAACACACTTACCAACAGGGCCCTGTCTCATAGCGCTGCCTAAACAGCAAATAATGTTTAAAAAAAAATTCTGCTTAGCATATATGACCAGGATACCAGTCACAAATCGAACTATGTGGAATGGAAATTTCGCTGGTTTCCTTTTGCTGGTAAGCATATTTTTGTTGTGCTTTGCTACTTTTTGTGCTTAAGTAGGTCGGTGAAAGTTTGCTCAGGATAGGCCTAAACAAAGAAACACACAAACACCCCCACCAAAAAACCCACAAAAAAAACCAAAAAAAAAAACCAAACAAACAAACAAACAAACAAACAAACAAACACCCCAACAAACAAACAAACAATCAAACAAACAAACAAACACCCAACACCCCAACATCCCAACAGACAAACAAACAAACGCAAAACAGTCGCCTCCAAAATTAAAAAAATAGTTTCGTAATAACAATAATGATCATTGCACCGTTATTTCTTGGATTGCTGATTTTGCAGGAAAAAAGAAAAAAAAAAAGGTTGAGAATGACCCACAGTTAGGCCTACTACCCACAAACAATATTTGAAATGAGACACTTCGTACATCGTCACCGCATTCAGCTCTTTGCTTCTGATGTAATGAGTTGCTTTACCATTTATTAGATTGATTGATTTGATTGGTGGGCATTAGGTTGTGATGAATTGCCACAGGCTGCAATGTAAGAAATCAAGCATTATTACTTCCCACGCACGAGACCGTTGTCTTTCCAATAACCGAGTTGAGAAACAGCATTATAATGAAACTACTAGGCTTAAATCATGCGTGTTGGGGTACGATTGATCGACGCACAGATGATGGTGTTATTGGGTTACGCGGTTTTGTTCTAGTTTAGTTTTATTTTATGCAACGCCTGCCTCGTCATCATGCCATATGCCACCCCAAGTGTTGTCATAATGTAGGCCTTGCTTTACTTGATTTATCCGGAAGCCATCTCAATAAAAGTATAACAGTTTCATTAATTAGTTTATATATATGAAAGCCTTTGTAAACCGAATTGAAAAGGCGAGTTTTTAGAGAGTGGCGCGGTGTTAATTGTAATAAATATAATTGTAAGAGACCAATGTAGAATGTGATGTCAAAATGGTGGAGGTATAAATTGTCCTGGATAAATATTTTCTCCTGTGAATTTTTATCTGTATGGATATGGTAAGAACTGGTAATTATATATTAGTGTGACGGTTTAAAAAAAATTTGTTTAAATAAAATAAAAAATATTCATCTAGCCTACACTTGATTACAAACGAACGGCGTTACTGGAAAAGAACACAATCAATCCGAATTGCGTTTGATGCAATCACAAATGCAAGGTCCGGTTTTGGCCAATTTGAACCAAAAATTTAGATTCCATTATTTTAAATAGGTATTTCTATAGACTTGTGAAAGTTATAAGCTTCCACTGAAGGTATTGTATGAACCAAATCCATGAATATTATTAAGTAGTAGTTAAATAAAAAGTAAATATGAAGTATTATTGACATCGCGTCATTAAATCACGTCCATGTACAAACAGTTTTGCATGTGACTTTAATTGTGTGCACATTTCGTGGCATTATGCAGTAGTATACATGTTTTTTCGTTTTCTAACAGTATTATCAACTTTTCATTCTGCCTTGCAAAGTTCACTGTCAACAAATAAATAAATAAATCAATACAAAATGAAAGAAAGTGTATTCTGCCAATCAAATGCACAACTAACCAACCGGGGCACGTCATGTCTGTGACGTAGGTGCCCTTTCCATTGTAAGGAAACCTTTTGCAGAAGCCCATTATTCTATGTGTTTGTTAAATTGATTACTTAATTAATTTCTTTATTATTATTGCTGTAATTTTTTTAAAGATTTTATTACCGGTATTATCATTTTATTTAAATTTGTTTATACATTATTATTCTATACATTTTTATTTTAACGTTTATAAAAGTAAGAAAAGTGACTATGAAGAAGGTCTGTTGAGTCGAGCCTCTTCCTTCAGCTTCTTCTAATCCAATTTTCTAAATTACACGTACATGGTGTGTACATGGTTTACAGAGAACACTGGCGACACTGTACCGGCAAATGGTGGGACCTCGACGCAGAAGTCAAAAAGACACAGTTCCCGAAGGGCTTACAATCTTCAAGACAAATAGGCTTAAATGCGTTATTGGCCAAATTCTATCCAATTTTAGCGTGATGCAAACAATTTTAGTGCGGTATGTCATCTGTTGGCATAGTCTTGCAGTCGCTCTCGTCAAGGACTCTGCCACGGTATACTCCTGCCCGGTTTCCTGACTCCTAAGTAGAAAGCACTTACGGTCGTTGTGACCATTTGATGGGGGCAAACAGGATTTACCATTTCAAGATGTCAAAACACGGTAAACTCCTTAAAGACGTGCTGCCGGGTAAGATGCGTCCACTTATAGAAATAATTCAGCCGTATATTAATTAACAAAGAGTGTACTAATTAGATCGAGCACTGATTTGTGTCTGAATTATTATTATTTTTGTTTACATCAAAAAGTTTTCGAAGCGTAGTGACAAGTCACTAGAGAACTTGAGGAGCTGCTTTCGTATGTACTGGCATGTTTGATTAACTTACTAACCTATATTACCATGGTGTCATACAAAAAAACAGGTAAGATTAAGTTTCAGCCGTAAATGCAAAGTTCCAGATCTAAAGTTTCAAGTTCCTGATCCAAAGTTTCAAGTTTCATAGCAGGGCCTTTACGGATTACCTCGCTGGATTATTCCATGTTTCTTTCATGTATAGGCTAAGACCATGAAGCTGTTTCTTTATTTAGAACTTTGCTGTCGTGGGCGCCTTTTCTGTGAACATTGAATAAGTCTGAGTTGCGGAACATTGTCACCTAGCTCACAAAAAAGAGCAACAGAGTGCATTCCAGGGCATGCACTGATGCAAGATAGTACACTTGTCTTCCTGTGAGAAATTGATCATTTTGAATCTCAATTACAACAATATACCAGCATTTCGTAAACAAGAGCAGCTGGAAAAAGTTTTGTGATTTTCCCCTTTCGTTATAAATCAAAAGCTAATGAAAATCTTCAGCTGCTAATTGAATAAAAATTCCCTCACCCATTTCTTCGATGTATGACTGGCCCCGTAGTAATTGCAGGATCTGTTGCCCCTTTTTTAAATATCATGATGTCAATAATGGTCGATTTGTCGGAAAATATACCAAGGCTGAATGCTAAGTTCTCATTGGTAGTAAAATATCTACATTTTGACTGAGCTATTGGTAATATCGGACAGTTAAAAAGTGGAATTGATTATTTAGAATACGTAGTTCTTAAATATTAATTATTTAACAATTCCTAGTTCGGACAATTTCAGTTGGTCCATACGTGGTGAAGCTAAACTAAATGCACGTGATGACTGCCCGATCAAACTGTCAGAAAGCAAATTAACCCAAATCATAAATTAGACTAATCTGAACACCGTGAAATCTATCATTTCTTGCTAATAATAAAAATCTGCACACACGAACGCTGCGAGCCCGTTTTTTTTTAAAACAAACACGGGGAGCGCACTTCGGAGAAAATAAGGCACGCCATTTTGTGACCTGCGAAAGAAAAACATCCCTGTAAAGCCCCTTTGAGTCACGCCAGGGTTATTATTTTCATAGAGAGCTCTCCAAACTCTCGCAGCGTTTTCATTTGGTGAGCCGTCACTACCCGAATGAAACGCCTATCAGTGGACGCCGGGGTCTTTTTCTTTCGATGACAGGTGCCTCAGGGTTCCGTGTTTGGCCCCGAAATTATAGCCGTCATCAACGGAAACGCCTCCATCACTGTCCGTTCTTTCGTATACGTGGGTGAGACACAAGGCAAGTTCCTCCGCTTCATCGAGCGCAGCATCCCTTTGTAATCTCACAAAAACAGGAGTCTCTCAAACACCTCGAGTCAAATTAAATAAGTAAGAGATATAAGCTATTCTGGATCCGATAGCTATAGCGAGACTATACATGACTGCTCACCACGAATGAATTAGCTCAGCACTTTAAAGGTTTTCCACTTACAGATGTCGCTCATCAACTCCAACGAATTTCACTACATACTCTTTTCGACAACATTGTTTTCCAAATATATTTTCCCCGAGCGTTTTACCCTCATGTTCTTAACTGCTTTATGTGTACCCGTTTAATGGAGCGGTTCTCTGTGGCAGGTTAAGATACAAACGCCTTTGAAGCTTCCCAAACGGCAATTTATCAAGGAGATCGGTGTTACAGATATTTCACGGTTCATCTCACTGTAAACATGGAAACAATCATTTGTTTTAACCGCCATTTGAGGCGTTGTTAACCCACTTTAATCTTAAAACTTCCAGCTCAGAATCGACCTGGATTTTGGGTAGCCGAACATCTGACGTCACACTTCGAGGCTCGTGAACAACGCCAGATACCAGCCAGACCGGATGTTGCCAAACGTACCTTTGACCTAGCATTCATTTCGCACGGACACTCGCAGAACAAAACAACGCTACGTGATGTATCCAATGAAATCATTGGGCCTTAAGACCAGTACCTGTCTTTATCCTTGCGGATAAAGACAGGGGACCAGACTAAATGTTGGGTCCATGGGTCCTGACTCATTTCTGGCCAGGGTGACACGGAAACTTGGTTTAAAACCGGGACCATGATTCGGGTTCTGCGTCATGTTGACCCAGTTCCGGGAAAGTCTGGCACGAATTCCGGGTCATACTGACGAAGCAACGGCCCGGTTCAATTCTGACTCGTGAGTTTTTAGAGCGTACTCTTAACGGTGTAGTGATGATAGAGCCAAAAGGAAACCTGAAATTCTGGTCTTCTGGAACCTCAAGCAGATATCCAAGTTGAGGATTAAAAAAAATGTGCCAAAATCCTCAAGACCACTGAAGAATATGATCACAATGTTTCACCATACATTCTCAAAACTCCCCGGGCTAAAACTCAAAAATGAAGAAAGTCTGGTTACGCTCCTGCCCAAACTAAAACAGTTGCCCTCGACAAACCCTTCGTGATAGATTTAGCTTGCAGCTTTGAAAAATAACTTAATAAACTCACAGCAGCTCACACAATGACGGTGTTAAAATCAACATGGCTACCAGTATCAGTTTGATGTCAGGGGATCAAGGCGGAATTCAAATGCGAGGATTACAGAGCAATCGCGTACAACGTGTTGTAAAATAAGAACTTACGATCGATAAATCAAATACGGGATTCATCTCCCGAAGCTGGCCTTTATAAAAGTGACCATACTCCCCCTTCCCGGTGTGACATTTTACGGTCATTCTTTGACACGTTGCCGTGTCGGATTCTACTTGGTAGAATGGGGCGAACATGCGTCGACACCGCGGTGCGTCATTAGTATCTGACGGTGCAAGTGTCTGTTTTTGTTTTTTTGTTTTTTTCTTCGACTGGGATTATGTCCGCGTGCAACAACTTGAGATGTGCGATCTGCACAGGCGGTGACAAATTGCACTCTGCATTATTAACGAGCTTTTTGGATGTTTTCCTCCGGATTGTTGCGGTTCATGACCTCGCAAAACCACAATCAAGACTCTTTTGTAGATAAGCTTCAGGAGTAAGCTAAATAAAGTACAGTATTGGTAGCAATGTAAATTACAATATCTGAGTGACAATCATTTTATTAAAGCCCCTAGTTGAACAAAGTCGCAAACGCCTAGAAAGTTTGCCCCTTGTAAACCATAAACTTATTGCATTAACAGACTTAAAACTCGACACGTTGAACAGCTTTTCAATTTACTAACAGTTCATTTGAAATCTAGAATACTGGATGTTCTCTTCTTACGAAAACAACCCTCCAAGTTTGTGCCACTTTGAGTCAAAGGCTGTTTTTGATGTGCACAAAATCGCTCACAATACAGAAACCGTTTTCATTGTTTCTCCCTCAAACATAACCATCAAACTCGATGCGGTTGATACTGTGGGGGATATCTCCTTCACATTGAGGAAAGGAGTTCCCTGCATCTCCCGGGATTTGCGCCGGTGCGAGATTTGATTCGTAAGACGTTTAAATAATCTCTGAGTTAAACGTTTAATGGTTAAGAACCGTAGAACTAAACGCATGTTTAAAGACCACAGAGTTAACCTGTATATTATAACCAGTGTCCGGTTTTAGGGCTAGTTAACTTAGGTATAAAAGGTAAACGGTGATGCGAACAGTGGCGTAAACCAAACATTTTCATTTTTGGGAGCAAACGGAGGCAAATACATAATTTAGAGCATAACGAACCATTCTTTTGTGCATTTTCCCTAGCTCATTCTGGGAGAGGGCAAGGAGGGGGTGAGTTCTGAGCGAACGAGGGAGGGTGTTCAAGCCCCCGCCCCCTCTGGCATGCCACTTGATGTGAAGTCAGTGTAATAAATATAAGAGTAAGACATAACATAATCTTGCGTCCCAGTGACTGTCTGCTAGCAATGAAAAAGCTGTCACCCGTGATACACTTTACAAGGTGTCCGTAACGGAATCCATTAACCATCACCGAAGGTCATAACCGTACTGTAAATAGTAAATAAGTTTTTAATTACATCACTGGCGGTAATGGCATATTATAACGATAGAGGTAGTTTTCTAATGTGGACTGAACTGTCCGAAGTCACTCTGCACGAGGTTTCCGTTCAGTCTCGGGGTACGGGCAACTCGATGGATAGGACATAAGGAATGTTCCATCGGGGTTAACTTTCCACCATCCAAAAGAAACGTAACAGACATATATTGATAATTTAAAACGGCATCGAGTTAGACCTAAGAAAGAAAAGGTTTTATGTAAAACATCTCCAACCCTTGTGATCGATGACTACGTTTTGAGTTGTTTAAGTGGAGAGGGTTTGTATTGACTGAAAGGCCCGTTCGATTGTTTTAATCCTATATGAATGTAGTTAAAAATATAAAAAATACAAACTTAGTGAAAATTTCATTTCAAAAGGTGCTATCGTTTTTGAGATTTCGCCGAAAATCTGAAGCGGATATATATCCACGCAGGATAAATACACGTAATTGAAATACACTATTTGAGAAACGTTCCATACAGAAACGTTTCTCAGATTGTGATTTGTTGAATCCCGTTTCTCTAAAACCACAATTCTTACGGGGAATCGGTTCTCAAAATGTTTTACATTATCAACAACTGCAGTGCTTCTTACCAAGTAAATTGTTATGGTCATTAATTTTTGGAGTAATAATCAAAGGTATACCCTTACTTTAAATCGAAACTTGGATCTATTAAAAACCTTTTAAAAACCACCGTATGCAAGTTATTGTTACGTTTGCAATTAAGTAAATACACGCGTATGCTAGTACGTGTATTGATGAAAGAGACACCACTACTGTGTTCTTGATACACGGTCGTGACTTCAGCTGTAGGCATTTTCCTGACTTACTTTTCATCCAATTCGCAGACTCATCCATAACCTTGAGTACTTTATCTGACGTCACGATAGCGGTACACATCCATTCAAATTTTGCTCGATCAATGCGCCATAATGACTGTAGATTTGCGGTCGCCTTCCCGATGTCAAATTCACGACATGCTGCTATACATTTTTATACAACATTCAATCAAGACCGGCTACACTTTCATTGAGATAACCAAACCACGCGAAAGGAGTCCAAATCAGTTGTGAAATGATATCTTAGGCAAAACCTTTCCATGGAATCATTATATTTTGCACTTTTTTTGTGGTCGGTGCCTACGTGGAACAAATTTTCTTGGTTCGTTGACGTTGGTGAGTATAAAAAAACAGGCAGGTTTCTTACCTTTCATTATTAAGTCATCAATCAACGATTGGAACCGCGGTACAAAAAGTTGCGTGCTGCATCGAAATTAACTCTTGCTTTATGCATACATGTATTAACATTTAATGACAGCGTGTACGGAGCCCATGAGCAAGCCCCGAACAACACGAGGGACGAGCTATCATTCATGTATATCCGGCGTCGTTAAAAAATAATCGTTCAGAACTTAGCTTAAGGTTATAGCTGATTAGCGTACTTAGTGTGTGCAAGGCAAGCTTTATGAAAGTATTAGCTTCAGAAAATACTAATACAAAAATGAAGACATTATAGACGAAGTTTGTGAGTGTGTTTCATAAATTTGTAATATCTGAAAAGCAAGGTTTCTTTTCTGTAAAGTTTTAATGTAAAACTTTAAAAAAAAGAAAAAAGAAGGAAAAAAGAAAGAAAAAAGTGGGTTTATTCTCGAAATTAAAAGTAAAAAGCTGTTGAAGGTATTATGCAGGATTGGTACGAATAAAAACATCACTGTTTGAGCTGACTGATTATGAAGTTCATACTAGAACCCTTTTTCTGTGAAATTTTTGTCTCTGAAATGAAGTCATTTCGGCAAACTATATCTGAAAACCTAAAAAACGCAACATTTGATTCTGGTTGTTGCAGCCAAAATTAAGGACAATTTTTTATTTTGTTCACATGCTGATTGTGCATGGTTTTTTCACCATTTTCTTCTGACTCCCATAACGTATTGAGCCCATACTTTCATTTTTTAATTTTTTTATTTAATGTATCTGATTGATCACAAAACACATAAACACTGCGACTATTTTGGCAGCTCAACCAATCATAATTCCTTTTAGAGACGTTTAAACTAAGTTGCGATGGTGTCATGTTGTTGCGTTTAGCCTACAAAATCTGAAACCACTTCTTTCCAGTTTGCGAATTTACTGACATATGACGCCAGTTTGAATTGTAACGGTCAACACATTTCGGTTGGTTATTTTGGTCTGCGACAACCTGTCAGATTAATATAAGGACATTATATTCTTTTTTTGATGCAAATTAAATCTATGCATTAAAGGGCAATGAAGTAAAATGTTCACAAGGCGCAAGCTTCCACCTCATTATCAGGCAACACGAGAGGGCTTCGAACGCTATAATAGTCATATTCTCCCATATCGATTTCCGCATGATGAGGCAATTTAGGTTGTGATGGATAAACTTTGGATTCATTTCTCCTTGGCTTCTGGACGTGTCTCATTTGGGGGGAGATATCGAAGCAGGTGAGTGCTCCATCACACGGCCCTGACTTCCTACGGGTGAGGCTCGAGCAGCACGTAATTAACCCACAGTACGCCGACCCTCTCACCCACCCTTCCCAGTTGTCTTGCCATGGTCAATCAACATCCGCCACTGTTCTTTAATCACGCCAGTTTTCATGTCATTAAACATGGCCCGGTCGCCTCTGTCGATGCATTCCCCCCGGTTTTGCTTCCTGATGGAGAAACACAAAAAAGAATTTTTTTTTGGGGGGCAGCTATGCAATTTTATAAAAAGTGCAGGAAACTTTGGGTTCTGGACCCGAACTGGTCTGAGGAAATTTGCGTCGATCAATTCTTAACGATCTGTCTGTGTGAGCATTGCCTGTATGTCTATTTAGTTGTCCATTTTCCTGAGTACCTATTAAGTTTCTGTCTCAGTCTGCAACATGATGACGATCTGAAATCCTTCGTCCGTGAAATCAGAAGAGTTTACTTGTTTCAATCGAGTGCTCCCTCTCACTCGAGATTGAATTATCCCCGTTTTAGCCGGCGTGGCTTTTATGGAATAGTCGCCGTGAAGTCCTGCAGGGCTGGGACGGACGAGCCGCTGCTTAATACCCTGGCAAGTCAGACATTGCTGTCACGTCCCTCCCATTGTCCGGTACACGTTGATGGCTGACGTCACAGCAAATGGTGTACCTGACGTCATTGCTATCTGTGTTTCTGACGTCGTTGCCACATGTGGCTCTGATGTAATTGTTGTTCGCCTGGTTGACTTTTATTGTGTCATTACGGGGTGAAAGAAAATGTGTCATATTAATACGTGAATAACACGGTACCCGGCAGGTTCGCTGGTTTTCTGTGCTGACATTTTAGTTCAAACACACGAGGGATTAGAAGCAAACAAGATTGCAGGTAGCGTGGTACCGGAATTTTTTTTAATATTTTTTTTTTTAGTTGTCAACACGACTCTGGACTTTTTAATCACCCCTCTTTAATACAAAATGATGTATAGATCACATTCACGAAAGTAAACCCTAACTGATTATCTTTATGTTTAATTTTTCAGAATTCTAGAAGACTGAGTTTCATCATCAGTATAGATGGGGGAAAATATAAATATATAAAGTAATTGTCAATAATACCTTTGCATCTCCGTAGCATTAGCAGGTTTATGATTTAGTTATACTTATTCGATTTAATGTATGAGTCAAACCGCCTCGCTACTTAAAAACGGACTTCATCATGTTGTGGTCATGATGGTCTCAGTTTTCTCAGTGCGTTATGCAATCGGCCAGATTATCAAACATAAAGAACCTGACAAATTTCCATTCAGCCTCGGTTCCGGTTCCATCATGTTAAATAGAAGCGAAAGAACTTGTACTACAGGTAAAGTTCGAGTACCAAGTTTCTTTAAGCAGACTTCACTTTTCCTTTGACTTTAGGCATAGTTGACAATATTCCGTGGATGACATTTGCTGCACTGTCTTGCACATTATTTCGATATATCCTCATAGATGCCAAGCTATCCTCCGAGGAACAGAGAAGCAACCAATGGGTTTGAAGTAGTAGCCTCCCACTTGTGACGTCCTGCCAATCGGGATTAATAAAGATCTAACGCGACGACCTATGCAACCATTACCAGGGTTGCAGAAGTGCCCTAGTTTTTTTTTTACACAAGCCACGACCTCGGAGAGTCTTTAGTCGTGCTCTTCATTAATTCCTGGGATTTTTCATCTTCCCGGGAACTGCTTTCAATCCATCCAATGGTGTCACTTCTTAATCTTCACTCGCCGTTCTCGTTGAATTATACTCTCTGATACGTACGTCCCTCATGGTTGTTCAGCCAAACCGTTCTTGACGGGCGCATAAGATTTTCTTACATCCCCGAAGTGCTTCTTCCCAAATATGGGATACATTTTCAACCGATTTCCTACCGTGCTTTTTTTTTGTCACCTAGGAATCGGGTCGTTGACAAAAGATGACAATCGAGGCACCTGCACTAAAAACTTTTATCCTTAGTCTGCATTATGTTTATTTCTTTCTTATCAACTGTTTTGTTTTTTGCCACTGTAGTGCAGCATCAAGTTTACATTTTAATGTGATGTTAATGTTCGAGGTGTATAATTTATTCACCTCCAGCAAAGCAGCATCCACATTATTGACTGTAGCAGGCCTTAATCCAGAGGCAGCCATCTTGGATGTTAACCTTTCAAACCACAGATACGAAACCGAGGCTTAGCGCTCTGTCCGTATTTTAAACAGTGGCAATCACTGGTGAAATAAGCTTGTGCATCGGCGAAACGGACCAATTGTACAGAAATTTACTTTACACAAATGTATTATACGCTTTAAAAAAATTCCTGGGTCTGAATCTATCCGTATTTCGAGTCCCAGAGGGCCTGACCAACTCTTGGGTCAGACTGATGCGGAAACTGGTTCGAGAGTTGGATTTTAACTCGGTTTTTGCGTAAGTTTTGAACTGCTTCCGGGTCAATCCGGGTCAATGTTGCCCGGTATATATACTCAGCGTGTTCGAAGCACGTAGATACAAAAATCCAGGGACACTTCGGGCGGGAATCGATGCCGCAGCCTTCTGAGCTCTATAGAGTGGCAGTATCGACTACTAAACACCCGAGCTTGCGTATGATAAAGAATCGCTGCACGCATCCTTGCACTCAGGGAAATGAAAAAAACATGGCGGCAATGTGACAACATTGTAACTTTGTCTTCGGTGACTCATGTTCTTCGTGTGTAATGCGGCCATTTCTGAATCAGGTTCCTCGAGAGTGCTAAATGGCAGTTCTAACTACCATATCGTATTAGGGGAACATAGTTGTCCTTACAGCCTCGATTTGTTTTACTTTAAATTTGAATGGGATAAAAACCAAGATTGCTGATAAAGGTCTGTTGTTTAGAGGTCTTCACTGGATATCACTAAAAAGGAGGGTACGTTGATCAAAAAAGGCCTACAAAGGAGAATGGCAGTTTATTGTGGTTGGAAAAGCAGTCAAGAACAAAGGCAGTCAAGTGGCCAGTGCAGTATTTATGTTCATAATGCGTGGCTATGGTGCTAAACTGCTCTTGTTTGAGTTGAACGTGTGATATTTGCCAATTTCCGTTGGCTTTATCCGCTTGTACTTCGCCTCATTTCTTTTCAGCCACTTCTGTTATGTACAATTATTTTAGTTTTGACCTTTAATAAAAAATGTCTTGTGATACTCAACCAATATGTGCTTTAATGTGAAGATATAAAGAATGGAATTAAATCTTCCTGAAATATATCATCCCGAATTTAATCCCGATGCAGTGTCTCTCTGAATTCAACAATTGATTCTTAACAAGAATCTCAAACCATGCAAACCCCCTCCACGTCTTTGTCGCTCTTCTGATTTCAATCACTATTCTTATGCACAATTTTTTAGTACCGATCGTTAACAAGAATTTTGTTGTGTCATTCCAACAATATTGCGCCTCGATGTGTTGAATTGATTTCAATTGAATGGAACTAAAGCTTGCCGAAATAAATCAAGCCCCATTAATCCCGATGCAGGATCTCTCTACATTCAACAAATTGATTCTTAATAAGATCACTGGCTGTTAAAGCAATAACAAAACTTGAAAAGGAAAGTATTTGACATTTTCCTCTCCACCTGCGCAAATGTTTGTATTATGACCAGGGTGGTTGGGAAGGATTCCTGGAGGCACCTGCTCTGCCAAAACAAAAAGGAATCTGTAAGTTCATCTCCATTCTCCCATGAGGGATAACACATTGGGTTTTTGGAGGGGTAAAAGTATTTCCATTGTCCGTTTTTTTTTATTATAAATAAACACACCGCGCAAACAACCTGTGAAGCTTCGCCAAATAAGGGAACCACGTATGGTTTGAAAGCAACGTCAAACAGTATATTAGAGCCTATGTTTTGTCAGGAAGTCCGCCCACTTTCATTACCTTGGCGATTGATGCAAACGAAACGACGGTGATTTAGGGTTCTTCAAATGAAATGGTCTCGACGGTTAAGGACCAAGTCCAGACCAATTATTAGCTGGTACTTCTTAACGGAACGTAGTGTATAGGAAGCGCTTATGCGGCCCCTTACTGTACCCCGGGCTCTAAATGTAATCTGAACAAGTTGTAGACCCGAAAGTGTATAAATAAATATAGTCCCGTCCTATTTTTAGACCATGTCAGTCAAATGGCAACTGGTTCCAATTAACCAATCATCATTCATGTTACACCAAAAGACAATAGAAGAAAATAGTTAGCTTCAGGAAACCGTTTTATCCATGAAGCTGTACAACAAGCTTACGGTCACTGAAGTTGCGTGAATTATGATAACTTGTATGTTTCAGTCACTTACTGTATTGGCTTGTGAAGAAATGTTAAGTTGTTTAAATAAAAAAGGAAATTTTTCTCCAAAAACAAACAACTGATAACTTTTGTTAATTACAAAAGACCATAAAAGTGCACGATTAATAGAATTTGCGTGTAACGAAATCGAGATACTTCTGTTTTTGTACTAACATTTACGTGTGTAAAAATAAATCTGCCCGTACTGGGGGCTCTGAAAGCACCGGACAAAGCAATCAGCGCAATATTCATTTTATGTTATCAATGACTTTTCGAAATGAAACTTGTTATGACCCAAACATTCTGAACACGCTAGAGGCTTATAAAATAATCCACGCACTGGAAAAATAGGCCAACAAAAGGAGTCAGACAGACGTTCAAAAGTACAAGCAGCAATTATGTTCAATTACATTTAATAACAGTAAAACAGAAAAAAAAAAGCGATACAGAAATCCATTTGCCAGTTAAATTAATATAGCATAGTTGAACAGAATTAAGAACAGACACGGGGTGAATAGCTTTAGCAAGTATAAGGGTCTGGGACCCGCCATTAATTTTTTTCGACGAAGATTCAATCCAGCATGTTATACCTTGTAACACATAATATTAAAATTGCAAAAAAAAAAAAAAAATAGCTAGTGGCATGACGTTTCGATCCAAGCAAAGTCTTTCTCGAAGAATATCTGTGCTGAAAGGGCCAAAGCGTTAGGCCATTATCTATTTTTCGCATTTTTACCATAGGCCCTTTTGGCTGGCAAGCCGTTTGCCATAGCCAATTCTACTTTCTCATTGTTTACTGTCATTTAACATTGGCGTAGCTTGAACTTTACTTCACATTGGGTTCATATTATTTCGCAAGTTAGTTGTTTACTACCAGCAATATTCAATTCAGGAGACTTTTATCCGAAAGGTTTCTCTGTCCGTGCATAATATCAGTTAGTTGAAATTGATTTCCCCGGAAATGACCTGAGATGTATGGTCACGCGTAGCCTCCGTAGTTCATCGTGTTAGTTTCGATCGGACAAATTAAACTATATCGGGTTATCAAAAACCAATCAAATCATTCAGTTTTCAAATGGATATTTTCTTTCTCCATGGTCTTAAGTTAATTCAGCCTTTTTTTTATGGTGCTCTGTAATCTACATGTTTGTACTCCGTGACTTAAAACATCGGCATCACGCGAACATTTCTCGCATGGTTGATAATGAGGCTTGGCGAGGAGACGAATGAGACGGTAGGCAACTCCCATGCGACACTGGGAGTGTCATTAGCAGGGTAGACTTCCTCACGCCACCCACTCATCCCACGCTCACATGCCGTGCGCTCCGCAATGCGAACACGCTGGATGGTCTCGCAGCGGGACCAAGTCAAGTCTAGTCTAATTTGGCGGGAACTACTGTTTTCCTTATCGGATATAAATAATACACTTTGTTAATGGAATGCTCTCCGCGCTGCTGCCAGAATACACCGGGGTGAAATTAATTTTACAAGCAGTGGTTTTATCTTCTGAACGTGTTGGATGAGCAAGCAGCACTTTCGCGTCATTAAAAACCTTTAAAGAGGGGTTCTACGAATTCTATGTAGGCCTACTTTCAACCCTAAGCTTCCACAGTCGTCAAATCTTCGTTCAAGTACGGATGGCATGATTACCAGGAGTTAATGTGATCATGTTCTCCGTTTATCTCACATTTTCTCGAAGTATCACGTCTCTGTGTTATTATTTTTGTGTGAATGTTTACCCAAAGGACGCAGACAACAATGGTAATCGTCAAAGACCGGTATCTGAACTTTGTGTGACCCAACATTACATGGAATAACAAAACTGTGAAATTCTAAGCTCAATCTACAAGCCGCGTTATTATGTTTTCAGTGTTTTAAAATGTATAGTTTTTTACTCTCAAGATTAAAACAATAAATAAAACAAAAAATTACTCGTTTCTCTTTAGCAATAGTATTACAAGCTAAAAATATTGTTAAGAGAAGCTTTTTACCCTGTCAATCCTCATATCATATAAGTATAAATAGATATTCTAAATTATGTGAACACAATCTTCCAATCTTACCCAACCTCCAAACTGCTATTTGTTAACTTAACTTGAATTTTGACACAAACTAAATTTTTGGTTTGAGATGTAAGCGCAGACCTTATTTTTCTAAGAGTTTATCTCCGTCTCACTTCTCTGCCTTCACATTGATCTTACTTCACTTCTTTGAATGTAATAATACACTACCTTTAATTTAGTGTGAAAGACGCCCTCTTTCGAATCTTTCTCATCAATCATTAATTTGTTCTTTTCAGTCCTTTTCGAAACCATCTCTTCGGCTTAGGCCATATCCAAGTTAGCGGCTACAGCTACGGCTACGACTGTCGCTAAGAGTGTTGCCAAGGACGTCCTATGCTTGAACGCTTGATCACAAGGTGATCCAGCTCTAGCCGCAGCCGTAGCCGTAGCCGTAGTCGCCTCTTGCGACACAGCCTTAATCTCCGCCCGCCTCTTGAAACACCGAAACGAAATCGCACGTCTTCAAAATAACTAAGAGAGCCTAGCTAAAGCCAGAGCCGTGCTTTCGAAAAGAGACCCAGTCTTGGAATTCCAGTTTGGTGGTTAGTGTTCGGCTAAAAAAAAAAAAAAAAAAAAAAAAAAAACCTAAATACGGATCTTAAAATCCGTGTTTCAATGCAAGGCTTAAAGGTGTAATAGTCTGGCCCCTTTTGAAAAATTGTGTTAGAAATGGTACAGATAAGAAGAGAAATACGAGTGGCAGACGCCTATAAGGCTAGACCCCCAGGGAAAGAGCTCAAATGTTGTGATGTTTAATGGAAGAAATAAACCTATTACTATTATCTTTTGCTTCCGAGGTCAGCGCTGTTGTTTCAGCATGTACCAAAAAATCAACTTGTTTCGGTTCTCTCCAAGGATTACTCAACTTAAACTCTTATCAATGCATGACCCATATCTACAATTATTAATAACTTTCCTACCGAAGACTTTACATTTTCCTGGCCTACTACTGTCCCTCCCTGGGCGACTTCCAGTCTTCTTAGCAGTTGAAGACGATCTCTTTCTCATCAATAATTTAATCAAAGTTTCGACCAAAGTTGAGTATAACACCATAATGCTTTGATGCGACTGCACAATGTAATTGGAGCGTGAATGTTCGTACTGTTTCTCGACATCCGGAGCCCGTATACACGGTTAAATTCAAACCGGGGAGCCGGCACGTGGTTTTAACGCCAGTTTTGTTAGATCCAATGCTTGGCACACATTTTTGGGTCAGCACAATATTTACGTTGTCTTGCTAACAAAAGTGACCCGGTAAAGGAACAAATGGTAGAATACTAAAAAAAAAAAAGACATAAAGAGGTAATACATAATACAAAAAGTACCTCGTAGAAAACTTGTATTAACACACGATGGGTGAGAAGTGGCACCACTACCTCCAGACAGGGTAGTTGAAAATGAGAAATGTTGCCTGCCCTAGAAGGGTCCCTGAAAACACTGACAGTTCAAGGAAACTGTATTATTCTCCCGCCGGTGTGTACGTAGTGATTTACAGTATTTGACTTAAAGCCACTTTTAATTGTGTAACGGGAACCACAGACTGAGATGGGATGTAATTTTCCGCTTGAGACCAGTGCCAACACTCCATTAAAGCGACCAGGGAAAGCAACGAACAGAGTATGGGGTGGAGGGGAGAGGGACTCGTAGTCCAGGTCAATTTACAGAGTCAGAATTGATCAGGACAATGGGTTGTTTTGACTGAGAAGTTGGTCTCCCCGAACCAGACTCTAGTCAGGGTCCATTGTGAACCAAGACCGATAAGGGTGTGTAAGAACTTAATTTTCTTCGATTAGTAATTGTGCAAGACATCAATTAGAGATCATTGATAGAATTTGTATACTTGTACAGTCCCCTGCAAAAATGTGAGGGAATTTAACAAAAGGGATCCGGGGTTTTGATGACAGAGCGAGGACGTCCTCGATTCACTTTCGTGTGCAAAACCAATGGAGACGTCGTTAAAAACAAACAATGGGAGAACAAAGAAAAGTCCTCGATTTACGGGATTCACAAATATTCTATGTGTGTGTGGGTGTGGGGGTGGGGCTGATATGACGCACGGTCCCTTCGCTCTTCATTGACGTCACAGCAACATAGACCCTAAATCCCAGACGTTTAATGGTTCTTTTTGCAGCATGCGACGGACAATTTGTTTCATGAGCCCATTTTGTCGTCCGAAGGTTTCCCCAGGGGTCAATCTTTGGCCCTCTTTTGTCATTACCATCATAAAGACATCGCCTCCTTGTCGCGCATTTTTGCCTCGGCGTACGTGAGCTAAAACCCAAACGAAACACGCACACAATGGACCCAGAGTGCTCGGTGAGATTTCCCGACAGTTCTCAGAACGTGGACACGGACAATAATTCTATCATTAAAATTCCTGCCTCTCCCGCTCAGAAAATGTCGTTGAATGATTATGAAAAATAAAACCTCGATGTAGAACTTCAACGTAGTAGATTTTGTTACCCAATATTGGAACTTTGTATGTATTCAAGGCTGATTGTCTTGCTCTGGCGACGGTGATCCTTTAAAGAAGATTGCCTCAACTGAATCTGAGAACATAATTTCAGTGTAGTTGACATCAACACCATTGCAGTCTTGATCGTAATGGTTTGTCATAATTTATATAGTTTTTGTTTTGTTTTACGGCACAATCTTCGTGCTAGACATTATAGTTGTTAAAATAATGAATTTTAAACGATAGATCAACAACAAAAGCTGCCTTGGTGAAATTTGAACCTGACAAAATACAGTTTTAAAAAAAGTGTCATATGTCGACTTTTATGAGCGTCATATCAAAAACTTGACACCCCTTTTTATGATTATAATTTGTAACAGTTTCTTGAAAACTAAAAATAACTTGGGCCTACACCTGAACAATTATATTAAGCAAGGCCCTGCATTGAAATTAAACTCAGAGGAGAAGCCAGTGGCAAGTATCAAAGCAACAAGGAACAATTTGGCAGAGTTTCAAATACACAATCAAAGAGTAGGCTTACTTACGGAGCCTTGTAAGAGAACATGCGAGCGGAATTTTATTTTTCTCTCGTTGTCATGACGGGTGCTCCGTGCCTGTCTTGATATGGTTCCTGAGTAAAAACTAATGGAATTATTAGTTTAAAAAAAAAAATAAAAAAATAGAGACTAGAAATGTGTAAAGCGAAATAGCTTTTTAAAATGTTTACTGGTGTATTAGTGAGGGAGAGGAAGAGAGCAAACAGAAAAAAAGCAAGTGATGGACAGTGAAGGAGACAAAGGGGAGGGAGTTGGAAGGAATTGAAGGGGCTTTAAGCACCAGAGGTTGGAAACACAAAAGACAAAATCAAAAGTAGGGAGAAGTAATTAGTGATTGAGGCAGACTGAAAATGGGGTATATCTATGGGAAAAGGAGAAGGCAGAGACAGAAATGTGTTAGTCATTGCCTTCTTAGATGTTCAGACCATGGTGGGTTGAATGGTTTGGAGGTGCCTTATCCACAGTTTCTCCCTACTCAGACGAACAGTCTCTCTGTGGTTACATATTGCCATCTTGCCCTATAAAATCATGTCAGAAATGTAGTGATTAGGTAGATTGAGGTGATGTCCTACGGGTGTATCCAATTTTGGGGTCTTGATTGTGGACGCCTCTCGAGTGTAGTTCTTGTTTCACCTATATACTGAACACCACAAAGATAGGTATGAGATAGATGGGATGATTACCATTAAGTGACAATTACAGAGTACAAGCATTTTACCAATTACCAATGTTAAGGTCGATTGCCAGTGATAATTGTTGGGCACATGTATTTACCAATTATCAACGCTAAGTTTGATTATAACCAGCACCGTCTGAAGGTCGCATGGTTATTTATTGAAGGACTTTATTAGTAATTTCACAGCCGTGCAGTTTCGTATTGAATTATTCATAGGAGCCTTTTAAAATGTACATTACGTTTGATGTAATGTGATGTGACAATATTCATGTAAAGTACCTGGCTTGCCCGCATCTGCGTCTCTAAATTAGCAAAAGACTTCCGGGCCTTTCACATTATGTTTTTCCCTTCTTTTCCTCCGTTTCTCTTTCTCCCCTATATTCGTGTTATTAATAAACCTTTTAGGATCCCCCCACTGTTCCTTGGGGTAAGTTCCCCAGCTGTTCGTGGTCAGAACTTAATTTTCTTTTAGTTAAACCTTTTTACTGGGTATACAATTTGGACGTTTGTTACATTTTGTGTTATCTACATCTACAACAAAAACAATGTTAGCAACTTTAAACAACACCGAGATCGACAAAGCTGACGACGACGACAACAACGGTGGCGGCGTTGGCTGCAGCAGCAGCAGCAGCAGAAGCAGCAGCAGAACACATCGCCGTAGCAAGGACTTTTTTCTGTGGTAAAAACATAAAACAACAGTTTTGCAAGAGAGGACCGTACTTTGAGATCACATCCTGAATTTGTCTTCCGTTTTAGCCTAAAAAATGATAAATATCTGCAGCTTATTCTCGTCAGGATTGTTGGAACACTTCTACACGGATCAGTACCTCCGAGGCCTCGCGTCACTGTTGAGAGCTCAGACTTCTTCTCTGTACGAAATGTTTGATGAGGAAGAAAGTGGAACCCTCAATAAACACTGTCCAGGGTGTAGACATGTGTTGTGGTTTTTTTTTTAGTTATGCAAGCACATATGAACAAAATTATTGGCTCACATCGCATGTCGTGGATAAAATCGGTAATTAGCCAAATGTAATAGCCGCTGTTTTATAAATTGCAATTGAACATTTCAAACGTATTTTTTCCTCGTATTTTTAGGTTCACTTTCAAATAGGTTCACTTTAAAATACGAATCAACATTCGTGTACCAACATGAATTCATTTCATTTAAAACGTTTTTGGTTGAGGGGACATGCAGACGATTATAACTTGTGAAAATGCGCGGGAATACTGGCGCGTTTTCGCCCTTCGAAGGTGCTCAAGATACATGCCTCGCGCCTGTCAAACTTTTCAATTTTCACAGCAGTGTGTAGACATTGTGTACAAAGTGCATAGGCTAAACGTTGATTGCAGTTTAAACAGCTGGTGGCAGACTGTTAAGGTATTCCTCCCGGAGTTTCAAATGATAACTGTCGACATTCTGTCCAGTGCAGGTAATTTTATTACATGCCTGTTCAGAAAAAAATTCCCCCAAGATGTTAAGCTTAAAAGCCCTCCATGTTTGGAGTAGGGATCAGCGACTGGATTTTACCCGAGATGGGCTTGATGGACGAAAAAAAAATATATATAATCGTCTAGAAATATCACAAGGGTCTTAAAAAAAGGTCTCCTTGTTCCGAGGTGTCCTAAATATCATGTGACTTTCATTACCACTGTATATATTCCCCTATTTGGGTAACGGTTGAACTTCTCGATCTTTTAATCCCCTTTTCTCGCGATAACTCAGGGGAATTGCACAGACCGTTCGCAAAATTGAGCCCTGGCGAAAAATCAATTGATTAAACCACGGCTGGCCTCGTTGGTGTTGACATTCGCTATTTACCCAGTCCGTCGACAGAAAATTCCCCAGCCAAAGTTTCTGAAATGCGACAGTCAAGTCATCACAGAGTGTCTTTTGCTTTTTGTTTTTTTATTATTCCTCGAACCGGGATGGAAGATTTGCCAGGTTTGCAAACTTGTCTCTTTTTATACGATACGTTCTTGTCATGGTGCCTTTGCCGTTTGTGTACCGCCCTCGTCTCTTGCCAGCCTCAAAGTCACCAGCCAATATCCGCCAAAGGATATTTGATTCATGGACACACAAGAACATCAAATCACAAGAGGCAAATTCATGACAGCTCGACTTTCTGGGCTGTATCACCCCGGGGGCTTTTAATTGAGAGCAGAGCGAACCCGTTTTTTCTCTTCTCCATATTATTTCTTTTTGGCCATCCTCAATTTTTTTTCTCTCTCTTCATCAGTTGTTTTCTAGGTTTTTTTTCGCCGTCTCCTTTTTGTGTGTGTGTGTCAGTTAATAAAACAGGTCATCTCAATTTGAGATGAATCCCAGTCGTAAATTTACAGGTAATTTTTAAAATGGAATATGACATGCCTTTCGGAGGGATTAACAGTTTTCACACAAAAAAGAAAGAAAAAGAAGAAGATGTTTTGTCTTGTCTCAAGTTTGTAGGTCTTTCCTTGCATATGATTAGCCTATTTTACTAAACGTGTTGAATCCTCCTCTGAAAAAACCCCATAAAAGTCACATCCGTGGAACTTTACTCTTGTGAAAGATTGACTCAATGATTCTTATTAAGATTAGTAATTAAGATCAACACTAAAGGTTGTTTATATACAGGATTAACAAGGATTAAAACATCATTGTTTTAATTTTAGTCTGAAAGCTTTACTGATTATGAAGTTCATACTGAAACCATTTTCTGTGAAATATTTCCCTCTGTATTGAAGTCCTATTCGGGATCCGGAAACCTGTATCTGAAAACCTAAAAAAAAAAAAAAAACACGTGGTTTTTCACTATTTTCTTTTGCCTCACACAACGGATCAACCCAAATTTTCACAGGTTTGTTATTTCATGTATATGATTGATCACACAAAACATGAACACTCTCTGCGACTATTTTGTCAGCTTTACCATTTCTGTAATATACCTTTTTAAAAGTCACAACAGTGGAGCCACTTGTGAAAAAGTCCGACTCAATAAATTCTCAATGATTCTAAGAATAGTTCAGTGAAAACATCAAGTTGAATGAATTTGACGTTTTGATTGCCTTCATCGGAACGAAATGTAAATGTCTGCCCACCAACCTGTCGCTGTTCACGTGACATAAAACAGTTGCTTCTCTGGTCACGAGGTGGCTCAATTTGCACTGAAAATGTATGTGTGTTATTACTTTTGATTAGATATTTTTGACATTGATATCTATTCATCACTGCAGTTGTGAATGAACTCAGCTGATGTACTAAATGTGTTCATGCTGCCAAAATGTGAAGATCAGTCGCCAAGGGGGGGGGGGATTCATCGTCTCTAATAGACGCCACAACATCATTTTGCTGACGCTTCGTGTCATCGTCGTTTCGATAGATTAATGGTCGCGCAAACTTTTGTTAGAATAACCCGACGCTGCGTCCTGTCCGAGCGTCCCCGTCGCGCCATAATTAAGATATCCACTCTCTTGAAATCTGAAATCGTCTTTTCTCAGCGCATTACCAATTATCCCTCCTCTCTCCTCCCCAGGTCTCATCTCTCATGATTCTCCTGCCCCCGCTCTTTTTTAAAACCCGTCGACCGATCATAGCTGTAGCACGGCCTCTATCAATCACTGACACATCCCATCCCCGATCGTTGTCAACAACTGTGGAACAATTTCATAATCTAGTCTGCTCTTCCTGTATTGATGTCTCCTTTAACGTTTCTCAGCTACAGTCACTGTTTGTTTAATTCTAAAAAGCTTAAAAATAAATGGTCTGGGGAATGCTTTTCCGCAAAATAAAAAGCACATTCTAGCCATTCATTTAATCATTGTTCACATTATCTATTTGAATACAAAATGTAACATTGAAACCACGTTAAATCACATTACCATTCAAGCAATCTGATACACTCTGTTGTCAATATTGGCAGGTTACCAGTAGGTTCTTTGATTATAATCCTAGACTTGGACGCTGGACACAGCGCGTTTGAGGTGGACTGTGCAAGTCACGCGCGTACTCGTTAACATAAAGACCCGTTAAAAGTGCGCAAGTTTGTTTCAACGTACGTTCGGACCAAAGTGGTCCCCAAAATGGTTAATTATAACGCGCGAGACTTAAACGGGTTTATAACGGGGTACGAGTCGCAACAATGTAAACTTAATAACTTGGCTGGTAATCCGTGTCTTCTTAGCATTGTATTTCTCTACTCAGCATTTGTGTGCTCACCAGCTCGATCAAACCATTGACTCAGAAGTAATTAACCATAACCGCACTAATTTGCAAAATTGTTTTTAAGATGGTATTCCCCTTTGTTCAATTGAAAAAAAAATAATATTAACCGTCTGCATCCGTTAACTGGCCCCTTACGTCGGCAAGGAAAATGATCATTCCTCCCGCAGCATCTTGGGCACTAATAAACCTGGGACCACGAATCTCCAAGTTGTTGAATTATTCAATCTTTTTTGGGTGCTCTATAGTTGGAACTGCGGATGATTCTATCATTTCTAATGGAATGAATCGTCACGGCAGACCAAATTTCATGTGACAAGATTGATTGGATTCTAGAAAAATCGTCATCACCATGACAATTCTCCATTTCAGTTTGTTGGGGATCCATAATTTGTCAACTTTGATTTTGTCTTTATAATACATGTCTTTACCTCACATTGTAGTTCGTCTTTCTTAGTTAAGATAGAGATTGTGGCCGTGACTGTACTACACAGCGGAGTATACTAAGGTAATTTTTTAGGGGACACATTTTTGTCTAGAGGGGAGGGGACACTGCTGTAGCTGGCAAATAAATTATAAATTCCATTTGCTCTTTAAAAAAAAGGATCCTGGTCTACGTAATGGCGGGTTCCAAATGGGGTGGCAGGGGGTGGGGGGGGGGGGGACATACTGACATCAATGGGGGGCGTGCGCCCCTCCTTAGTTACGCCACCGCTGTTTAAGTAAATCCTAGGGTTGGATCCCCGTGGTAATCATAGCAAATTGATAGTCGTATATATTAATTTTCCTAATGAAATTGCTGTCACAGACTCGGAAAGGCTGGGCTGCAGAGTATCCAAAAAATGCAAATTTACTTCCCCGATTGATCTACACTGATTACTGTGGAATCCTTCAGGGAATAGACCAGAAACTACGGAAGCCCCAAATTGCCACATAAAGGCAAGTTTCTATCGCGAGTTGCTATATAATACGGGAACTTGAAAAACTAAAGTCTGATTGTGACCCTTTAACACTTCTTTACTGAACTGAGTTATTGAAGATTGAAAGATAGGCTTAGACTTGGTCAAAAGCATTTCCGCATAACAATCCGTAAAACACTGATTTGGTTTGAATGTCGGTTTAATTTGTCAATGAGAAAGTGTTTGTGTTTCCACCGTTTTTTGAAATGCAAGTTCGCCCCAAACAATATTGCTTAAAGCTACTCTCGATGAGGGGCTACGAAAAGAAAACATTTAAGATGAAAATAGCCCAGGGAAGCAAACGGTACTTAAAACAGTTTAGAGTGTAGGATGGAGGGAAACATGCAACATGCAAGGAGTTCTAAAGAGATGCAAAAGAGATGAAATGGCTCTTTGTTTTAAATCTCGGCAAAGCGAGAGTGCATGGGTGAGAGAATCAAGCCGATAGCCCGGTTTCACGCTCAAACACCCTTATAGGTAGAACCAGGTCGGACACACTGATGGCACATTTACCATGAAAATATATGTGGAAAAGACATTGGCTGGCTATAGACCTACGGTGGGAAAGAGGTTGTAACGTTGACCCCAACCCTTCAGCAACAAGATTAACAGTACGTGTCTGCACTATATATCTAATGAAGATAAATGACAGGCAGAAGTCCCGGCCCAAATGTGACAACAGTACTCCATAGGGGAAATTGTATAGTTCTCTTATACAGGTAGAGAGTAGCGTTGGGCGGTAAGAACTTCCGATCTCGATAAAGACAACCAACTCGCATGGAAGCACTCTTTGCAATGCCTGTGATATATCTCTCCAACCTGACATTGTAGAGATGTCACAAGTCCAAGAAGCCAAAATTCTGATACCTGGCAAAGTCAAAATACCAAAATGGGTCCAACGCAAAATTTCAATGGCGTTGGCAGCTTCCTCTACATGGTTTCCTACCACGAGTTAGTGTGATTTCGATTAAAGCAAGATAAACCGTGGCGGACGGAACTGTCTTCTGTGACGTAAAGGAAGTCAATGCACACAGGGTCTAGTTTGCTAAGTGTCGAGGAATACAAAAAAGGGGGCATCCGGATGTTCCGACAGAGCGAGGACGTCCTTACTTCGTTTTATTCACGTAGAAAACCACAGGACGTCGCAAAAAAAATTGGTAACAATAATTCAATTGGGAACAAAGAGAAGTTATTGATTTACTCGGTTGACAAACTTGGGTGTGTTTGTAAAATTCCAATTACATTTCGCAATCGACATGCGTGCAAAGCGTGTACTGGTAGTACCATCACTGTGTGTGTCGGGTTTAAATTTCGTTTTCTTAACTGGAATGCAACGCCACCCAACTATGTAAATGAGTAGTTTTTTTTTCTTTCTTCGAAACGCGCCTCCGGAAATCAGATTGACGCTGATGATGAGGGTGACCGTTTCTTTTAATCGAGAAACCATTAGAGTGATAGTAAATCATGGGTGCGTGATCTTGACACACTTCGTTGTTAATTCTCATCAAACGATCGCAGCTGTTGTTGTCGTTCACTCGAGCCTGAACGTACATCAAGACCATTGTATACGATACGGTTCAAATATGTGCCTTTGCAAGGATGGTTTGCCTTTCCGTTTATCTTTCGCATTCCCAATGATTATTGTTAACACTTTCCTTTCATTTCGTAATCCTAAATTGCCCCCCCCCCTCCCTCCTCCTCCCGGAAACAACATCCTTACCAACTTCTCAAATATAAAACCTCTGGCGTAACTGTGCGTGGGTTGGAGTCCCGGTTGTGACATTTTTGTCCTTATGCAAGACTTTTAACCATGATTGCTTAGTCTTTCGGATGGAACGCAAAGCCGTATATATAGTGTTGTGTAATGCACGTAAAAGAACCCAGTGCACTTATCGTAAAGAGAAGGGGTTCGCCCAGCCGTTCCTGGCACATACCTTGCAGGATAAAGTCCAATAATGTTCAAGCGCCACGAGCGTCACTGAGTGACGGATTAGAGCACTATAAAGAAGCCACTTTTTATTAACCATGGTCATGTACTCCTCCCTCACTTGATGTCCGTGCCCCTTCCGGGGTACCCCACCCCATTTGAAATCTAGTCATATGACTTTAAAAATTACCATACTGAAGTAGTACATTTCAAAACCGCTTAAATAGTATGTTATTCAATATCTAACACAGTTTTTCGTCGACAGTTTTTCACGCAAATAAAGATTTTGTTCCCTCCCCCATCAGGTTATTTCATAAACAATAGTAAATGGCACAACGTGGACGCTGAAAAAGAGCAAACCAGTCTTTGCATAGATTACAATTTTTTTTAACAAAGAAAAATACAAATGCAATCTACAGTTTTGAATTGGCCAGGTTTTATGCCCCCCCCCCAGGAAAAAGGGTGCATTTTAAATTTACCTCATTTTGCTACTGTTTAAAACCCGACCTCTCTTATGCAATGTTAGGCTTCCATTTTTGTTCCCTTTGCACGTTTTACATTTTGACGTGTTGACGTGATTGCAATGATTATCATTGTAAGAATGTTTTAAAAAACCTCTTTCTGATGGATTAGGGTGTTTTTTTTTACCAAAGTTCGGAAGGAAACTGAAATTCATATCGATCTTTAGAAAAAAAAGAACACGAAAAATGGAATACTTGAATGGAACTTTAGTCATGTTCCAAAACGTCTGTTTATAATTTCCCCGATCACGTGTTGCACAGCCCCAAAGTCTTTCTCAGAGCGGCTGTATTAAAAACAAAAACAATATGTTCCCAACGTGAGGATATCGACCCTGGATGAGGTAACCGTTACGGACTTGCAGACTGCTTTAAAGGTGTACTGCATCAAATCCTGCAGGTGCAATAAAAGTGACCCTAAATCGGTCAACTGGAAACTACCCAACTGATAATTGTGGACAGTTCAGTGTCCCAGAAGGTGTGAACGTACAAAGACGTCATCACGCGTTTGCGTTCTTGGTTGACTCCGGACCACCTGAACCCACCAGCCCTCCGAGGCAAATGTCGCCACTCCCGTTCAGAGGAACTTGTATAATCAAGCAAATTAATAATGTATACATGGTTTAAGGGTTCGGGAAAGACCTATTTAGTATTGTTTTGGATGATGGTTGCAGGGTTTTGGTGCAGTGAGTGGGTTTCACTCTCTGCAGTAGATTCTTTTTTAACAACACGCCCCTGGCCATGCAGAAGACAGCCAGCTATTCCCCCCTCTCAGGGGATATCAGATTATAAGCAGTTCATGTCAAGTTCCTCTTTTGATATTACCCTCGGTGACCGGTCACTGATTTGACATCCGAGTCTTTCTAAACAAGATACGAGGACATTAACTATCTTAATTTTACTGTGACCATTTTTGTTTATAGATCAACTTCAAGACTACGTCATTTTAATCATAGCGCTGATCGGTAGAGGGATGATAAGTATGTGGCTCGCAAAAACTTGCTCTTGTGGACACGTATGAAAACTTGCAATTAATTGAAATAAATAACTCCCCCTTCAACAAATAATAAAACATTTAAAAAAATACAAATAAACAAATAAATCAAATAATAAATAAGCCTTTAAAATAAAATAAAAAATAAAAAAATACAATAAAATAGTGTAAATGAATAAAAAAATAAAAACTACAAATTTAAAAACATTTTTGAAAGTTTAAACAAAATTTATAATATTAATAATCAATACAAATAAACGTTAATAAAAAATATTAATAGTAATGAAAAACATATTTAATTTTGACAGCGTTTCAGATAATGCTATCAGTACTCATTTGACTGTGGTACTTTTTGATGCAATTAGACCTTCCCCAAACATAATGGTGAAGCTGTCTGTCTTATGTACACAGAAAGAGATGCAAATGTGACATCTTTGATTGATTTATTGATTTTACTTCCAATCTCTCTTGCCTGAATGGCAAGATTACGTGCGTGGAATATTCCAGTTATTGACAGTTATCCTTTACTTAAAGTAAACATACTAAAAACTATGGTGATTTCACACAATACGGCGAAATCCAAGATTGAACGTTACAAAAACAAGTAAAGTAAACTGTATAGGAAAATGTATTGGCATGGGGAAAAAGTACAGAATGAAAGTCAATTTTCTCTTCTTCAAATATCAACGGAAAAGGATTGGCTGGTTGTTTTGAAGCAGGAGTTCTTATATATGTATATGGAGTATTAATATCTGTCAGATTCAGATGTTATTGATCTTCTGTAATATGAGTACCGGGTAGGCCCAACTCGTTAAATTTGTCACGTTGAGACTTTGTAGAAATATGAGACTCTTTAGATCTGTCAGGTTCAGACACAGACTATGGTCTAGTTTCATAGAGCTGCTTATCTGCCGATTTTGTGCTTACAGCGCGAGTTTCCTTCTCACAGCGCTGCTTACCGTGAGCACACGAAAAGACAACTTTCGACGCTTACTGTATGAACATGAATGACGTAACAATGTAAATCCACGCGCAAGATGGCCTTCTAACTTTCTTACTAACCTGTGAAATATGCTTACGATTAAGCAAGTTTTTTTCTGCTAAAGTCAGCACGAAAATTTGCTTAACCGTCAAGCAGCGCTATGGAACTGGGCCCGGACCTATCTTTATTTAGCCTGTCGCAGCCGAGCGGTCTGTAATGCATTGGACTCAAGTTCTGGTGGCTGAGTTGTCAGGGTGTGGGCTTGAATCCCAGTCGTGACACTTTACTTACTGGCTACCTGTGATGGCAGAGATTGTTGATGTGAATGTTTTAGCAAACTGTGCGCCCATTTGGCCGCCGGTGCAGCAGAATCCAATGTAGTTGAGTTGGTTTCAGGAATGATTAAGGCACAATTAACATGATAGAAAGTTTGAGAGTGCCCAATAATGACTTTTTTAAAATTTATTTTTTGTTGTTTTACTATTTCTAATACATTGCGCAATTTCACTCAGCTCTGTCTCGATCAAACGTAATACAACATGCTGTTTCAACTTTTACTGTAGCCTATATTGTATTTCAACTTGCTATGTATCTTAGCTCCGATGTAGCCAGTTTACAAAAGAGTCACGTATATGGAATTCCAACCTGCTGCCACAATTTGCATAGAAAACAGACAGTCTTGCATTTAATGTACGGATCATTTTTCAAATTAAATGTTCATGTGAATAAATGGAACAGTTTGTTCAGCTGGTGTATACACATGATTGGTGGAGCTGATAAATTAGTCACAAACAGTATTCAAGCTTTGAGTGATCAATAAACACTGTATACATGAAATAACAAACCAGTGAAAATGTGGGATTAATCCGGGGTGTGAGTCAGGAGAAAAAAGTAAAACAATCTTACAGAATTTCAAGCATGCATACACTTTGTCCTTTATGTTGGTTGTCACAACCGAAATGTGCTGTTGTGGAGTTTTGGTTTTAGGTTTCCAGATACAGTTTTCATGAATATGACTTCATTCTAGAGGGAATATTTCACCGATTTTTTTCTTCTGGTGTGAACTTCATAATCAGCAAGCTTTTAGAGTAAAATTAAACAATGAAGTTGTTTATCATCACCAGTCCTGCACAATACCTTTTTATGTGGTAAACGATACTATTTACGAAACAAAATGCAATTAATACCTCGTAATGTCCGATGCAGCGTTCTGCAGCGTGGAAGGTCACTGTTTGTGTAAACAAGGTGCCACGATCTCGACATATTTAAAGTTCCGTTATTTTTGTCACAAGATATCTCGTGTGTCTCAGTTTGACATTATGTCGCAGGTCATGTTACAGCTCCACTTAGTTCACCATCTGACAGATCCATCTGGCGATTACCAGTTTTTCAGCATACCAGGTATAAACCTCAATCAGAAATTATTTGAAGTGTGATTAAAATCAAATAGTACAGGATGCCTTTAAAAAAAGAATGTCAAACAGCTGATGCTAATGGTTATTAAACTATAATCAATACATAGTTGGCATTTCGGCTTCGCCTTGTGAAATGGATGGATTAGTACGAGCCTTCACCAGATGTTTATATTCCGCGACAATACACAAAGGAAATGCTTTCAATAATTGTTTTACATATTCTTGTGATTTTGAAATTTTGTTTTTCTTGCGTGTTTGTTTGCCAAAACCCCTTTCAAAACAATGTGGACGACTCCACCTCGACAACCACATTGTCCGTCGTGACACGAACCTTGCCTTGTTGGGACAAACGGGCGCATCCGAAACATCCTGTACTACGGGACCCCTTTATTAAATTGTGAAGTGACTCGGCAGTGTACGTGGCTATATTAAAAGGATGACACGTGACGCGTGTTCCACCAATCAAATGACAGGGGGTCTGACAAGGGAAATGTTTATCACTAGCATAGCAGTAATACATGTAACTGTTGTTATTCTTTTATGAGAGTATGGAAATAAATGTATTCTTGAATTGAGTATGGGATATCAACTACTGGCCCATTGCACAACGCAGAGGGCACAGCCACACAATGCGCGTCCACCATTTCCACCATTTAGAGAGTCAATTCCTCGACTGTGCACATTTAGACATCCGAAATGGCCGACAGCATATGTGTTTGTAAGTGCGCTCTGCGTTGTGCAAAGGGTCAATATTAACAGTATGATATCGTGAAGACATCTCGTCACACGCGCGTATCTGCTCCATGTCTTAAGGTTTCGTCACTTCCGGTTCCAAAGCTGGCATACCTCTTAGTGTAAATTTACCCAAAATAGCCCCTTTGTATCGTTCAAAAGCATTTGTTATCAGAGACACTAACATTTCAGAGAAGACCTTGAGTCTCCGAGTTAAGTATGAAAAAGCCAAGTCCAATTATTAGACTTTTCTTGCACAAAATCATCAAAGAAAAACGATTTCAATGTGCCTGCTATGGAGCGTCTGGTAATCAGCGGAGCCAGTAAAGTGTGAAGTGGGCGTGGCTTACAGTGGAATTAAGTCACACCTACGAACGGGACACCCTCGTCCCCTAATAGTCACTCCCCCATCTACCAGTGCTTGTTTCACCAACTGACACGGCTCACTGGGGATTCCCTACTCCCCACACAGTTCTTTACCAGCATGCATTCCCTTGAAGATGATCAGAGAATATTGATCGAAACGTCGAGTAGCTACGCCACTTGTTCTTTTCAGAACCCCAAGGTCCAAAAAGAGAGATTTTCTCTATCTGCTGGCACCGCAAACGGTCGATTTCAATTGTATACGTAAGATACTAAGAGTGTGACATAATTTGTACAATATTTGATTTTTTTTAAGATAAGCTTGATAGCTTTTACAGTTTGCTGCAAATATTTTAAAGATGGCGTAGGCCCCTTCCATTGGCCGCCATCGTTGATGAAACTTGCCCGAATGCAAGTTTATCAGTGGCTGAGAGTTTTGCACAGCGCATACACGCGTGCACATTTTCATAGTTTGTCATCATCAAAGATGGTGGTCAATGACGTCATGTGCAGTTCCTCTGTTTGAGTTAACACGGTTGTTTTGGGGGGCATGGTTCACACGGTGTGTTGTCATGAGCGTCAGTGCACCTTGCGTAATGTTTGCACTTTACCATTGTGGACCATGAGCCATATCTAACATGAGCAGTGCCTAATATCTCACGGTCTGCTTTACCTTTACTGTTGGATCAAGCCGAGGGTCCTTAATTGCGTTATATAGAGCACATTGGATGTTTGCCCAGGCGAGACTTTTCAATTACTCTATGGGATCTTATTTTGGCACCGGTCGACTTTTGCTTACCTTTCGTCTGGGTGTACATTCTGGGCTCCAATCCCACTTCGGACCGTAGGAAGGTTTTGGGGGTCCGAGTACACAAGTCCACGGGTTTCCCATCTATCTTGGAGTTCTGCCACATCTAAAAAGGAATAATAGTTCTTCATCGTCAGTCTTCCAACGTCTTTGGGCATTTAGGCCGAGCGCTTTTATATCATCACCCTGTTTTTAAATCATAAAATAAAACACAAAACACAGTTGGTAATTAAGCACCAAATCCAACGCACTAAATAATTGCCAGGATAGCAAATTCAAAATATATCCACTCTCTTCAGCCTTTCAGAAATTGCATTCTAATGCATGGTATATTATCCTTGGAAAGTTAGGCCCCTATTAAACTTTTTTTTAATACAGACCCTTGTTTTATGTCGGTATTCATTTAGTCACGCGTTCGAAAATGTTCAAATTTCCAGCATTCCACGTCTGTGGAGTCATTGTAAAGTTCGGAATAGTATAAGAATTAGGGTGCCGCAATAAAAGAAATACTGGAATAAATAAAGAAGGAGAAATGCTGGAAGGTATACAGTTGTCCATTGTCTTCTTCCATTGTCAAGCTGTAATGGGTGCGTATTCTTGACTTCGTATGGCTTTATTAAAACTGGAAATGCGTTCAATGAAAAGTAAATGTTTGGCGAGTCCATATGTCACTCATCCTATTTCACAATTAATTTCGAAACCTTGTGCATCTTCCCAGCCTTGTATCTTTCTTTAATATGAGGTTCACTCACTAGCAGATATGCAACCCTAATTCATTAAGTTTTATTGATTTTCTTGTTCTTCCTCTGTAGTCCCGGGCGAATAATCCATTCTTCGGTAAATAGTTCTGATATTTGTGCGAGCGTTAAGTCTCAGAATTATCTGACTGAAGATGTTGCTACCGCGCGGCGTGAAGTGATTTTTCTCCCTGATTGCCACTGTCCCTTTCCCCATAGCTGTAAAATAAATAAATCACATGACCATTTTAAAAGCATCAGAAAGCAGCTCTCTCTTTCGCTCTCTGCCCGCAGGTCAAAGTCTTTTAAAACTAATCCAATCGACAAGTCGCTTTAATACCGTCAATCAGCTGCAAAGACCCGCTGTTTATTTGGACAAATACGGTACAAATCTAACTTCGCTCCCAGGCGACTTCCGAAGTAGGTGAGGATCAGCAATAGCGCTGAATACTTTCTTCAAATCTAGCAAATTAAAATGCTAGCATCTCTCTTCCTTTTTGTGTGTGCAGAGTCTAATATATCAATAGTTGGCACTTATTGAAAAATTGTTTTAGAAAAAAATGTCTTACTGAGGAGGTTGCGGGTCGTTTCTTTTTGCAGTACTGAAGTAAACGGTGATTTATGGTAATGAGGGAGTTTGCCGTTGCTTTTTAAAATTTGTTTTGAACACGTGCCTGGTGCATTCAATACTCGCTTTGCATTTTTTTTATATAAATTAAATAGAAACGCCAGGCTGTACAAAATATTCTGCAATTCTTCCGCTGTATTACGTGGCAGCATTGGGTGCTACGCAATTACTGTCAAAATTACGCGGATCCGTTGTTAAAGAAATGCACCGTTTACGAGCAGCAACAATAATTGTTACACCAAAGCAACCTGTATTTAACAGACAGGAGACACGTTCTTACGTATGAAATAATGTTTATGCTAAGTGTAGTTTATTCAAACGCTATCCGTAATTTTGGGGGTCATAGTTCATCGGAAGCGTTAAAGGGACAATGAGAGAGCGAAAGAAAACTTAATACATTATACTTTGACTTATATCTCATAATTCTGATTTATTACTAGTCATATTTTAGTAGTAAAGCTCATATTTTAGGCTTACTTGAACTAAGCAACAATTATGAGACTATGTCATAAATATGACCAATTGGCATGAGTCAAAGTTAACTATGTCTTATGCTAATTCATAATTATGAGATCATGAATTATAATTATGACTTGCACTAAGTCATGGTTATGATACATGAAGTGTCTCTTTATGTTACTTTTTTCTTCTCATGTCCCTAAAGTTGCCGTAGTTTGACGCTTCGACTGGCACTTTTTATATTTCATTTTGTTTTATTCAACCAGGAAACGCCGACAGTTTTTTAATAAAACTGTTTCATTCATTATTTAAAAACAAAATGTTTAGTTTCTTGAAAAAACTCAAATACCACATTCTTTAACATGTCTCTTTGTACGAAAACACCGAAAAAGGGATTTAATAGGTTAGTTTGTAATACTTCTTTTTATGCTAGTCTCTCGTTTTTGTGGTTGGGTGTGATATTTGGGGTTTTTAATAAAGGCCTAGTGTCTAATGTATTTTGAGAATTCCGTGTACTCTTTTAGGCCTCGGTTTAAGTAAATTTAGAAACAACAATAGACATTCGATATATTAAACAGTGAAATCTTTTTTCATCTGCCCTTTTGCTAACACAAAAGGAGTTTTGTTGTTTTTTGATTAAAAAGACCAGCTCGTCTCTGTTCTTAAATTAGAAACATCAATACTTGACCGAAACAAGATTGCCTTTAGTTCCCGAGTTTCCTTTCAGTTTGTGTCTTTGTGGGCAGCAGTAGATTCTAAAAGTTTATCGATATCTACTCGGGTTCGTAAAGATCAACTTCCAACAAAGAGGTGAAATTGAGTGACGAGAGTGCAAAGAATCATAGAGCATTTGCTTTAATATCGTGGAAAGGGGGAGGGGCGCTCCCTATATTGCCACATGGAAACTGATGGGGAACACAGAGAGGGGATCTGTAAGTGCGACACTTACGTGTATTATTATTAAAAAGATATAACAAATATACATAAAATTATGAAGACGGAGTTGCGAGACGGTGTCGTTATCCCAAAAGAAACTTTTAAAAGTATGATAAAGGATTGGTAGAGCTGACGAAATAAACACAGACCAGAGTTCATGTTTTGTGTGATCAACTAATACATGAAAAAAAATTGTGAAAATTCGGGCTCAATTCGTTGTGTAAGGTGGGAGAAAATACTGGGGAAAAAAGCAGTTTCCAGCATCTAAACACAATGTTCTTAAATACCGAAATCAGCAGTTGCGGGTTTTTTTTTTAAGGGGGCGGGGATTTGGGAATTTTAAGGTTTCGGAAACAGTTTTCTCGATTGCGATTTTATTTCAGAGGAAAACGTTTTAAATAAAATAAAAAGTTTCTAGTATGAACTTCATAATCAGTCAGCTTTCAGACTGAAACTAAACAATGATATTCTTACCAATCCCATTTACGGGGGCCTCCGAGAAACAAGAAGGGGACAGCGGAGACATAACCCCAAATGTTATAGAAACATGAGCCCCAGGCATTTGAAGGCGGATTTATTTTATAATACATTAACAGAATTGATCAAGAATGCGTCACAAGTTCAGTATCGTATAATAGAGAGAAGATTTTGTTTTGACGGTAATTCGTTTCTATTCCAACCTTAAAGTTAAACACAAACAAAAAACATGACAACAACAGTTTGTTGGTAGTGTACACTGGACCTAAAGCAGAGTTTCGATCAACAATTCCCCCAGAAAAACAAGAATGTCTCGAAAAGAAGTTACACGGAGGCGTACACCTGAGCTGAAAACGAGTTTTGCAATAATGTCACTCGCCGTTACTGATTCCCCGCTTCGAAAACGGACCCCATTTACGGCGAACAAAATAACACAAGCGGAATCTGATTCTTTAATGAAAAGAAAGCACACCACAGCCTAGTTCTAGCGTGGAGTTAAAAATAGATTCAATCCAAGTTTAGATTCCTCGGCTAACTTCCGAAACAACAAAACAAATTCAAGAAAGACAAATATTATGAGGTCAACAGAAATATCATATTAAAAACTCGGTTGTGATTTTGGCACTAATGGAATTCTGCACTCAACCGCGTGATCGTTTCCGTAAAGAAATATATTTAAATATTGTATTAAATATTTAGAATGTTAATCTGAAAACAATCACTGCTTAATGATGCATAAAACAATGCAGCCTATAACAACAAAACTGACATAAACGAACCAGAGATAGATCCATTTATAGCCATTTACTACCCAGGTCGATTTCACAGAGATTGGTCTTAACTATGTATCAAGCTTAATTGCTAAGCAAAGGCTGACGTCACAATACAGATCACTACGGCAAATTTGCCAACTCATCTTAAGATGAATCTTGGTACTTGGTGAAATCTACCCCTGATCTTTTTAATGTTAAAAGTGGATACTCTTCTTGCCAAATATCAAAAGGAAAATGCCGTCAAACTGGCCACACCCACACCTGTCATCTCGTTCCCTTTCATTAAATGACATTTCGGCACGGCACAGAGTGTTATTAGTTCAAAAGAGCACGCTGGTAGCAAGCTGCCCGACTCGACTTCCTTTGTGTACCCAAAGCTATTGTTGTCTGTTCCGGTTCGGAGTCTTAGGATGGGCCATGATGCCCTAAATAAATTGGCTTAATAAATGTAACCACTTGAAAGGCAGACTATTATGCCGTTCCGCATAGCGAGCACCCCCCCCCCCCCGATCATACAGATTAAGCCATGAAATTTGAGATGTTCAACAAACACATCTTTGCCCGGGGGTAAATTTTTCCGCTTTGTTATGAAATGGGTCAATCGCTTCTAGCCTTTTGGGAGTCCGTTGAGCGCGGCTGAGTCTAAGACTAGCTACTACCAACAAGCGGTAAAGTCTGCTTTTTATTTTACCATTCGAAAGGAAGGGGAACTGTCTTCACTTTGTCTTTGTTGAGCTGGCTTTATCTTGTTTTTGCAGCATTCACCTAAACCAATGCTTTGCATTTCTCGTTTATTTTTTAATAAATGCGACAGCCCGTCGTGATGATGATACTGTACATGTCTAACGAAGAGTACACATTTTGTTGGAAGATCAAGATTTTTAAAGAAATGTGACATCATTTTACATTGTTATTTATTATTATTTATGACCCAATTTATTTCATATAAAGATACCAGTTGTGTAACCAGACATTTTTATTTGGGGGCAAGCGGGTGCATAATAATGCTGATTTAATTCGCTGTTTCTTTCTTTCTTTTCTTCGGGCACATTATCTCATATGGGGGCAGGGTACCATACCGGGGGCTCTCGCCCCGTGTGCCCCCCCCCCCCCCCCCGTTAAAATGCAAGAGACATTGCTATAAAAGTGTCTTTGACAATCTATAAACGTCTTGGACTTTTGAAAACGCTGTCCGTGGATGGGTACTAAGGCAGGTCAAGCGAGCAATAACGTTGGCATGTTCGAAAACATGCTGGGCATTAAGTTTAACTACACCGTCTCAATAGCGGGTTGGTTCCAACACACAGAGAGTGTAACTATTTTGATGAGACCAGTGTAAAATACTCCAAATCTGGAACCATGGCTTTCTTCTCTCTTGTCTTAATTCTTTATCATATTTAGGGCCATCTGAAACATGTTATTTCACATATCCGTGTAGTGAACAGCAGTATTATTTTGTCAAAGTACCTTTTTTGTGTGTGTGCTGCAACCAATCCACTCGAGTCTCCGTGTTTTAACATTCGCTACCTTATGGAGACCGAGAACAAAACACCAAAGGAAATACACAGGGTCTCCATTGGGGATTTCTAGAGACGGGTGCTCCGCAAGGAATTTTGTGTACAAAGTCTATAGGAGGTTGTTAACTACAGGGACAAAGGAAAGAACAAAAGATGTCTCCACAGGCAAAAAATAGAATGTGTTTGTTTAGCAACTGTAACGTTAACCATGGTCACATGTAATTCTAACCACCCACATAACCAAGGATTTGTAGGTCACGATGGTCACAGCCGTGAAACCTAAGAAAAAAGAAAGACAAAAGTCAGATTTGTAGTTAAATATATATATTTATTTATGTTTATATTTTTGTTGTTCTCTCCAGATATGTTCTTATTATAAACAAAGACTACCAAAAACGAGACGATGTCGAGGGTTCGGCGACGGCAAAGCTAAAAGGAGTGGCCTACACAAATATCACAGATGCACCAGACTTACAGATAGAAGACCCCACACCGTACAACAGAGTCTGGGATCTAGCTGATTACGTCATACCTCCACAGGTTAGGACAGCTGGTTCCCGAATTAAACTATCTTTGTTTTCTCGTCTATCTCTGCACATTTTCAGTCTTTTTTCAAATCTCCGTTTGTTTTGCATGGTTTTTCTGCTCGTTCTATTTCATCATTACCGTTGTGTGCGTTTACCTTACGCCGTGTTTAGTTTAATGTGATCAGTCTTTTTTTTTCTATAGATTTTACAACTTTTTCTGCATCTTTATTCATCCTTTTAAAACCATAATGCACCATTTGTAATCAACAAAAATTGTAACTTTCCCGCGAGGTGGATGGTTTTTGAGCCTTGCAAATGGCAACTAACTTTTTAGTAGTGATGACAGCAATCTTGCTTACGACGTCACACATTGATAAAGTTTTGCGCGTTTATGTAAAAAAAACGCTATACCCGTTACTTTTGGATTTTGGTTCCATGATTGGTGAACTTGGCTCCAGAAAAAATGGGGAATGTTAATTCCATAAATGGTGAATTATGTTTTTAAACCTTAGTTTCCATCCGTCCGTCCGTCCATACTTTTGATTATCAGTCCACTTTATCCTTTATTCTTTTCTCAATATTCTCTTTGATTTTCATCTCTGTCAAGGTACGTGTTTTATATTTACATCTACTTTGATTCAGGATTTTTGATTCTGGATTATTGTTTTATTCATAGTATACTACACAATTGACCATCATTTCAGTCCACATTGTTTTTTATGGTTTTCAAGAAACAAGCCCTCAAACTACTGTTAAAAAAAAGTTACCTTTCAGAAGATGTTTCAACAAATGTTGAACTAATACGTTAATCATTTATGATCTTGCCGTACAAGACTTCAAACATTTTATGGAAATTGTTTTTAGCCAAAACAAAGTTTAAAAAACAGATAAATAAACAATAAATGCCATCTCCAAAAGCCACGAGTGAACAGCTGTCAAACCTCAGTTATGCTCGGGCGACTAACTTTAACACCAATGGTACTAAAAGCCTGTAGGTTAACATTTTGTTTTACTGCTTTACTTATTTGCAAAAACGATGTTCCTCCAAACATGAAGTGTCCAAATGAAGAATGAATTCACAAATTAAGATCAATGTTTTTTTGTGTAATTCTAGAGCTTGACGATGAAGCTCAAATTCCCGGACTACTCATTATTTTAATGAGATGATTAAAAAGAAAAGACCATGAGAGATCAAGTATTTTTAACCAAACACTCTTCCTTGCTCACTTAAACGTGGAAGGCTTCCTTGAAACGTTCGTTCAATCATTTTGGTCACAGAAAAATGGTTTTCTTATCTTCAAAATTACGTGGAACACATATTGGACTGAAGAGGTGATACTTAATTAGTGGTTGAGGTGTACGAATTGTACGAATGCCCAAATGACAAATATTAACCATAATTATGTTTCAGCCATATTTAAAACATTTTCTAAAAATATTTTCAGACGTGATTTTTATTGTGCCTTTTATTATATTCTACCACATCACACCATTATTGCTTTACATACTTTTGTTTTTCCTCATCCACCCCACAAAAATTTACCCGTCGACCCTTTTTGACAAGTAAGTCCCTCTTTAGCTATTTCATGTTGTGTAAAGATATGATATTATTATATTATAACCATTGATGTCCTGAACAAGAGACATGTATCAGTCGTTCAGTGTTTGCCGTGATTTTTTAACAAGTGCAGCTGCACTGAGAGAGGTAACGTTTGTGCATGATTTGTAAAAATAAAAAAAACTATATATTTTTAGCAAGATGTTGAAACTCTGCTTAAAAAAAGACTAGCCGTTCGTCAACGAGGTCGTCTTTACACTTTGCATCTTTGAAAATGTTTAGTTTGTTAACATTTTGCATCCTTGTTCCAACTGGTGTCCCGGTTTCTTTCTTTTTTAAATTCATGTTAAGTATCCACGTGAATTATGCTAATGAAGTCCCCGTTGTGACGTATCAACTTGCCGAACATCAATGCGGATGTAACAATCGTTACCACGTGCTGTCATAAAAGGTTTGAGCATCAACGGATTGCGCGCTTGCAATTAAGTATGGTGGCTTTAGAGTGACATTGCAGACTGAAAATATTGACGTTAAATTCAAGTCAAATTTCACCAAGTGGTTTAATAATAATGATTTAATTTCTTATCGGTTTCGGGCTAGTGAATGAAAACTCAACGTCATTTTTTCAGATTAAGATGTTTGTTAAAAGCCACCGTGGGGAAGCAGTATGTGGTAACGGTTGTTTCTTGGTTGATTTCAACGTGGTTTTTTTTTTGTACTTACGTCACACTAACAATGGTTCATTAACACTAACAACATTGTAAAGATTGTTGCATGCTTGTATATCACATACCTTTTAATCATCATCAGTTCGATATGTTACGATTACATCGTATTGTGCCGCAACTGAGCTGCTATGCAATTTCCCATTATGATACCATACACCTTTTTTTAGAATGTTTATGAATTTCATGTCTGCCACTCTAAGACCAAAACATTAGTTTATTTACTTCTTAAGGGTATTTATTTTAACTTATAAACTGTAAACAAAAGTATATCGAGGTTGTATATATGACATCTTGTGTAAGCCAAAGAGTCATCATCGACTATAAACTGATAACCCAGTTTAGGTTTATATTATCAACTTTGCGATTTGAGGGGTTTGTTTGAGCTGATTGAAACTGATTTCTCAGTATTTGGCTTGTGTCGGTCTGCTAATGTGATTCCTGTTTCCGTTGATAACTGTATCATCCGTTTTTATATTTGAGAACTTCAGTCCTGAAGATCTGTCACAAAAGGCACTGTGGCGTGTCGTGGCCGAACGGGTAAGAGCTGCGGACTCGAGCTCTGGCGTTTCTGTGTTGTTTCCGGGTCATGGCAGTTGTGTCCTTGAGCAAAGATACTTCTGATTGTTTTGTCCTTCGGATGGGACGTTAAAACCGTGGGTCCCTTGTACTGGGATTGATAGTGCACGTAAAAGAACACAGAAAACGTATCGTGGCAGAGTAGGGGTTAATCCCGCTCTTGGTTTACATGTCAGACACCATTGTTTACAGGTTTCCTCAGGCTTGCGAGCAACTTGTGATTAAGTTCACTTAAGAGGCATTGTTAGTTTTATTTCCAAAAACATTAAATAGTAGTATTACAGGACACAGTTCCTGGTGGCATTCGGTTCCATGTAACCAGTTCCTACCTAGTAAAAAGTTCCTGGGCATCTCGAAAAAGAGAGGCATCCGTGTGTCAATTTTCCAAAGATTTTCTAGCAACCGTTAGACATCTCATGTGAGCGCGTCTTTTTACACGCAGTGAGTTGGCCGACTCTAGCCAGAGACAAAATACCTCGTGTGACCAGGCTCTTACAACGTGTATCAACAATGGAACACCTTTGTAGCATCTTTCTTATTCCCACTTCCCAGAGCAAATAATCCTGTTTATACATGACATGATTAATGGTTCATGTAGTCAACGAATGTTATCGTTATCTCAAACACTACTTCATAAGCAGTTGCCATAATTGCCAATCAAAAGAGCTCTGGCACAGTTCGCGTGTGTAGTTCGTTAGTCTGGAATCGGGTCTTTGAAGTGATAGGATCGAACGATTGAAGTGACCGACTCTTTGTACCGACGTTACACGCGGCAACTCATACCTACGCGGGTTGCCATATAGACCTTATGCACATGACGTCATTTCAGTAGGTCGCCCTCACCTAGAGGTCAAAAGGAGGTTGTTCATTGGCCAATCCTGTGCGCCGCGCGTAAAAATCTGTGCGATTCGATTGTTTCGTCACCGTTTTACCTCTAAGATGGCGGTTGGATGACGTCAATGCATAAGGTCCATAGACTGTGCAAGTCTCGCGCGTATTCGAATATTTGGGATCCGTTAAAGCGCGTGAGTTTGTTTCTTTCACGCGTTAAAGCAATGTACGTGGGACCACAACAGTGGTCCCAAAAACGTTTGAATACGCACGAGACCTGCATGGTCTATATACCTTTCTTTTGCAACGTCACAGCCCAAGTTTTTGCCAACCCAGGTTGGAAAACTATGGAACCCATAAATGCAAAACAAAAACAGAAAACTACAGTTTGTAACAATGTTACACAAATATCCACAATCAGTGTTGAATTTATTGGAAACAAAGCAACCGATCATGGGAGGTATTTTATTTAATTAGGAGTTTACCGAAAATGTTGAATTTGGTTAAAACATCTGTTAACACGATTGAATGTTTTACTAACATTCGGCGGTCCATGCCAACCAGCGCGTTTGTTTATCAACAATGGAAAGGTCTATTGAGAGTCAAAATTGCAAGTAAAAATAATAATGGAGATCGTGTAAACGCGCGCGCGTGGTGCACTGCGCAGTATAAAAACTGACTCCCAAAGTGACGCAACCATGTATTGTTGTGAGTTGGGTTCTATTGAAATAAAAGTACACTGAATGACTAACTTAGGTTTTCATTCAGAGACGCATTGATCGAAATCTAATTCTGGATATGTAGTACGTTTAAAATAATGTAAATTCATTGTAATGATGCTCTCCATGGCGCATCAGACAGCCACGTATACATACAAAGCAATCTGAACAAAAAGACGAACTTAAGTTATTACTCCCCCCGTGATACAGTTTTCATTTTTTTTTTTTTTTTTGGGGGGGGGAATGAATATGTTACAGATAATTTATGACGTTCCAGTTGACTGCATCTGATGAAAAACAGACACTGTCAAGTCTCTGTTGATAATTTCATTTCGCAGAGCGTGTGGCCTACGTGACATAAATCACCCAGAGAAATATTTTGGTCAAAGGTCTAACTTTCTCAGTTTCTTTTATCTATTTTAAAACTAAATAAAATGCTTTAAAATATGCTTCATTTGCTCTCTTTTGTTATATCTGAGAAAATAGAAATAGCTGTTGCAAATGGCTTTACCAACCAAAATAGTTGGGTTTATGGTATAAATGCAAACATTTGTTCGTGACCCGACAGAGTCTTTCTCGAAGACTAAAAACAAAAATCCGAAATTTTTTACGAGTGGGTTTTCGTAGGGTATGTTTTATAAATTTCATCCCAAGTTGTACCTTATATTGATGCAAAGATGGTATAAAGCGTAGAGGCAAAGGTAATTCTGCGGGGAAAGCAATACGTCACAATATATCGGTGTAAAGAAATGTAGTAAGCTTGATTAAAATAAAACATGCACAATGTGTAAATGTACAAACATTCTCACAGGTATTACAATATTTATATATTAGGGCCTACAACTAAACAAAATAATTTTTTGCGGGTGAAATTTAAGTTCAAGAAAAAAAAAAGGACAAACATCCAAAAAACCCTCATAGAAAAGCAAACTCGAAGTATAGAATAAAAAATCCACAGAACTAAAAGGGAAAAATTGAAATTACCCCTCAACAATCGACGTTTCGATTATAGCAGAGTCTTTCTCGAGTCTAAATGTCAGCACAACACATATAAACGGGTATACAGTGTAACAGAAGCAGTCAAGTGGAAATTCATGAATTGAAGAAGACTAGGGGGCAGAAAGCACGCAGAAAAAGCAAGGGGAGACAAAGAAGAAGGAAGGGGTAGAAGAATGACAAGTCCACAGGTGTATTAGTTGTATTGGATTAGAGGTCATAACCTTTGCTATTCTAGTGCACTCAAACAGTAACAGCATTGACAAAACTATCAATGGTGTACCTTATCTTGGTTCAAAGAAGTAAGCATTATAGGGCCGAATTGTTTTGTTTACACCTCGCCAATCTGGAGACATCCAGACTATACATTTCTGGGAATGATTTAACGGTTAATGCTTTTTTTCAGGAGGTCGTTTGTCAAGATTTGACACTCACTACACTGGCGCTTTGTACTGCATTTGACTCTTCGATCGATCTGTTTTTCACTTCTAAATTCCACACGCACCAGTAACGATAATGGGATAAAACATGTTGTCATAACGGCTACAAAACTGATTAAAAGTTAAACCCTATTTACTGGTTTATACTTCTCAACAGCCTGCAGCTATGTTTAATAACGAATCAGGCCTTTTCAGTTTAAATCAGGATATTTTTTTTTTTTACCGAATTTGATCTCTCGGTCGATCTGTTTTTCTCTTCTAAATTCCATGCACATCAGCAACGACAGTGTAATAACAAATTCAATTTTAAATTCAAAGCAACTTTTATTGCCACATATCATCCATCATCAAAAAAGTACAGTCAATATATATATATATATATAAATGTAGAGGCACGTTCCAAAACGCGGGGCTTCTCCAGGAACAGCCTACAAATTTGAACGAAAACAACAGCTTTACATTAGACGAACATGATGACGCTCCTCATCAAGATGATCAGGTGCTAATTAGCAAACCACCTTGACCTTTATAATTGATTTCCCCAAAACACTTCGCCCTTGGGAAGAACATAACCGCTTCCTCCGTTGGGAAGTTCATGCAATAAATCTGGATTGCCGTGGGGAAAATGTTCTACCTTGAGCCCTCGCAACTAAAACAACCTAGCATCCCGGAAGAATCAAAGACACGAATTGATTTTCTCTCTTTTTATTATAATTATCATCGCTCCGGAGTCAAGTTTAAAGAGGATTTGGACTTTTGGCGGGAGATGATTTGTGCCGCCAAGATAAATTTGATCCTCACCGTTTTGATACAAATCTTGTAAATCAAACGTAAGTTTGGGAATTGGAATGAGGCAAGACGAGACGGCGGGTTCAAATGTTTGTGCACATTTGAACAATAATGCGGTGAATCTGCCAACACTGACGTTGGTTATTGGAGAAAAAGTAAAGGTTTGAAATACTCACAGATGCCGTTTAAAGCCTCAACTAAAAAAAAAAAAAAAAAAAAAAAAAAAACCAGACCGCAATGAGATTTGTTTCGGAATTCAAGCATAAGGATTTAAAGACAAAGTCGGAAGTCCAATACGCGCGGTTGCCTGATGTGCGGACTCTTTAGACTTATACCGCATGGATTTAAGATGGTGTTTGGATTGCCTCTCACCTCATGCCGAAATTAATTTAAAAGAAGAAAAAACAAACCTGAACTTAGTAACCGACGGATCTTTTACAGGAATTACTTCGTTTTAAGAAGTATCTTACTTTTAGACTAGACTTGATGTGGAAAGAGCACGTGTTTTGGTGGCATAGTTTAAGGGACGCATTGCCTTGGATTGGGCGATTTGGGCAAAGAAAGGCGTTTGTCGTCATGAAACAAATGAAATAAATATGGTTGGAAAGATGGTTTAAAAGTAGAATATAAGGATCCACACAAAATATATACCATAAAATTGTGTGGTTTTCCTTATACTTCGTGAACTAACACTGTCCGCCATTTTGTGGGTCAAATTTTTGAAAAAATGATGGACGTCTATGAAAGACTCTGCTAGGGTCGAAACGCCAGGCCGTTACAATTTGTTTGCATTTATACCATTATATCCTTTTGGTTGGTAGCAGTTTACATCAGCTAATTCTATCTTCTCAATTTGTGGAGTAGAATTTACAAATCCATGACCCTTTTTTTACAGAGATATGATGCCAGTTTTAGAATGGTTCTCGTTATAAGACAGCATTGCATAGCATTATATAATTACGGGCACCATTAAAGAACAACCAACTGCACCAGTGATACGTGTATTGAACACCATGAGAGGCCGTTTCCTTCATTTTCATTAGAAGCCTTCAATACCAAATGATAAAATATTGTAAATACATCTCGGTTGAATGACTAGAACTGGAATCCGTGTACCAGACATGCCCGTGCTTATACCCCACCCCCTAATAAAACAATGTTTTATTGATGGTAATAATTATCAGCGTTAACCCTTGATTGGAAATTGTCTCCACATATAACAGCTATATTGTCACCGTGCGTGTTGGATGGATTTACATTGTGTAGGGAATTTTACACTCCAAAGCGCCACTGATTGCTTCGCATGCTGCCGATCGGTAACAAACCTCAGTAGATTTTTTTGGTTTCCTCTTTCGTCCAGGGGTAATCACTCAAAATGAAAATATATGGCATTAGTTGGCCTACTTCATAGCCACTTACATAACTGATTGTAACACTTCCCTCCAGTCTGTAGGTGTCGTGTATAAGAACTTAAGATGCCTGGTGAGAAAATCCCAGGCAGGGTATCTTTAACTAGTCACTCAGAATACCAAAAATGACGAGGAGAAATAGGCCTAAGTGTATTTCTAATGTTTGGCTAACTAAAACAACCTTTTTAGACATTTGCCGCATATAGGAAAGAAAGCACATCCCTTTCTCTCTCCCTCTCACGGTGAATTTACTCTCCCACGAGACTTCTCGCGGCTCTATTTTGCGGAACTATGTCAAGTTTGTACACAATCCCCCGTAGTGTCCGTCGTCTGAAAGTGCTTCTTAAGCGAAATCCTTTCCCGTTTAGAAAACCGAACATGAGTGCTGAAATGTATCTCAAGTACTGGTACAAGTACGGTGGGTTTAGACTTGGGGGAAAGAATCGATTCTTCACTTCCGAACTGAGTCATTCTATCGCTCCCGGAAAGCGGTATAATCGACCCTTGCGCCCATTATCTGAAAGACAAACCAATCGAGAAGGATACGATTTATGTTGACTTCTTTATATGCTGCTGCGTTCGAGAGTTCTAAGTTTCCATGGGCCAAGATGTTTGATCAAATCTGGCAGTATCGTGAGCGGTCTTTACGTACTTGTACATGACCCGTGCTGTGGACCGAAAGCTACCGGCCTTCATTATTGACAAAGATCAGGGCATTATAGTGTCAGCGAGTTCCACACGCCTAATCGGCACATGTTCTCGGTTCAATTAAGTATGGGATCAAGCAAAATGGTCACTTCATAACCCTTGAGGGCACTTCCCGCTCTTTAATGCTCGAGCAGTCCTCGGCGGGCAGTGTAGTTCTCCGAAAGAGCGGACAGCGGACATTGACAGTGTGTAAGTAGTTTACTTACATGGATTTGAGAGCCCAAACCTCTAATGATAAAACCGTCGAAGAGGTTATGTACAAGAGTAAACTCAATTCCATTAGCCTATCTGGTAAAAAAAAAAAATCAAACAAACAAATAAAAAGGAACCTCAAAACGCTATACACCAAACCTGCGTACAAAATTCACAAAACAGGCTGACCACATGTTGGTGAAAACTAGAAAACATGTTTTTCACGCTCATTTATTTAGGCCTACTTGCTCGTCAAATTTATCTGTTTCTTTAGTTTCACAAACGTTCACTCTTAAAACTTTCGTGTCAGAAAATACCCTATTGACGGGTCCCACTGGTCAAAATTAATACCCAGAAATAGGTCAAACTGAAGCAGAATCGGGGTTAAAATCCCTTTTTTAAAACCAATTTCTGGGTCACCAGGTTCCCTGGGACCCGGACTCTGGTGTGATTCTAACCCAGAAGTTTTTGGGAGTTTCGCCTTTTCTTATATTTACTGTTGCATACACAGAATATAACCGCGATCGATGTGCTCTCTCTCTCCCCCCTTAAACATGCACGTGCACGGAACAGCTGGGTTTAGCCTCCACAGCATCGAGTGTAATCTTTGTTCCCTTTATGATTTTCAGAAATGGCTGGGTGTTCCCGAACGCGGACATCTTGCGATATCCACCCGGGGCCTTCTTACAGAGAATTCCCGGGGTGTAAGTCGATCCAATCTAAGCATCCATAAAAAAAGAGGCCAAACACATGCCGCTTGCGCGACTGCAACATGAGCTTTCGAATGCGAAGGCACCTACACTTCTTATCAAATCACCATACATGATTACGTTGTCAAAATCGATCACCAATATCTACCGAAAGTAATTTAGCACTAAAAACCCGCCTCATCTCCTTCTAGTTTTACTTGTTAATATGACGACCAATAAAACCAAGCCTTGTATTTACCCCCAATGAAATCGTCCCCCAACCCCGGGCGGCTTTGTTTACCTTTCAAAATGCCACAGGAAATTAAAATGTCGTATCCATTTGCGACTGACCTCGCCATTGCACCAGCTCTCCGGGCACGGTATCTGGTTACTGTGCAGATAAGGCAAGAGGCAAGCAAGGCGAAAGAAATAACACTTCATTCCCGTGACATGTTTGTAAGAATGTTGTTGTAGTCAGAAAGTGATGAGTACACACGGTGTTCTTATTTCTGGCCTCCTCCTTAAGACACTTCCATCCCTTCCTTCTCATTTTGAAATAATTTCCCAAGAGGCGTGCAACTTTCATTTCTTTTGAATTTAAATAAAGGACGTTTGTTCTCTTGTCCAACTAAGAGAAATATAGGTGCACTGCAAAGATAATGCAAGGCAAGCATTCTAAAGACCACACATTAAACAGATTCTGAAGTTCACTGGTGGAAGCTTTGTGGAAAAGATACCTGAGGAGTTTTGGGAAGTAAATTGGGGTTTTTTCCAGCCTCGTCCATTCTGGGCCACTGCACAGTGCTGGGGCTGATAGGGGAAACAGTTTAGGGAAATGTACATTGATGATACAAGCATGTCATGACATGGGCAGAAAAAAATTGGGAAACACAAACGGTTGGAAGAGGGAGAAAATTAAATAAATTAATGGTAAAGAATGATACAGACTAACATGGGCCGGGGATATATCTGTGGAAAAGGGAGAAGAGAAGGCAAAGACAAAAAGTTATATGTCATTTCTGCTTGGATTTTCAGACCATGGGGTTGAATGGTCTGGAGGCGCCGTTATATCCATAGTTTCTCAGAAAGATATCCGGCAAGAGTACCATCGCAGATTGAAAGTTTGAAAAAGAAAAAGATAGCCTTGGCAGCCATTTTGAAAATTGCTGGTAAATCTGCCATCGCAGATTTGAACCCCCCCCCAAAAAAAACCCCAAAAAACAAAAAAAAACGCAAAGCTAAAATAGCAAGCACATTTCCAAATTTCCAAAATGGCTACCATTGCTTGTTACTACGTGAATGTTTTCACAAGACAAATTGGCAACGGCCTTATAGCCATATATTTTTCTGATGACATGTGCCAAATTCCATGCTTGTATCAACACAGGTACAATAACTTACTTCGTAAGTGTGACGTAATTCCTCTGTAAGCCACGCCCACTTCACACAAACTGGCTCCACTGGCTACCAGATGCCCATAGGATGATTGCAGTGAGCAAGTATTGAGGAACTTATGTAGGAAAGTTGTAATAATTGGACTCCTAAGAAGACCAGTGTTTATAAATGTTTGTCAAAAATGCCTTTGAACAATGAAAGGGGTGATTTTTTGGATAAAATTACAAACAGAATTAATGCAGTTTGGAGCAGGGGGAAGTTGTGACATTTGGGTTTACAAAAGGTGCGCACGTGTGTGATGCAATGGCTTTTGTTTTACTAATAGGATATTGGAGAGGATTTTTTTCAGAAAAAAAGGACCAACAGAATAACAATGGAAAGATCACATAATCTTCCTTGGTAAAAGTTTTGAACTGTGGAGCATTTATTGAAAAGGAGTTTTCATGCTTTCATTGGGTTCAAAGTATAAGACGCTTTTACGAAATGTTTGGTTTCAATACCAGAAAGAGAATAGCGAGAGAAAAAGGATAAACGAAATGATAACATTGTATGCAATATCAAGTAATAAACAACAAGGGAAACTGACTGAATAAGATTGAAATAACTTGAGGTTGAAAAAAGACTTATTTGCAGAGAAGCATTGATTTACAGTTAGGAATAGTCCTATCTGTAATCATGATTATGACTTGTGCGATGTGTAAACACATTTTTCAGAATAAAGACACTTTTAATAATTTGCGCTGTCAGCCAGCGGAGTTCACCTAGACATTTCACGAGCTCGTCAGGAGCAATTATCCGCATAAGATTTGTTTACTAATTCATTTGGATTTGTTATTGACTTATAGCGTTTACCACATGTAAACAATTGGTTGTAAGTGGGGAAATTACGTAAAACAGCTTGATGGATTAACAGTGCGCCTCAAGGGTTCTACATTCACACGTTTCAATTTATTTATTTATTTATTTTTTTTTTTTGCAAATTTCAGATTACTTACAAAATTTACTGTTTTATCCTATTGGATGACATTTTGTAAGGGCTTTGTTGTTTATTGGCTTAACAAGATTAGTGAAATTTAATTTTCACCAAATTGTAAATACTTTGATCTTACTTTAAGACCAGACGGTGGAAATGTGTTAGAGGCAACAATCACTGAACAAGAGTCACAACAAAAACCAAAAAAAAACAAAAAAACAAAAAAAAAATTTTCCCCTGAAATCGTTTATAATTTATTTGTGTAGAAAGTCCTTCCGTTTTTTATGTTTGTAATTCTTTTGACAAGAGATTGGCACAATAAGAAAAACTGACTCGAATCTTACACAAATGCAAAGAGAAAACAACAGAGACAACTCCAAAACAACAATAATAAGAAATTAGTATGTTGCAAAAAATGCATAAAATAGCACAACTAGCAGTCGTTGACCTGGGGCAAATGCGACCCCTAAGGTGAGCCCGAGACGTAATTGTAGCCCATATTTCGTACCAAAGTGTACCCGAAACGTATCTCTAAAAATATATATAGTATTAGCTGTTGCAAACTGCTTACCAACCAAAAGGACCTATGGTATAAATGCAAAAAACCCCAACCCTGAACCTATGGCCCAACCCTCTACCTAAAAGTATTTTACAAAAAAATAGTTAGTGACCTGACGTTTCGACCTTAGCAGAGTCTTTCTCGAAGGCTGATGTAACAAAAGGACTGCTAGGGTCGAAACGTCAGGCCACTAACTATTTTTTTGTAAAATACTTTTAGGTAGAGGGTTGGGCCATAGGTTCAGGGTTGGGGTTATAGGTTCAGGGTTGGGGCTACATTTAGGGCCGAATAGGGAGCGCTCTATCACTACTAGTCGATTGCACTCTTCTTAGTTTTTTCTTCAAATAAGCAATGCACTATGGGGACTAAAACAAAATCAATCGATCGATTTTGTTAAAGAAATAATTGTCGACAAATTCAAGTTATTTGATAAATTCTAAAACACTTTTTTGTTTGCTATAGCATGTGACACGGTTGTTGATTGGTGGATTGCATTGGATTTGGTTTATTGCTTTTTATGAACAAGGCTCTCGTCCGGAAAAAAAACGTTAAAATACAATAAATAGTGAAATTATGAAATACAAAATATAGAGACACTAAAATGACACTAAATTTTTCTAAATGATAAGGATTAATGTTAAAAGCTATTGAAATATCCAGGCGAATCCATGCTGACAACTATGCGATTCCCCGTCAAATTTCAGAAAAATAAATTAACAACTTGAACATTAAACATAATGAATACAATTCATTGTTCTGTCAGCATTAAAAGGACAGATAATTGTGTTCCATTGGCAATTTTTGTATAAAGTTCTTTAATGTGTTTGTAAAAAAAATAAATAAATAAATAAATCATCATAATCGAACTATAATAAATGTCATGATATTTTTGTCTTTATTTGGTATCTTGCTTCGTCTTATCAACACCTTCGACACCCATTGACTCTCAATAATTACAAAGTACACTTCAAGCTTTCTCTGTGCTCAATTTCCTAAAACTGCCTCCTCTGCTCGGAGTTTGATTTCAAACGACAACCGGAGCCCGTGGAGGTGAAAGCTCTGCGAGGCTGTACGGTGTCCCGACACCCGTTGCACACAACGGCCTCGTCTTCGGAAGAGCTATCAAATGTCGTGCAACATCCGTGTTCTACCTGCAGATTAAAAGTAGCTGTTGGCTTCTTCATTTTTCGCCACCTTTGTCGGATGTTCCTGATGCTTGTAGCATACTGAAGAAGAAAACTTAAGTGAAGAAAAATTATAATGGATCTTGGGCAGCGAATTTGAAACGATGCAGACATGTTTTGAAAGTATAATTTTTCTGTGAAGTTTTTTATTCTTCTTCTGGTCAGGCTGTGGTGTCAAATGTATCAAGTCTCTGGACGCTATTTATGCAGTTTTGAAAAGTGACGTGAATTCACTTTGACGTGAATACCCATTTCAAGAAAGACACCACTTTCGTTTTGGTTTCTCACAAATGTAGGGCAACAAATGTCACCATTTATTATAATTTACAAAAATTCATAGTTGCTGATGATAAATTGCCACGAGGGTCGTTTCATGGTTAGGCTTATAGTAGTCCAGGTCGATTTCCTTAATTGTGGTGAGTTTTGGAGATTCAAAATTTCGACGTGCTTTTATTGATCAATGGGGGCATGTAAGACGAAGTCATTTCGCGAGATGTCTACCAGCATCTAACAAGCTCTTTGGTAGTAATTACGCACTTTTTTAGGGGTCATTACATACCTTTAATGCAGTCAATAATTTTGCTTGCCAGTCGATTTTCTCCCCTCCCTCATCCCCTTATAGAAGTGGATCGTTCGGTAAATTTGTTTCGAAACAACTTGTTCCCTCTGCTGACAATAAGTGAGGAAGACTATCTGTCTTCGGAAATTAGGAACAATGAGAAAGAAAAGCGTTAATGTTTCCTGCGTTGATGAAACTCATCGGGCATTGTCTGAATGAGTTATGAATGATGGGCGACCTTCACAGGGCTTAAGTGCGCGTAAGTGAAGACCAAGCAGGTATTAGAGTTGGCCCACGCTTCATGCGTGATGAGATTGAAGAGTTTATGGAATTGACCCACTTATCGGTTTCTTAATTCCCGCTTCCTAGAAATGTGGGATACGAAAACACATCACGAATACGTATTTTTGTTTCCCGTTACTTTTTTTCCCTCTTTTCTTGGGGGTGTTCTTGTTTGGTGCAGAACAACTTTGGGTGGGATTTTCTATCAGAATTAAAGGTTTTATCACATCTTTGTGTTTTTGGAAGAGTGGAGTCGTTCACATCATCTCATTTCCAAAAGACAGCTGTAGTCTTGGAAAATGTCGTAAAGTCTGGTAGTCAAGTTTCAGTGAAAACAACGGTGTTTTGTTTGTGTACATTTATTAAAAAGTTTTGTTAGTTGCGGCAATCAAAATAAGTAACTGTGAATGGGGTGTTTTCGAAAAGTGTGTGCGTGTTTAAAAACAATTTAGTTTTTAATGCACATCACGGAACAAGATAACGAAAGGACAAGTTGTTTCTAGTATAAAGTATGTATAGGCTTGTTGCAGATACTCCCCAACCCGAAGAACAGATGTTGAGATGACGCCTTCAGGAAACATTCTATAGTGACTGGCCTCTTATAGTATAACGTTTGTGCATAATACACAATCTTTCCTCTTTAGAAAACTTGATCTACAACGCAGACTTGTCACATTCATCACATTTCCCTAAATGACATCACTCTACTCACGGTTCAGAATCGAGCTGGATTCCGGTATTCGTGGTGCCATTGAAGGGCCAGTTTGACCTGGAAACTGTGACCCAAAACTCGTCCAACTGCCGCAGAATCTGGGGTTAAAGTTCAATAATTATTCACCTTCCTGGGGTGTTCATGTTCAGATGGGGCCTGGCCCAAAGTCCAGCTTGTGAGTGTGGTGCGGAGGAGCAAACAGCAGATCACATCATCACAACCTGCCCCCTGTTAAAACCACCAAATGGCATCCCTGGGCTGATGGAAGTGGATGAAGCCACTAGAGAGTGGCTGCTTCCCAGTACTTTGGAAATTTAAGTAGTTTTGTTCTCGACATACGCGAGAAGAAGAACCTTCCTGGGAATCGGAAACCTGGGCATTTGTGACCCGGGTGTGTTTATAGTGGGGGCGCTTTAAACAAAGGGGAACAAAAGTTTTACAAATAGAACAAAGTTTTAGCACAAATCAGTGATGGGAAAACCGAAAATAATATTGATTTATCCACGAGGTAAATTTTAAATCTTATAAAATCTTTGCGGTACCCGCTGCTAAAATAAAGAATTCAAACTGCCTCTATAGCTACAGGGCAAGTACGGTTTTGGAGGGTGGTATGACAACTGATCTAGAGTGGCAATAGTCGGTTCGAATCCCACCCGGGTAACATGCCTGGACTCGGTAAAGTAATGGGTGTACAGTGCTTAACGCACATCGGTGCTGGGTAAAAACACATACAATACAGTGTATCTGTCATATAATGTTTCGTTTCTGTACAAGATTACGTAATCCTAATTGTTTTCATTGGAACGAATTTTAATTTAGGCTAAACTGGTCTGCGAAACACAAGACTGCGTGGATGGTTGAGTATGAATTGTAGTGTGATTGAATTGTAGCATACTCAGTATTGTGGTTAGGCACGCATACAGGTGTGGGGAATTTAACACAATGGAACAATGGTCCCCACCAGGGAATTCTTCAGAAAAGGGAATAATAGAACAACAATAGCAAGTCCCCACAACTGTGGACGTGAACGCGTTCATTCCTGAACATTACTCTCAGAGTCGGCACTGATATAATTATCGACGTAGCATCAATCCCAATAGTATTGGTGGTAAGTGCGTTGCAAATCCAGCATAATCCACGCACATTGAGAAGGACTTGCTGACGGTGACATGAGATTCTTTGATTTCTGCATCACTCCAGAGGTCGGGGAGTTTTGACTCTGCTTGAAAAAAATATGTACATCTCTACTGCATTTCAGTGTTTTAAATAATGGATTTTTGTGTATACATGTACGCCCGAACGTGTGCTTGCATCCTTGAATCTGGTAATAATGATTTTTGTTTGTATATTAATAATGTTTATGTTTTGATCTCTTAGAAAGGTTTCAGTTCGGTAAAATTTTAAATACAGGTATAACTTTTTATGTTACAAACCCGACAGTTATTCAGCTGTTGTCTGATTATTACAAATAATCTTTCCAAACAAATTGCTCAGACTGCCCATGCGCGGACTATGGCGTATCAACCTACTAATCAGAGTAGACCAGCATTCATTTTTTTTTGCATGATATGCATGTTGCATGAGACGAATGAAAACATGATTCAGTTTGTTCTGTTGTACTCCACATCCCGAGAAAAATATTTTACAGAGCATGGGAACTAGGTGAAAAACAACTACGAAATGTTTATTCGGACTGGAACTTCGAGTAGCCTGCATGCAAGATTTGGGGCAAAATTGTTTTCAAAGACTTGATGAAATTTCATTTTGTGAAATATTTCTATATGCTCTTTCGTTTCAATGAGGTTCGGTACAAATTACTTTTTGCATCAAAGTGAACAATTCAACAACCCCAAGTTGACTGACGGGGTTACTTAACATCAGGCAGTGTGTATCAAAACAACTTAGATCACGCGATGACCTTCTGGATAATCTTCACTTTTTACTACTTTTAAACAAAGACAACCAATTATAACATGGGGAATCCACTCGGATTGAAAAGCGTGCGTGGAAAGACCGACATTGGGTTCAATAGCATATAGCACCGATCTGATGCCAAATTTTAATCGTCAAACGCCTAGGGTCATTTTCACCAAAAACTAAAAAGATTAATTTTAAGATGAGTTGGCATTATTACACTGCAAAAACTGGGGGTGGTAAAATCAATACCATGAGTGTTATCACATGTAGATACAAAAAAAAAATAAAAAAAAAATCTACATTTACACAGCATAGTGTTAAAATAAAACTAATATCTGCGAAATTAATAACATTGGTGTTATTTTAACACCCCATGGTGATAATTTTGATTCTCTCTGTGGTATTTTTATGTGACAACACCTACTGTGTCAATTTTAACACCCAAGTTTTTTTGCAGTGTTGGTATTTTGTGTTGTGATTTCAAACTTGGCTTAGCAATTTTAATTGCTAGGTTAAGATTTGTATCAATCTTTAAGAGATTGATACACATCTTTGCTCTTTGTGAAAACGAGATGATTTGATAAAGAACTCGTCTTGAAATATTGTTGTCTTCATCGCCGGAATGATTTGTGTATTGCAGTGCAAAAACTCTGGTGTTAAATTGATTCTCTTGGTGTCTATATGTGGCAAATCATTTCAGTATGGGGGATAACCTAACACCGTGTTGTCACTCTTCTTTAAATACCAATCTTGGTGCCTTGATAAAACAAACCCCACAGAACCAACGAGCGACCCTAGTCACTGGTTTATAGATTGCGAATTTTCGTGCGGTTTCGACCACTTTTGTGGAATGTTTTAAACACCTTGTCACAAGGGGCACTTGTTACAGACAGCATGGAGGAAAAATATGCATTACATGCAAAAAGGAACACTTTAGGTCATTTTGCTTACCGTGTCCTACTATCCCCAAGAAAATAAGGTCACAATTGAAATGTGGATGTTTTTGCCTTCGATTAGATTGCGCGGGACAAGCTGTCGGTAGTCGACGCAACCAAATTGGGTTCCTCACATACATTGCTATTTGGGATCGAATAGCGCCCTTTAACTCTCAAACACACAAGCCTTTCACTGTCCATTTTATGCTTATAAGATTCTTAACCTAAAACAAAAAATGTTCAATGGTGCTACACCAACCCTTTTTGATTCTATCATTTCAAAACATGTTTCTTTGGAGAAGAAAATAATCGGAGGTGGTTTGTGGAGGAGGGATGACATGTAACAAATCTTATCCCTTTCTTACCTTCTCTCCCTTCCAGCAGCAAACGAACGCTTTTTTCGTCATGACCAACATGGTGATTACTCCAAAACAAATGCGGGGCATCTGTCCAGAGGTAAGTCAATGTATAAGTTTAGTGCAACTAATTGAGTGGTGCCCGAACCGCACGTAGTTTTTCAAAGCATTGAATTTCGCTGACGAATCACCATCGCTTGAGGGCGCTGTGCTCCATTTTGTCAAAACACTACTTTACGGTAAACTGATAGTGATAGGCATACGTTTAGTTGTCCATAAGCCGTGTAGTGAGAGAATTGGACAGACGATTTGATTTTTGCTTTGAAATTGTCCTTGTATGTGTGGTTTTATTGGAGTTTCTACAACCCTTAGAAGAATGCAACTTTGAATGGTCTCGTTTTAATGATATAACATTTTATATAAAGTATAAAAAAGGAAAGGAATAATCTAAAGGTACAAGTCCATGTCAATGCTTTAATAATCTCGTCCGAGAAACTCAATTTTTTTATTCAAACGGTGGATAAATGCACCAACAGACATTCCTAATGATGAGCCTCGCTTGATTCATGGAGAGAAGGAGCAGTCTTACCAACATCACACAAAGTTGTACCTTACCTTGATTTAGTGTTATGTTGCCACCGTAACCGATGTATCAGGATTCAAAAGAGGAGAGGGCATGCCAGCAATTGAAGTTTTGCCTATTATTACAAAATGTGTACTTTGACTTTAAGGAGACAAATTTAGTCGAAGTATCAGAATTGTTTCAGCAAAGTAATTTACATTAAACAGCAAGAACTCCAACACCTCATCAGTTGCAACAAAGCTACAACCACATCTGATGTAATTATTTATATCCTACGCTTATAAAAAGAGTTGACCTGGAGGTTTTTAAACTCAAGAATGACGTATCTTCTGGTTTGTCACACACTTTGAAGTAAAATATTAACAAGCAGCTGCCACGAAGAGATTAGCAAAATCCCTCAAAGAAATAAATAAAAAATAAAAATATGGAGACAAGTGTCTAGGTTGACATCCAAATGAGCGATAAATAATTGAAGGTGGAGCTTGATTTCCTCATATCTAAGAACTATATCTGTCGATGCTAAAACTAGTCACACGTTTCTCAGCTGTGAGTTTTTTGTTTTATAACATACATATTTTTTTGTTATTTGATCGGTAGAACACGCGTCACACGTCATACTTTATTTTGCCATCTACTGCCACGATGCGCGACGCTCCAAAATTTAAGATAGCATCCTATATGCGTCCTATTTGGATATATATAGGACGCTTGAGACACTTTTCAGTGAGGCTTCGAAATGTCGTTTCCAAAATATTCTTTCTTTGCCGTTCGTTCCGACGGAACAGGGTCTTGTCACGGCGCGCCGGACAAGTTTGGTGTTTTCATGGGTCATCCACGTTGTTTAGAATTTTCAGGATATGGGATGGACGAGTTTCCGTTTCTATTTTGTTTTTATTCTGACAAAAATATCAAAATGGCAAAGAGATATGTTAGTATTGTATATTAGCGTGTTCTGAATGCATTTCGATGGCGTACTGCCGTAAAACATAATCACTGTGTGAAAGTTGGCTTTTCCATTTCCTAAACCAGATTTCAGCTCGTGAACATGCGCGAACATGCATCCAATTTATGTGTGATGCAATTCCTGGACTGTAGGTTTGTCAGCAATAATAGTGTGAGGGACATTTTTCAGGAGTAAACTGATGTTGTAGCGACAATCAGGATACTCCCTATAATTTGTACAACCAACAATACATATAATTTTGCATTAAATGGGCAGAACGTATTTGGGAAGTGGGTAAGCTATAATAGCCCTAGCTGCTCCCCGACCCCGTACTAGTGCCACAATGCATCCTTTTATTGACACCATTTTGGGTTCCACAGCAAACTTTACCACTCGGATCAAACTTGGCCCTTACACACACGCAAACAAGAGTAGATTTATTGAAACCGCAGTCGTAATCAGAATTATCATGCACCATCAAAGTCAGACGCAGATTTGGAATTTAGTTGTGATTTGCAGCATGGCCCTGGCCGTGCTTGTTTTTCCGTGTTAATTTTTCCAGGTGCTCAATCAAGCTTTCACTGTAAATCGGCAAAATTCGTCTGAAGATTGTAATTAAGTGTAATGCAGATTGAGTTGAATTGAACGTGTAATACTCAACATCAAACCACTCAGTAGCCGTTTTGCTTTTTTTGTTTTGTTTACCCTTTTTAAAGTATTTTGTTTAAAATGAGGCAAGAGTGGGGAAAAGTCTGGTCAATGAAATGTGAATTGGACTATGGTCCATTGTTATAACGAGTATACAAGGACCACGACCACAAAGTGGTCCTTAGTTTTGTATTTCTACACTGACCGCATCGGTAGCAAGTCATATCGAACCCTGGGGCTGAAAAGACACACGGATCAATGATTTACACACCCTCCGGACCCCAATCTATCGAATTTAATCACCACTTTTATGTGCAACTTCATACCGTCAATTTGTAACCCACTCTCGTGATTGGTATGTTCTCGTAACACAATCTCAACAAAAATCTACCTGTCGGCATTATAGAGCGAGACATAGCTGGATGGCGAATACAAATTACACAAGATTGCGAGATGTTTTCATCCGGAAAATGTACATATCTTATGAAATGGATTATGGACAGCTCTAATATCACTTGGAAGCATTTAAAGCTAGGTCAAAGTTACATCTTTCTTCACATTGTGATTTCAATCATTGTAACTATTTGTTTCGGAAGTTATAAAAACAGAGTCACAACCGGCGAAAGTGTAGTGAACCATGACAACTTTAGATGAACACAGACGTTGTCGTTGTGAAGATTGTTTAGAACTTACCTCCGCGTCGAAATCATTTAGTGTAATTATTAGCAGAACGGTGATGTATGTTCTGACACCCCTGTCAGTTCTGACACCTCTCCTCGTGGTTCACTCGCTAGGTTGAGGGTTAGGATTATGTTTAGGGTTAGGAGTACGGTTAGGGTTACGGTTAGGGTTAGTATTAGGGTTGGGACTAGGATTAGGGTTAGGGCTAGGGTTAGGATTAGGTTTAGGATTAGGGTTAGGATTAAGATTATAGGATCGGGGTTCGGTTAGGTTTAGGGTTGGTATTTTCGTAGGGTTTGGCTAGGGTTATAGGGTTGGGGTTTGGGTTGTGATTACTTAGTGTTAGAGTTAGGGTTAGGTTTAGGGTTCAGTTTGGTTTGGGTTAGGGTTTAGGGTTAGGATGAAGACTACGAAAACGAAAATTCATTAGGCGTGTCCAAACATGGTGTCGGAACGTATGTTTGTAACAACTTTTGAAATGATCGTTTACAAAAGCTGTAAATATCCCTCACGCACTGTAGTGGTATTATTAAAATTATGATTTATAAATAAACCCTGTGTTTACAATACACTAAATTTACGACATTGCTGATGTAGTTGATAGAGCTGTGGGTAGTTCAATGCCCAACAAGTTCCCTCAAAGCTATTAACCCCGAAGGCCGTGCATTCTTATGGATGATTTATTTTTCCCTTTCAGTTTACACAACATAATATCAGATAGTGCATGTATATCAGATGGTATCTCAAGACTCCCTATACCTTCCCGTCTTCGAGCGAGATTTTTTTATCGTGTCCTGTATCAAATGTATGACGTCATGGCTGTATTTAGTTCCCGAGCTGGTCTCGGCGGGGAAGTTTGTCCCGGGCGTGTCCCAGGGTAGCCTGGCTTTCATGCATCCAAACAAGAATTAGTAAAATGATACTCCGGGCATGGTCGACCAGATTAAATTGTTGTTACAGAGCTGTTTAAATCGTATCACGGCACACTTTCCCAGAACTGCTAAGCAAGAGGAATACATACTTAATACATGTTTTTGCTGTATTGGGGACCAGTCAAGAGGAGTGTTTATCGTATACTATTCTGGCTGGTGACCTAATTTTGTTTAGTGACATTATGTGCTGGCTATTCACCTTGGCCGCAAATAAATAAAACGACCCAATGACACTTGAGAAACTGCAACCAATAAAATGTTCAAAGTGTTCATGTTTATGTTAAAGTTACATTAAAGTAATTATTTTTAACATTGAACGATTTGGGGTTTCAGTTATTTTTGTTTGATTCATAACAAATAAAAAATAAAACATCGTGCGGGGTCTTAAAGCTTAATAAAAAATTTAAAAAATCAATTTGGAATATTTCTCATCAAAAAGGTTATACCAGTAGCAATCCCCCGGAGAAATATTTCCGCGTGAAATCAATCGAGGGAAAGCATTTGAAGACCTCTGATTTTACCGTTGCTTTGGATGAATGTTTTTTGTTTTGTTTCCACCTACCAGTTGTGAGGTCCCACTGATTCAGACGAACTTTTACCACTAAGCTTGCCATAAAAGGATCCTTAAAAAAACTGTGCACAGAATGGGGGGATGTTACATTATTGTAACGCTTCGTGCCTACTTAAAAAGGACGCCAAAAAGGTCCCGCGTTACTGCAAATCAAATTTGTATACTACTAGCAATGCGATGAAAACCTTCATTCTTGTAATTGTACGAACAGAATCCATTTTACAATGCCACCGTATCAAATGGCTGGTCGACTTCCATCACACATGGACTGCAAGAATATACTGTAGAAATCTGGATAATCCCATTTCTGAATCTTGTTTTGTAGGTTTATAACACACACAAAAATAGGTGACATTTTATATCTGCGCAAATAATCTTCTATTGGCATGCCAGTATAGCGCCATTTTCATTTCTTCACAATCACCATTTTCTGTGACCCCTTTGTTTTCTACACGGTCGCGCATTCATCAAATCTCATTACATTTTAGCCAGCAACAATCCTGGCAAAATTGGCGACATATTGGTCGGGTAACCGCCGTCACTTACTTGGATAAGATAGCCCACACCGAAGGGTATACTTTGATGGACGACTATTATGAATTTATCTCAACTCTGACGAGAGAAGACAGGTAAAATTCTGGGCCGGAAGAAGAGAGTTTCTCTCGTTGAAATTGACTGTCAAGCGGGGAAATAGTAACATAAGAAGCATGCTGCCGATGTATTTGTGAAATGTCTGCATACAGCCATGGATAAAGTGATGTGGGGGGGGGGGGGGTGAGGGTGCATCGTATATATGTTTTCTTTCTTCGTGTGTTTTTTTTTTTAAAGCTTCATGAGTGATATTAACAGGTGACAGGTTTTAACTTGTATTGGTGATGTGATGTTGGAGAAGGAATAACGCCAAATGTAGATTAAACAAATAATAATAATGAATAAATAATAAAAAAACGTGAGACATCTTCAGCAGAACTAAGTTTCTAAGATCTACAGATTTAAGCACTCATATTTCTTCAGCAAAGAAATCAATCCTCAATTCCATAGAGTTGTTCAGTTACTAACGTTTCCTCTGCAAACGCACGTAAGTGTGTAAACACCTCCAATCGGGGACCTCCTATTGTCCCTCTTTTGTTTGGACTCTAACTTTTTGGCAACAGCTCCCATTGGTTTTGTACACAATTTCTAACTGGGGACCTTTACCCAACCGGGGGACCCTATTGTCCTCTTTTGTTATAGGTCCCCGGTTTGAATGTGAAAACAAACGCACCCACACACAAGTTGCTAAATGGGGACAGACTCAGTGTCATGTGATGTGTATTGACTGCGACCTGCAGCAGGGCCGGTTGTAATAACAGTTATTAGTGTATTATAAAAGTACAAAAGTGTTTATACAAAAGTTGCTATCTGTACCATCTGTGACTGGTATCCTGCGTGTTTTTAATTAGCAGAAGATTTTAAGCATTCTTTTCTTCTGCTCTATGAAAATAGACCCTGGCCAAAGATATTGACAATCTATAGGGCTAGATAGCTCAGGTGGTAGAGTAAAAAAAAAAAATTGTTCAACCAAACAATATTTTTAAAAGAAATACTCTAAATTGGTCCAAGGTCACCACCCCTCCCCCAGCACTAAGTGACCTACGATAGAAATTCCAGCAGGCAAAATTAAACACTAAGTTCTGCTAATCAATTCGAATTAGTGTCAAAATGTGACGGACGAGTAGTCGTTGGAACGGATTACCGTTACTGAAGTGGCTGAAGTCTTACAATTTACATGTCTGGGAAAAGTAATTAATTAGCCGCTACCGTCGGTGCGTTTACCAAATGCTTTTTACTAATTGCAAGACTTTAATGAAACCATTTTGTTTAAAAAAGCAATTAGGTAGATACCGAATTAATTTCGAATAATTAATTTGGGGGTTCAAAATTAAACCCAGCGTCTTGTCCTTAGCCCCGTTTATCTGATGGATATTAAGTATGTAAATACTTAACACACGAAACGTGACTAAAATGATTTTCATGAAATTTTGTACATATATTTTTTTATCACAGTCTTTTTCTTGATTAATCCATGTACTATTAATATGTCTCGATACACTTATGAGAAATATATTTATATAAATTCAAAAAAGCTTCCGAAACCTATTAATTTACTCAACATAATTATGTTTTACAAATAAATAGCAGTTATTTATTTGTTGCTTGTTTTTCACATCATTGTAACCTTCCTTTTATTATGTATTTATAGAAAATATTTTTGTTAACGTAAACTGACAGGAATATATTTTTGTAGTTCCGAATTCTAAACTGCCCACTCGTCTCCAGGCGTGCTCGGTGTTCTAGTGGGTTAAGACATGAGTTTTGAATGCAGAGGTTGTGGATTCAAATCCCACCCGAGTAATGTGCCTGTTTGTTTATTTGCACGTGACTCGGACTACGCCGAGTAAAGAGTGCTTACCCGTGTTAGGGTAGAACCAAAAACAATTTAATGTGTTGTTCCCCATTGCAATTGTTGCATTGATTGCAGTCCCTCAGCTGCCAATTACAGGATTCGAACTGGCCTTCAGTCACTGGGCACACTCGATGAGCTATTGGTTGTTATATCTGCACTATAACGCGGGGGTTATGGGTTCGAGTCCCACCCGAGCAGTGTGCCTGTGGGTTCGGGATTCAGGCTCCACACGTCTTGGAAGACTGAATATACAATGCTTATCACACCTCTGTGGTAGTAAGTGTAAAACCAAAAATAATACTCGTCATTCCAATGCGATTGGCGTGTCGTGGCCGAGTGGTTTGGTGCATCAAGTTCTCGTGGGCAAGTCACCAGGTTGTGGGTTCGAATCCCAATCATCACACATTTTCCCTGAGCAAGACACTTAACTTATAATGTTTCTCTTCACCCTGGAGTAAAAGGGTACCTGTGAGGGCAGGGTTCATGTGATTGATTTATCTTGGTAGCACAGGCTCAGGCTGTGGGAGCTGAGATGGTTTTAGGAATGCAACAAATGGCCCAATGACCAGGGGGTAATAACGTTTGAGCGCCATTAGCGTCACCTAGGGACTCTAATTTGAGCACTTTATAACAAGCCACTTCTATAATTGAATTATAAATTTTGTTCTTTAAAAAACCCAAACAAAACAAACAAAAGCAAGTCCAACCCACGGTTCTTTTTGATTGAAGTAAGTTAACGTAATAAGCAACCTGATAAATCTTCTCGAAGGGCTCTCATCTTGTCAAAAGTGACTTCAAGGCAAATTGCAGCAGTCAATAAAAGCAAGTCGGGAGATTTAGTCTCCTCTCCCTCTAAACGTGATCACAATTTGAAATGGTTGATTTTTTCAACTTGTCTCTTGAAATACAGATGAAAATAATGTCTTTTTTATAAGACGGCTCTTTAAGTTTCGCAATTGTATGTAATTGTAAGTACATTTTTAAAGTGTTACTGATTTTTCTGTATTTGGTATTTACTTTGTATTCATGTTACTGTGAGTGTTGTTATTACTATTTGTTTTGTGAATTTAATGTTTCCAATTGCCAATGGAACTCAATTATCTGTATTATAAACCAGGACACAATAAAAACAAGTGTTCGTGTTCATTTTTTTTTCTTTTTTTTCTTTTTTCTAGCACGTCCATATGATCTTATGCAGCACAACACTTTCCTTTTTATTTTAAGTCGTTGAACTAATCTGTTACGCTATAGGGAATATTAATATTTTATTCTATCACGTATATATAAATGTATATATATTTGTTTCCTTCTATTTATAGGACCCAGATATGTGGTTCGGAAGATGTAAAACTGACGAGCAGTGCACGAAAGGAAAATATATCCAAGGCGGCAATGGTTCGTGCATTTTAAAAAATCTTAATCCCTCTGTTTTCAATCGTTCCAAAAATTTAAATAAAAAAAAAACATTTATGATTTTAGCTCATATTATTTAGAAGGATATTTTTCATAAATAACTTCACTTTGAGTTAAACATAATTTTAATATACTTTATGTTTGTTGTTGTGTTTATCATGTCATAGTTTTTAATCATAAACGCAAACTTTATTAACTTGAGTTTACATTCGTGAATCAAAATGATTACATCCGAGTCTGCGGGGAAGCACGTTTCAGCTTGAGTTAATCATTTCTGAAGATGCAAATATTTCGACCACAGTTCAAACAAAAAGAAACTGCAATAACATCTAGTCCTCATGCTCGAAACGAAACCTCCAACCTAGAGGAATAGACAATGTTTATGTTTTGTTCGATCAACCACATATAGGCCTACATGAAATGAAAAAAACCTGTGAAACTTTGTGTGACTCAGGAGAAAATAGTAAAACACCATTCACAATTTTTCAGCTTGTTATCACATTGTCCTTAATGTTGGTTTTAACAACTGCAATCAGCTGTTATGGTTTTCAGGGTGTCAGATACAGTTTTCTCGAATTTGACTTCATTTCAGAGGGACATATTTCACACGGAAACAATTGTTCTAGTATGCACTTCATAATCAGCAAGCTAACAGACTAAAATTGAACAATTATGGTTTTTATCCTTACAAATCCTGTGTAATAGAAGGGTCTTTCTGTGTAATTGAAAGGTCTTTAAAACATTATTTTTTCTTAATAAACATGTTTTGAAATTATGTATCTAGGTTATCTTGTAATAAAATATCTTAGCTTTACATTTCATTTCTTTGTAAAGATCCACTCCTACACTTTTCTACTGTTATGGTTCATTCTATAGGCTGGTTCCCTGATCCCCTTTGTTTTTCCTCGGCGTACTCTGCAGGCATGAGAACAGGTCGCTGTGTACCAGCGCCATGGCCTTACAAAGGCGTAAACAAAACGTGCGAAATACGAGCCTGGTGCCCAACAGAATACGACAAATTACCAAGGTAAATGAATACCCCCAGTCACGTATGTGATTTGGTATGGTGTCTCCCTCTTTCCAGAGCATTTGATTTGAAGTTGTTTCCGTTTTGTTTTCTCGCTGATTTTCTACTCTTTGCGTTGTTGATGTGATGATAGAAACTGATGGATATTGTGATGCATAACATTAATGGTATTACACAGCTTGATTATTGTGAAAGGCCGCCATGGGTATGGAATGCATATTGCCAAGGAAAGCTGGTACTTCATTAACAACAATGCCTATTGGAATGAATGCGCATTATTTAATGGCACGCAATAACATCTAACCTAAAACATCAACTGGTACGTTTAATCGGACTGGACAGCATGCTGTTTTAAGGACATCGTTTGCAAAATAATTCCCTCAAAAAATGTCACATAGCCTATTAAACCACAATGCGTTCAGTGGGTGACCATACCGTAAGCACTATTACACCAGTGTGCACGCATCATTGTCACTGTGTAGAAGCTAAAAAAGCTAAAGCTAAAAAAAAGCTAAAAAAAAAAAAAAAAAAATTAAAGCTAAAACAAAAAAAGCTAAAAAAAAAAAGCTTAAAAAAGCTAAAAAGCTATACAAAAAAGCAACAAAAAAAAGCTAAAAGCTAAAAAAGCTAAAGACTTTTCCCACTGTGGACACACTGTGAGGAATATGACACAATGGTCTAGTTCAAAATTTGCTGTGTTAACACACTAAGTGTGTAAACACGTGCAATTGGGGACCTCCTACTGTCCCTCATTTGTTCGTTATGTAGCTATTAGGCAAGAGCTCTCATTACTTTTGTACATATTCTCCAAAAACAAAAGAGGCACCGCTCTTAAACTAAATACTTGGGAATGAATGTGACCTTTTGGCTGTATGAATGGCATAAAGACAGGTGAAGGTAACGTGACTTCAATTACTTTTTCAAGTAAATTTTTTTTCGAAATCCCGTAACCCCTAATGTGAGGCTTTTTATTTATAACCATTGTTATTTGTTCACCCCTCCCCTTTTCCGAAAACGTTGATCCCCTCAAGATTGTCATTTAAATACCCCCAAAATTACGTAACAACTATTGTGGTAATTTAATACTATTGGTGATTTTAGTGGTTTTAGTTTTTGTTATTAGTTGTTAGTTGTTTGATTGCTATTTTTGTCCCTTTATACTCATAGTTGACTTTTGTCGAATTTCATTTTGAAATCATAAATTATTTGTTGATTGAAATGTGTATAGATTGTATCTAACAATAAATAAGTGTTTTCATAACACTGTAGAAACGTTGGTTGAGTGGTTGTTTATAGGTACTTCAGGCATCAACACTACAATTTTTCTACGAAAAATAACTTAAAGATGCCAACTCGATGCGTACAGAGGAGGAAGAACGCTCGAAACCGTATAAAGTCACCAATAACCCAGAACAAATTTGTAGTAATCATCCGAAAGCCTACTTGTTATAGGCAGTAAGCATCCTGCGAAATGATTTCATGTGAAGTTAATTAGAAATCAATCAAAGTATATTGAGTCATTTGAGTCTACAGAGGTCGCCTAGAGCTGACGTTTTTGAGATTCAAAATTTCGCGGTGTCCGTTTGTGCATGCTGCGGCCAGAGATGAAGTTGGTACCCGCTGTCAATACCGTTACAGTTTTTCTTGTATACACTGTATACGGTGTTTTCAGTTGAAACATCCACAGGCGACTTGTGTCTTGATAATTTGTCCTAGTATAAGTCAACATTACGTTGACAAAAACCATGCGATGACCCCATAAAGTTGTTGTTTTAAAGGATTGCTCAACTTTTCCAAGAACAAACGAGTACCACACAAAGCGCTGTCAGAGGAGGTCATTGGAAGGTTGTGGAATTTACACCGATGACCGAAGACTGTAGGATTGACAAAACGTTTATAAATTAGCAAACGTTTTCCTTTGTTTAAGAAAAAGGATGGGCTGCACTTGATTTCAGTTTTGTATGAATGTGTTTAACATTTGCCCTAAAGGTCGTTTAGTGAAACGTATTTGTAATAGTGTTGCCAGAGTGTTTTTCCTGTTAGTAATGGTCTAGTTTATAACTACTTAGTTTGTATGACTAACATTCTGAGACAAAGTTCGAAAGTTAGATTGTTGTTATTATTTAATCTCGTTAAAAACAGCTGTCATAATAAACAACCAAATATCACTCCTTCCCATCATTTGCCCTACAAACAGAATATACTTGTTCCTACTTTGAACCGAGTGAAAGCATTGCTGTTACTCAATGACCTTCAAGAAAGAAAGGTAACTGAGTACGAGGGCCGCAAAAGATGAATGGGTAAAATTAACTTTAAAAAGGGAGTCTGATGTAAATATAGGTGCCTCATAACGGTGATCACTTTAACCTTCTTTATCGTCTTACCCCAGGGGAGATTTTAAACTGTAAGGCCACTGGTCGAATACACCGTCGATCGTGCACTTTGGGAATATCACACACAAACACCCAACCCACCTCTCTGCCTAGAAGGGCCCTGACCTGAGGAGATATATCATTATCACATGATCTAATAACGTAGTCTCATTGGATCGAAAACATAGTCTGGCTGAGTAGCCTGGGGTCAGACGCTATTTGGAGTGGAAATCGGGTCATTTATGATATTGCCCTTTGCGGATACCAGCTTTGTGCGCCATTAAGAGCGCGAGTATTCAGCGAGATGCAACCACTTTATTCATTAATGAGTCTGGCCTTTCGAAGTCAACGAGGGACGGGATTTGCCTTGATTTCTGCAAAGATAAGAAAAATACCATGGTATAAGACAAATTAGACCGTAAGGAAGACATCTTTGAATAATAGCATGCTACCGACTTGGTTCTTTGTGCGGCACAACCCCGGGGCTTTTGGGCCATGTGTACTTACTATTAACTCAAATCTTGAAGGCAAACTGAATGTTGGTCTTGGAACCAACTCCCCTTCCGAGATAGAGGAACTTCAAGATATCACCGTTGATAGGAAAACACAGTTTTAAATATCTACTATATTTTATATTTCCCCAATATTTTAAAGGTGAAATTTCATCTGCAATATACCTTTTCTCATTGAAATTTCGATAATTTGTGGAAGACACCGAGCTTAAATTGGATTGCAATTTTTTTCTGTTTTTTTCGTTATTCAATATTTTCTTGTTGAGTGAGTACAGTTAGTATATATCAAAATTGTTTCGTCAGAAACAAATAAGAGCTCTTAATTGTATGAACTGCAACAAAACTATATAACCAAAGAACAAACCGACCTGCGGGGCAGGTTCAACATCAAGTTATAACACTATGTAACTTCAAGCCACAACTAGGAATTCCTAATTGGGCTTCATGAGACTATAGTTGGATATATGGGTATATATGTGATGGCATCTTGCCAATGAACCAATAATGCTTACACCTACTTCAGTGGAAAATTCATTGGGAAAAAAGGACGCAGTGTTTTTGAAAGGTATTAAGCACTTGAAGGAAAAGTTTTTTTTTTAAATGGTCCGAAACAAAGACATAACATTTCGTGCCCTAGAAATACTATTTCGATACTTCAAAATAATGTTCCATTCCCTCGAAATATTTATTCGTTCCCCCAAACCATGATTTCGTTCCCCCAAATATTGTTTTTTCCTCTCGAGGTATTGTTTCGAAGTAACGATCCGTCCTTTCGAGAGAACAACAGATGGGAACGAACTTTGATTATCTTGTTCCCACGAAATAATTCATTTTCCTCGAAATCATTTCGTCCCCTCAAACTCATAATATACAATGTCAAAGGAAAGAGACATTATTTCTACATGCTCTATTTTTTCTTGACCTGTCTCTTTAGGGGCTTCGTAGAAAGGGATCATTATTTCAGAACTGGCACTTAACCTACGCCTAAAAGGTAAAAACGTTGCATCTGCATGCGAGAGATGCCCCATCTTGACCTATGCTTACAGAGTCAGCCCACTAACACACAATGGTACTTGGCTTGTTGTCGGTGGCGGTACCTTTGCTTTTAGTGCGTGGATTTTGATGCATCCTTTTCCTTCCCCTCTTGCCCGATACGTCGTCTCCTGACGTTCTTACCCCTCAACGGGAGAGCCCTTGAGGTTTTGTTCCCGTGAAATCATGTTTTTCTTACTCTTCATTCCGAGACTTAGATTGGCACTTCTTAGGAAAAAAATTTAAATGGGGAAGAGATCGTGTTAGGAATGAGAGACAAAATTAACTAACAATCTGTAAAGTGGTGACTTTTTTTTCTTCTTCTGTGATCCCCTTTCTTAAAGGTAGGGCCATGCTTTGGAAATGACCCAGAAAAAAACGACTTGTTCAATTTGTATCCCAAAACATACTTGTTATAAAGATGGTAATGGTAGTAAGCATGTCTAAAATGCCCCCTGTTGATTATATTAGAAAGTATGTTTAAAAAAAAATTGAATCTTCCAAACTCACCTCAAGACGAGTTTGGAAGATTCACATTTCCTAGGTGTCCGTTTGTGAAGACTGCGGCCGGGGATGCGGTTTGTACCAGCGTCACCTCGCTAAACATGGATTGATTTGACGTTAATTCTTAATTAATTCTTAAATTAAAATTCTTAACGAAAATACCATCATGGCTGTCTTTTGCTATCCACTGAACGAACAGACACTGTATCCAGCTGAAACTTTCACAGGTGACTTATTGTGTATCTCTATTGACCATTTTGTCTATAATGTAGCATTATAATGACATTTTTTTTAAAACCATTTGTCTTCGGCGTCTTGACATGTTGACTGAATATTGCTACTGGAATGATGGTGAACTAATGCACTCAGGCTTTAAAGATGTTTTGTTTTAATTACGTGATGCACTTTTAAGAAGTATTACTGGAAACACAAAGAAGAAAACAAATATTAAAGGGAGAGTATATTTTAAGGCTTATAAACAATCCAATAAGTCTAGATCTCAGATGATGGTACTTTTTAATATTGCAATCTTTGTTGTGCACAATTGGTCTGGGATAAAAATTGGTTTACATTTGTCTTAGTATAATTTTTCCATAAAGAGAACAAAAGCAGGGTTTTATTAATTACAGTACATCTGTGCCTACTTTCTTTACAGCTAGTTAGCAACAAATCAGTCAAATTCAATGTAAAATTGTGTGTAAAATAGGCCAGTCATAACCACACGGTATGCATTTTTTACCTGCTGTGTAAGCAAGTGTTATTAATGCTTTATTTAATTACAGACTTAATCAGGACGCTTTGCCTCTACAATAATGTCAGAAAAAAAAGTCAGAATGTGAAAAAATTAAAATGAAAATCTTGAAAGTCTCTGTAACTGTACTTTACAGAAATCCACCTTCACATCCAATGCAGAAGACTGTCCACTAATTTTCAATAAGGAGCCCACAAATTGGAATTTACACTTTCGCTGCGGTTAGTAACCCATGTATGTGTTGAGTAGACCAAACCATTGCCGGGCAAATTGCAGACAAAAAAATGCAAAAAAGACCGGGTCAGTTCTGTTGAAGAAGAGCCTCTTCATCTTGACCAAGTCAAGCGTAGTGTTGAGGTTTACCGACCGCTCTATTATTGCTTCCGTCCAACCATTGCTGTTTACCCCGTACATTACTCAACATGTGCAGTCATGCGTGAGGTACGGACAAGATAAAAACGTGTTTGATTATCTTAACATCTTTTATAAAGACGATTGCTTTCCTTTGCCGGTGCGAAGCGCTAATGCCCCGAAATCGACGGTAAATTAGAAGTCAAGGCACTTTCTTAAAACCCAAGTACATGATCTTCTTGGGAGGAGCTCCAACTATGCGTGTTATCTTGTGGTGTTTGTTTACATACGAACCCAAGCCATCGAGATTCTGTGGGGAAAAAAAACTTCGAGGTTATTCATATCGTCTGCTAATTAGAAGGATGAAGTGACGTCACGCATTTGACTGCTGCGTGCGCAGCTTTTGAACCTTTGGCTGGTGCGCTCGATATCCAATACGTATACTATATCAATCCATGGTATCCGTGTTGATGTTTATATAACTTGTTCTGTGGAGGTTGAGGGCCGCTATGGTTCAGGCCCCTATTTCATAGAGCTGATAGCACAAAAAGTAGCTAAGCACGACCAGAATATGGTCACCAGCGAATTAATAATATGTACCATTTGTGACTGTTATCCTGCTCCTTTCTTGCAAAGTAGAACATTATAAAGCAATTGTGTGCTTGTGAGCACTGAGCAGCCCTTTAAAAATGGGCACAGGTCAAACAAAGGAAACGTACGCGCCACCTACAGCTCTCAGCCAATGGTATGTATTCCTTTGACCCCAGTGAGGCAAAGAGTATGTGGATAAGAATTAATGACAAAATTGCCTATATACCTGTATTATGTCGTTGCAGAGTGGTCGTTCAAACTGAGGCTACAGGCATACGTTTTGGGGCGCCTTGTTTCGAGTCGTTGATTACAACTATTGTAGCACCAAAGTAGTGCGTTATAAGCTTTGCACTGACTGCTATCAGCAGGTTGCGTTGATGCCGTTGGAAGCGGGAAACTTGAATAGAGTCACGACGCACGTTGCACAGTTTTTAGAAGTACTTAATGTGTGAATTTAATCGGCAATGCGTACAAAAATTGTAATGCAACCTAAAAGTTTTTGTTGTCTGTGATTATCTAAGCGGCTCCGACAGACAGTCTCTACTGCAAGTTCGTGGTAGGGGGTAGCAGACTTACCAGGTAAATCCAACGTGCTCGGTTATGTGCGCATGCTCAGAACTACATGAACAATGGGAATTTACCTGGTAGGTCTGCTGCCACCTAGCGTTCCAAAATTTTCCATTAATGTTTATACTACAAACACTGGGGTGTTAAAGTGATTCTCTTTGCATCTATAATTGACATGGTAATAGTTTTCCCCATTACTATATCGTTGATGAAAAACACCGTGTTGGTGTCTTCACTTATGATACAAAAACAAATACCTATCACCCCTGTAACTAGACACCATTGCACTTGATGTATTTACCCCTTCATAGTATGTTTTTTATGGTGTTTCCGACTCAGCAGAGTGTGGGTTCGAGTCCCGGTCGATCGTGACACGTGTGTCCTTAAGCAAGACACTTAACATTTATCGCTTCGTCTTTCGGATGGGGCGTAAAGCCGTTGGTCCCGTGTGTTGTGTAACGCACGTAAAAGAACCCAGTGCACTTATCGAAAAGAGAAGGGGTTCGCCCCGCTGATCCTGGTTTGATTGGCTGCATTTTGCGCCACAGCACCTTGTACACCATTGCATGGTGCTATGTAAAGGAGTACTTAATGTTGAAGCGTCTTGAGCTTCACTGAGTGACGGATATGAGCGCTATAAAAGAAGCCATTATTATTATAATTTTTTTTTATTCGATCCAACTAGGTCGAGAACGCCAGTTCTTCGAGAAGCTGCAAATTTCACCGTGATGATTAAAAACAGCATTTCCTTTCCGGAATTCAACTTTTCAAAGTGAGTAAACATTTTTCACCCCCTAACAACCCCCGTGTTGAATGTCTATGAACAAGTAACAAAATAACGAATAATGTGTTTGTGGTTTTTTTGTGGCTTTGGGGGTTTTCTTTGTATTTTTGTTTGTGAGTGTGCTTGTGTGTTGTTGTTTTTGTGTTTTTGTGGGGGGGGTGTGTTTTTTTGTTGGTTTTTTTTTTTGGGGGGTGGGGTGGGTGTGTGTTTTTTAGAAATCTAACCAAAGTCTTAGTTTAGTTTATGCTTTAGATAGGAGAAAACAAGTTGACCACTACGACACGGATCCATTGTCTAGTATTACACGTCAATCTGTGTCAGTACAAAGTCGAAACATGACCCTTCACCACCCTCGCTTCGTTCATTGTGTCCACGCATCCACTCCGCTCAAATTTCCTGTTTCACCAGATCTTTATAGTCTCACTCGGCATCCTCCGAGCTCCTTCGAGCTCAAAGGCCTCCCTCGACTATCCACCCATCAATCGCCCGCAATCAAACTCCTTATCTTATGGTGTCACTCCTCCGGCCGTCGCATTCGCCATGAACCCGTTTTTGCAGAGGAATCATTAGTGCCGTGTTTCACATTAATCGAGTTGATCAGAAAGAAATACTGAATAAAATATCTTGTTGCTGACTTGGTGGGTTCTCTTAAAGACTGGTGATCTTTACTGAATGGATACATAGAACTGTTTGTGTTAATGATTGATATGAGTGGTTGCAGCCGAGTTACTGAAATTTACATTTTGTTTCCATCAACCTTTATCAGTGTTTTCAAAAAGTGAGTCTACATTTACCGATTGGTTCCTGACGAGCATTGTCTTGGTGTGGCTTCAGTATGGTTCCATCTGACGTACAGGTTTTCCCCGGTCAGTTTCAGCAACAATATTAGTTTTATTATAAGAAGGCATTCCGATGTATACACATTTTCCCTGATTCAATCAAGCTAGGGTTTCTTTTCAGCTCGTATTGCATCCAATTTTGTTTTCGTTCACACTTGATTTCCTTCTTTTCATTCGGGTTCGTTTTAGTCATTCTAGTTATTTTATTTTAGAGGTATTCAAAACTAGCTTTTCACCATTCTTCAGTTGAACTGTTACTACAACTGATGAAATTGATCAAGTACTGGATATGGATCTGAATAAATAATTGCTATGGCCTCCTCTGGAGTATCGCGCCATTGGGGGTAAGGGTCAGTTGCTAGACGTGCTGGCTTCGGTGCGATTCAAGTCTTTATGAATCAGTAATGAAAAGATTTGAATTTCTACAACCCGTATACAACTGGTGAAATTGATAGCCTATATGAATTCGATAATCAACAGGGATTTAAAAATAAATATCCCTTATTGTTGTCAGGGCTGAGGCATAAGGTAGATTGCTTACCGGCCCGTTGTGATTTTTAGAAGTAAACAAAACAAAACTGCTGCAAAACAAATCTGTGTGCGTCACAAGAGGTCCCAGTACTAATTTCAAATGATCCTTTGAGGCGACTCAAATTACTTTATGATGACATAAATGATAAATAAGTAACTCTTTTGGTTGAGTTTCACGGAAACCACAATAATACTAACGCACCATCTGTCTGTGAACAAACATATTATGCCGATGCGCTGGGGAAAAAACGAAATAAAAAACGCACAAAACACACAAAAAAAACCCACACACATTACAATAAAGGTTACTTAGAACTAAACTGAATACAAAGTTTAGGTTGCCCATGAAAAGCAAGTTACAAGGGCTATACAGAAAGGCCCTTGTAGAATAGTGGACCCTCAAAGTTTGTCTTTAGTCAACTCGGACTCCATACAGGTTTTTTTTAGAAAATGGAGTTGTAATAATAGATCAAAAATAGCAAGACCCCACAGACCTGATTCGTAAGGTTGTTTGCACCAACAAAATCAAGTGGATATTAAGCACAATATGTATAGCGTCAGTCATAAGCAATGCCGAACAATATGCTTTAAGAATGCTTTTGAAAATGTACCAAGAGATTTTATGGTTTAAAGTTCCATAGTTTGGGAGCAGATACAGAAGAGGCACGATCACCATTCTATGTGGTTGTTTCAGTGACAGTTGGAATATGTTTGTTTGTAGCTCGAAGATTGCTACCTGTGTGTCATCAATAAATTATGGCTACCAGACATGCCATCAGTGTTCTACTTCGTCTCCCGTACTCCCTTAAACAAATGTCCAAAGTTTCCCAGAAGGAATGTCCTTAGGGCTATCTGTGCTCCATTCAGAGTCGATCTGTCCCTCTTGTTAGAGGATGCATTAAGACACGAGGCTGAGCGCAGTCCTCAAATCCTATCCGTGGTTATCGACATCGCGAGCAGCGATGGCGTTAATATTGTATGAGGCAGTACTGGTATTTATCTTCAATTAGTTCGGGTTGAGCTGACGTCTTAGGGTAATAATGTCCAAACTCTGGCGATCACTTTGTATTTAGAGCAGTGTGTCTGATGGTTTATTTGCTCTAGCTTTTGTGTGAACTCCGTAAGACGGGTCACGTTTCTTTAGAGGACATTATCGCAGTGTGATGAGATGATGAGGCGACATTTGTTGAGGGCGACTTTGTAGGGGCGACTTTGCTAGGGGGTGAGATTAGTAACCTAAAATTAGCCCTATTATGAGCCAATCTGTGAAAAAATTAGAAAGAAGCCAATTTCAACTGATAATGGTCGGTATGGGTGTCACTAAGTACCAAAAAAAAGTAAGGACGAATGGGGGGTGGGGAAATAGTTTTTCAGGGGGTCATTGAAACCGGGGGGTCTTTGACCCAAATTTTGCTCAAAGTATGTCGTGTTTGGTATCAAATGAAAGGAAATTTAATTTACAACACTGTAAGTCATGTCAATTTTGTCATTTAATCACTCTGTGAAAAGTTACACTTGATTAAAGACGTGGTGCTGGTAAACAAGGAATCAGCGAGCTCATTACACAGTTTCCAATGTAAAGACAAAACCTTAAACCTATCATAATACGTTACTACGTGTATAAGTGTATCACATTGTTTTGGGGCTGATATCAACATGGTTCAAGGCATGTTAAGTACAAACACAACAGTTTGTTGATAAAAAATACTTACAAGTCAAAACTGACCTTTAGCTACATATAGGGCCTACAAGTTTAGCCAAAACAAATGGCTTGATTATTCAGTTTCCTCTTCATCGCTCCCAAGTTCTTCTGAATCTATTATATTTGACCCATTAATAATAATATAATAACTAGTTCTTATATAGCGCATTTCACAATAACGTCTCAATGCGCTTTACATTAGTGCCCTGGTCATTGGGCCAATAACATTCCTGTAATCTTTCTCAGCTCCCTGGGGAGTATACAGCCCGGGCTGCCGTGACGCTCCGAAGGCTTTTTCAAACACAATATCAACCTCTACCCTCGCAGGTACCCATTTATACCCCTGGGTGAAGAGAAGCAATTATAGTAAAGTATCTTACTCAAGGACACAAGTGTCATGACCGGGATTCAAACCCACACCCCGATGACTTAACCATCGAAACTTGAATTCGATGCTCTAAACCACTCGGCTACATGACACCCTGTTGGAGCAATGTCCACAGCACACTCCACATGCTGAAACACATGACATGCCAGTTTTCATGCAGCTGCATTGCATGGTTTGACACTGCCTCTCCCCTTCCTTACAGTTGCAGCAAATTCCTTTAAGAAGATTTTCTGGGGCGAAACCTCCAGTAAGCATCTTCGGTCGGAGTTTTTTGTTGGTATCTAACTCCCACCCTCTTCCAATGGTCTCAAGTATGGAGGTGTTAAGATGCTTCCATACCACGACTTGGAGATGTACACGAAGGGAATGTTGTGCTGTTGCCTTGTGTGTGGGTGGTAGGCGATCGGGATCGATTTTACCTTTGGCTGCTTGCTTTTGGAACCTCTGATAACGAGCCCTTTCAAGGAGAGTATCCCCTAAGCTATAGGTAAATCTGCATTGCCTTTAATCCAGCTGCTTGAATTGTGGATACTGTTGAAGTATCACTTGTGAATGCAGTGATGACACTAGCAGGAAATTTGAATTTGTAGAGAGCACATTTGGATGTCCATGAATGCATGAAACAGTGTCATTTCCAGACCAGCCATATTTGAAAAGGAACTCTTCCCGGTCACCGATATCTATGTTAGAGATGTCATAAAGACCATCAACGTCTGATTGTAAGTACAGATTAGAACAGTTACTTGGCCGATGATAGCAGAGCAAAACCAATATATCTGTGTCTTGGGCAACAACAACAACTGGGGTGTTCACACTGTTGACCAAATCTATTGCAGTTTTTACGATAAGCGTGTCACCATCATCTTTTGCTTGATGTACAACTATATTGTGGCTTGTCAACTCTGTAGATATCATCATTATTAGAGCTCCTTTGTTCTTCTCATTTGCCAGGAAAACTTCTCTGTCACATGATACCGTCAATTCTTTTGTGACACTTAAGTCTAGACAAACCTTCTTCTTCCCAGCCATCCGCCGCATATGCTCATGGTCTTTCGTTGATGGTTCTTCCCTATAGCCATCAAACACTACAGTAGAATCCTTGAATTTGGCTCGGACATACTTGACATAGGTATCAACTATGGTCTTGATGGTTGCACCGTTGGTCCACTTTACCCGATGAAGTAGCCATCCTCCATCAACAACATGCATCTTGCTATTCATGTCAAAGTCAAGTTTTGTTGCTGTTACCTTGAGCATCCTGCCAAATTCATGCTTTTGGGGTTTCCTCATCATACGATCCATAGTGAAGAGAGATGTAGGAACAGGGGTCAGTTCAAAGCTGAATAGCTCTTCAATCCCTTCATCTCGCTCTGCCATAATGATCAATCTGTTGAAGAGTGCTGTCTTTTCGATGTTCACCTTCTTGTCTCCTACTGGAACTAGTTCAGTTTTAGTAGCACTGATTCCCACGTCTTCAATCAAGTGTAACTTTTCACAGAAGGATAAAATGACAAAATTGACGCAACTAACAGTATTGTAAATTAAATTTCCTTTCATTTGATACCAAACACGACATACTTTGAGCAAAATTTGGGTCAAAGACCCCCCGGTTTCAATGACCCCCCCGAAAAACAATTTCCCCACCCCCCATTCGTCCTTACTTTTTTTTGGTACTTAGTGACACGCATACCGACCATTATCAGTTGAAATTGGCTTCTTTCTAATTTTTTCACAGATGAATCCTAATTTAGGGATACTAGATGACTGGTTTTCATTTAGATAGACCATAAATGATGAAGCGGTTTGGTATAGTAAGACATGGCGCGTCGTGGCCGAGCGGTCAAGCGCACTGGACTCAAGCTCTAATGTCTCTGATCAGCAGAGTGTGTGTGTCCCTGGTCTTGACACTTGTGTCCTTAAGCAAGACACTTTCCCATTAATGTTTCGTCCTTGTGATGGGACGTAAAGCCATAGGTCCCGTGTGTTGTGTAGTGCATGCATAACAACCCAGTGCACTTGTCATTAAGAACATGGGTTTCGCCCGGTGTTTGGCTGACTGCATATCGCACCACAGCACCTTGTAAACTGTTACATGGTGCCATAAAATAAATGGGTCTTCAATTTCAACCAAAGCTCTGCATACCTTGAAGAAAATCTAATTGGCGCTTTGAAGACGCCCTCATGTGTCATAGAGTGCTTTATAAGAACTGCATATTATTATTATTATTATTACCATTAAAGGGAATGTATACGTTACGTAATCACTCTTAAAATTAATTGCAATAAATACTTATACTTGGTTAGAAGTACAGCAGCTTTCCATAGTATAAAGCATTTTGAGAATCATTTCACTTCGAAGTACTATGATTATGGAAAAAGATATCAATAGAAAATTGCACGTCCACTTGTACTTTTAAAGGTACACCATTGGTATTGAAAAAAAACCCATTTATTCCAACTATTTAGTTTTTGATAAATCAAATAGGCTAACATTTTCCTGTCGAAATTCCATCAAGACCTCAACTAAAAAAAATTTTTTTTTAGTAAATACAACATCAGTTGTACGGAAGCTTAAAGTAACCATTCGTGTTGTAACGTAAACATTTTTCTTTCCGAGACCAAAAATACAAAATTTAAATGCGGACGGCTGCAGTGAAACATGCTGGTTCAAATTTAACAAGCTCTTTTATCAGAATATAATGTCCTTTGCAAATTTTACATGCCAAGTGAAAGTTACTGTGCAACCAGTCAGATGAAACACAATATTTCACATGACACTTTGGCTGGTAACCAAGTTCTGCTGAGCTAACTTTGCCGTGCTAAACAACTCTATGAAACATACCACTGGTCGTCTTGTAGCTACCATAGTAGTAATTGCTTAACTATTTCTTGCTAAGGAAAAATGAGCAGTATACCAGTCACAGATGGTACATGTGAGATGGTATTTTTGACTGGGAACTTTGTTCTTCCTTGTCAGCAAAATTTTGTTGAGATTTGGCTACAATTTATGCTTAAGCAGCTCTACGAAATTGGCCCAGGGCAATAATGCTTAGGCACCTTGTCAAAACTATCCCCGGGAATATTCAGGGATGTCTGTCCCGGTCGTGGTTTTCTGGTCGGGATGTTTTGTTATTTAGTTTCTCTCCCGGTAGGCTCTGTCCCGGTGCTGGACCACACTCTCCCGGGGTTTGTTTACACTCCCCTGCTGAGCTCTCTGCGGTTTGGCCCTGATAAGATCTCACAACCCTCCAGGGCTTTTCAGCAACACAGAGCTTGAAATCTATCAACCGCGATTGATAATTAACCTTTGCCAAAACAATATCAGTATGTTCAAAACATCCATCTGTGCTGCTAGTTTTGGAATGGTAGGATGGTGTTTAAATAACTTGTATTACAATTGATCCCTTATTGTGAACATCAACCCTATCATGATTACAGTTGTTTGATTAGGCATCATCGTAGCACAATTATTACCCGCGTGAAGGTTTTTTTACCCTTCTTGGAAAAAAAACATGGAAGAAGACTGCATGGAAAAACCTACATATGCAAACAGTAGATACATTTCACACATGAACAAAAAAATTAACACACACAGCTTTTTGTTTAAACCACATTGTGTTATATTTAAACTTCTCACTCAGTTATATTATGTTAGGAGAATGAAAATGCATCGCCATTTATTTTATTTAAACAGCCACAGTAAAGAAATATTTTCAGTTGGAAAGGGGAAGTTGTCTTTGTTGCTAAAAAGGGCGATGAATTTATGAGAGGGCAAGCAAGGTATATTATCCATTTTATTTGTTTATCTTTCTCAAAACTCATCAAACGAAAACTCAAATAGGAAAGCAGCGGAGCCTCTAAATGCTCATTGTTGTTATTAAATTCGTGGTTATTAGGTTCAATAAAACTAAAAAATAATGTTCTTAAAATATAATTTCGAAGCCACCAAGATGATGTCCACAAATTCCAGGGAAAAAAGGCCCGCTGCTAGAATAAATGATCGAAAAGGCACGTCAAGTAAAACTGAATCTTAAACCGTACAGTTTCATGAATAATGATACGTCTAATGAGAATGCCTTTTTATTTTTACAATATTAAATATTAATGTTAATGAAAAAACATATGTACTGCAGGTATAGCATTAAGTATATAATCTTTAACAATGAACAGCAACTAGTAAATATTGCATGCTTTTGCTGATGATGGTTACATTTCATAACAAAGAGTATTTTACAGTAGTTTAATTGGTTTGGGGAAATTTATTCTTTCGGCTACTTAATTATTAAATCATGGTTAATTCCGAAAGAAATATTTTCACATCTTCTGTTTTCTGCGGATGTGTTTACATGTGTCATTTATCAGCTGAACTGTGCGACAGCCGCTGTCGGTGCTCTGGTCAGTAAAATTAGGAAACTGTAATTTCGCTTGCCTGAATATTGCCTGAACTATAATTGGGTCTAACTTTGGGATATCTATTAACTTGTTGGTGTCCCTATCCCTTGTCTTTCCTGTTATGTTCATACGGGCTAGTTCGTTGTCGGAAAATTCTTTCCGTAGGAGGATTGAACACAGAGTTTTTCCCATCGCATCTGGTTTTGAAGATGCTCTTGAAGCAACTTTTCGGACTGCAATGTTATAATCCGCTACATCACGTTCCAGTCCGTCCACACCCCCCAACAAGTATTTATCTTTCACTGTTGAAGATATATACATCGGGGTTATGGCAGGCGCTGGTCGACGAGGGGTAGAAGGCGTACCGTTACGGATGGTGTCTCCACTCAAACTTGAAGTAGATGGTGTACTTTCTGGTTGCCCTTGGGGTGATTGTCGTACACTCTTAGGGGATATTACCGAGTAAAGATATTTAACGGACTCGCGGAGCGCCTTTTGTCCAGCCATGATATTATGCACGTCAGTTTGAACCTTTTTAATGTCATCCTTAATTTCCGACAGTGCCGCTATGATTAAATCAAAGGGTGGTTCTTCAGCAGGTAATGATCGGTTTGCGGTTTCTTCTATGGTGTTTGTTTCGGTGGGGCTCATCGGATGCAGCGATTCTTCGTCTTCAGTGATGTCCATTGTAACAATTTGGTCATGATTATCATTTGGCGCCTGACTACTAGTGGCGTTGACCGATGCATTGTCCCACTCTTCAGCAGACAAGTCGTTAAGCAGAGGCAGCAGTTCATCGGATGAAATTTTAAGATGTTCTTCAATTTCTTTACGCCGCATTTTTCGCTGTACTGAAGACAGATCTTCCTCATCGCTGCTGGAGACACCTTTAAAGAAAATAAATACAATGTTGTTTTTAAAATTTAGATTGTCAGGTTAACAAACATAATTTTGCCTGCATGCTTTGATATAATCCACGGCACCTTCTTCTTCCAGGGGCGAAGCCGGGGAATAGACCGCTTTTACTGTGTGGAGTCACCAAGCTATATAAAAATGCTTCGTATATAGTTGTAACCGATGTAGCACAAATAAACAAAAGAGAAATATCTAGGTAACAAGAAGCTGCAGTAGATTTATGAATTAGTACATTTGTGGTTGTGGTTGCGGTTGCTACGGGTAATCTACATCATCATTTAGTTAAAAGAATAACAGCCATGTGATTGTGAATAGCTCGACTTCCAATCGAAAGGCAGAATCTTTGTTGAAGAGACATGCATACAAATATACAGAAACTACAGCCACGTTCTATTTAGTGTAGCCTTTGAGAAAAACTTTGCTAGGTTTGAAACAGTGATGACTTCATCAACATGGCCTTATATATTTTTTCATTAAGACGCCTAAATTTGGTTAGTTTGTAAGGCAAATAATGATAAAATAATAATAATTAAAATAACAAATACCATCCAAAAAACAAAAGTGACAATATTACCTGCTTGTTCTCTTGGATCCATGCTGGAGAGTATGTTTAGTTCACAGTTGATGGAGATGTTTGAATACACGTGGGTATCTGGTGTTTTACAGTGGCATATAAACCAAGTCCTGTGGTCTACTAAACAATGGAAGTCAGGGATTGCATAATCCAGGATGTTTATGTCTTTAAATTGGAGCCGGCCAAGAAGGGGAAAAACTTGCTTAGCGTTCGTCATAATGTTACTTTGGCATATTACAGAACAGTGTTTTTTTTTTTTGTCAATAGGCCTAACTATGTTACTTTTCTTTTGTATTAATAGCTGGCAAGATGACTTGAAATTAAAGAGAATCACACATAATCCTCAGATAGCATGCATGTTGTTGGGTGAATTTTCGGGTAAACAAAAAGGAAATTGCATTTTTGTGTTTCGGGTTACGATGATAACAAGCGTTTATATTTGCATGGCCCCATGAGAAACTCGGAAAGTCAAAAGCAAAATCTACAAGTACAACCAACGAAATACCAAAGCAAGAACTGCATATAATCAACACACATTCCCAATGATTTGTATTGAACGGAAAACCATTGTAAAAGGCGGGTGACACTGTTGCAAGATTGCAACATTGGTACAATAAGGAGCATATAAACTAGATGATGGCTTCTCCAGTGTCTTCTTCATCATGCCCAGATTGGAGCCCATTGTGTTCACCAACCGATTCAGTGAATACGCCACGTAATACGCCTAAACTTTTGACTTCTCCTATATCCTCTAATAATATTTTAACTTCAGATGATGCTCAACAAAACTCCCGTAAAGAACTTTTCCCGCCATTAAAACAGCCAACGGGTAAGTTTGTGAGCCAAGGGCGTCCTTCCATCCAAGCAAAATACCCAGAGGTTGTACCAGTAGTTCAGGAGTATCTTGAACATCAAGGATGGGCCGCACATAGGAGGAGACAGTCAACTCAAACAAGTGTGGAAGCCAATCTCAAACAAATCCAAGAACATGCCCTGGAAAATGTTCCAGGTCTGAAAGAGCATGGCATCAGCCTCAGCACTGTATCTAGAATGTTCGATCCACCCCATAAGAAGAGAAAGGCATCTGCCATGTACAAGGAGTTGATTCACGCCCGCGTATGCGTCAATAGAAATAGTGCGTCTAAGGCACATGATGATTCACACTTTTGCCGTGCACAGGTGAGCTACATTTTGGAAATGGCGGAATGTTTTAAAGATGAAGTCGCCTGTTGGTCGGCTGACGATAAAAACAAGTTCAATGTTGGCGGCCCTGGCAATCCAGCAGTCAGCAGGTATGTTAAACAGAGATCGCTTTTTCTAACAGGAGATGGCCCGAACTTTGCTGACCATAATTGGTCAACGGGAATGAAGATAATCCCCTCAGGATATATGCGCCTCAAGAACAAAACTTCATTGTCCAAAAGTAAGAGAAATGTCAGAAGCAGATCAGCAAGTCCACCTCGCGTGAGTAGACTCCGTCAGCCAGATGAACAATCAGATGCAGCTAGTCAAAAGGAAAAGGGAAAATATCGGTGGGATACAAATAACAGAATCCATTACAACTATCCTCGCACGGGACCTTTGCACATCACACTGAGGGGAAACAACTCTTTCAAAGCAACTTGTCAAAACCATTACGATGATCTAATGCCCCTCATACTCAGAGCGAAACAGGAAGAAGGAAAACAAGCCATTGTTTTGGTCACCGATAACGGGCCAGATTGGAAAAAGAATTCTGTCAAAACCCAAATGATGATGGGTCGCCTTTGGAGAGATGCTGAACTTGATTATCTTTGCGTTACAGCATACTCCCCCGGTGACTCTAAATATAATATGATAGAACATGCATGGGCACCAGTGACAATTTGGCTTGCAGGCGTATGTCTTCAAAGTACACTTCCTGGAGAAAACATTTCCCCTGCACAACAGAGCGGGTTGACAACAGATCAAAAGTCAAATAAAACTGATGAAGTGTTGGACAATGCCATCACAGAAATAATGCCATTTCTTGATGGACGTCATTACCACGGTTTCCCAGTAACGACACAACCTGTTTATGCTACTGAGAGTCGAGACTCAAATGAACATGACATGCTCGACCAGTTACCTACTGCAGGGGTAGCAAAAATTATGCGAAACCCTGAATTAAGAGAGTTATGTTCAGAGTATAGTTTCTTCTCCCGGCATTCAATACAAAGGAAATATCAAATTGAGTTTATAAAATGCAGTGATCATGGTTGCAACCACTGTGTAGGTAAACCTATTGTGGCAAAGAAGCTCTACTCCTTCATTAATGACTGCTGTGGAGGATACAGTCCTTGGCCCATGCCATCGACATCACACACAGGACACTACAAAACATGGCATACAGTTGCAACGGGAATTGTGTCTGGTCTTCAGTCAAAACTTGGACTGGATGAAGGCATGCCTTCACTGAATGGGAACAGAGAAGTTTGCAGCGGTGCAAAGTGTCGAAAAGTGTTCATCAACAAGACGGACAAAGACCGACACAACCGATTAGTCCACACAGTCGGTGAGGTCAATCACTGAATTTACTTCAAATAACTGTCATAAAAAATAACAATCTCACGATAATAATTCCGAAGTCTATATTTTTTAAGACAGTCGGTTTAAGTTACAATGACACATCGAGTACGATTGTATTTATCTCAAGCGATAAACTTTTCAGCATCAATGGCGCTAATTCTTACATCCGTTAAAATGTTCTCCCTGGGAACATCACGTGCGATTGATTTTTCTATGCTTTTGTTAAGGAATGATTGTACATGTGCATAATTTAATATTTGTTTTAGTTTGTATTATAACACTTTTCCCCCTTTCGTTGCATATATTTTTGTGCTCAAAATTGTGGGCGGGGGTCAAAAGAAAAATAACTGAAACTCGAAACGAAGCCTTTAGATTTTGGAGGAAAAGTTCAACTGGTAAAACCCGCGCCACCTTCGGGATAGGATATGTTTACAAATGAAAACAAGAAGACAAAATACACAGCTGGCCAAGATCGTAGATTTAATTCCTGATTAAACAACAAAGTAAAATGTGTTAGTGTTTTCTACCTCCATGGTATAAGCCAGAAAAAAGCCATTAAAAAATACTGATGTTGCAGACCGGTCTAAAATATTTGGCTCCTTCGAGGCATTACTTTTCGATATAAATGTTATATAGAAGCATTTCAATAGTATTTAAAAATGTTAAGAGTTGGATGGTCAAAACTACTCCCAAAAAGCAATGCTAAATTGATTAACATTGACAACTGTGGCCCTTGAGAACCAGCGTGGGGGTCTAGATCGAAGTTGCTTTCATTCAAGATTGTTAAATGTTTGGTAGGGTGGCTAAATCCTTGGCGGGTGGGGGAGGGGAGGGTGCGTTCATTTTTAGGGGCGGCCGACTTTTCCAAATAAACGTGTGAAGAGCCATGACAGTAAAATCAAGTACACAATAAATATAAAAAGGTACAGTGCATAAGAAATAATGTAACCATGTTTGAGGTACTGGGGAGGTAAAATAAAGAAGAGGTAATTACATTATCAAAACTGTAATTTGTATTGTGTTTCTTTTAGTCTGGGTGAGACTTATGTGGAACTTTGTATGGTTAAAAGGTTAGAAATGTGAAATGTGTCCGAAGTGTCTACCATCATGGATTATTTATATAAAAAAAAGCTGCAAATAAAACTCAAAGTTAAACTCTAAGTTAGTTAAGTTTTCCACTATAACAATCAATACCACAAAAGTACAAAACAAAACAACTCTGCAAAATAACTAAGTGTTTTCATCACGCATATAGTTCTTTTAAATTATTTTGAGAAGATTGTTTTCATGATGTCAAACAGAATTTACCAACAGTTAAATTATAACTGCATAAAAACACGTATATATTGTAGATCCCAGTCCATACCCCAGTGTTGGCTTTTATTTCTGGTTGAGAAAACCACAAACAGATGACCTTGCTCAGTGGTAACCACAAACCACGCTTCCAGTAGATAACGATCTAAGTGCTTGCGGTCTAATCTTAAAGAATGCAAATATACAGCTCAGCTGTCAGTGAAGTGTCCCGGAATGATCCCGTTGTGAATTTGAAAGCTAAACTATTTGGAGCGGGAGGAAAAACGTCCCCGGGTTAGGCTGTCACGGTGTTTTCCCGGGGATAGTTTTGACAAGGTGCCTTATAACCAGGGCAACATTTAATTAAACATGTAAGCACAAAAACCTGCTAAGCAAAGAAAAATATTGCTCAGCAGTCAAAATTCCATAAAGTTGTTGTGACTGCTAACCCACTCATTTTGTTGCTATGCAAAGCAAATTGCTAAGCAGTATTTTCTGCCTAACAGCTTTATGAAATTTTGCCCATAACAAAGTTCAACGTGTCACCTGTATCACATGTGACTGGTTATCCTTCTCACTTTTGATAAACAGCAAACTAATCAGCATATTTGCTGGTTAAGCAGAGCTAGTGAAATTAGGCCATGGGAACGTGCAGCTTTGCATCTCTAAAGAGATGCCGCAAAGACCATCGTCATGCTGTCACCATCTTCGTCATGTTCCCTGTATTCATTAACAGTAATAAATTCCAGTATTCGTTGCAATGAAAAATGAACCAGACTATTTTGTGTCTCTTCCAGCCTCGGTTTGATTACATGGTTCAGGTTAAAAATCAAGATGGCCCCGCCATTGTAAAGGTCTACTAGGCAGCATCCGAATCGTGTAACTTTGGCTACGGCTACGGCTTCCGTTGTTCCAACCGTAGCCAGTGCTGAAGCCATTCAATTCAGACACGACCTCTGAGTTTGAATGACACACAACTAACGGCGCAAAAGATCGACGCTCCAGTCAATGAACTAAAAATCAGACATTTTCAAATCAATTAATAAGTGAATAATATTTAAAATAAAAAGAATTAGAGGCGCCCTGATTTCGAGGAGAGTTCAACATCTGTTCATTGTGTATTGGTTCAGCTGGTGTCCACTGTCGAATCGTACGCTTACAAATCGAACCATGGCATTTAGAAAAAGGGCAGCCAGACATCAGACTTTACAGCTCAAAATGCGATGCATCAATTTCTGATTTCTATATATTCAAGCAACGATAAATATATTCACAGATGGCTCTGGGCAGTTGGCGATTGTCGAGACTTCTAGACTTACACAAAAGATTAAGGCGTGAAATTACACAAGCTGTTGCAAGAGTGGAATGAAAGTGTTTAGGAAATGGTGTGGTAAATAAACGTGTTATCTCGAGTATATCCAACAATCTCTGCCTTAGTTGATGTTTGAAGGTGTGTGTGTTGAATCATAAGGAGATCCAATTTGTCAAAAGTGGGCGTGTTTTACAGTGACATTTTAAGAGGAAGGGAAATTACCATTTCAATTTTTTGATGTACTCTTTTTCCAATTGATGGAGTCCTCCTGTGAGTGGGGAAGAGTTACAAGTCTCTAACCTCACGTTAAAATGGTGTGAATTGTCATTGTATTCGAAACCCTGCCAGTGCAACATTTGTCATCATCCAAAACATCTGATGACATCATGCTGAGAAAAATGGGTCTCTACATTTTCCTAAGGGGTGGTTTTAGTTTACAACTGGCTATCGATAATTATCTGGCCTTTTGACTGCCGAAAGTTTTCTTCTTGGAATGTAAAGATAAATTTAGTTGGTGAAGTCCATTGGCGTCACGTTTCAAATTTAAAAAAAGTTTTAAAAAGTCAATTGTAAACCAAAACATCCCCGTACACAAACGTAGAGACCCAATTTTCTCAGAGTGATGTAATCATGGCCCAATTTCATGGCTCTGCTTACCGCCGAATTCTGCGCTAACGATCGCCATTCTCCGCTTACTGTGCAAGCGCCGAATTTCTGCGCTAGCTGTGTAGGTGAAGAATGCTTAGTAACGCGGAATACGCACGCACACAAGCAAACATTCCCTGCTAACCTGTGAAATGCGCTTGATGTAACGCAGAACTCCTTGTTTCCCTAAGCGCAGATTCTTTGCAATGAGCAATGAAATTGAGCTCAGATGTTTTGGAAGTTGACTTTTTTCTTTTTACATTGGAAGGGTATCGAATACAAAGGCAATTCACACCGTTTTAACGTTAGGTTAGAGACTTGTAAGAATATTCCCCCACTCAGATGAGGACTCTATCTATTGGAAAACGACTAAATCACAAAATTGAATTAGTCATCTCCCTTCCTCGTAAGTCAAACTAATATAGGAGATCGAAGAAATTAGTAAATTTTGATAATTTAGATATCTTTCCAAGTTCTCACTTCTCATACCACAAAGAACCTGTCTTTCCTTTTGATGTATGACTATCTGCTTTCCATTCTATTGTGTCGTGGATTGTGGAAATTCGACACAGTTCATCGGAAAGACGTCCTTTTCTGGTATGTATTTTTGGTCTGATGGGAATCCATGCAGACTGACACCATATTTTGTACTGTTGCAACCAGCAGCAATACACTTTGTTTAATGTTTCCATAACGAAAGCCAATTATCAAGAGATTGGTCAAAAGAAACTAAGCTCCTGACGTTACATAAAATTGCATGTTGTATCCTTACTATTCGCACGTGTCGACCGCCGCACCAAACGACGGCATGAGCCTTTGTCTTCGTGACCAATTTGTCCCCTTTTTAGGGGCGCGGATTCACCCCCAATTTTCAGTTTTGCACTTTGTTTGTGATGCCTCCTAACAAAATGTGAACAAACTTGCATTTATAGGACAATCAGTGCATTCATGTCATAGTTTAAACAGGACAAATTATCCAATTCCTACGACCTAACAGCATAGTGTTATAAATTTACAGAATAATGAGAAAAAAAAAAGAAAAAAAAAATTTCTGAACAGATGGAAAGTTGAAGTTTTCGCTAGGGTCGTGTTCCCTCCTTCCCTCAGCGGGTAGCGGGCAACACCAAGGTCCCCAATACCTTGTGATTCAGCTCGGCGTCGATTTATTGGTATAGAATTTTGGTCAAGTGATCAGACTGCTAGACCGTTTAACGGATAAAGGTGAAAATCAGTACATCATACAGGTCAGGGAATAAATAAATAAACGGCGTCATATTAAAATTAAATCAATACACGTCACTTTTTTTTTTAAACCACAACCCTCGACTCTTGGTGTGCAAGAGATTTCCCCGTTGCTAGTTTGTGTTTGTTTTCAATAATGCATGCAGAGCTCGCCTGTGTCTACCGGGTATGTAACCATCCATACAATACACGTGACAATATTAAGCATGTAATTACAACTCGTTGACTTCTTTAAGTCAACACTCCACTAAAAGACTAAATAATCAAGTACGCCGACCCTTTAATATCCTGTACACTTTCTGTATTAGCAAAGAGTAAACACTTCTTAATTAAGTGGAACCCCCAAAGACAATGGTTTGCGTCAGAGCCAGAACAACTCCTTTGTGGAGAGTGTGGCGGCTGTCTGTGACAGAGTGTTTACTGAGTTTGATTTATGTCCTGATGTTCGCGGTCAGACGAATGTTAAACATCATTAGTTTGTAACTGCGCCATAATGTTTATAATAATGACTGGAATAACTACATTAAAAAAACTACTTTTCAGACAGCATAAAAATGAATGCAGGAACTGAGAAATCCTCTTTTTAAACGAATAGTTGACGAGATTGTCATGATGCTTGCAGTTAAACGTATATTAAAAGTTAACAGTTTCAAACTACATACCAATGTTAAAAAAGAGTGTACAAATTACCACATACAAATAGCTACTTTCATTAGACAACATGAAAACATGAAACTGATTTTATAAAAGAAAGCTTTGCTTAAACGGATATAGTTCATGAAGTGTTCTGATGTTTGTTATCAGACGGATGTTAACAGTAGTATCTAACTGCACGTTAAGAATTGTTTAATGTTGATTGTATCTCGTGCGAATATAAACACATGCAAATAATTTTTGTCTTCTTCAAGATATTCATGAAATGAATGTAAGAAATAAAGTCTTATTTTCAACGGATAGTTGGTGAGCCCCAAGGTGCAGCTAAACTCGGATTTTGAATCAACAACACACTGAAAGGGGTTTGCGCTAACAAGCCGTTCAGCTCAATCGTCATTTCCCATGATAAGTGGCTGGGCCGTAATGATTGGGCAGATAGGGAACTATTTGCAGGAATGGTGCCTTTGATTACACAATCATTGAATTTGGCACGCAGAGTATGTCATGGGAAAGTTATTTGGCTACAGGGCCAACGTATATTATTTTTTGAAAGAAATTAAGAATAACAAGAAATTTTCACATTTTTCAAAATGGCAAGCATTGCTTGTAATTCTGCCTATATTTTTTTTAAACCTCATGCGATGACCATTTATAGCAACAAATTCCATCCTCGTTTCGTTGGTTTCACTGAAAAGGAAGATTCTGATGTGATTAAACTAAATGTTCACAGGTTGTCGTTTGGTGTGCTGGTTAAATTATGGACGGTAGAATGTAATCTTCCCCCAAAAACCATTGATGAAATATACCTTTAACTCTTTTTTCTTTCTTTTTTCATCTAATGAACCGATGGCTTCATTACTCACTGTAGCCAGCCACTCCAGGGCGATGTCCGCATTATACCGACGTTCTTCCTCGTTTATGAACCACATTCCACCGGGCGACCCTCAAGACAGCTCGTGGCCCGCCGTCCTTCCTTTATCCCCGTCCATCGATTATCCCACACTCTAAATTTCCTTCTCGTCACTTCGCCATTACCTGCGAGCATGTTTTCTCTTTAAGCTGTAACCTTATTCATTAGTCGTTCTTGTTGTGTAATGGATCGACTGGGCATTTCGCTACCTCAATTGAAGAATTTATTTAGAGTCGCTTTTTTTTATCAAGCTTCGGGCCTCTCATTGCTACCATAAACAGATCGTGCTTTCGAATACATCGTTGATAAAGTTGCTCTAAGTGATTATTTCAACATCACTTACTCCCTGGTCCTCCTCATACAGTTTCCCTGGTAATCGCTCATCTTAAAGGTCCTCCTGGGTCCTCTTCATCCCTTGACGACTCCTCTTTTGTCCGATTCAATTCCCATCCCGTAGCTTCACTCTGGTCTGTTTTTACCCAAGAACCTTATTCCTAATTACGGTATTCATTTCTATTAAATCCATCTTTATATTCAGTCCTCACCCCCGTCACCTTCCAGTAGCTTTACGCAGTTTGGAATTTCTGATTTACCTTATAAAAATCATATCCTTCATTTCATCCAAACGACCTCTTTCCACTCCGTCTGTCCTCCTTCTCTTCTCAAAATCCATTCCAGTAGCTGCTCACCAATCCCTTATTACCATTTTAACCTTTATTGATCTTCCAAGCACTTATAAAAAGAAAAAAAAAAGAAGAAAAAACCAGGGGTTAGAATTGACCAAAATCCCGTTTCCTTAGAGGCCCTGGTCCATTCTGGGTCAGACTGACACAGAGACTGGTTCAAAATTCGATTTCAGCTCCGATTTTGCCTCATTTTGATCAATGGATCATTTTGACACGGATTCCGTGTCAAACTGATCAATAAATGTGTCAAGCCCAAGACCAGGTACCATTTCTGACTTGGGAGTTTTTTTAGAGCGCACCCACACCCTCGTCCTCCTCTTTCCCTCCTCCCCATCCGTCTTTCCCCTCAGCCTCCCCCTCGCATCCCCCGAGATCAACGGCGTCCCATCTTAATTGATAGCTATACCTTAATTCCAATTTGGTACACATCACTTCATATATTCTGACCACTCACCTAATTGATAAGTTAATAACGGAAAGCCATCCGTGAGAGCGCACCGTGATATGCAGACCGTATCCAACCATAAGGTGATGATACCCCCCAAAGCACTACGAGGCGACTCTATTGATTTATCGCGCGCTGTATTTTCATACAGTGATTAATGAAAAGACAACATGTAAAACTCCACTGGTGAAGTACCGTTGGTGTACTATGGCCATTATAATTAAAGAATCTGACGTTGATATCCCCCCTTGTAGCTACTGTCACTCACCACAACTTTCAAATTGGTTTTTGTTCTTACGCCAACCTAAAAAGGGCTCAAAACAAACTGTAAAACAATTGTCTTTAGTCCTTCTTTTCGTTTGTGAGATTTGCAAAACACACCGTTTGCGCAAAGAATAATTTTGTCGAAATGTCAAATCGTATAAACAACTAATTTTTGTTATTTTGAAGAAGAAAAAAAGTACGGTACTTTGGTTTAGAGAGAATTATTGGCGTGCGTTGTTATCGAAATTTAAAGGGGTGTGCACAACATTGGTAAGATTGAAAATATAAACGACCAACACTTACGCATAATACTTGATAAGATGTTCATGGTGAAAACGTCCCTTGAAATATTGATACTCGAAATTCTGCAGTTTAGGCGAAATTGGTAAAACACGGTAAGTTGATGTGGCGAGTCCACAGTCCCGAGGATTGAAAACAGCGAAAACAGTAACGTCTTGAGTAACTCAATAATACGTAATCATAATACACACCCGTTTACCTTTCTATTACAAAAGAACAATTAGATAAATTTCGTTCAAGTTGATCTTTAAACTTTCTAAGGTTTGTTTTTTCATGTATAATGTTTACACACAAAACACGGATACCGGTCTTTGACAGTTAACAATGTCTACCGCGTGCTTTAAACACGTTCGTCTACCAATTATAACATTTTAAAGGGTTTTTCTTTTGCTGGCGAGGCGGTGTTTTTGTGTGATCAGCAATATCCATGAAGCTAGCCAAAAACCATGCACATGATTCGGCATGTAAGCACGTTGTCCTTAATATTTTGGTTAACACAACCGAAAACAGCTGTTGCCTTTTTTATCCATTGTTTCGCTTGTTTGTTTGCTGATTTGTTTGTTTGTTGTTTTGGAGTTTATATTTGTTTTCTCTCTTTCTTTATTATTGTTGTTGTTGTTGTTTTTTGGGGGGTTAAGATAGGCGTACAGTTTTCTAAATTATGACTTTATTTCAGAGGAAAATATTTCACACATGAAAAATGGCTCTGGTTAGCTTTCAGACTACAATAAACAATGGTGTCTTTATCCATATAGTACATTTAAGCAGACGTTTATGCAGATGTAGACGATGCAAAAGGTGGACACCATTTTACGAGTGGGCTCAGCCGCTCTGAGCCGAAACTCACGAGGGTTAGGATTTATAATTAAAACTAGAGTCAAATGCTTACATCACTATTATATGTTTCTAGTTTTCAACCAGTCTCTGCAGCTGCAGTAGCAGATAATGTCAAACGAGTACATTATTTACGAGAGAATACATCCGCTTCGAGCAGGGGCTTTCAAAAGGGGTGGGGTCGGGGGGTGAACAATAGGCTGTGCAAGTATCCCGCATATCAAAAACGAGAAACCGACTCGAACGAAGGCTTTATTTTTCTACGAAATTCAAACGTCTTTTTAAATTATATTTATTCAAAGTTCTTGACAATGGAAATAACCATAGCAATTTTTTTTAACTACAATATAAATGTTTATGTGGTGCAAATAATTTGTTAAAAATATTAAAACTTGGGGTAAGACGATGCGGATTTTTCAGAAACATTTTGCCACTCAAGCCCGAATTTGTGCGACCATTACACAGGTATAACATGTAACCTGAGCGTCAGTCTGGCAACACTATTTGACAAGGGCACTGAGGTCAAGTCAATCTCGGGTTTTCTGTTGATCTGTGAAATTGATTGCACTCTCATACCTTTCATCGCTAAATTGTACTTTCCCAACAATGTATAGCCATTTTAAACTACGTTAACTAAATTATTTGAAGAAACAGAGTCGCACTCAATTAAAACTCAACATGGTTTGGACTATAACTTTGTCCCTGAAGTTCGAATACGCACGAGACTTGCACAGTCTATAGGGCTGAAATAACATACATTTAATATGGTGAGGCAGTCATGGTTTTCCTCCAGTCCAAATGTTTGAAACCGAGGCTTGTAGATAAAAAAGTCCGGTTCCTTTTTTTTCTCTCTCTCTCTTTTCTTTTGAGTGAATATAAGCGTTCATTAACATTGTTGGATACAGGGAACGTGAGCAAGATGGTGGCAGTATGATAAAGGTCTGTTGCCATCTTAAGCGTGTCTATGTAGTAGTAGCAATTTATCAGCCGAAGTGATCATTCAGAACAACCAACTAACCGCATTCCTTTTTTTGTACTTTTTTTAATGCTGCATGTCCCCGTTCCCTTACACTTTTGCCACAGAAGGAATATACGGGAGACTACGGAGAAGTCGTATCTACGAAGTTGCCGCTACAACGCCATCACGGACCCGCTGTGCCCAATCTTCAGACTGGGTACCATGGTGGAGATGGCAAATGATACCTTCGAGAACATGGCGTACAAGGTGGGTACCAGGCACTATTCTGTGGCCAGCGGGTTTACGCACACGTTCGTTGAAGTCAGTGGACGCCATTTTGAAACCTCGCATGATTGAATCAATGCGTGTCGCGCATGTTTTAATACAAAGTTTCAAAAGACGTTTGGGTAGGATTTGAAACTTTGCATGGTGGGGGTACAGTCAAGTGAGAGTTGCTGAGACATCATTTACATAAATCTCGTTCATGCGTAGTTGTTGTTCTAAGAACCAACGGTGGTTCCGGGAACCACGAGTGGTTTAACAACTCCGGTTCTAATCAGAACCACCAATTCTTAACAAAGACTTATGCACAATGGTGTCACTGCGAACCTCACTTTAAAAGAAGTACATTAAAATAAATGAAAATTTGTTGATGCATCAAATCCCTTAGGTTTCCTAAATGTACACCACAAGTTTGGATACGCACTGTGTGTATTGAACGATTTTTGTCCTTCCTTTTTCAGAGTTTCAAAATAACCGTCGCTTAATGTGTGTGATGACTTCACGGTCTTGTGTGCACACACATTAGGTCAGACCCACAAAGGCAGTCAGTATTTTATAGATCAGTGGAACGAGGTTGTGTCTTTAGAATCACGCTGGCACCGAATCAGTCAAAATTGGATGGGGGTAAATTAAGCCAGCTGACAACTGATATGAATCAATCAGTATAAATCTCTGAAAACGAATTCTGTCAGATGAAAAACATCCTTTAAATGAAGAAGAAAAAAAATCACTAAAAGTGCAATGAGTACACGTCTTTTACAGCTGAGGTTTAACACTAAGTGGTTTGCCAAGCTCATTTGACCCCTCAGCTGTCCGGATTGTTAATAAGCAGATGGAACGATGATTATTGCAATCAGAGACCAGAGACCAACACAGGCTCAAAATATACTCTCAAGCAAGTTCAAATGAACTTTTAAGATCCCGGTGAGGCATTCAAAATTGTATTGAATTTGTTTTTCTTCATTTTGTTTCTCATAATCTATTCGATGTGAAAGCCAAACTTCCCATTAGGTATGGTAAAGTCAAATTGATTTACATTTTGTGTGAGAGACGACCCAATCTCAGAGAGTTTGCGTTGCACCAACTATTGAAGCCGCGTTCGAAATCGGGTCTTCTGAAACGGCTACGGCTGAGTCGCTGCAAAGGGCCTATTCTTGATTGTTACTGCAGCAGCCCACGACCACAGCCACAGCCAAAGTCGCTCCTTTCTAACATGGCCACACCTGAAGTATTGGGTAGCCGTATTGGTCGTATCACCGAGAGCAGCCTAACAATCGATATGCTCTCTTACATTGACTTGGAAACCTATTACAGAATATTGTTCCAACCTACCCCGATTGTTTCTTGTAGAAACAAGAAAGTACTCAGATTGAACTTGTTTCAGCCGCACTTTTTTCCCCAGACCAATAAACGTTTCAACACATTGAGACCAAAATTGTACGTGATCTATATTGCCAAAATACTCCATAGAGTTTGCCTATTCAACTCTGTTTTATGCTGAAGGGACTTGTTACAAGTCCGGTCAATCGGGTTACCGGGGGATCTCCTCAAATCGATTGCCGTTTTATGAACCCCAACCCAAGAGATCTTACGACAGCTGCACCCATCGGCAGAACAAATTAGTTTTTCAAGTTATTAGCTGATTTGACTAAAGACGAACACTTGGTGTTATTATTCCCTTGTCTTTGTGCCGTGTTCTTTACTGATTGCTGGCAAAAATGTAACGATCCCCCCTCGGTTTCTAGCTACATGTAGTTTATTGATATCGAGGGAAATCAGAAACAAAAATTACCGAGCAATGAAATTATGATGGGCAGAAATGAGGGCAGAACTGTCATTGAGGTATATGATGGGTAATAGATCAAACTTATGATGTGCAGTTTGTGTATTCTGTAGATTGTTATACTGCATATTACAGTGTCGTAAATTTATATTGAAAAGTGTTGTTAATTTTGATTTAAATTTGGGGTGAAGAAAAGACAAAATGGGATTTGAACCTGCTACCTCTGGACAATAGACTTGGCACTCCACTGTTAGCTATACCTACCCGTATAATGACGGTCTCCCACAAATGGCTAGATAGCTCACTAGGTAGAGCGGCCGGCACGTTAATCCGGAGGTAGCAGGTTCAAATCCTGTTCTAGTAAATTTGTTAACCCAAGAATTGAGTTAAAGTTACCCAGACAGTTTTTCTTGCGGTTCATTGCTTAAATTTTGTAATTTTCAATCTATTCATGTGTGGTGGGGAATATATTGCCTACCAAAATGAACAAAAGTAATAAAACTGAGCAGACTCGGCGTTGTACGCGCCGAAATTGCGTTGTGTTAGTTGGTGACACCGACAAAATCGTAAAAAGTGTAAGCAGACATTTTCTGCTTACTGAGCGACCCTTAGCAACGGTTTATATTCCATAAACACTGCTAACTGTAAGTGAAGCAACATGCACGCTAGCTTGACAGCGGTTCGCGTAAGCAGAAGAGTGACGCAGCAATGCAAATAACTGCGACCGCGCACACATGCACTGTCCACCCGTCTCAATCATTTAGGAAATACACTTTTGCTTATGCTTTTTCCCTGCTATAGTTAGTTTTTTTATGTGTTTACTGGTAATGAAATCGGGCTATGATTTTGCTACAATTTTGAACTTAAACCGTGTTTCCCTTTTCGTTATTTCTTCTAATGGAGTTTCTGATACCCTGTCACTTCAGTCTCCAAAAATTAAGTGCCCCATTAAACATTTTTAACATTATTTACGATCATTATGTTGGTATTGAGTAATTTATTTACAAATAAAGTCATGGATTAAGACAGGGCACAAGTATATTGGATGATAAGGCTATAGAAGACAGGGCACCAGTTCTTCGGATGATAAGGCTTTAATACAATGTCGTTGGGGTTTGCAAAATTTGTGGGGTCCCCAGGCCTGCTGTATTGACGCTGATGCCTTGGAAATTGCATAACTTATCGGCTGTTTCTTTTCCCTAGGGGGGCGTTGTGACGATAGACATCCAATGGAATTGCAATCTAGATCGACACCGAGACGAGTGTCTACCCAACTACAGGTTCTTCCGGTCAGATGACGAACACGCTAAAATTGCAAAAGGATTTAACTTCCGGTAAGGAGATGTATGTCTGATTGACGAGACTAGGGTGCGGTTTTATGGGCAGAGACCCAAGGTATGCACCATTTTGTTTTCCCATTGGGCACGTCTGGCCATTTAAAAGTGTAGTTTCTGTTTGAATTTTCACCAAACAATCCCCTTTCCAGCGCTGTTGTTGTGTTGATTGTTTTTATAAGACGTGAATGTTTAAGCAAATACATTGTCTGTGTGCAAATGGACAAAACATTGGTTTAAAAACACTGACATTATCACAACAAAGTTTATAAAAAAAATTCTGATAATTTTTGTTACTAAAAGTCAAAATTTCATATCGGGAACTTGGGACACATATATTAATTGTGGGGGTGGGATCCCCTCCCCCATTTACGCCACTGGCTACGGTTTTTTTGCGACCTCCATGCTTTAAGATAGTACTGCCGTATCATCTGTCAACCTCATTCGTAGCACAAAGGCAATCAATTCGAAGGCACACTGATACCGTGCTCTTACTGACACCTTTGACTATGGCTTCAGGCTAGCTCATTGCAAAACCTTCTTTATTGAGATGAAGAAGCCTCCAGCCGTACCATACAGCCATAGCCGTATCCACTCAATCCGGACATGTGTAAAAACGTTTACCCCCAGTTCTCTGAAAATCTTGTTGACTTATTTTTCTCAAAATGCAACAGTATAAATCAATAAATAGACTGATAGTGAGCTGTTTACGCACACGCGGTCAGACATTATTTACCACCCCAATTATTATTATTATATATTTTTGTTTTTAAGTTTACTTTCGGTTTTGGGGGTTCTAGCCTGATGTTATCACGTGGTTTTGCCATAAAATGAATTACCTCAACCAAAGTTTCTCGTTTCTCCTGTCGATGGGCGCTTGGATTCGTTTAAATAATTAGTTCATCGATAACTTTGTATTTACCAGTACAAGAAGGGCCGCCATCATAGTTTAACATAATAAAAAAACGAAGGCATCTCTCTTCCCAATAATGGCGCCACCTTTCAGTATCGTTACCCGCTCTACTCTTAACAAAGTCAGTCTAATTCCGACAGTAGTCTCAACAATTATGTTACAGAAAAGAAGTTAAGAAAAAAGTATGTTTCCCCCCCCCTTTTTTTTTTTACTAAACGAAAAGAAGGAGATGGCCTAATGTGGGCATTGATTGGTCATCCTTTCGGTCCGATATACGGACTCTACAAATGGCTGCAAATAAATTCGTCCACCCCCCAAGTGAGCCGGCCTGTCTTTATAGACTGCTTGCAGCCCTGTGAGCGTCAGGTGTCACTTCGAATCTGTCACGAGGCTTCTTAACCGCAGAATCACTCCCGACACACTCAGAAGTCGTGAATTCCATCAATATGCTTTTATTTCCTGCCAATTTCTCTCTTCCTCCTGCATCCCCATCTCGCTAATGGATTTGCCGTTTGTCTTTTTTTGTTTGCTATTTTTCGTCACCATGGCGATACAGGTACTCAAAATATTACAAAGTGAACGGGACAGAGTTTCGGACACTAACGAAGGCCTACGGCATTTTGTTCAACATTAAGATCACCGGGCAGGCGGGAAAGTTCGACTTCATCCCACTCATGCTCAACGTGGCGTCCGGGTTTGCGTTGCTGTCGCTGGTAAGCATGTCTGACATAAATACTTCCGTCTCGCTTTACATTAAGTAAAATATTGCTCAGCAGAAAAAGGCTCCCAGTCAAATTACCCTGTGACGTATAGTGTCTGTGTTACTGGTTGGCTGCTCATTCTTGCTTAGTAAAAAAAAAAAGGGTAATCACCATTGTCTGCTTGACAACTTCACGAAATCAACAAGAAAATTATCTCAAAGGAAATATTTGTGTATTTGATACTAGTTTAATAAATGTTTATTAATCTCAGAAAAATATTGCTGGGCAGAAATGGATTACCTGACAAGATATCATGCAATGTACATTGCCCGTAACTGGTACCATGATGATTCTTGCCTATAGCTTCGATGAATAATACATTCTCCTGTAGGAGTTTGTTTGTATATATTTTAATTATTGGGCCAAGGACACCATAAATTAGGCTTCCTCAGCAAGCTTTCTAGCAACTAGCTAGAGATACGAATAGATAGTTCCCAATAGACGACATCTTTACGGGCAAATTGCATTTTGGCTTGCATGCGCGTCAAACGCTCAAATTATTAACGCAGCCGCGCTGTTCACTAAACCAATCGTGAAACGAGTTTTGTGAACTGTGCGCGTGCTGCACGCCTTAGTCACGCAAAACGCATAACTGTGTGTTCCAAATTGCCCGTAAAGATGGCCGATTTACGCTATATTGCAAACTATCTATAATATTCGGCTATACGCTGTATACCCCCGAGGTATTGGTCTCTAAAGTATGAATGGTCACTGAGCAAATTTACAAAATGGAAAATCCACGGTAAAGGGAGCGGCAAATATGAAAGCATAATGGCTTGCTGAAATATGTCCCTAATGGAATAATGACTCAATGTACACGTGTAGAATGCAACTACAAAACTCGGGTAAAAAGAAAGCGTATTAATTGGTAGGCTTGGATTCCTTTTCCCAGAGCTAATTTGAAAAAATGAATTATGAGGTACAGCGAGGGGGAAATTATAAAAACATCTAGTGTTGGCGTGCGTCCTTGATTTATGAATATTTCTGAGCACATACCTTAATGGAATGCAACTACAAAACTCGGCATCTAAGAAAGCATAGGCTTAGGTCCCGTATGGACAAATGTTTTAACAGTCGTGGATGCTGCAAAACTCAAGTGCTCTGGGATGGGGACACAAAAAAACGCCCAAGACAAACGGAGAGCAAACTCGTTGTCAAGTGCTCTTGTTTGAATGTTCCATGATGTTCCGATGTGAAGTGTTCTGTGAAGACGGGGTACAAAAAGAAGAGCTCCAGAATTCATGACTCCTGACAGACTCAAGATTCCATCTTGGGAGCATTTGGGAAATAAAAGCATAATTTTGCCGACGAAACCGTTTATGAACTTAAAGTTGCATGGCGGAGAAGAGTTAATTAATGTGGGTTGTTTATATAGTACGGTTAAAACCAATTCAATTTAAATAGCATATAAATGAAACTATCACAGTGAAAACACAAGTACGTTGAAACATTCATTTTAAACCCGCATGCTTGTGATCCTTTCTTTATTTATAAAATGTTCACCAGCACCAATTATTCTGATAAAGGGTGTGTAAAACATTGGTAGAATTCAACATATAAATGTTTCAGATGTTCACACTATGGTCATGATGGAACATTTTAATGAAATATTGTGCGTGAAATACTATAGTTTTTGAGAATTTAGCAAAACAAGTCAATCATATATTATATATATATATATTAACCTGTCAACCTGTCTATAACCTATTCCCTCTGCAGAGGAATTAATAACCTGCTCTCTCTGCAGGTTCCTCTTGCTTGGTTTTAACCTCTTACACTGATTCTTTTATTCTATAATTACTTTGATCTTGCCTCCTATTGTTAGTTGCATTTTCTTACGTGGCCTGCCCTCTAATCTTACCCTTTCATGCTTCCCGCATTGTAAAGCCTACAATGTGGTACCACCTTTATGGTCCAGTGATCCAGCCTTTCACACTGACCATCCTTTGTTCTCACTTCTTCCCTCTTATTGGTTCTTAGCCAGTTAATTTACAACTCTGATTGGCTATATTTTCCCGCTTTTTTCTGGATACTCTCCCTTAATCCTTTGCTCCTCTTTTTGCTATAAATGGATATGTTTGTGTTTGTTCTTGTTTATGCCTCTGACGAAGGTCCGGATTGGATCGAAAGCTAAGGCCATCTCCCCTACTAATATTATATATATATATATTATATAAAATTAGTAGGGGAGATGGCCTTAGCTTTCGATCCAATCCGGACCTTCGTCAGAGGCATAAACAAGAACAAACACAAACATATCCATTTATAGCAAAAAGAGGAGCAAAGGATTAAGGGAGAGTATCCAGAAAAAAGCGGGAAAATATAGCCAATCAGAGTTGTAAATTTACTGGCTGATATTATATATATATATTATATATAATATCAAGTAATAAACCACAAGGAAAACTGACTGGGAATTTTTATTTAAATAGTTTGGGTTTGAACAAAGAAAAATTGACTGGAGCGGGACTTGAACCAACGTCCTCCGGATTAACGTACCGGCGCTCTACCAACTGAGCTATCCAGCCCTATGTTGGCGGTCTCCCTATTAGTCAATATCTTTGTTCGGGGTGCCAGTCAGAAGCCATACAACCGTTAACTGCCGTGTAGCCAGGGATCACACCCACGTTTACGATTCAACCTGGGAAGCGGCAGCCACGGGATCACCTTAAGGGGATGCGACTTTTAAATATTAAATATCAAGTAATAAACCACAAGGGAAACTGACTGGGAAATTTTATTTAAATAGTTTGGGTTTGAACAAAGAAAAATTGACTGGAGCGGGACTTGAACCAACGACCTCCGGATTAACGTATATATGCTTTTTGTCACAATTTGTTTGTGACTCCGATGACCGATTGAGCACTTTCCCAGGTTGTTTATTTAGTGTATGAAGTGGAGATATACTGCCTTCCTATTCACTACCTTATGGAGACCGAAAACAAAACAGAAAAGGGAAAACAAAGGGTCTCCATAGGGAAAGTCTAAAGACTGGGTTGCTCCATCCAAGGAATGTTGTGTACAAAGTCTATGGGAGGTTCTTAACTACAGGGACAAAGGAAAGAACAAAGGATGTCTCCTCAGGAATGTAAAAACAGGAACGTGTGGTCTGTTGCTTGCTTCAATCTGAAATACATCCCCGAAGGAGGGAATAACGAACAATTTCATGAGAACAACAACCTCCTTCCTCTTGAATTCCCAACGCTGAAAAGGAGACGTTCGGCAGATTTGCACAATACATGTAATCACCAATGGCACACATGCAATCCAATTCATGCAAATTAGTTCTTCTTCTTCTGCTGTTGAGGCATACAAAATGTATGTTGTTTACATTTTGTCAACAACAATCACATCTGAAGAAAAGGAGCCACGTGTCTTGGTGCACTTCTCCGACACCTTGCTTCACACCGTCAGATCACCCACTGTGTGGGCACACCCGTGCAAACTTGCAAATTAAACAGAAACAGCGAGAGCTTTTGAATGTCAGATTTTGTTTCAAATTCCACGACGCATGAATAAAGTTTGACATTACATGTTTTATCTTCAGGGTTTGCTCGTGATCCGAATTAATCGAACACAGTTCCAAAGACCCTTGCAAAAAAAACCACTATTGATTATCTAACTATTTCTGTCGTACTCGCCGAGTACACAATACAGGAATGAATTTTAACTAACGTTTATTTAAAAGGGTGTTTTTTGTTTGAGGGGAAGAAAACACAATATGGCTACATCGTATTAAAGAGGAAGGGAAATGAAAATTTTAGTTTTGTGATGTACTCAATTTCCAATAGATAGGCTAGAGCCCTCATGTGAGTGGGGAAAATTACAAGCCTCTAACCTCACGGTAAAATGGTGTAAATTGCCGCTGTATTCAATACCCTTCCAGTGCAAAATTTGTCAACATCCAAAACATTCTGAGACAAATGTGTTTTTATGAGATATTAATAATAACAAACAAAACGTACAAGATATTACATTTTAAACCTTGAGATTGCTTCAGTTAGTTTTAACTTGAAGAACATCATGTTGTGATATCACAAAGTATTTCCATTGCAGTCTGAGACACGTTCAATGTATTTAGTACATTATGAACTACTCCATAGAGCTAAACACTGTTCAGACGTCGAGAAGAAAACAGAAATGCACAATTTCAAAAACGAGTACATCGAATTTGTTTTGCTGGTTTGTTGCATAAAAAGGCTGAGTGAGAGTTGATTTAACTAGTTTTATTTGCAACCACTTCTCCTGAAAGGAATCCTTGCTTTATTTGAAGGATAAATGTTTTGTTCTGCGACGTCAGAACTCCCATTGCAGTGTGTGTTACACACAATTGAATACGTGCGCATTACATTATAAGAATGCATCATACAGAAGACTGTAGTTACATTGTAAAAACAAACGTCTAGTAAATAAATATTGATGTTTGTGTTAAAAAGTTTGGAGATCCAAGCTACTTAAACTGTTTGTTATTATTATTCTGTCAAGAATCATTAGAAAATATAGTGCAAAACAATACGGTACAAGTTTAATAAAGTTTAATAAAGCTGCTGGGTCCACTTTTTGGCCGATTTGACTTTAAAGTTTAGAATCACATTTTAAACAGCTAGTTTTATAGATTTGAGAAGTTAATAAGCTTTCATTAAGGTATTGCGCTAAAAAGGGGGTATTGCCAGTGGTGAGTGGTAGTTAATTGAATACTAAAAATTAAAAACTGTCGGGGTTCTGACATTATTTCACGTCCATCAGCCATGTGCAACCAATTGTTCATGTTACATACTGCATTGTCCGTAGCATATGTAAAAAGGTTTGTTTGGGGTTTTTGGGTTTTTTTAACCGTCAAAAATCGATAGGAGAGTGACAGTCTTTCATAATTTTTTTCGGCAACAGCCGTACCTTCAAAACAAAGATATAGGGGATGATGTGGGATGGGAAAGAGACACATAGAGCGAAGGGCTGAGGTTGAGAACACGAGCATGAGAACGTGACACATTTTAAGCTATCCAGGATTGACAAGTGTACCAAAACACTGAATAAAATGTAAACCTTGGTTCATTTTTCTATGTCATGGGGCTGGAGTGTCATAATAAACTCTATCGTCGCTGAGCTGCTTGTCAAGCTCCCAGACTACAGCTACATTTATGACTATATAGTCATTGCACAAAAGAAGTCAGTCTGCTTCTTTCCTTCCAGCCTTGTGTTTGGTGACACGGATTTAACTTGAATCACAACAGGATATGTCTGCACCGAGGGACCTTAAGTCTCTGGTGTGGATTTCCATTTAGGCGGAGTGATATTTGAGCCCTTTAAGTTGTACGAAAACAATCTAAAAATTGAACTGCTTATTGCTTCTGCAATGGGTAACCCAATTGGTCGTGTATTGATCTGGAAGTCGGACTGCGTGAATTATCAATTTGAACGCCACTAAGCCTACGATAACGCCGTCTACAGCCTTATCCATCAAAAACGAGCGCGGTGTATTCATTTCAGATGAAACACAAACCAGTTATATATATCCCAGTGTGAATGTAATCCAGGCCAGAGTTCTGTTGTGTACAGCCTACGGGAAGCCACAGGGTTTGATACTGAAATAGCCTCTAAACGAGGAAGCTGTGAAATCACCAAGCTCCCCCCCCCCCCAACAAATCAATGCCCGGAGCAAAATATTGTCATCCAATTTGCTAATGCTGAAAAGGTCAATAGATAATTATGGTGAAGTTGACGACAAATTTCGTGATATCGACTCGATTTCCGGCCACAAAAAGAAAATACCAGGAAATTGAGCTCTGTCATGATTCGCTCGGCGGGTTCTGGGTCAATTTGCCCCCATATCGGCACCCACGCGTCATGTTATTACTTCAATTGCCCATTAGTGGTCCCCGTCGTGTTATATAGGTGGTGAACAGGCGAGGATACCAAAACGTGAATGCCGGGAGAATGCAATGTTATGTTCCTCTTTGCTTAAAGTTGTGTCCCTAAACCGGAGTTTGTGCTTAAAGTCCCCATCATTTCAGACCAGCTTCACCAAGCAGTATTAGCATTCAGAATCGTCGGACATTTCAAAAATCATGATTCAAACACATTTGCTCAAACTTGCTCATGACTGACTCTAAGTTATTTTTATTCAGTCACGGTTATCCAGTCACGGATATCCACCGTAAATGCCCATTTAAATCTGTCTTTAATGTGCTCTAAGTTATACGTACCTTCTTTGTCTTTGTAATTCATTAATTTAATCATTTATTTATTGGTCATTGATCAGACAACATGAACTTGTTCATCTCGCTGTGTGAAAAAAATATGTTTAGTTATGTACTTCCAACCCTCTGAATAATGTTTGGTCGTATATTTGATGGCTCTACTCAGCTTCGTGTTTTTTTTAAATATATATATATATATATATATATATATTTTACGCAGATTCGTATGTTTAATTATGTATTAATCATCTTTAGTTATTATTTACTATTCATCTTAGAATGAGTTAGCCAATGGACACTAAGCTGTGATGTCATAGAAAAAACTCCACTCTGAAGATGTTGAATACTCAATTCGAAGAATCTTGTGAAATATTGGTCACAGACATTTTGCCCAATAGAATTCCCCTAGAGGGCCTTTTTCCAAAACCCGTGTTGGAAACAGAGTGCTGACTGTACACTGCTCCAAATTTGATGAAGGGCTCAAGCTGGTGCCGAAGCCCAAGACGACCTATACTCTCTTTTTTATATTATGCGTTTTACCCCGACTTGGACTTATTCTCTGAAAATGGTGGATAACAATTAACCCCCAGGCAAGTGAAAAAGAAACTGTCTCTGTGTTATGATTCATTCGTCTCGTGCAAAGTCTCGACACTATTATTAGAGCCAAGCTCTAATACATTGCATGCCACCTTTCAAACAACCGTCATTGTTCGTCATTGACCACTTAAACACACCGGCTAATTAAGGAAATTAAACACTCTCTCATCGGGACGTAATCCTCACTCCCCAGCGTTCAGGCCACCATGAGGGCAGAGGCAGGCAATCTCCAGCTGTAAACTCGGCGGTGTCCGAGGAGTTCGAAGACGGGCATGTTTTGGGGTTACGACCTTTACTTAGACGTGGTAGACTCGTGCCATTCTGATTTACCAATCAGTTGAACTGGCCTTTAATATCCACGTCACGTACCTCGGGTCTCGTGGGGAGTTTATCCCTTCATTCCCCCCGATGATCTCGGTAACATTGCTCGAGCTCGTCGGTATTATTCGATGTTATTGTAAGATCATGTCAAGTAATACAAAACCCTTTTCACAAGACTGCAAAAACAAACCGTCTACTGCTGAATTGTCCTATGTATTTGTCAAACGGGTATTTTACGATGTTTTCAATCCGTTTTGGTTCTGTTTAGGGGAATTTTTCCAAAGGATTGTATACAAATTGAAGTTTGAAATTAAACTACTTTTGAAGAGGTCGCCATTTAAAAATGTCGTGTGTTGTTGAGGTAACAAAAATGGTCAAATACTGCCAAGATACGGTCTCGTTGCCACCAAACTACAACGAGTAACACGTGTGGATGAGGTGTTTGAGGTTTTTTGTCGCAGAAACAAGATGTCCACTCGTGAAAACGGGTGTTATGTCAATTGTGGGAACGAGATATTGATTTGTAGCTACATTTAATAATATTTATTTTGACGACATAACGATATGTTTGTTTCGTGACCGCGATAATGTTATATCGTCCGTTTGTTTTATTTTTGTTTTTGAAAGTATATTATTTTTCATGTGATTTTATGAACGCACTGTCAGCGAGCACAGTTTAGTAGAAATGTGACTTATTCTTGCAAATTTAGGGTGGATCTGGGCGACGTTTCGGTTATGAATTGAAGGGAGATTCTATAGATTTCTTTACATTAAGGATTGCTTTGCTGTTATCGGACAATCCATTGCGAAATCTACAGTTTTGGTATTTGCGTTTATGTGTTGCAAAATAGTAATTGAAACTTGCATTTTGTGTACCCATGTAATTTCCCAAGAACGAAAACAAAAGAAAGTAGTTCGATGTTTACTTTACACATAATTGATTCTAAAAGTTTCGTAATTGAACATGTGAGAACATAAATTATGATAATATAAGAAGTAACTATTACTAGTAAACTTGCAAGTGCAACCATGTGTAAGTATCTTTTGGATGGCGTATTAGCTCATAAAATAGCCGTTGCGGTCTCGACATTTCGATCAGAAATACTCTTCTTGTCTTCGAGAGAATGTTGAAGTCAAGTTAGTCAGTCGGTGTAAATTCACATGAACTGTATAGGCCTAGGCAATGTAATAACGTGACGGAATGCCTTTAAGCGTGCCTTCCCAGTAGTTCAAGTGTGCCCAGATTCTCTCCAAATCTTTTAGCGCACTAATTTCATCAGTTATTAGATCGGCCATTCCGTTATCATCACATAATGTTAAAAGACATAGCTATAGTGCGGTTGCGGTTGCGGGGGGGGGGGGGGGTGTCTAATTCAACTCTCGTAAAAATCATGTGGGAGAAAACCGGAAATAAGGGTTTCACCGCAATTACACGATGTCCCGTCTGATCATGACCGCTCACTGCGTGACTTATCATTCGCTTAGAACATTAATGGCGGCGAGGTCTTGTTTAATTTGGGGGCCCAGACGTGACCGTTTTGATTGTGGATCGTAAAGTCAGACCCGCATGACTCAACGCCACAATCAATGGCCGCCTTGTCATTATTTATCCAACCCTTGTTTTTTCTTCTTGTTTGACGTGTCCCCCCCCCCTCTGTACACAGGCTACAGTTATGTGCGACATCGTTGTCCTGTATCTTCTCAAGAAACGGAATATCTACAAGGAATGCAAATATCAGAACGTCAACCCCGTCACGGATGATGGGTACGAGGTGAGTCGAATCCTCAGGGTCGCCTCAGTCCTTATCGCCCACCGTACGGTACCTGCTCTATAACGATGTAGGGCAAAATCTAGGTTTTTTTTTTAAAGCCTCTCGTGTTATACCTAACACAGATGTTATTCGTTTGTGGTATCTTCGGGTAGATGAGTGGTCACGCAGCCTCTTCGCAATGATAATCATCCCCTCATCTTTCACCCAACCAGAAATGATCTTCGCATTTATCCAAACAATGATGCCAATAATAGTCAGAATATGTCATAAGAGAGATATTTGGCTAAAGGTTCAAAGTAGATTTGTCCTGTACAACAAACAATAACTAGCAATGGTAGCCATTTTGGAAATGCAAATTTGCGACTGCCTTGTAGCCGATATTTTGCTTATGACATACTCTGAATGTCTGCCAAGTTCCATGCACTCTAAAAACTCCCAGATCAGAATTGACCCAGATTCCCAGTCCAAGTTGGCCTGATCCATTTCTGGGTTAGGCTGACCCGGAAACTGGCTAAACATTGAGTTCTTGATCGGATTCTGCGTCAGTATGACCCATTTCTGGGTCATTTTGACGCAGATTCCGGGTTTTACTGACCCAGAACTGGTTCGGGCGCCCTGGGACCCGGCTCTGGATCAATCGGACCCAGGAGTATTTAGAGTGAGCTTGAAACATCAAAAAGCACAATTTCCCAACAATTCACCCCATCTGCCCCCACTGTATAACAACCTTTCTCTCCATGTCAGGTCCCGGCCTTACGTACCTTCTCCAAAGCTGACGGCAACAGTGCAATTTTTCCACTACGTCGGGTATCCTACGACGGCAACTCCATGGAGGTGGGCAAGAGGTACGCCACGGCCTATCTGGACACCACGGCAGACAGCGACAGGAATAGCTGAAACCAAGGGTGACCAAAAAACAAAAAGCCATTTGTATTTTGGTGATTAATTATAAATAGTTTGGTAAACATAATCCTGAACCAGAGTTGTAGGGGTTAGCCCACTGTGAGTGAGTGAGTGTGTTCGATGAGGAATTGAGAGAATGCGGGGGCAAGAGAGAGGATCGATGTGCTGTGTTGTTGTTTTTGTGTGTTTTTATTTTCAATTGCGTATTTCCAGTTTGATGAGACGGGAGTGTGTGGGTGGTTGCCTGTCTTTCTTAGATTGGCGGTGCATTGTGCTGGCACTCTGTTATTGTTACAAATGCATGGAGTGAAAGTGATTTCGTGCTCTTAATTTCCATCCACCCAAAGTCCAGTGCGACATTAATTTGGGTTGATGGAATGGCAAGTGGTTCCTTTGTGTATGTTCTTTCTTTGGTCGTAAAACGGCACTCGTGAAAAAAAAAATAGTAAAAAAAAACGGAGCGAGAGGGGGGCAGACTTGCCATCGTGTGTGACAAGTGGAGCGTGTGCAGTGGCAAGATTGTAGGGACTTTCGCTAAAAGCTCATCTGTTCAGTTTTTCCCACACAAAAAATTTGTTATAAATAATGGCCTAAGTGTTTCATTACCTGCGCAGCAGACAGGAGATTAAACAATTCCCAAGCACAATATATCACCAAAACATCAGTTTTTCCTCAGTTCATGGTAGTAGATCAAAAATATCCATTAAAGGGTATGCACAATATTGATAGGATTATCAATATAACTTTTCACAGACTTACCCATAACATACACGGCAAAAAGATGGCCATTGTGAAAAAGAAAATTCCCTTGAAACCCTTTGCGCTTTAAATTCTACAAGTTTGGCGAAATAAGTGAAACAATTAGTTTTTATCTCGTCCTAGGTCCATAACCTGTTGTTTCAAAGCAGTGAAAGCATGCGGGTGTTTTTCACAACTTTCTCGTGAATCTGATGACCAGTTGAGCTTCAACCTTTACTGGTTTGCTCTTTCATTATGTCGGGTCACATCGGGTGCAGATATTTACAAACAGGGCCTACCGATAATGTATGTATGATTGTTACATTTAAACTTCAGATTTAAAAAGAATAATATTTTGTAAAACCAGTCAACTAAAACAACCCAACCAAAAACAAAAGACAGAAATCCGTTTGGTTGTAGGTCCCTTATATCTAGATTTTTGTTTGTCTGTTGGTTGTCTGGATGGTCTGCGCTTTGTCTTTCTTCGTGTTATATTTGTAATTCAATAAACTATCTGTGTTTGTTACACGACTTTTCAGTGTCTGCAAAGGTATTGTCACGTACCTGCAATTAAAAATATAATTTATCTTTCATTAACTTATATAAATTGAAAGTGTGCTGTTGTTCATTTTTTTTAATGATAAATTAACATATATTTTTAATAGGTTTATTATGTATTTATCAAATCACTGTACAGTCACATTTTACTTGTGCTAAAATAATGTGCTTAAAATTATTGGCAAGCTTTAATTAGTTTAAAACGGATTTTTAAAGGAAAATTCCACTTCAAGACAATTATTAGTTTATTTTTGTCAGCTTGGCACCTTAAAAAAAGCAAACCATATAAAAAGTTGATTAACACTGATTTTAAGATCTTATTTTTAAACCCTAGCGACCTAATAGCGACCCCCTTTATGACGTCAAAAGGGGTGTACGACAACCGTACGTATTGTCACATGACAATACGATTATTCCTCTGGCCTAACTCCACCAGTCTGTAAGGAAAAAACCTGTTCATTAGCGTGACGTTTCACTTCAAGCCACGCCCACTTCACATTAACTCGTCACAGATTTCGCGGCTGTGATTGGTCAATGAAAAATGGGGCGGTGCTCTGGATAGGCGTATTGATGGTTCTGCGCCGGAGGCATTGTTTTTATTACAATGATGACGTCATGTTTAACTATTCAGAAACGGGTTGAGGAAATGCATTCGGGTAGTCTTTCTCCGATGATTTGTGCAAGAAAAATGTAACATTTGAACATGAATTGTACATAAGTTCTTCAAAGAGTAAGGTCTTCTCGGAATTAAAAGATTCTGTCATAAGAAATGCTTTTGAACGGTGAAATGGATTGTGTTTCTTTTTTTCTTTTTTTCTTTTTATTACACACTAAGCTTTGGAGCCGGAAGTAGTTACAGTTTTGTGCGTGCAGCAGATACTCAACAGTATAGAGCAGTTTCGGCAGTGGTGCCGGTTTTTTATCCGCCATTTTGAATCTCTGACCTCTGTGTGGGTTCTTGAAAAAAAAACGACCATCTAATTTGATGAATTAATATCCTCAGACTATTTATATGATGTGATTAGGCCTACTCAAAAGAAGAGAATGTGATTTAACTAAATCCTCCAAAAACATTGATTGTATATAGTTCCTGCATAATTGTCTAGAAAGTGAAGTTTTCCTTTTTGAAAATACTTCGATGAAGGTATAATTTTGAACTTAGTTGTACATAAACATGAGATGGTAAAAAACAAAAGCATGACATAAAGTATAAAAACGAGCATACAAATAATGTGTAGAGTCTATACATTCTGGATCCCGAAGAGCCTTACCCAATATCCGGGTCCGGCTGACCGGGATTTAAACTCGGTTTCTGTGTCAGTTTGACCCATTTCCGGGTCATTTCGACACAGATCCCGGGTCAGCCTGATTCAGAAATGGGTCGGGCTCACTGGTATCCAGAATCCGGGTCAGTTCTGACGTGGAAGTGTTTTTTTTTTTTTTTGTACATTATAAAACTGGTAGTCTCAGGGGTCGTATTTCTTTGCACAAAAAAAAAAGCTTAATAAAAAAAATGTACAAATCAATAAAATTATATCAGGTTCAACAAAAGTTGAACACCCCCCAAAAATGAGGATAACATTAAATCTTCCAAGGTAAAGAAGTTTCTCTACGGTGCTGTAAATTCTTAGAAGGGATACCTTTGTGATATTAGCTCTGTAGGTCGTTGAGTTTTATAGTTCAGTTCTATTTCTTACTAACTCCATCTCCACAATGGTCATTGGTCAACGATACGTTTCTTTGTATGAGAAAGACTTCATAATGGTGTGATAAGTTGAAAAACCTAGGTCGGTAATCGTAGAAACTTCTTTTGAGTTTGATATAAAGTAATCGTGAGCTTCATGGTCAATTTTGTAGTCTCTTTGGGTGTGTTTGTCCTGTTTGAGTCTGACCAGATGTTTTTTTTTTTTTTTAAAGGAATAGCTGGTATGATTTTCATGAATTAACTATTGGGTCATTATGGTTGTGAAAATATTTTGTAAGATTCAACCCTTTCTGTTCAGTGTGCTTGATATCTTGCCCATATCCTGGTCAACTGATTATCAATGTAAAACGACGGTGGGCTTCGCATCACCGTCACCTCTTTGGGTAGACTACCTTCTGTGACTTTCTTCCAATCGAAGAACTCATTTTAAAGACGTTAAACCGTAACTCTCGTGCTAAACCCAACCCTAACCCTTATTCTAATCCTGACCTTAACACTAAACCATAAAACCATCAACTCTATATTTAACATGGCCCGTATCTTTAACCCTGACCCCAACCCCAGCCTTACCCCCAAACCATCCATCTAACCCTTACCCAATTACCCTCATCATAACACTAACCTTTACTTTGACCCTGACCCCAACCCCCATTTCACTTGGGTTTTTTTTTCTTTTCTTGTTTTCACAAATCCGGGGAGGGCAGCCAAACACCGTAAAACTAGCTAGCCCCCCCCCCGATGTATATTTAAAAAAAGTCTATTTACGATTGACATCTGAAGACTCTCGGAAGAAAAACATAACTTCAAGAAGATAGGAACTGTGTTGTAATTAGTGAAGAGAGCGTGTTTTCATTTTGACTGCCAATACAAGCTACCTGAGTAGTGTAGTTCTACATCATTAAGCTCGTAGGGTTTACCTTAACTACAGGGACAAACCATAACCCAACGTTTCAAGCTATTTTACTATATAATACACAATTGTCAATATTTGCGAACAAACGTCAAGCATCATTAAGGTGTGGTACCACGAACCCTCCACATCTACACCCAAATTTAACCCGATGTTTTCAGCTCAAACTTAATTTTTCAGCCGAACAAATACTAACGCTAACCCTAATCATTAACCTTAACCCTTACAATATTAAAACCCTAACCACAGCCTAAACATAAACCCTGAACCTAAAGCCTACCGTCACCCATAGCCTGACCTTTACCTTAACCTTAACTCTGACCCTAACCCTAACATTAAACTTCCCTGCGGCAAGCTATTTTACTATACAAATTATTAGATAAGATTTGCGAACAAACGCCGACTGTCATAAAGCAAACCCCAAATACTGCAGTATTTAATTTGGTTCTTTTGTACGTAAGTGAATGGATGAGAACGTGAGAGTTTAAGTGAAATGTTAGAAGTGTGAAACGAGTGGATGATGTTTTTTGTTTGTTTGTTTGTTTTTTTGTTTTTTTTAACTACAAGCAGCTTTTTAGAGCCAAATTAAGCGCCAAAGTGCAAAGCATGGAATCAATAGTTAAAGTCGGTTTGAGAATGTTTGGTATGTAGATTTTTATATAACTAGGGTACATTATTTGAACAATTTTGGTAATCGACTTGAAAACTCGACAACCAATTAGCATTATTTTTGACCGCGTAAGGACGTGTGTGGACCAAAATGTATTCGATGCGAAACAATTAAGACGTACATTTAGTATTTGTTTTCATTGTTGTTATCACTATTAATATTTATTTGGACATTGGTTCAAAAAATTATAAAAAATTAACTAAAACTGTAACTTTGATGAAGGAAATTTGCCGTTGAAAACACCCCATGCGGTCAAAAAATATGTTAAATTGTAATGGTTCAATACGAGGTTTCAAAAATGATGTTGGTGTTCTGAGTTAACGGTTAAAGGTATGATCCATAACTGATAAAAACAAAAAGTATAAGCGTCTTTCAATTTCAAAGCTTACAGTTTAAAACTTGTATACCTGAACCAATATATATGAAAATATTTATGTCTGAAAAACAGCATCTTGCAAGAAAATTGCCCAAAACACTCGATTTTTAAAATTTAAAGCAACACAAAATCCGGTATTTCCTACAACAAGAATTGATGTATCATACCTTTATGCCTTACGTTAACTAGACACTGTCATTCTAAAGCGACTGTCGTTGACCGATGTCGCCTTATGCTCAGAAAAAAAAGAAAAATTTTGAGAATAATTGTAACCTCCAAAGACATGATAATGTCTTCCTGTTGTGATATCAAACTGTCACAACCAACCGATGTAACCAGCGCTCAGTGTTTTTCTTGACGTGTTGTTACATACACTTGAAATTGTATATGAAACGTTGCACGGTGCAAGTGGGCAAAATGATCCGCACGCACCTTCCAAAACTGTTTCTCTTTGCAAAAACAATTTTGAATTTTCAATAAAGCCATGATGTTTGTATTCTTTTGAGAGGCAAGAAGGAGTGTGCATAGCGGGGCCAGATGTTTTTATTGATCTGATATCCATATTAAATATAGGCCTATTCAGAAACTTACAGAATGATGATCACGGCTCCATTACTAAAGCTGCTCAACAGAAGGTAATTGCTACCAGAAAACAGAACATCTTTTTATAAACCTTGCAAAAACTATACATTGCATTCCATTTTTGCTGGTAACTGATGTTATTGCGAAGTATAGCATCATCCATGCTTAGCATTCGTGGGTGCTTCAAGTATTTGGTAGTTTTCAGTTTCAATCTGAGAGTAATAATACTTATAATAAAAAACTAGACATAGCGTGATTTGATTGCAGCTGCAGTCGACTTAAGGCAATCCATGGAACCTTTACAGGCTGGTTGTGCAGTGTGTTTGTTGAAATTCAATGGATGGGAATAAAGATAATTTCCCAGAAACAAAAGCATACTTTCTCTTGAAGCTTTTTTTTTTTTTTCGGGAGGGGGGGCTGGTTGGGGTGGGGATCTTCTCTTCTCGTTCTTGTCAAGTCTGTCTTGGCCGTTATTACTGAACCATCTAATTACCATCACCAAGACGATTCTTACACGCAGTGCAGCCAAAGGCACCATTCCAAACAGCTAAAAGTATGAGCATTGCAGACCGGGCCATTATTGTGGAACCAATCCCAAGCAATTTACATTGAGTTAAAGGCAATGTCACCCAGGACGAATTTGTGTACTATGACCGTGTCCGACTATTAAGTGGCTTTGGCTCGATTACGAGATTAACATGCGTTGATGAATAGCAAGCCCATAGCCAACACCCTTAGCAACAGCCGAAGCCTTAGCCTCAGCTGCCAGTTCGGACACCTGCCCTAGCTTTTACAGAGCAATTTAGTATTAATTTGCTTAACAGCAAATAGCAGGGGACCTAGCTTTTAGAGAGCAATTTAGTATTAATTTGCTTAACAACAAATAGCAGGGGACCAGACACGAGCACTGTAGACTAAAATGGTATTTTGGCCGGTAGCCAATTTCTGCGAAGCAATGCTTGTCTGTGGCTAGCATCTTCGCTTAACAGCTTTTTGGAATTGCCTCAACCTGTAAGAAACTGAACCCTCGACACTTCACTCTTTGCTATTCTTAGCTCTACCCCTTTGTTGGGCGAATCCCCCCCCCCCCACAAACAAATGTTTCGGGAGGTTCGTAAAGTATAACATAATTTATGTACAGTTTCTATGCAGTGTACATGGTGAATAGTACACTTTGTATAGAACTCGACCCTGTATATTATCCGTTTTGTAAAATAAAACAGAAGAATATTATAACAGAATGTGATTTTTGACATTTGACCAAAACTTTGCTAAATTGCTGAACATCATGGCAATGAGCTTAGGACAATGGTGTTCTAATTCTTAGTCAACCTAACTGTGAATTTCTTCCATAAAGTGTTCTTTTTATTCGTGAGTCTTTGTGTGTGAACGTAAAACCGTTTGGGATTGTTTATTTGTTGATTCTATTCAGCTCTTTTAACGATGTGTCTCCAACTCGTTGTCTTGAACCTTAAACGATGTAAAAGATGTAAATAAACGAAAGATACGTCCATTTAATTATAAACTGGTATCAGTTTGTAGTTTGCTTGCATTGTTCATTTGTTGTTCGTTTTAGGGTCAAAGACCATATCAGAGACGTTCCCTCTTTTATCCTGAACGATCGACAGATCCACATTTCGACAGGGAAGCGAATCAAGTTTGAAAAACCCGAAAAAAGAGGAGCTGTGAAACAACAACCTCTTTTAAAAAAAAGAAGCTTTTTAAAATGGAACAACCCTCCATGTGTGTCTCCTTAATTTAACCCGAGATCTGAATATATCGTGAGAACTGAATAATAGACCAGCCGTTTAGGCCACGCGTAGGCCCGGGTTAGGACTCATGCTGCATCTAGTTCTAAGGCAAACCTTAGGTCCAGGGTTTCATTTAGGTCTAAGGCTACAATCATGTTTCGGGTCACATTTAGGTATTGAGCTCCATTAAGGTCTAAAGCTAAATGTAGACCAAAGTATGAGGTCCCGGGTTACATTTAGGCCTTGGGCATCATTTATTCTCAGGCTACATTGAGGTACAAGGTTTGGACTATAAGTCGTTTAGATTTTAAGGGCTATTTTTAAGTACGTGGTTAGGGTGGGCTACATTCAGGTCTCAGGCTACATTTAGGTTACTGGACAACTTGAGGTCTCGGGGTACATTTTGGTGCCACAAGACCCTCTGACCTACCATCTGAAATGCAAGACTAAGCAATTGCTCAAACTAAGCGTCCTTAATGATTACAGAATTTGTTTCTATAAAAAAAATCGGACTTTTATCAATATTTGGAATCCGTTTGAAGGGCTTTGATCAAATTCACAAAATAATTACCCCCGGCATTGACTTCCATACCTTGGTAAAGCTGCTATAGGAGACTATTGGTGGTGGAAAAACCCGCCTCGCTATATCAACTACATTGATCGAAAGATGGAACAAACTACACCGGAGGAACCTTTAATTAAGCGATGTCTGGAGGTTCCTATCATACAAGTCAACACATCTTCCACTTGTGACGGCAGGCTTGAAGGCGACTTCCGTTTACCCACCCACGAGATGACAAGGCAATGTCGTGTACGGAGCAGCGTCGTGCTTATGAGGTCAAAGTTCGTGCCGCCTCGAGACTTGTATCGACTCGACGAGTGGTTTGTAATGAGAAATAAAACAGTGTTGTGATATCCAGGATGGTACAGTCACAAGTATCTCCATATTGCAATGGATGTGGGTCTATCTGCAACGTATGTGTCCTTTGCATGTATGAAAGAGAGCGGTGAATAGTACTTTGGTTTATAGTTCACTAATCACTTTTTATTTTTAAAAAGAAAATGCATACTTTGTATAAACAAATATGTGCATGTGCTTGAAACTTGATAAATATTTTCCTGGTAGTCCACAAAAATATGTGCCTGGCTCTTGCAAACCCCTTATTTTGACCCACTTTTCAAAAGTGTGATTTTGGTATCGTTTGATAAGTCTAGACTTTCCTCTGACTTTCATATTGATAGTAGAGTGTTAAAAAATCCATTCCAATTATACAAATTTGTCATTCAGTTAAAGCAATTGAGGTAATTAATGTAGAGTAAGATACCGAAACCGACCGCCACTTTTTCACCCTAAACAATATGTTGTGTAAAATAATAATTTATTATAAACCTGGCGTTCAGGGACGGCCGCCAGATCGTCCTAACAAACATAAAAGATTGTCAAGACAGCCTGAACAGTCCATCCAGAGTAGCAAGATCATCAAAACTGGTGACGAAAGTAAACTTTATTGACACTTGTCACAAATGCGTGGTTAACAAAGTCTACATTCTTAAAATGATGTTGATGTATTATGACAAGGTAAACATTCATTGTACAAACCTATGTGAATAACCAATGTCCAACATCGATGTGGTTTACAAGGTGGACATTCATATTATAAACTATGTGAATATTCAATGTCGATATTCAACGTAGATTTTCACTCTACAAAACGTACGCGAATGTCCAATGTCCAATACTCAAAATGGCAAAAGTAGACATTCACTGTACAAACCTATGTGAATGTCCAATGTCCAATATCAAACGAACCTTACAGTCATTGATGAATTTTCCTCTAATTGGTGGACTGAAAATGCATTCCATCAGCTAAAAATTATCATACTTGCTTAAAAAAAAAATGATATTAATTTGGCTCTAGGCAAAATCACATTTTACCTCGCAATTCAGGGGGTGAGCATAGAAAGACCTTGCTTTAGAGGTGTTGATACAACATCTGAACAAAATTAATTTTTATCAAAATGATCGAAAGTGTTGTGGTCGGATTCGATGCGATAGCAAAGTCTCTCTTTTAAATTCGGGTCTGGGGTTTAGGGCTCGCTAGAGCCAGGTAGACATTGTTTTATTTGTATTTACTGAATGTAACATTTTCATATTTCTATACCTTCACGCTGCGCATTACTGATATACATGTACCTCAGACTGTAAAAGATGTCACGGGTACATTTTCCCCTGAATCCTGCGTTCATTTTCTTTCAAAATAAAAAAAGATCTATACATTAAGCTGTAACTTGCACATTGATTTTGTTCAACAATCAATGCAGGGTTGAAACGGGGGGAAATGGTACTGCGACCGCGAAGTCATTTATGGCAATACCTTCAGGTGAAATGGGGGTGAAGTTGCCGCGTAGTGATAGACCCTATAAAGAACTAATGTAGGTAACGGGTTAAATGCGTATCAATGATCATGTAACGTTATACACAGACCAGACACCGCTGAAGGGGGTCTTGGCTGCAGGCATGGAAGGCTGCCGGGAGATGCCCGAAGATATCTCCAGCTAAAAAATGAGATTATTAGTAAATCGATCTGATATTGGAGTTACCCCCTTAGCACCTGGAACAAAAAAGTGGTTTGCGTCATAACTTCGAGGGGCTCGTTTCGCTGCTGAGAAAACAAGTCCGTCTGTGACGTCACGGACCCTCTTTAGCGTGGTGAAGCTAAATGGACACTTACGCATCAATACCAAAGTCGTTAATAAAGTTCTAACAAAGATTACAACGCTGCTCCTAGATTTCATATTTTATCTCATGTAGAATAACCATTTTAATGCACTGTTTTTAGTTTTGTTTTGTGCTTAGTTAACTATCTTTAATAATGTTGTGTATTTAGTTTTCAAATTGATGTCCTAAACCTGAACCCATATTGATCAACTGCCATGTACCACCCCAATTGTTGTATTCTGTGATGTTATTATATAAATAATATCAAACAAGACATTGTCTGGACGCGTCCTTAAAAGTTAGACCTACACCTTATTTTAAGTTTTGGACCGGTTCTTTAGAGAACTAATGCATTACATTAATAGTGTTCGATGTGGACACTTGATCGCGATGGTCAAAGTATAAATGATATTTGCCATTTTCGAAACCGTGGGATTTTGCTCCGGTTTCGGGTTAGGCTGATTCCGCTTGTCTTAAAGCCCCATACGGGAAGCGCACGTTTTCAAAAGAACTGACGGAGCCTAACATAGTTCAAAGCCGGGGTTTGGCAAGGGGCCTTTACACTCTCAACAACAACAAATTCCAAGTCGGAATTGATCCTGGTTTCGGGTCACATGGATGGCATGCACTGACCCATTTCTGTGTCAGTATAATCTGTGTGAAAATGAGCCGAAACTCTGTCAACCACACGAAGAATCCGAGTTTCCGAGTCATCCTGGCTTCCAGCGGCCCGGAAACCGAGTTATTTCTGACCACGGTGTACAGATCTATTGGAATCGGTTATGAACGGTTGATTCTTAAAGCTCAATTTTGCAGATGGTTCCAACATAATCTCACGTCAACATCAAATCGCACTTCTCCAGAACTTAAAAGTGGTATCAATCTCGTCAAAATCTTCGAGGCGTTGCGAGAGCACGCCTGGTTTAAGGAGCCCATGGAACCCTTTTTTTATTTGTTTTTGAATCACTCCTCTGGGCCGTGCTCACCATTAGACAAAAAACATGGTATGGGAATATTAACCTCAACCCCAGGGATTAAACGCAATTACACATGGCGTACTCCATCCCAGCACTTTGCGTGATTGAGGGTGACACGGATTTGGGATTAATAACCGTACGGTCACTGACCTCATCGCATGTTTTTAATTTTACCCCAATCGTTAAAGATGCACTAACATGAAATAGCTTCACCTTGACCGGGTGATGAGTATTTGTCTTGATGAATCGTTAATGATCTTGACCGGTGGACTGTGAACGGTCAACGTGAATAAGACTCAACATTCTATTCATCATCAAGTAGTGCTATGAAATCCTGGTTCCTGCTAATTGATGAAAATGTTCATCTTGACCGGTGGACTGTGAACGGTCAATGTGAATAAGACTCAACATTGTATTCATCATCAAGTAGTGCTATGGAATCTTGGTTCCTGCTAATTGATGAAAATGTTCACCTGGAACTAAACTAAGAGTATTTGCACGCCACTTGTCTCTATTACAAGGTTCTTGGTCTGTGACGAGACGAACTGTAGGGAATAAAAGCCACTGTCCTTTTTTAGATATGATGGAGAGTGTGGGATTGCACTGTTTGGTTTGGCCCCAGAGAAAAAAACAACTTTGTATGCTCCCCTGAAAGTGGAGAAAGTCTGAGGAACGGTAAGCAAACTTGAACAGGAATAATAACATTGCACAGCCCCTTAATCTAGCTACTATATGGTAATATAAGATAGCCACTACAGGATAGGATAACTACTATTTTATTTATATTATAAAAGAGTAACACAAAAAAAAAATTAAATGAATATTAAGACAAAATGGGTAGTTTTCGCAGTCAATAGTTTTGTGAACATTTTCTCTGTGAACATTTTACTTGACAGCACATAATGTTACGGGTTCAATTTCCCAATCGAAATGGGCTTGACAATTTCCGAACAACTCACTGAGCACCGTCTATAGTTTTTATTTCATTTGCCTGAATGGGCTTCCCTGTATCAGTGTTTGTAATCCTGTATTCGTTTACAATAGTTAAATATTTCTACAGCAATACTGTTAAAGCACTTTAAGTGCATGCTTCAAAACATTTGACTCTCTTGTCCGGTATCAGTGATGGGAATTTATAGTTCAGCATTCATTTATGATGGTTCAACCTCAATTTTAGTATTATAGCAATAATGTTAAACCACTTTACGTGCATGCATCAAAACTTTTTATTCGCCTGTAAATCGAATACATAAACATCTACTTCAATTTTCTCACGCTGTGTTTCTCGATAAACAGCTCATTTTGAGTTAAAGTTTGAACCCTTTTGAAAAGTGGAGTGCATGAACGTTTCCATACGAGAAGTGAATTACAGGAGACAAGCAATGGAACTAAACGTATTTTCAAAACCCCCTATATACACGCATTGTCAGCGACGACTTCGCATGTAGTGCGAGAGAGAGGTGGGTGAGAAATATCAACATTTCTGTCTCTATCGTCTCTTCGGAACAGAAAGGCGGCAGAGATGAAAGTGCCGTCTCTTTGGCAAATGAAATCTAACATTTATGTCGCCATTGGGGTTGCATTAAGACAACACAGACATACAGGTAATCATCGTGTGATGTTTTGGGGTTTTTTTTCTTCTTCTTTTTTTTTTCTTTTTGGTTGGTTTCCCATCCCCCTTTTTCTTTCGCATTGTTTTTCTTTTTTTCTCCTTTTTTTTCTTTTTTTTTTTCTTCTTCTTGTGTTTTTTTTCTTTTTTTCTTGTATTTCTTTTTTCTATTTAAGCCCGATGCCAGTTTGTGTTTGCTGTCTAGGTTCCTGAAGGATGTAATGGAGTAATGATTGACTCGTGATGACTTTAACGATATATGTTAATTGGACTGGGTGATACTGGCTTTCTTACGGAGAGATATTTGAAATGCAGGCGTGACTGCCTTTTTAAATGTTATTAGAAATCGCTTTATATGATTTTTTTTCTTTTTCTTCAACGAATGTATCTTGATATTTTTTAAACAGTTCTTTGGATGTATGTATAAACTATATATTGTATTTTATTATATGTCAGTTTGGCGTGCTTTTATCGGAATTATATCGGGGGTTTTTTTTCTTGTAAATTGTGGTGAAAATAGCTGTAGCAAATTGAGTTTTCACCTCAGTCTACTATGGAAGTTTTTACAACAGTGCTGTGAATTTCAAAAAATCAGTAGCGCAGCAAAATTGATAAAAGAGCCGGCCACGCCAATGGACTTCTTGCATTGGCCGCCATCTATGATTTAAACAAAATGAAAACGTACACGCGTGTACGCGCTGTGCACGACTCGCAGCCTCTGTTGGTTCTTCATTTACCTCAGTAAGGGAACTGTTTTGGGCTTGTGACGTCATTATGCAGGGGTATATACATCACGTGGCAATCACATGGCAATTGGTAAATTACAAGCGTGCGCATTGCTTCACGCGCAAATCTCTTTCTACCTGCCATATGTTTGTTTCACTTGTGTGTGCAATTTGACACAAAATCACTCATTTCATCGTTCCAAACCATTACGTATTACAGAAACTGATATTTCGGACGAGATCCTAGGTCTTTGCAAATCAAGGGCAAGTCTAATTGCAAAGAAACAAATGTAGCCTTGTGCATGTTATAATGGCCTTCTGGCAATCGTTAGGGCCACTGTGTGAAATGGACGTGGCTAACATTAGAATTACCCTACGTCATATTTGCGACCACGTTTGAGTTGTTTGCCAAACGCTTGTGCAGACTGTGCTGATTTTGCAAATTGCATTTTGCAAATTAGCAATAAGCATGTCATTGAACACTCACACAACCTGCTTCACATCGTTCAATCGTCATTCAATCTCGAGAACATGACTATAATTGGATGTTCGATGGTTCTAAGCTCGGGTCAGTTAACATTATTTCTTCAGTTTTTATTCAGTTGCCTCCGACGCCCGATGTATTACATGATACTTCTTATCAATAAATGGGTTTTTTTTTAAATCCGTTTTTAGTGTATTTTTTTTCAGACAGTGTACTGCAAGTTCACAGGCACGGTCCCGTTGACTTGCACCCAGACAGCGAAACGATTTAGATGTGTGTACCACATAGTTATTCAGCTATCTTAGAATAATATGGATCTTCCCTTTGGATTCGTCTCTTGTCTAAAAACTTTTGTCTAAAAATGAATACACTCTTCACACATCTGGGTCAGACTTGACCCGGATTCATAATTGACCCGGATTCTGGATCTCAGGGGGGTCTGACCCATTTGCGGGTCAGACTGACCTGGAAAGTGGATAACAATTGGGATTTTTATTCTGATTCTGTATAATTTTGACTCATACCTGGGTCATTTTGACACAGATTCCAGGGCCCAATTTCATAGAGCTGCTTAAGCACAAAATAGTTTCTGCTGAAGCAGCTCTATGAAGTTGGGCCCAGGTTATACTGACCCAGAATAGGATAAAGCCCCACGGGACATTGATCCGCGTCAATTCTGACCCGGAGGTTTTTAGAGTGTACCTAGTCTGCTGACTGTAAGTTTTAGTACCCTTTTTTTAGGCACAAACCACGGACTATGGTATTTAGTATTATTTTGCAGTTATCACGTGTGCGGAAAATGTTGCTTAAAGAGTTTCTACTTAGCAAGAATAAGCAGGATACCAGTCACAGATTTAACGCGTGACTTGGTATTTTGGTTGGTAACCTTATTCTGGTTTTAAAGCACACAAGCCCTACTCTTTCTGCGTAAGTGGCGCTATGGAATTGAGCTTATATGCCACACCTACGTGCAATCATTACAAGGGTACAAGAATGTCTAACATCAAAAACAACATTGAATGTTGAACAAAGTTCTTGCATTGCTTAGACATAACTCGTCAATAAACTAACTCCATCAATTCACGTGGACTTGAAAAAGCAGTATTCATATAGAATCTATAATATATTAATATAACACTCTCCAACATGTAAGATATTTATTTATATTGTTAATTCTTATTTTTTATGTTAATCTTTTATACGTTTACTTGTTTATTTACTTTATTTACTTAAATTTTAATTATTTTTTCACACTTATTACTGATTATTTTTCTAGGGCCTACTTACTCATTTGTTTGTTTTTTAATGCTTGCCTCTTCTTTTTTGCTTTTGTCTGGTCTACTTCTTTATTCATCTTCTTGTATTTGCTCCTTTGTTTTGTTTGTTTTGGTCAAATAAATAATAATGATAATACTAATAACATATTGTCCAACGTTGTCGTCGCAACAACGGCTACAACGGCAGCCGAAAGTGCTGAATTTAGACGCAACCTTATTCATCATTATTGCCTTACAGACAGTCACTTACAGCCTTTTATGTTTTCGAAACTGCGGCTAGAACCTTCAGCTCCGGCAAAGGCATCGTCTACCTGTTTGACATCCTGTACTGAGAGGAGGGTACCTTTTTAAAGTAACTGACAGAGCCTGACCTGAGCCGATACTGTCATGGTTTCGAAAAGGGGCATGACTGCCATCAACCTCTATCCCAATATTAATCATCAGCCAGCGGTAAGCGGTCACTCTCAAACCAGGAGAAATGAGTACGAGGAAGTAATAGATTGGTGCATTTTTTTTAAGTATAGCACGCCATTTATGGGTAAGAGGGTATCCCCCCCCCCGCCTGTTTCCATACTTTAACACACTATTTTCCTCCTGTACTTAATTGCCTCCCTAAAATTCTCGAAATAATTCCTGAGATTGAATTATTTAAGCAAACAATGAAGACACAATCAGGGGAGGGGGTACATCATGCCCCATATCGAGCACCAGCTTTTTTTTTTCGGTTTTTTTTTTTTTTTTTAAGTAATGACCCTACAATGACAAAAATCTTTAAACGAGTTGATGTAAGATGCCCCAAGGCAAGGAAGCTCTGAAAATCTCTCTCTCTCTCTCTCTCTCTCTCGACGTTTATGAAGGGCGAGCAAAATGATATCCCCAAGAGAGCATCCCAATGTTTGTCACAATACTGATCTCTCTTTCATAAACACTGACACGTAACATGTCTTTAGGAATCTATTCATCTTCAAGTGGAAAGTTCATTTCAGACAACCTGTATAAAAAAAAAAACTCCACTTGTATACAAGCTTGAAGCCATCCCTTCCGGTACTTCATTGAGGAGCCCAGGATAACACTGACCCGGCCGGAACTTGGAACTAGCAGAAACTGAAGTGCCCATACTTCATTTCTATGCTCCCTCAAACCGGTGTTTTCTCTGGTGTGAAACCGAAGCCAAGCTAAATTACAAGTTCTTATCCAGTTACAATTTCTCTTATCATTTGCACAACGCCACAATGTTCATTTTTTATAGAATAAAACAGTGCGCGTGACCCCAGGCGTTGATGTGACTGTCCCATCCTTTTTTTGACAACAGCTGCAATTGGTTTTGCACATACTTTCCCAACTGCGGACCTTTACCAAACCGGGGATCATTATTGTCTCTTTTGCATATAGTTCCCCTGTTTAAATATAAATAGCTACCCCACGCCTACACACAGTGAAAAACAAGAATAACGTCATTCTGAACTTGTTCTCTTTCAACCTATACGACTTACTCCTTCTATAGCCTATTTGATCTCTGACTTGAAACAAATCTCAGCTCACTTTATCAGACACTTTTATAAAACAACTTCAAATCAATTCAGTTGACCAAAAAAAAACAACCCCACTTCATCCTGGAGTTCTGAAACAATGACGGCAGGGGGCAGACAATCCATGAGGAAAGAATATACCCCGAGGAGAAAAACGATCTGATTTCATGAAGTCATATTTCTTATAACGCGTCTATTGCAATTGTTAAACGCTATATAGGTCTCTGAAGCTTTCCCTCTTTTTAGCAGCTCAAAGTACACTGTGCTGATTAGTGTGTTAGTGTCTATGTCAGCATGCTGTATTTATTTTTGGAAGTTTGAGCTTCGGGAGATAATAATGCAAAGAGTGCATGTTTCCTTCTATCTGTAACCCGAATTCGAGATGATAAGCCAACGGCAGTGGACAAGTGTTACATTCCTGTTTGGGGGTTTGCTTTCAAGAATACTCTCGATTAATCTTGAGATTTCTTCGAACTGGGCCGTGAACGTTCATATATCCGTGGTCACAGTTCGTCGGTACATGGGAGGGGAGTGTGGGGTGCATTGTTGGATGGGGGGTGCAAAGAGACGGATTGGCATTCAATTTGATTTTTTAAATGTATAGTACAATTTAAGTATTCGGAAGAGCAAGCTCATTCTAATGGGAGACTTTGGAATGCTAGGTGGCAGCAGACTACCAGGTAAATTTCCGTTGTTTACGTAGCTCTGAGCATGCGCACCTAGCATCCTAAAAGTCCCCCCTCGGATCTAAGAGAGAAAAATTAGCAAAGAACAATAAATTATTAAGATTTCATATTATTTTAACTAACCTAATGACTCGATCTGAGCAAACAATAATTATTTAAGTTAAATAAATCCGCACACGGTTAGTAACTTCAAGAAAATTCACAAGTAGATCAAGACAAATCAAAGAGCAGCTTTTGCAAAACTGATCATTTAATCAAATTCCAACTCATTATTACTGATGGGACAAAGAGCAGTAAACCCGGTATAACATAATTCAAACGACCCTGACTTCCGTCTCCTTTTTTTGTTCAATTAGGAGGAAGATTTTTAAACTACCACTAATTGATGTCAATTTCAGCGGCACAAGAATATCTTTGGAAACCATTTTACCGCGAGATTCCTAATCTGTCTGAGCATTTGAGTTATGATAACAGCCGGCGCATAGGTTTCAACTTGGAGCCCGAACTCTGTTAGAGTCATTTGAATAGAAATGTTTGTCCCCGGTATATTTTCTTAGTAGCTGCTCAACGAAAAGTCCAAGCTTACATAGTGAAGATACCCGTACAAATAAAGAGGTGTTCGTGGAACCTGTCTTCCGTATTACTTAAGAGGGCCAGTCATTTCTTTAACTGTACCAAAGTTTTACAAATATCTTCTGTTGGCAATATTATATTTCTAAGTTTATACATAAACTGTTTGTCTTCAAATAAATCTTCCAATTATTAATCCTGACTGAAGGTCAAGTTCAACCTTGACCAAAATGCTAAGGTGTTTTTTTTCAAACTACTTGCACCTTATAGGAGAAACAAAGTCACCCTATGTAAGGTTCATGTAACTACACTTCACATAAATTTCAAACAGTTATTAAGTTAGTTAGTTAGTTAGTTAGTTAGTTAGTTAGTTAGTTAGTTAGTTAGTGTGTAAGTTAGTTAGTTAGCTAGCTAGTTAGTTAGCTAGTTAGTGGGTTGCTATTAGTATTAGTATTATTAATGTTTTTACTTATTCTTTATTTTATTTATTTATTTATTTTTTATTTTTTACTTTTTTCACTTTTTTCTTTTTTACTGGGGGGGTGTTGCCCGCTTAGCATGTGCCTTTTTCGATTTGACAAATCGACATAAGAACAGGGCGATGGGGAAAAAATGTCTCGCATACGTGGGCTGAAATATCCACCAGTGCATTCTGCACAATCATGTTATTTGATCTGGTCGAACCACAATAATAGACCAGCATAGATACAAACTCATCGCTGCAACATGAAAATGGCATAATTCCAGTCACAACAATTGCAGTATAGTTTATTCTGATAATCTTGGAATAACTAAGACACATTTATAGATGTCATATTTGCATCGGGATGAAGAATTTTAGTTTGTTTTTCCCCTTACACCGATGTGTATTAAGCAGTGTATGCTCAGTGCTTTCCCGAGCTCTGTGGATTTTTTTCATAGAGCTCGGGAAAGCACTGAGCATACAGTGCTTAATACACATCCGTGTCAGGGAAAAACCAAACTTAAATAAGACACAATGCAATGTGTCTTATTTTAGTTTGGTTTTTCCCAATGCATTGGTTATTCTGAAGGTACCTTTGTTTGATTAAATGCTACTCTGGGCTTACTGTGTACGAGCCACTGTGCTACTCATGGTTGGTTACACGTGGTGGAAACTCCAATATTCCGGTAACGTTATTTTTCATTTATCCATCCATGTCTTTGTTGAGTGCAATGAATCAATCCAACTCGGCATTCTTGTCCTAATTACTGTCACGTTTTTGTCTCAGTAGCGGTTTAAACTGATCGCCTGAGCTGCTCATCCGTATCTCATATCCGCTTACCAAAGTCCGTGTTTAATTTCATGGAAAGGTTTTAGCGAGCAACATTTGCGCAGTAGGCCTACAGAAAAAAATTATCGCTTTTAACTATGTAACGTAAATTGTTTGTGACCGGTGTCGCGCTGACCGTTATTTAGCGTAATAAGAAACATTCTGCTGAGCTAAGCAGAAAATAATATCAACCAACATATGTGATGTATGTTGTGTGTGACTAGTGTCCCGCTGTAATTAAGCATAAAAAAATGTTAAAGAAACATTTTTTTCTCCTGAGCTAAAATAAAATGTGATTTATAGAAATGAATACCAACCAAAAAACACACAATATAATGAGTTGTTTGTGGTTGGTATCGCGCTTATTGTTGCTTAGCACAAATGCTTTTTAAGAGACTTCAAACTGGGCCCATAAAGATGCTTAGGGAGATTATTGCTTGAGACTTTTCTGCTTAGCGAAACCAAACTGAAATCATAGACTGTGGCATAATATTTGGGCTGGTAACCTTGTGTTGTGCTAACTACTTTTTGTGCTTGATAAGCAGCTTTACCAAAGTGTGCCCAGGTCATCATAAGCCGCAGGATGAATGAGAACTCGTAAACACACCACTTGAGGTCATTTATTACACCAGGGGGGTCATGGGAGTTCCCCCTTCCCCCATCCAGGGAAACAAGTTTGCAAGTCCGGTGAGAGCTTCGTGTCACCTTAAGGAAGTCTCGCTCTAATCCAAGCCCGGGTAAATTCTTTAATTCCAGACTGAAATAATAACTGTCTGGTTGGACACACACACCCACGCAACAAATTTCCCATGTGGGAAGGTATAGTTTTTCGAACAGGAAAAGAAATGAAAAAACGAAGGTATAATTGATTAAATAGGCTTTAATGCGTTCTTCGGTTTGATGGGCTGTTATCAGCTGCTAGTTGATTCCTGACATGGGTATTTAGCGTATGGTGGCGAGTTTGGATGCACAGGAGTCATGACAGTCCCAATTCCATACAGTTGCTTCCATTGGGACGATGTTGTATAAATATAATTGATATTAACTGGACAAAACCCATTATTGCACTGACCCGAGCAAATACGCCACATGGTTTTTGGATGATCACTTACTTAATTAAGATATGATATATGTTATCCTAACACACACACACACACAAACGTCAGTAAAACAGTGAAAATCAATAGGTCAACGTTATACAATGGGAATCAAGTTAAATTGCATCTGAATATATCCACAGATATATATCTACATCCACATATATACCTATACATCCACAAATATATCTACATCCACAAATACATCTACATCCACATATATATTTACATCCACAGATATATCTTCATTCACAGATATATCTGTATCCACAGATATACATACATCCACAGACATATCTACTTCCACAGATAATATCTACATCCACAGATATATCTCCTTCCCAAGATAATATCTACATTCACAGATATATCTACACCCACAAATATATCTACATCCACAGATAAAGAACAAGACAAAACAACCAAAACATCAAAAAACCTTAAAGGTCATTTGGTAACACGTCGTGAAACCTAGGCGTACTTTCAAAATTTACTTTGCCATCGTTGCCTGAATGATGATGGTTGGTATTGGCTTGAATCGGCTACTCTTTCAAGCCATTCAATAATAATAGCAATTTAATTATTGTGCGCCCTCTCCATCCGAGGTCGTTTGAAGGCGCAAATTTTAATAAAACTCCATTCAAAAATTACAGCAAATTACAAACAAACAACATAAAAAAAAAAATTTAAAAAAAACAGAAAAAAAAATCAGACCGAAAACTCCATACAGATGCAGCAACAAAAATAAATAAATCAAACAATGGAAACGAACAATTAACAAGGTGTAGTCACTGAGCAATGTCTGCACGTGCGCTGTTACGAGAATAGAAGTCACCACTGTAGTATTGATAATACAGATAACAACAACAACAACAACAACAACAACAAGAATGAATAAATAAAAGAAAGGGAAATATATCAACAAAAACAACAACAACAACAAGAATGAATAAATAAAAGAGAGGGAAATATATCAACAACAACACAAACAGCAACAAACGGAACCAAAAACAGTAACCACGATCGCACTATGAATGTGTAAAGCGCGATATTGCTCATAAAATCCCTAATTATTGTCAACTGCAGAGATAGTCATCAATCACCCTTGTCAATGTCAGCCTTTGGCCAGTCTATTAAAAAAATACGTTTTTTAACTGTCTGCAATTATTATAGAATCTATAGAATTTTCAGACGTAAGGAAGATGATGTCACACGGTGAATTTTATTAACGAAAAGAATTTTTTTTTTTTAACGTGGAAATATATACTTATAACTGCACATAATACTGAGACTCACAAAAGAGCGTGGTTTGAGAGATTTCACATAAACCGTTCTTCGTTGCTATCCATACAATAACATAGAAATGAACACTAGTCGTTTGCTTTCCCCTCTGTCTGTGAAGATGTTAATATTACACGGATATGCGGCAGACCACATTAATTATTATGCACTAATAGTTTAGCTCCACTATCTCCAAGCAAAAAATTAGCTATTTGTTGATAAATCACCGACAGTGCCAAATTGAAGTGGTGTGCCATCTCTTTATCATCACTCCGGTTCAGTGTCAAGGCGAGTGCGAGACGGGAAGAATTCCGGGAAAACACTGGACAGTCTCCCTCTTCAGCCAAAGCACACCGCCGTGCGCGCTCCATTTGACACGGTACAGTGATGCCCTGGAACATCGCGAGGCTGTTCATAGAGTGTTCTGCTAGTGGACATCGCAGCGCAATGTTTATGGTTGTCAGCTCAGAATCGAGTTCAGCGCTATATATCTTATTGAAGTTTGATTGTCACTGCCGTTGTTTTTACATCGTAATTTGTTTATCTAAGTCGGTGAAGTGTTTGGCAGGTACCTTTCATTAGGCAGAGTTGATTTGAGTAACGTCTAAATTATGGTTGGGGGTTCTTCATTGATTCCAGGGAGTTGGTGTAAAAAATAAATAAATGGAAAACCGGCAGTTTTCCGCAGTTTCAAATTAGGATACAAGGTGACTACAAGCAACAACAAAAAGGGTCTTAAATCATCCCGGTCAATCAATTTCTTCCGAGGCTGAATGAAACTACAAGGTACTTGAACAAACTACCGGAATCTTGTTTAAGTTATACGCATTCCAATCTTTACAGCGTTCGTTCGTATTTTATTGATGTATTTCTTGAATCTCTTGGGACATTGGCGTCAGCACATCCACATGGGGGAAAGCGGGAACGAAGACATATTGTTGTTTCGATCTCAAATAGGCCTGTGCCAATGAAATTCTTCTTTTTTTATAATTAAACGATTGTTTTGCTCGAGTTGTGATTTTCTGTTGTGACACAGTAATTTATGATAGCATAAGGTAAGTCACCAAAACAGAGTCTTTACCACCTGGTTCGAATTTGTATAGAGTTACTTCAACATACTGCTAAGTACAAAATATTGTTGCTTACCAAACTTACAAACCATGTCATGGGCATGTTTGTCACTGGTTCCCGCTTATATGTGACAAGCAGAAGTTTATCAAAGCAACTCTCTTATAAAGTTGGACCCAGAGGCCGACTGCAGCTGGACTGGATACAAAATACGAACAGACTTCTGGTATATGACGTTGCAAAGTGACCCTTTACATTGGGGATATCAGGAAAGTCAAGAGCAAGTAAACCTTAAGTCAATTTGCCATTTGAATCACGCATGCGTGGTCTATACTACACTCGAACGCGTTTAGTAGATTGATTCGTCCAAATAAGGCAACAATAAGGCGACGACGTATCGAACGGGAAAAAAATATTACTTGCATAATATCGTGAAATAATAAGTGTTATCTTAATAATTGACATGTTTCACATTTTATTTCATATCCTACTTTTTGTTTGCTTGCAAAAGTTAGATTGCAAACCTTTCTCTGTCACACAACCCAAATGTTGCCTCCGTGCACGGTAACCTAACCGCCATCTTGACAAAGTAGCTTTGTTGGTTGACTAGAGAAACAAGCTCCGGGGCTAGGTTGGTCCAGTTGGACTAAGCGGCGTAGCCAGGACTTTTTCGGGTGGTGTGTTTTGTTGTTGTTGTTTTTTGTTGTTGTTGTTGTTGTTGTTGTTTTGTTTTTTTGTTTTTTGGGGGGGTTGGGGGGTTTGGGGGGGTTTGTGAGCACTATCGCGATTTTTTCGCGGGGGGTCACCTCGGGGGCACTGGAATTTTGCAGCCCCCTCCCCCGGCTACGCTGCTGATTGGACAAAATCAACCATGCAGCGTTCGAGCGACATGGTAAAGTCTAGTCGACTCCGAACTTGCTCCATGATGTCACCTGTGACTGTATTCACGTCGCCATGGGTACACCCCACTAAATAAGGAGAAAACAGAGCGTCGGCCTCATTAATATTTTGTAGGCCCTCAAAATATTCTCTATTAGATAGATTTGAGAGCCAAATAAAAAGGAAACTGTGCAACTATTTTGCCCTATCCTGAAATTAGGTTCCGTTATATATTTAAGGTAAACGCTGTACATCCATGCCCGATATGTGGCAGAGGAATCCCCCCCACACACACACACACATTTTTTTTTTTTTGCATCCCTGTGGAGACATCTTTTGTTACTTCCTTTTGTTCCTGTAGTTAAGAACCTCCCATAGACTTTGTACACAAAATTCCTTGTGGAGCAACCCAGTCTTTAGAATTCCCCTATGGAGACCTTTTGTTTTCCCTTTTTTGTTTTGTTCTCGGTCTCCATAAGGTAGTGAATATGAAGGCACACACACAAGTATGTAAATGGTATAATACCGAGGACATCCCACGCTGTGGATTTAGTTTTTTTAGCGACGTTCCCATTGGTTTTGTACACGAAACAAACCGAGGACTGTCCCCGATATGTCTTTTTCCCGGGATGGATTTCACAAAGAGATAAGACTAGTCTTATCTGAAGTTAGGACCAGTAACTGGTCTTAACTTAGGACTAGTCCTATCTCCTAGCATTGCCTAGGACTAGTCCTAAGTTAGGAAGGGTTTTGTGAAATCGACCCCCGGAACCCTATTGCTAAAGTCCTCGGTTTGAATGCGTAAACATGTTCACACACACACAGACTAAATGTAAACTTATGATATGTTTAAATAAGGCCTACATTTAAAAAAAATAACACAAAAAACATCAACTTCTGTTGTCGGGGTTTTATTTCCCAAAACACCAAACCATGACCATATTGTATTTTGATGAACTTTTCACCGGATTTAAACTGGATCATCTACATCAACGCAATCTCTCGAAAGGTATGTCTTGAATTCGTTGGTCGAAGTTCAATCTGATTGATTAAACTGTCAATCGCACGGCTAATTTCAGTCTACTTTTTTTGACATGAATGTCACACATAAGACCATAACTGTCAGACATTGTCAGATCCATTACAGTCACTGATTGCATTGACCGAGTCGGGAATGTCGATCTTGTTTCTAGGACACCCCCCCCCCCCCCCACCTCCTCTGACAACAACATACTGACCGGTCTACTAATGGATTAAGATACCAGTATTGTGGCATGACTAATTGAGGCGTAGTTACACCGCACGAGGCTTGCGGATAATTATATGTTTGAAGTTTCAAGTATTTTTCATTTTAGTTAAAATAGTTTTTTTCCGGTCAATTTCAGAAAATACAATTTATGTAAAACGCATTTAAACTCACGCATCTCCCCTTCAAATTTGACTGGGATTTACCTAGAAAAATAAATTATTCATGCACTGTGAATCGACTCGACCTTCAGACACAAAAGTTTTAGTTGGGAAAGCTTCTCGATGCCACGTAAACCCTCTTCTTACAACAAAAGGTCAAAGGCCTTGAATCGGGGATTGAACAACTCCATCCCAAAGAGAGAACTTATAGCGTTACTTCCGGTCGCCGTCTGTCCTCTTTGTGTGGATGAAACGAAGCGTTACGAGGTGAGCGCATGCTCTGTGCATGCTCCATTTTAACACGTCAGCCGGTGTTAACTGGCGCAGAGTTTTATCCAGGATGTTTATGTATTAGACAAACTCGTGGCCATAACAACATCCGTACTGATGTTGCAAACACAAAGGGCTCTGCCAGTAAGAGAAGTTTGTCTGCCTGAAAACATTAGTTCATTACCTGGCAAACTGATTAGCAAAAAAAAATAAAAAACACATACACACTTGAGTAACCCATAAATATTGGTTCCTTAATTCTCAACTTTTCAAAATCTAACCTGAGCCTTTCATCAGAATTCTGATAAAAAGTTGAAAATAAATTTTTAAAAAGCAACCTGAGATTGGTACAGCAGAGACTGAATGTGTCATGTGACCGTGGCGATCTCATTGGTGGTTTTACAGTCCTTTTCACACGGAAAAAACAACATTCCTTGTGACGAATTTAACGAGCGCTGAAGTCATCCCACGCCTGACCGCTTTCGCAAGCTTTCACACGACACCAAGTAAAAATGTGACCACGTTCCATGAGACGAGAGTCCAGACTTAGCTGGTTACCACTGAACTATAGAGTTTTTGTTCTTAAACAGCGCTAGTACCAGTTAAATGATGACGTATGTCGCATGTGCACAGTGTGTTGCAGTGAAAAATAAACCATGTAAACATTCTTCAAAATGGCTGACACTCGCGAAGACGTTGGGGAGTCCATTCATAATACTATATGCCCGTAATATCCTCCCAAAAAAACGACCGGCGAAGACATCAACCAAAGATAAGAGTAAGAAGGCCAAGAAATCTTGGTGCTACGAGGAAACGATTGCCTTGATAAACATTATGGAGAAGGAAACCACCCAATCTAAAATGGATGGTTTGACCCACAACGGCCATGTTTGGCGGGAAATCGCGGACGAGGTGGCAAATGGTCGCAACGGTGACCAGTGCCATGATCGGTGGTTCTTCACGCATGCGTGTTAATACCGCTTTCGCGAGGATCGTCGGTCAATAAACAACGGATCGTTTCACACGAAGGTTTGACTAGATTCCTTGCGAAAAATTACGCTAGCGTAAGATTTTGTCGGAGGTCGGGACCTACTACAAAATTTCGCAAGGTTTGCGAAAATTTCGCAAGGATTGTAGGCGATGTAAAATATTACTGTCCTTTCACACGAAGCCCAATTTGTAATTTGTTACAACAAATTGTAAAATTTCGCAAAGAATGTTCATTTTTTCCGTCGTGTGAAAAGGGCTAAATATACAGTGGAGGAAAACTATTCGCCTAACATTTCTGATGAATGACAGTTTTGCATCACTGACTTTATTGAATAACGTATGTGCCGTTTAATACCAATACAGGGTAAAGTGAACTTCAGGGGTACACACTATGGCTGTTTATATTTTACGGAGCAGGCATTTTCAGAGCGGCTGTGAAAAATAAAACCAGCAACTTAAGAGCAAATGGCAGAGTAATGTGTTATCTTTCACAGACCTGCTAACATTAATCTCACCCTCGTTTGAGTTCCGCGCTCTCGTTAACACTTGAAGACTAACTGCAGAAATGTTTTTAAGTAGGTTTTGAAACTTTGCATGGTAGAAAAAGAGCTAACCGAGGTTTGTGGTAACACCATGTGAACATCTCTTTGAGTAGTGTAGGTTCTGAAAACCACCGGTTCTTTTCAGAACCTACACTACTCAAAGATATTTTCACATTGTGTTACCGCAAACCTCTCTTAGCATTTTATTTATTTTATTTTTTCTAATTGAGGCCGACTGAATCCGGTATTGCATCGAAATGCATGATTGGATGCAGATCGGAACTGCGCATGAATTGTGTCATATATCGGTGGATTCAAGAGAGGAATGTTGGAAGTCAATGATTTGTTGATAACACCGTACAATGCATAACCAAAAACTCATTTATGGTGATTGGGTGAGATTATTCGCAGACGACCCAACAGCAATGAAAACAAGTTGATGTACCGAAATGATCCAACCCGCCTTTGCGTGAAGCAAACTATACTTTTGCTTGATCCACATTCCGACCTAATTGGTCCAAGATCAACACAAGCAATTTGCATAAAGGTCAGCCCGGCAGCCAGAGAAAGAAAGAGGCAGCTAGCTTTTTTGGCCTACGTCCAAATACTGAGTCGCCGCCGAGGCTTGTCCATGTTCCTTGCTCTATTGTTCTAACATAACCAACACCATTCTACAACAATCGGGTGACAGAGTGTGATAATTATAAAGAAATACGGTTAAGCGTCACAGCTCAGCTGACTTGGGGTCTCTGCGCCGAATAATGTATGTTTGCGTTTATGCGATAAAATGAATTATATAGTGCGCTACCTGAAACAACATTGACGGTGTCTGTCAGATGAAGAATACCAGACCGTTGATCGGAACTAATTGGCAACTTTGTTTCGACTCTGCTGTGCATTATGGTCTTTTCCCATTGCTCCTTTATTCAATGCAGTAATGATCCTTGACATTGGCAATCATTGCATTAAACCAAAGTACAAATGCCCCCAAAAATGTGAAATGTAAAGTTACAGGACCATAATATGACAGTGCTGCAGGAAATCCTCCGTAACCTTCAGGTCACTTTAAATCCTTGGGAGGCATGTGTCCTGCTGTAGCTGTTTCAGCGAACCTACAAATAAGTGCATAACTTTCTCAAAAATTATCAATATACTCCCATCCTACCATTCCGTTGCATTTCTCGTCAGTTTATAGGATCAACTAAGAAATGACTACTCTCTAATTTCTTTCAGCCACCATAACATATGGTTTGCCAATGAATAAAAACAAAAACATTTTTTTTATATTTTGTATATGCCAACTAAATTAAATTAACTTATTTATGGACACGCACTTGGAATATTTCACAAGGACATTCTATAAACAATGTCAAATAGTTACAAGCCCAATAAAAGTCACATTCACAAGCGTTTGCATATTTTTAAAATTATTTGAGGGTTTTTTTTAGTCACTCTTACTGCAGCTGAAGTACACGCGTTTCATCAAAAGGATTCTGAACCTGTCCTTGGAGAGTTGTGGAGCACGCAAATAACAACCCACATCACCCAGCAAAATTTGTCTCCATTTACATGCCAATTACAAAACAGTTATAATGTCCATTAATACCGGGCAAACCGACTGGCTTTCAAACCATTAGTTGTTTACCGAATAAGCCATAAATGTCGGCTCCAAAACTCATTAATAGTCTAACTCGAAAATGATAAAAAGGCAGCTTGAAAAGGTCACGGGCACTGGCATTGGTTGATTGCATTGAAGCCGAACATAGTTACCACGCCTAGCAGTAGGTGAAAGCCAATACAGCCGATTAGGGAAAATTTTGTACACCGCTGATCACGCAGTGGCGCATCGCGAACCCAGCAGCCCCTTCCCCACCTCCTATTAAGACAGCGACGAAGCCAGGACCTTTTCAGTGGGAGGGAACGGGGGGCATTACTTTTAAGTGTGGGGGGGGGGCGCGATGCAGGGGGCCACCATCCCCGTATGGCATTTTGTGGCCGCGGTGATACCGACTGCGATCGTTCACTACATTTTTATAATAAAACACGCATTTTCCCCGTTTTCTCTCTCTTCTTTTTCTTTTTCTTTTTACGAGCAATATCGCGACTTTTTTAATGGAGGAGCTTCTGGGGGGGGGGGCACGCTGCTGCTCTAAGACCCCTCACGATGTAGAAGAGTCGTTTCATAATAACGCAACATCCTCAAAAACAAAGCTTTCTTCCCGATCCATTAAAGGGGTCGAACTGTGCTACTGAAAATTTGGTTTTTCACCCTCCCTCGTGTTGTTGTCTATTGTGTACTCTGGGTATGAACTCCGTATGAGTAACCGTATGTAATGTACAAACGAAATAGCCACCACTGACGTCAGAAATCCTAGTCACGTGGTATGCTTGACTCGCACTTTTCGCTGAGTGTTTCGAGGAAAAGTCATTTTTACGCTGCTCTAGTTTGAGGTTAATGGAGACTCGTCATAACTTTTCATTATGTTTAATGGGTGGACCCCATTTATTGGATAAATGCTTACTCAATACCTCGGAGCACCATATTGAGCCCAAGTTAACCGTTCCTCGTACAAATGACAATTAAAGTTCATCCAAAGTTATAGACTTAAGGGTTACATACTATAAGATCTTTATTTTCCACTTTCTCCCCAAGGATTCCATATCCTGCCTTATATTGGAGCCCCTAGTCTGTTTTCTGGTTGCTTTCTTGCCGTCTGTTCCAGTTTCTCTTCCTAAGTGCATAGGGCATGCGATTGGTTGCTTCAAAATTGTTTAGAATACAAGAACGTGTACCCAACGACTTGCTCTAAAGAGTAGCTGCCCACCACCATGCGAAGCTAATGGCCCACTGTTAAACAGTGGGCCATTAGCGATGCTCTGAAATTGATTACGAGACAATCGCCACAGATTGATTGATTCTTAAGGCTGTTTGTGATTATAAACAAACAACCTCACTTAACATTGAGCAGATGTCTTTGTTTTCAAATTAAAATGCAAACAAACTGCCTGTCAGAAGTTACGGCTAATAATTTCGTGAGCCAATTCTACCATTGGTAGGATTTTATTAAACAAGTAAAACCAACTCAGGTGAGACCACCATGTCGCTCTCGAAGAAAACCACATTTTTCGAAAAAAGACAGCTATAATAGGCACAATACCATTTTCTATTAACATTTTGAAAGTGTTCATGCTGCATGGTAATTTTATATCAAGTAATAGGCTTGTAAATATTGTACATTTTTACTTCCAAATTAAGAATATTTATTAACAAACACATGATAAGTATTTACAAACAATAATAAGTTGGCATAACTGTGTTTTTCTGATAAAAAATGACTCACACAAAAAAACGCGTTTCTCCTACTGTTTCCAATGGGATTATCAGAAAAACGTAACAGGGACCACTATTCTGGTTAAAACCTGTAATTAGACTTAATGTGGATAGAATCAACCTTTGTGATTTTAAACAAAAAAAGTCTTACCACTGCTGCCAATTAAAGTTTTCACGCACAAAATACCAAACAATCTTAACCCTCCGTGTATACCCGGGGAAAAACTACATGCTGGACCCACTGGGTGCGATCGGAAGGCAGATTGTATTACGGGTAAATAACTGTGCAATTCTTGTTCTAATGGTCTGAACAGATGAAGAGATGTTCCCTGGACCCACACACTAAAGATTGAAGCATTCTGAAAATTGACACATTGGTTCACTACTAATTTTCAAAAAGTAGTACATTTCGAAATCCGCACCCCAGGATTGTTTTGTGCACATTATAATGGGTCCATATAGACTAATCTGCCATCTCACACTATTTGTCAATCTTTTGAGTTTACCCACCCAGAAATCACTACATTATATGAAAGAGTGATGTTTAAGGGTAGTTAAAAAAATCAGCGGAATTGATCCACACATTTTGTAGTTATTCACAAGTATGAAGCTGGTCCTTCCGCCCGCCATCCTCGGCTGTTCCGAGGGTTGAACGATATTTTGCTCGGATCATTATCTGCCCATGAAGTCCATGCGCGCCACTTTATTGACAACATAAAAATACATGCATTCTTAGATTAAGAACATAACACCTTTTCAGCATAAGTACAGGCCCGCGGTAACAAATTTTTGCAAAGGGGTGCTGTTTTTTTACCAAAGACAATTGTCGTATACGGCGTATAGTCCGGGCCCGCTTAAGTTCTTAAAATGCTCTTTCGTACAATCAGAGACACGATTTGGCACATAAATCTCTCCTTGGGGGGGTGGGGGCAGGAATATCATTAGTATAATTTGCATAATGATTACTCCAAAATGACGAGGCAATGTTGGGTGAAAAGATATTTAGTTTTTCGAGACTCTTGCAGTAAATTACTAGATCGTGGCTCAAATTGAAAAATATTTCCAATGCATATCGTCCTTTCGTTTAATAATTGTCATTGAATAACGGAATATGTCAGGTTTAGAAGTGATGAGACCCAAGGGAGCAATAAGTGCCTCTCGTTATTTTTTATAAGGATGAACACAAACAATAGTTTTTGAAGGCTTATCTCTGGCATCAAATGCTCACTGATCAATTACTTAGTCATACGTTTTTGACATTACCATGATGATGAACGAAAAATGACATTAAAGCTAAATAATTTCATCCTTATTAACATTTTACCAGTCAGGGGGAAATTAATAACTAGTAATGATTGCCATTGACTTGAACAAAGCGTACCGATGGCTATTTTAGTTTTATTTTGATGTCCGATTTTCTACAAGCACAAGCTGGTGAGAGTTTTCCACCGCACGTTACAGTGTTTCGCTTTGGGTATTAACTGGGCTGTCCAGTGGCTAAAAGGTAGCCACTGGACCGCCCAGCAGCTCAAAGCGATAGGATGTTGTCTTTTTTCTTTGCATTTCACTTTTGTTTTGTGATTTAGATTTTTATTTTTGTGTAAGTTCCTTAAACATTTGTGATTTAATGTATGTTTTTTGTTTGCTTGTTTGTTTGTTTGTTTGTTTGTTTGTTTGTTTGGTGTTGTTTTTTGCTTGTTTGTTTGCTTTTGTTTTTGTGATTTCTGTTTTGTATGTATTTATCCTTCTGGGTGCTTTAGTATAATATTCCAGCTCCGGGTGCTTTAGTATATACCAGCACCCCCTTCCAAAAAGTTGGGGGTGCTGCAGCACCCACAGCACCCCCCCCCCCCCCCCCCCCGCTCTCGCGGGCCCGCATAAGTCTAAACATTGTACTAAAAGGAGAAGCTTTAAATGAGTAAAAACTTAAATGAAACTTTCTAAGAAATATAATCCAATTACTCAGTGAAACAACCGGTAAACCATACAAACACATACAAAGGAAAACCAATTCACCTTTTATAGGTAAATAGGAAACAAAGTGGTTATATTTGTAAACAATATCGTCACGTCTTTCCTCAAATCACAATTACTATGTACAATTAAGAATGCTCATTCATGATCAGAAAGGATGACCTACAATTGTAAGTCTTTCATTCATGATCGGAAAGAACTCTTAAGATTTTGAACGGTTGCCAATGCATTTCGGTTCAAATAAATTTAATCTTTCGGATTTACTGCATTTTGGGGCTTAACACATTTCCTCTTCGTGTCATTTGCCAATGTTCAGCCTTATTTAGGCTTGCCATTGTTCCACTTGCTTATTTATTCCTAAAAGAGATGTCCACTTTGGCATGTGACCGTTTTGCTCAAAAATGAACGAGGTGATTTCACCTTGTCAATGAAAATGTTGTTTCTTTTAAATCTAAGAGTAAATAACTGAGAACGTACCCAACACCTCAAATTTATCTCTAAATGTTGCCATTTTGTAAATATCTCAACATCTGAATATAATTTTCAACTTGTTAGCAATAACACAAAATTATATATGCATTTTACAGCGCCTTGCGCAAAGTCATAAAGGCAGGCTATACTTTTGGATAAATCGCTCTCCCCTTACCTAATTTTAACCAGAAATGAATTAACACCCATTATATTAGTACGAACCAGTGTACATCGCCTTAGTTTACACTCGGTTCACGACAGTGAGGGGGGCCCAACACTATAAACCAACCGAGAATGGAATCGATTTTGCTGATCAAAGGCGAAAAAGCAGAGTAGGCTTACACAAGTTGTTAAATTTCACAGCATGGTGACATTAGTCTCACCCTCATTTAAGTTTATGTCTCTCGATCTTCTCATCACATAGGGACTAACTGCAGGAATGTTTTTGTCTAATTGAGGCTGACTGGATCCGGTGTTGCATCGAAATGCTTGAATGAATGCAGATCGGTATTGTGCATGAATTGCACCGTATATCAGTGGATTGACTATGGTGTTTATCAAGAGAGGAATGTTAGAAATCCATGATCTGTCTACGAAATATGAAAAATTATACCTCGTGAGGCTATTAGTACGTAATAAAACGACCACAATGGCTGGTGACTGGCAGATGAAAAATACAATGCCATTCGCGATCAGAAGTTTTGCAACTTTGTTTCGACTTTGCTGTGCCCTATTGTTGTTTCTTTTCAAAAAAGTAGCACGCCTGCGCTTGTTCAATGCACAAATGATCCGTATATACATAAAGATATTGGCAATCATTGCAAAGAACCAGGGTACCATTGTCATGGGTAGTGTAACACGTTGAATAGAGAAAATGCCCGAAAGAGAACAGTAGTGCACTTCTGTTGGAAATCCTTCGTATTCTGAACCTTCAGGCCACCTGATGCAGTAATTGCCACTGAAAACAGAGGTGCCTAGCGTTGTTGAGCAAGCAAATACCAGCCCCACAACCCAGCAGATCGTGACCATTGTGTTGGTTCGGCGCCGTCCACGGATTTTCAGATGTTTAATAGGATGGCATACAGCAAGATATCTCTCAAATGACACTGCGGTAATCAGAGCAATGGACGCAAAGTATCCGGTGTTCTTCAAAAACTCAAAAATGAAACATGCCGCATTACTTTTCAAGAGTTCAGTGTACACCTTGGGAGAGGCAGCATACTTCAATATATAGAACACATTGCTGTTAACAATCAGGTACAGAAGATCAGCCAGGGCCAAGTGCACTAAGTAAATGTTTGTTGCAGATCTCATCGAGGGAACACGAAAAATGACGAACAGAAAAGCTGAATTGTTGATAACTCCAAGACTCAAGATGATCGGTAGAATGATGGTAATAACGGTTGTGTCCACTGCTGAATACGAATAATACTGAGCTTCCTGCTCAGTAACGTTAAAACATGTTTCCATTATGATATTGTCCGCCATTGTGTACTATTATCACAGTTCTTTCTCCATCATCAGGATGTTCCTTCAACTATTTCAATGCGTGACCAACAACAGCATTCATCCTAGCAAGCGCAACGAACTGTTCTCTGTGATGGGCGCTGGTAGACAGAAAGATTTTCGTCATTTCTCACGTACCCGAAGCGCAATTTGCTGTTAAAACCCCGTCCAGTCAATCATTGTGCAATGTTGGTAATCCACAAGTGTCGGTTCCATAACTCTCCACAGTCAAAGACTAAACTGAGCCATTCACACACTCATAGCAAGTTGGATATTAAAACCACTGTTGGAATTGGTACAAACACTGGTACCGATTATGTGAATTGTAACATCAAGAAGTGTAGAGCGCCAAAGGCGCAACATGAAAAACTCGGATTGAAATGTGAAATGTGCACTGAACGCCATTTCAGCAAGCAACTGTTTTGTGACGCAACAATACATCAGTACAGACAATGATATAACAAATATGTTTGCTTGCTGAAATGGTTCCCATAAGTGTTTTGCGTTCCAGCAATAGATTGAGCTCCAGTTCACAATAGTGTGCTTTCGGCGCTCTATACATTGGTTGATACTGCCCTTTCCATGGTATTCTGTACATAGTGTGTGAAAATGCTAAAGATTCTTTGAAACTTTGGCATCACTGCTTTTTATGAATAAAGTGCCTGCACTTTCAACGTTAGGCGAAGTTGCAATAACATCCCAGGGCATACTACGGCTCACCTCTTACTCGACCTTTGCGGAATAATGAGTTTAGACTTCATCAAGGCGTTGGTTCTGATTAACATTTAAAACCTTCTACACTCTACAAACTCCAAGGTCAGCATTGACCCGGATTCCAAGTCCCGCGGGGCCCGACCCATTTGCGGGTCAGTATGCGTCCCTGGTTCTGTGTCAAATTGACCCAGAAATGGGTCAATCTGACGCAGAATCTGAGTTAAAATCCCTTTTTTTTTTTACCAATTTCCGGGCCCAGCCTGACCCAGAAAAAAAAATGAATGCCCAATGTCCAATATCGAGTAGACTGTGCAAGTCCCGCACTTACTCGTACATTTTGGACCAGTTAAAGTGAGCGAGTCTGTTCTGTTTCCTTCAAGCGTTAAAACAATGTACTAAGGACCTAAAAGTTCACAAAACTGTTCGAAGAAGCGCGGGATTTGCACGATAGCAAAACAGACATTTGATGTACTAGCCTATGTAAGTGTTCAATGTCCAAAACTAACTGTACTGTCAGAATTAAAAAGAACTCTCACAGAAGTAGGTTCCATAAATGTAGTGGTTTGGTGAAAAAAAAGAGATGGCGGAATTGTAGTTAGAGGGCAAGGGTACAGGCTTCGCGTGGTTTGTGAACTGTAACTTCCATGGATGGAAAAGCGGCGAGAGACTACGAGGAACATGTAGAAAGACACCCACAATGTTTAGAAAGAGCCACGGCTACATTGTGACGTTGCAACTCCTCCACTAAGAACTGGTGACAGAAAAGAAGGGGGAGACATGGGTGGAAATGCACAATGCGAAGGCACTGGAGGACATGGAAAATACTATATTGGCACAGGAATATGTTTTCATTTCCGATGGAAATATTTTTGGGGGATATTTTTTTTTTAATTATGATCCTCATATAAAGCTTTCAGACTAAAATTAAACAATGTTTTTTTTTTTATTTATCGGAACCAATCTTGTGTGACGCGTTAATATATAATAATAACTGCCCACCATCATGTAAATATGTGTGGGTGAAAGTGGGCCATTAGCAATGGTCTTAAAGTGATTACGAGACAACCGCATTAGATTTATTGATGGTTAGGGCTGTTAAATAAACAATTTCACTTCAAGCAGATGTCTTTCTTCCCCCTCTTGTTTTGCAAATACAAATGCAAACAGACTGCCTATCAGAAGTTACAGGTCATCATTTTGTGAGCCAATTCTACCACTGGTAGAATTGTATTAAACAATTAAAACATCTCAGGTGAGACCACCATGCTGCTCGCACGGGAAAAAAATAATTGAAAAAGATTGGAGAAAAACCATCAATAAGCTCAATAGCATTTTCCGTTAACATTTTCAAAATGTTCATGCTGCATAATGATTCTGTATCAAGTAATCTGTACTTCATTTTCTACACAAAGTAAACATGAATTTTACAACGTCTTGGGCAAAGCTGAAAGGCAGGGCATACTTTTGGTAATTGTCAAAGACCAGTATTCTAACTTGCTGTATCCCAACATAACCATAAAATAACAAACCTGTGAAAATTGGGGCTCAGTTGGTCATCGAAGTTTCAAGAAAATGGTGAAGAAAGAAAAATGCCCCCACCCTTGTTGCATATGAATGGTGTACCTGAAACCTTTCTCAGATTCAAAGTTTGGGGCGAAGAATTACCTCTTTCTATAAAACTACATTACTTCAAATGGTGTAATTTCTAACAGTGTTTTATAATTTCCACAGATCTCCATGCTTTTTATGGTTCATAACCAGTGGAGTGATTACAAAAAGTAAACCCAAGTTGTTCATGCTAGCACACGCAATACGCTACTACCCCTTGGGGAAAACGTTCCCCCCCCCCCACCCCACACTGGCTACACCGATGCTCTAAGACCCCTCATGATGTAGAAGAGTCGCTTCATAAAAAGGCAACATCCTCAGAAACAAAGCTATCTTCCCGATCCATCAAAGGGGTCGAAGTGTGCTATGATAATTTGGTTTGTCACCGCCCCTCGTGTTGTTGTCTATTGTGTACTTTGGGTAAGAGCTCCGTATGAGTAACCGTATGTTAATGTACAAACGAACTAGCCACCACTGACGTCAGAAATCCTAGTCACGTGGTATGCTTGAGTCGTTTCGAAGAAAAGTCATTTTGACGCTTCTTTAGTTTGAGGTGAATAGAGACACGTAGTAACGTTTAATTTTTTCAATGGGTGGACCCCATTTATTGGACAAATGCTAACTCAATTCCTCCGAGCACCATATTGAGCCCCAGTTAACCGTTTCTCGTACAAATGACAATTAAAGTTCCTCCAGAGTTATAGAATTGCTTCCCAGAGGTTACATACTATAAGATCCTTTTTTTCCACTTTCTCCCAAAAGGATTCCATATCCTGCCTTATAGTGGAGCTCGTCTGTTTTCTGGTTGCTTTCTTGCTATCTGTTCCAGTTTCTCTTTTTTAAGTGCATAGGGCATTGCGATTGCTCGCTTCAAAATTGTTTAGAATACAAGAACTTGAACCCAATGACTTGCTTTAAAGAATAGCTGCCCACCACCATAAACAGTTATACAAGTGAGTAGCAGTGGGCCATTAGCGATGCTCTGAAATTGATTACGAGACAATCACCACAGATTGATTGATTCTTAAGGCTGCTTGTGATTATAAACATACCACTTCACTTCACATTGAGCAGAGGTCTTTGTTTTCAAATTCAAATGCAAACAGACTGCCTGTCAGAAGGTACGACTAATAATTTCGTGAGCCAATTCTACCATTAGTAGAATTGTATTAAACAAGTAAAAACATCTCAGGTGAGACCATCATGTCGCTTTCAAAGAAAACCAAATTTATTTGAGAAAGACAGCTATAATAGGCACAATACCATTTTGTATTAACATTTTGAAAGTGTTCGTGCTGCAGAGTATTTTTATATCAAGTAATAACAATGCTTCATATTGTACATTTATACTTCCAAATTAAGAATATTTATTACCAATAACACAAAATTATATAAGCATTTTACAGCGACTTGTGCAAAGTCATAATGACAGGCTCATCTTCATTCTTTGAATATGGTAGCGGTCAAGCAGAACTAAATTAACGGCGGTCAGTTTCATATTCAGAAAAAAAAACCAAAATAGCTTCGCCTCATGGTCTAAAATAACGTTGATATCCAGTTCATCCTCGATCCACCCATTAATTTCGGTCCATTAAGACTTAGAAGACTCGAAAGTACAAAATGGGTGGATCGAGGTTTCACTCTCAAAACGACAGAAGGAACATAAATCGCCCTCCCCTTACCTAACTTTAACCAGAAATGAATTAACACCCATTATATAAGTACGAACCAGTATACATCGCCTTAGTTTACACTCGGTTCACGACAGTGAGGGGGGCCCAACACTATAAACCAACCGAGAATGGCATCGATTTTGCTGATCAAAGGCGAAAAAGCAGACTAGGCTTACACAAGTTGTTAAATTTCACAGCATGGTGACATTAGTCTCACCCTCATTTAAGTTTATGTCTCTCGATCTTCTCATCACATGGGGACTAACTGCAGGAATGTTTTTGTCTAATTGAGGCTGACTGGATCCGGTGTTGCATCGAAATGCTTTAATAAATGCAGATCGGTATTGTGCATGAATTGCACCGTATATCAGTGGGTTGACTATGGTGTTTATCAAAAGAGGAATGTTAGAAAACCATGATCTGTCTACTGCAGCAAAATAGAAATAATACGACTCCGGGGAGTAGAGCCTATACACATTTAATAAAGCGGTCAAAATGGCTGGTGTCTGGCAGATGAAAAATACAATGCCATTCGCGATCAGAAGTTTTGCAACTTTGTTTCGACTTTGCTGTGCCCTATTGTTGTTTCTTTTCAAAAAAGTAGCACGCCTGCGCATGTTCAATGCACAAATGATCCGTACATACATAAAGATATTGGCAATCATTGCAAAGAACCAGGGTACCATTGTCAGAGGTAGTGTAAAAAGATGAATAGAGAGTAAAGGCAATGTGCAGAAAAATATTTGTGTTGGCAATCCTTCGTATTCTGAACCTTCAGGCCACCTGACGCAGTATTTTTCACTGTAGGCTGAGGTGCCTAGCGTTGTTGAGCAAGCAAATACCAACCCCACAACCCAGCAGATCGCGAGCATTGTGTTGGTTCGGCGCCGTCCACGGATTTTCAGATGCTTGATAGGAAGGCATACAGCAAGATATCTCTCGAATGACACTGCGGTAATCAGAGCAATGGATGCAAAGTATCCGGTGTTCTTCAAAAACTCAAAAATGAAACATGCTGCATGACTTTCTAAGAGTTCAGTGTACACCTTGGGAGAGGCAGCATACTGCAATATATAAAACACATTGCTATTAACAATCAGGTACAGAAGATCAGCCAGGGCCAAGTGCACTAAGTAAATGTTTGTTGCAGATCTCATCGAGGGAACACGAAAAATGACGAACAGAAAAGCTGAATTGTTGATAACTCCAAGACTCAAGATGATCGGTAGAATGATGGTAATAACGGTTGTGTCCACTGCTGAATACGAATAATACTGAACATCCTGATCAGATACGTTTAAACATGTTTCCATTCTGATATTGTCCGCCATTTTGTACAATTATCACATTTCTTTCTCCATCAGGATGTTCCTTCAACTATTTCAATGCGTGACCAACAACAGCGTTCATGCTTGCAAACGCTTATTAATGCTTTTAATACCCCGTCCAGTTATTCAATGTGCTATGTTGGTAATCCACAAAATGTCTGTTCCATAACTCTCCACAGTCAAAGACTAAACTGAGCCATTCACAAACTCATAGCAAGTTGGATAATAAAACCACTGTTGGGATTGGTACAAACTGGTACCGAGTATTATTGTAATACTAAAACATATAGAGAGCCGAAGGTGCAACATGAAGAAATCCGACTGAAACGTGAAATGTGCACTGAACGCCATTTTGGCAAGCAACTGTTTTGTGACACAACATTACATCAGTACAGACAATGATATAACAAATAATGTTTGCTTGCTGAAATGGTTCCCATAAGTGTTTTACGTTCCAGCAATAGATTGAGCTCCAGCTGACAATAGTGTGCTTTCGGCGCTCTACACTTTGGTTAACACTGCCCTTTCCATGGTATTCCGTACATGGTGTGTGAAAACGTGCCTAACAAATGATTCTTGGAGACTTATGCATCACTGCTTTTTATGAACAAAGTCTCTGCGCTTTCAACGTTAGGCGAAGTTGCAATAACATCCCAGGGCATAGTACGGCTCACCTCTTACTTGACCTTTGCGGAATAATGAGTTTAGACTTCATCAAGGCGTTGGCTCTGATTAACATTTAAAACCTTCTACACTCTACAAACTCCAAGGTCAGCATTGACCCTAATTCCAAGTCCCGCGGGGCCCGACCCATTTGCGGGTCAGTATGCGTCCCTGGTTCTGTGTCAAATCGACCCAGAAATGGGTCAAACTGACGCAGAATCTGAGTTAAAATCCTTTGTTTTTAAACCAGTTTTCGGGCCCAGCCTGACTTAGAAAAGTGTGTCATTTCTGGGACCTGGACTCCGAGTGAAAAGCTTTAACATCATCCAAGTTGATAGAGGAACCAAACGTGGTGTTTTGAAGAAAGGCTGTCAACAACTTTGGAATGAGATGTGAGAGAACAAAGACTTCTTGCGCCAGCAGACTTTAGTTGAAGGAAGAAGTACCTTTGATAATTACTCGAAATTTTTAATTACCATAACAACTTTCTTGGCGAGAAGCACTGCAGCTGTTTGATAATCATGTTGAGAACCGATTCCCAACTAAGGAATGTGGTTTTGGGGAAAGGGATTCAAAAACTTTCAATCTGAGAAACGTTTCTGCATGAAACGTTTCTAGATCGTGTATTCCAATTACGGATTATTCTTTCTGCGTGGACATAATATCAGCGAAATCTCGAAAAACACTACCCTCTTTTGAAATGAACTTTTCACAGGTTTATAGTTTTATTGTATACATTTATAATAGGGTTAAAACAGTCGAACGGTTCCAAAATCCACAAGTTCATACTTTGCCTTTAATCTTCCCCTGATCAAGCGCAGTCACCCGTTAACCAGATGCTCGGGCTCATGGGGGCGGGGCGTTGGTAAGTACAGGAGGGTGAAGGAAGGGGAGGCTTGTGAGTGTGAAAGGGCACTCTGGAAGCGGTGATATTAAAATCACGAATAAGTGTCTCTCTTTATCTAGCTGCCATGTGCTGCAAACAACCGACAATAACGGTCACTACGAGAGCCGGATATAGCAGGAAAAATTGTATTTTGTAGTAACATTTAGAATGGTCCCCCCCCCCCGACCGAACTAAAAAAGAAAAGAAAAACAAAGTAAAGTTTGATATTGGACATTGGACATACACATAAGTTTGTACAGCGATTGCATGTATACTTTTTATTAGACGTTGGATATTCACATTAGTTTGTACAGCGAATGTCTACCTTTTTTTTTTAGACGTTGGATATTCACATAGGTTTGTACAGTGAATATCTACTTTTTATTAGACGTTGGATATTCACATAGGTTTGTGTAGTGAATGTCTAGTTTTTATTAGACGTTGGATATTCACATAGGTTTGTACAGTGAATGTCTACTTTTTATTAGACGTTGGATATTCACATTTTTTGGTTTGTACAGTGAATGTCTACTTTTTATTAGACGTTGGATATTCACATTGGTTGGTACAGCGAATGTCTACTTTTTATTTGGACATTGGGCATTCAAATACAGCGAATGTCTGTACTTTCTATTTCGACATTGGACATTTGACATTCACATAAAAAGTAGACACTGTATAAACCTCAGTAAATCTCCAATGTCCAATATCGAGTAGACTGTGCAAGTCCCGCACGTATTCGAACCTTTTGGACCAGTTAAATGGAGCGAGCTTGTTTCCTTCAAGCGTTAAAGCAATGTACTTGGAACCAAAGTGGTCACAAAACTGTTCGAATAAGCCCTTTCCTTTCAACTGGTATGTTGTACATAGTGGGTGAAAACGTGTCTAACAATTATGATTCGTTGAGACTTCTGCGTCACTGATTTTAATGAATTAAGTTTCTGGGCTTTCATTGTAAGGTATAAAAATGCAATGTAAAATCCAGGGGCGCACTACGGTTCACCTCTGCTCTTGATGGCCTTTGCCGAAATAATGAGTTAAGACTTCATCAAAGCGCTGGCTCTGCAGCCGATTCCCATTAAAAAATCTTCCACACTCCACAAACTCCTGGATCAGAATTGACCCAGATTTGGGGTCGTGTGGATTTCCGGGGGTCAGTGTGTGCCGGATTCTGAGTCAAAATTACCCAGAAATGAGTCAAACTGACGCAGAATATGTACAGATGGAGTAGACTGTTTCCCTGTCCTTATCCGCAAGGACTAGGACAGGCACTGGTCCAGCGATTTCATTGGATACAGTGATTTCATTGGATAAACGTGCAGAGACGTAAGCGAATAGTCGCGACGTGTGAATGGATGGGTGGTCAAAGGTACATCTGCCAACATCCGGTCTGGCAGGTATCTGGCGTTATTCACGAGCCTTGAAGTGTGAACGTCAGATGCTCGGGCTACAGATGGAGATACTAACTATGGGCATAGACAACATCCCGAGTTTAGGTTCCGACTGGGTTCTGTCAGTAAATTTTGAAAGCGTACACTTTTGGTACGGGATTTCAAGCAGACGGACAGGGTCTAAGCCGGGGCCAAAACCTAACCCGTGTGGTTTTTTTTTAGCACCATACGCACGGGGTTGGGTTGATGGGTTGCAAATCAATTTAGTTTTTGGACGTCCATGGACACTTAGCAATATGAGGGACACATTGCGTAGTTAATTTGAGAAAGGTGTGTAATTATTTCGGACTTGCAGCAAAAGGAACGAATACTTATGATAACATTATCATAACAAGCAAGGAGTACAACCGTGTACGGTGCCGTGTCGGGGCTGTACACACGCAGGCTAAGCGGAAACCGTAAGAACGCTGCTGCAAGTCGGCAGGCGCCGAGGTGGTAACTTTCCCACGTGCAGGGCAGCCGCAATCAAGGTTCAAAGTTCAAGGTTCAAATCGGGGCAGACGTTCCGAGATATGGCACTTTAAAGACCGGATCCAGCAAGCAAAGAGGAGTGCGTCCGTACAAACTAACGGTCACTTCATAAATAAATGCGAACAAAACGGGGATTCCCCGTTACGCAAGAAAACGACCTTCGTTCGGCGGAGCCGTAAGTAAGTCGATGGTACATGCTCATCCCGTAATATTTCCCGACACGGAGGTACCCCCTTATGACCCGCAAGATTCCCCAAAATAATAATAACAATAATACTAATAAATAAATATAAATAAATAAGTGAAAAAATAATAACAATAAGGCATCAATAAATAAATAATTATTAAGTAAACAAATATAATATATAAAAAGTATATATAAAAAACAAAATAAAATGAAAACTTTAAAGGTAAAGAAGTTTTCACAGGTGCCTAAGGCTTTCGATACCCCAGAAAGGGCTTCTGATACCCCCAGTTACAGGCCGTAGTTTATCATTTAAATAGAACTTTGATTTGTGTACACTTCTGAATTGTTCGTAATTATCGATCAAAAAAGTAGGCCCAACCTCAAGGTTTTGAAAAACCAGGAACTCTTCTGCAGTTGACCGCGTGCGTCAAAATGACAATACTTTGACGTCATGTGTGGGTTTTTGCTTTCTTGTTATACCTCCATGCTGCAACAAAGCGGCTATACAAAATGGAGCTCCCTTATAAAACACGAGTGATGAAGTACCAGGGCTTTCCGCAAATCTTTCTGAAAAGCACCAGAGAAGGGTATTCAAAATACTGTTTAATCTCATGTGAACTACATTTCCTTATTGATTGAAAACATGTTAAAATGAGTTTTCAGCAAAGACCGCTTGTTACCGTTTTCGTTTAAGTAGGTCTCCAAGGCTGTATGTGTTGACACACTTTACATTTACTTTTGACGACAGGGTTTATTTCATCAAATGTAATGCAAACGGAATGTCCGTCAGAGGCTACAGTTTATAATTCTGGGTAACTTACAGAATTTTGTTAAACAAGTAAAAAGCAATCGTGCATCTCTATTAAGTAGACCTTGTTTTTTTGGGTTTTTTTTAATCTCTCTCAACGAAAACATCAATTATTGCAAAATGTAAATGACTGGAACAACTCCAAAAAATAATGTTTTGTTCAATATATTATTTAATCATTCGATACCTTATAAGGGATCTACAGAATATTCCAGTTTCCCAAAACACATAAAGATAACATCAATATAAAATTGAAAAGGAGCTACATAGTATCATCACAGAAAATACATACATGAAATGGTACCAACATGTATGTGTACATCCATATCTTTTAAAGGGGCACTGTCATCGTGATCATCGTTTTGGTTTTTTTTTTGGTATATATATTTTTTTTATGAGATATCGCCCAACTCACAAGGCCGTACGGCCACTTCAAGGTGAGGGCTGCACTTAACTGATTTGGGCTGTCAACCCAGATCAACTGTCACCAGAGGCACGTTGCCACCTACTCCTGGGGCTGAAACAGGGTTACCCCCTTCACAGGATATAGGCATGGGGTATCATCCACTAGGAGCCTGGCTGGTAGAGCAGAATGCACTACCTTCCTAACTTTTTACGAAGCAATTATGGTTAGGTGCCTTGCTCAAGGGCACAAGTGTCATGACCGGGATTCGAACCCACACTCTGCTGCTGACAACACCGGAGCTTGGGTCCGGTGAACTAGACCGCTCGGCCACGACACGCTGTGGCTGGGCATATAATTAAACATGAATGCTTTAATACCTTGTTACTGTCTGGCCACAGACTCGCTGTGATCAAGATAACACAGCCCCTTTAAACACCAGATTGTAGTGTAAAATCAAACAATGATGCACATGAACTACAGTGTACTTTGTTTCCAGTTATCCAGATCTGCCTACTTTCCCTGATTCTGCCAAAAGCTCCTTAAAAATAAACCAATGTCTCCGTGTTCTGATGAACAAATTTGAAAAAAAAATCCCCGATTATGGAAACTTTTCCCCTGTTATGTTGAATGTTTCTAAATATCTCCCTGACTGTTGTACACAATCTCCCAGTTCACTACAAGATGGAAGTGTGCACCTCTTTGGTTATCACACTGCATGCAGTCTTGTAAAAAGTGATACTGGTCAGTTTTCAGTATCTTTGTAATCTAGGCCCGGAGATCCGAGACACAAATACAAAAAATAAAAAGAAGAAGAAAAAAGCAAGAACTATATTGATTCCAGTTGATAGAGGGTAAAAAGAGAATAGTTCAGTTTCACAGCAAGACATTACTCTCTACGGCATTATTGTAATCACATTTATTCGAGGGTCGTGCAACTCTGCTCTCAAATCACGTTGAAAACTTTGGACGACCCCAAAATGAAAACAGTGCCTAGCTTCGTAACGGTGTGTGAAGCACGCATGACAATATTGTTGTCACACACAGGGCAAATTTTTTACAGGCAACCCACTGCTCTGCATGCAAAAAGAAGCACTTCCGTAGTACAACAGAGATTTGTCTAGCACTATCTTACTGTCCTCCCCCCCCCCCCTTCAAAAAAGTGGAATGTTTGTCTTCTTGGAATTGGTTGCCTATACATTACCTTGTGTAACATTGTCCTTTACACCCTATCATAGAATATGGGTCTCCTAAACATGGAACCTTCCACTTGTTTTTTTAACAACTCTGGGGGCAAAAAAAATAAAATGCTGACCTCAATACTGTTTCTGTCCTGCACAGGCTCTCACTGGATAAGCCACATTACATCAACAGTAATCACAAGACAACAAAATATAAATGCAAAGCAGCATAAATCTCCCGACTGTAGCCCCCCCCCCCCCCCCCTAGATTGGCTTGGCTGAACATTTAACACTGCCGGCATTTTTCATCATCAACCTCGATCTGGCTGATGTTTCAGCCAGCTCAGGCTCTGTCAGCAATTTTGGTTCCCTCAAATCCTGCCCCAAGCACTGGACTCTAGGCAAGAGACGCACACAGGGTTTGGAAAAATTACCCCGGCTTGCCTCTTTTTTTCTGTAATATTTAACAAAACCAAATGTCATGAATATATGCATGAATACACATGAATAATGCAAATACAAAGTTCTTGGTCAAACGGGTAAACCAACAAAACCTGCTGGTGAGATGGTTCAAGATTCATTTTAAAAGTGAGGTTACACTGTTCCTACAGCAATCTGTATTTAAAACCAATGTTTAAAAAATGATTGCTTAATTCATCAGAAAGGGCCTTGTCAACGTGAAGCAATCTTTATGGGCAACTTTTGAGCCAAACCACAACAGTGCACAAGAAAGGAACAGAGTTGAAGGCACAGGAGGTCTTCTCTTTCCTTCCATATCCACTAAACCTTAGACAAACAAATTGGTGAAAATTGAATTGTGTTTTTGTTTCTTTCTCGGAGGTCGCCTGAATATGGAAACCTGTAAAGTGCCACGTCCTAACAAGTCCTAACGCTTATATTATGAGAGCAAGATTTACACAATACACCTTTGTAATGGATCAACCATCTTGTTTTTCTCACGTTCAAAAACAATGTAACCCAAACTGAGGCTGGAAGGTGAAACAGTGTGGTCCATATATACGAAATGAGAACTTGACCTTAAAATCTCACTGTGCACACAGGAAACCTGACCAAAAATGGCTCACACACCCCAAGACCATCTTTCTCCTCGTCGTTTAAATGTACCAAGTCCGCAGATTCACCAGCTTCGCTTAGAGCTAACAACCCAATTGCTTAGCAATTTTTTTCTGCTAAGCAAAGCTAAGCAGGGAACCAGTCACAAACAATACCACACAGTGTTGTATTTGGGGCTGGCAACCTATTTCTGCTCAGCAAGATTCTTCAAGTATGAAACTGAGCCCCGGTGAGATTGCAGCGAGTGTTTTTCCTCCTATTCAGACACGGTGAAGATCTTGAGGAGCTGAGCAGCACAATTCCTGTCTTCGGATGTCATATCCTTGATCTCCATCACGTCTTGGAGATGAGAGGATGCAGCGGAGAGAAAATCACCTGAGGAGATGGAGGAGAAATAGGTCTCCATATCAAATAATTGATCAGATTTATTCAACTTAAAAAAAAAATAATAATTCAACATGTAAAATGCAAAAGTGGTCGAAAGCCACATTGGATATTAACTACATGTAAGCTGATGATGTCAGCAAGCCCTAAAAAGGTACCTCAATGGGGCTCATCACATGGTCACTGCCATTCATAAAAAATAACATACCAACTACAAATTCACAGAACATGAGACAAATAAAACACTACAACATGAGAACATCATACTGTCAAATGAGCCATCTTCATAAAATGAGATGTAGATGGCAACGTGCAGATGGGGGGGGGGGGGCACAAGGCAAGGCTGTGAATCCTTCAGACCTCAGCCATACCAGGCCCCAAAGTCATAGCTCTGCATTATGCAGAAAATATTGCCCTAGCAATTTTTCTGCTGCGCAAAAAATAAGCAAGATACCAGTCATGCACTATACACCCTATATCACTAATATACACTATATCTTAAACTGGTTCCCCTGTATGTTAGGCGCTGTAGCTCTTTCATATTTACATACATCATTAGTGCAAATGCAAGTTGAAACACCTGATGAGGACCAATTATAATTCACTCCAAGTGGACAGACTGGCTAGTTCAGTTCGAAAAGCTTGTCTGTTTCGTTTGAAATATGGACCAGTGGGAAAATGTGATGAACCAGTGAAATGGCAAGCTAAGTGGTTCTGCTGGCCAGTCACTAAAAAAGTTAAGAGCAAACCCTGACCGGGGAGGTTTGGTAAAACAATCCGAGAGATATTTAGAATTACATTCAACTCAATAGGACACAAGTTTCCAGATTTTCGAACTTGTTCATCAGAACATGGAAAGATTGGTTTATTTTTTGATAGGGAACTTTCTTCAGAATCAAGACAGTTGGCAGCTGTTATCTGCCTGCCGAATGATGACATTTTCATCACCATTACAGAGCTGCAAACAGTTGCGTCTTGCAATCCAATCAGGTAGATTTAGTACAACAATCAGGGAGACGTTTAGAATTACAGTACAGCAAAGTATGGAAAATTTGTTTCTAACTTGTTTGGCAGAACATGGAAACATTGGTTATTCAGGGAAATTTCTGCAGAAACCGGGAGAGTTGGCGGCAGCTGTTCTCTGTCCAATGATAGGTGACATTTTTATCATCATTACAGAGCTGCCAACGTTTGCATCTTGTGGCCACAATCAAAAACTATTTAGAATTACATTCAACATAAAAGGAAAACGAATCCATAATCGGGGAGATTTTTCAAATTGGTTCATCGGAACATAGAAAAACTGGTTTATTTTCAGAGAATTATGTTCAGCACTGCAGTGCCTGTCAACAGTCGGATGTACAATGTATGCATAATATCATCCTCCAGATGCAATTATCACACCAATTAAAGAACTCTGACAAAAAAACAGTCACTGCCATCATCATACAATTTTTTGCCTGCAGGAAGCCAGTTTCAGAGGCACTTTTGTTGTGAACTAAATGTCATCAGATCAAAATTGATTTTATATATTGTGGATCTCCTGTTAAATGGAATTAAATGACCCAAAATGATACTCACAGCAACTGTTTGGTGAAAAAGGAAAATATTTTTTCATAATTTGTCTTTCTTTCAAAATTACACCTACTTTACACCTAACGCCCTTTTGACCATTACTGATACGAATTACGAAATTGCAATTAGGGAAGGACCTTACAGCATGTACAGCAGTGAGCTGACAACGCTGTGTTACGAGTCATTACATGCTCTAATATTGCACCGTTCAGCGTGGAGCTGTATAAGCTACATGGTTTGAGTGACTGACAATGTTCCATTTTCCAATTCGATCAAAAAGCTTTATAGAAACAACCCGACTCCTTTTCAACCTAACAAAATCTTGTGTTTACTCTTAAAGCGACGATAATTTGCAATCTGCGATCAATAATCATGACACGGGAACAAGGTGTTTCATCCTGATTTCCAGATAGTATGATGAGAGCATCCTTTGGAGGCGGGTGCCCAGTAGTTCCTCTCCGATTCAATTTGCCTTCTTGTTGAATAGATTTCGCGCAGGGGAAAGCACTTGTTACGCTTCGATGCTCTAATTTCAATTTCTTAAGTGCTTCAAATGTATGACCTTATGTTCTCTGCTTTTGAGTGTCAATAACTTAACTCAGAAGCAATTAATGAATGTATGAATCTAAAAATAGTCTTTTCTTAGGCAAGTTTTGACGCAAGTCTTCATCAGGGAGATGAACAGCTAAATATAGTTTTGCTCCGGCTTCAGAAAAGTATGAACAAAAACCCATGAACGCCTTTCCACTTATCCAGATAACGAGACAACTTATATCGTAAGGCGACATTATGAAATATCTCGCAATAACATGTGTGACTTACCACGGAAATTTATCTCACAAAGACGACTAACTTAAAGGTATTATTCAGGATTGATAATGAAAAAAACAAACATTGTTTAATTTAAGTCTGAGAGCTTTCTGATTATGAAGTTCATACTAGAACCATTATTTTCTGCAAAATATTTCCCTCTTAAATGAAGTCATATTCGAGAAAACTGTACGTGAAGACCTTTAAAAAAAAACCTGCACAGTTCAGCTAATTTCGGTTGGTATAACCAAAATTGGGGACGACAATGTGTTTACATGCTAAAAATTGTGCAGGGTTTTTCACCATTTTCTTCTATAATCACACAACGGATTAAGCCTGAATTTTCACAGGTTTGTTATTTCATGTAGTGGTCAATCACACGAAACATGAACGATGCTATTCTATTTTGTCAATCTCCACCAATTCTGTGAAACACCTTTAAACTAAGGTGTCGTCTTACCACCTTAGCTTCACAAAGTCGTCTAGGTGAGATACATGTTTTATCATAGTATTTTGGGGTTATTTCTTACTTCTGGCTGGTCCAGATTTTCGTTTGTGAAAGTCTTTGTAATACTTGATGTTTGATTTTGTAAGCATGTCATTTTTTTAGTATTACCTTGTGATACTACCGACCACATACTGTGTTTTCAAAAACTAAAATAAATAAATAAATAACAAATAAATAAATTACCGTGGCAAGTCAACTTTCTCGTTTTAATTAAGCTTAAATCATTTGAGTTATTGCACACCTCATTTCTCAGGGAAGCAGAGGAGGAGTAGCTCATAGTAGAATTCTTAAAGAAGATGAAACACGATGTAAAAAAATGATTACTGACTCAATGGCTTGAGCAGGACACCAGTCACAAATGGTACATGTGACATGGTACTTTTGCTGGTAACCTTATTCTGCTGAGCATAGTTTTGTTGTGCAAAGCCACTTGCTGTGTGGGCCCAGCCCAATAAATTGAGATGTGGCGGGGGGGGGGGGGGGGGGGGGGGGTTCTAAGGTTTTAAACCAAAACATAGGTTCAGAAAAAATGTGTACCAATACTTCTTATTGCAATGAAGTAATCACTGGCTATTTCATTGACTTTTGTTTCCTGAGAATTTGAAGTTCTACATGACTTAGGGAGCATCTCAAAAGTTGGGCACGTTCCATGCATGAAGGACCGCAACCCAGTGGACCACCAGAATGTTCCGCTGGACCGTGGCATTGTGATGTACATGTACTACAAGAACATTCCTGCATTACAGAATATGCATGATAGCAATTTGAACGTTTCCATGGAACACTCCCTGTGGTCCAAAGACCGTACCCTGTAGACCCGCTAAAACACTTAAACCAATCAAATTGGAACGCTTCAACCATTCAGACTTTAGAGACCCTCCCCTTACTAAAAAACAATGGACTTATTATTAAACTTCTGGAGAGCTTGGTCCATTAACAAATGAGTCATTGCCTAACATCCTCTTAACAATTGGTTCGAAGCCTACCTCGTTTATCGTCGGCCATCCCCGCGGTCACCTTAGCCTCACTGTACCTCACAATGTTCAGCTCTATCATGTCTGCACGGTTCTGTAGAATCTTGCGTAGAGGTGAAAGGTCATCCAGGGTGACGAGACTTCCCAAATGGGCGAGTGTTTGACACAGCTGGTTAAAATAGAGTGAGAGTTCAAGAGAGTCATTGGGATGATTTAAGAAAAACAACAAAAAAAACAATCTCTCACAAGGAATGAGAGAATTGTTACTGTGTGTAAACATATCGTCGCATCAGTGCAACAAGATCGTAACTCCACTTTCGGTCATTTTGCGTAAATCACTTTTTAAGGCTTGGGGATGTTTCAAACAAACACTGGTTGTTTCCGACAAGTCCACTTGTACATACATGTAGGAATTATGTCGACATTTATAAAAAAGTGGTATCCACACTTAATTACCTTTAAAACAAGTTTCATGCCTTAATTACCATCAAAATTGTAGATACGACCTTGTTGCATGGACACTGCACACAGTTTTATAGACAGGTCAAAAGGTCGTGTCTTGGAGTTACGACCTTGTTGCACAAACTTGCATCGTGTGCAATCCATGGGGAAAAACGTCATGTTTCTCAGTGCAACAAGGACGTATATGTCTGAGATACGACTTTGTTGCACGGAACTCGTTAATGAATTATGACTTCATTTATTGCTAATGACCTGCATCTTTTTAACTACTTTTTTTGACAAAATTGAAACTTTTCAAATTGAACAGTTTATTTAGACAAAACTAAAGCACCTTTTGTATATTCTAACTCAATTTCACAAAAATGTGAGATACGACCTTGTTGTACTGACTCAACGATTTATGTATCTTGGACAGTCTGACAGCCTGAATAGTCTGTATCATTTTATTTTTTTATAATAAGGAATAAACTTGGATGTGATACTGTGTTCTACGGCAGTTTAAAGTTGAATGGCTTCTGACTGGCACCCTGAACAAAGATATTGACAAAATAGGGAGACTGCCGACAATAGGGCTGGCTATAGTTGATAGCTCAGTCGATAGAGTGCCAGCAGGGTTAATCCTGAGGGCAGAGTTTCAATTCCTGTTTTATTTAATTTTTCAAAGTTCACCCCACACAACTTTAACTCAGTCCAAAAAGGTTAATTTAATGGACTTTGATGGGATTGGACGACTGGTAAAGGATAATGTATACTCACTGTGATACCTCAACATGCAATGCCTCAAAACCTGTGTGGTTAAGGTTAGTTTTCAAATACTAAACAAGACCAGTTAACTGAAGCAAAACTAAACCCTCAAACGCGGCATCGATAGTCAGCTGAACCACTTAGAGAGAATTTTGACAGGTACATGTAGATGTTTAACTAGTAAAGTGGCCATCGGACCACTTTTACATGTTTGTTTTTTGTTATTTGCGCTTTGAGTAGATTTAACTTGGAGCACAAATAATATAAATGAGGGGGGTTCGCACTCGACAAGCTTGCTTCTTGCAAATCCCCTCCACATCTTTGTTCAGTCTTATCTACTTGTTTCAGGTATTTAAAGAATGTACCTTTGCTTCTTACTTTTTGCATTGATGTGGAAATAAAATGAATGAATGAATGAATTCTCCGTAACATGTAAGGACAGGGAGAGTTCTGAGGCATTTTATCCGGTACCACACCCTGTACACAACAACACGTTTGGAGTAAGGGCTCAAGGATTAAGAAATACAGGCCAATAGCTTGCTCACTTTCATTCATTCTACGGTCAATTATGTCTTAGGAGTTTGGAGATCACGAAAATGGCCAGAAATACTTTTTCTTAAGGTGTTTATCCAGAGTCCCATGTCTTGATACTTGAGTTCTCATGCAAGGTGCTTAACCATTATTGCTTTGTTTTAGGGATGGGACGTATAAAGCCATAGGTCCAGTGTGCTGTGTGAAGCATGTATTAAAAGAACCCATTTACACTTATCGCTAAGAGAAGGGTTTTGCATCAGTGCTTCTGGCAGTGGCAGATGAGTGTGCCGCAGCACCTTGTAAAGGCATTATAAGGTGTTACATTAAATGGCTCTCATCAATCAAACCAAAGCTCTGCTAATCCCGTCGAAAGACGAATAATGAGTGCTGTGATATGCCCCTAAGAGAGTGACTGATAAAATGCTATCTAAGAAACCAGTATTGATTATACATCATTATTATTGTTTGTTAAAATTATTTTAAAATACTTTTTCATGTTTTTTTTATAGTGTTTCACTTGTTTGTTATAAATCTCTTAATCTTCAAGTTTGCAAGTTTTATGTGGATATAGAGCGCCGTTATTAAAATGATATCAAAATACCGTTGATTGCTGCAGCGTTAGGAGTCAGTTATATGCAAATGAAAAACATAGGGGGAAGAGGCCAAACACACAAATTGATTGAATCAAGGACTCCTGCTCAAACTCATGAATAATAATGATATGTAAATTCAAGGAGCACTGTCCTCGAACCCAGTCGTGACAACCAAAGTTCTTTCATCAAGTGAAGACAAGATATCCCACCTGATCTTTGCACTAAAAGCATTAAGGACATCCCGATAGACAGCTTGTACTTGGTCAACGACCTCTAAAGCACCGAGATCAAAACCGTTTTTTTTGTTTTACCTTCCACAGCAAGTTAAAATTGTACGTTTCTCACCTGATCCTGTGAAATGTCATTGAACTTCAATACACCTTACTGTTCAATGACTTATTTGAAATCGTTTTAAATCAACATTTTTCTTGTACTTGAAGTACAAAATCATTGTACTTCAGCTCAGAGACGACACCTGTTTGCTCAATGAGACCTACAGCATGGAGTAAACTGAACCAGCCGTCGATTTCACCAAACTCTTCCTAACTTAGGACTAATCTAGGACTTAGGACGAGTCCCAGCCTTGCATTGTAACATATACATGTAAACCTTAAGATTAATTCTAAGTTAGGACTAGTTACTCGTCCTACTCGAGATAGGATTAATCCTAGTGTTTCGTGAAATCGGCTGCAGACCACACAGAACCAGTTTGTACATCTATAGCAACTAATAAAAATCAACTTTTCTCATCTGATCCAATAAAACATCTTCATACCTCAGGGCCCAGTTTCGTAGAGCTGCTTTTGAAAGCAGAATGGATTGCTTAATACTAAAATCTGCTAAGCAAAAATTAGCAGGACACCAGTCACAAGTGATTGATGTGACATGGTAATTTGGCTGGTAACCTTGCTTTGGTCAGCATAAATTTATTGTGCTTAGCTACTTTTTGCGCTTAGAGGCCTCTGAGTAATTGAACCCTGGGCTCAATTTCATAAAGAGTTAAAAAATGATCTTAACTCCAAATCACTCTTAATTGCTAAGCAAAGCGTGATACAATACAAATCACTATGGTAATACTGACAACTCATCTTAAGATAAATCTTAGTGCTTTGTGAAAATGACCTCTGATCAGTGAGGTCAGTTACCTTGATGAATCATTCCTAATTACCTCGCAGAGTTAAAACTCATTCTGATTGGTCAAAACATGATTACGTGGTTGAATTTCACCAACCTTAAATCATCAATAAAACTATAGTAAGAGTTCTTTTGAAAGACCGGTCAGCTAAATGCAGGTCTGGCACCCATGTGCATGTTGACGCGCAAGCTTACACGGACACTAGTACTACATCAGCAATCAATACAGACTGGTACTCATCGTAAAATATATTAGTGTGCACATAAGCACAACTGTTGAGCGTCTATGAAATTTGATCCCTAAATACAGCATCAGGACGGCAATTGAAAATTGACAGATGTTCCTATCCTAATAAAACCTTGTAACAAAAGAGTATTTGCACTTTTTAAAAGTCAAATTGAAGACTTTTTAAGACCCTTTTAATGCTAAACTTAACAAAATTACAGACCAAAATAAAGTGAACAAAACAGGGGAGAAAAAGCTTGAACTGCTCACATCTTATTACTTTGTTTACACGCAACTTTATTTGGTTCTCTTCCAGCTGATAGGAAACTCATTACAGGCTTCATCCAATTATTTACCACCTCAATTAACTGAAATTAATACTTGTTGTTGCTTTTAAAGGCCTTAAATTTTCAAAATTCAACTCAAGACATTTTCAAATACTTTGTAAGGATCCGCAGAGACCCTGAATAGAGCAAAGTGTCTCAGTCTTTAATTGCCTTCTTTTTCAGGGGTTTTACCCCAGTGTTTCTGGTTCACGTAGCAAGCACCCTCGTTAACAAGCTCCCTCAGGCTTGCGAGCTACATTCATTAAATTACTTATGAGGCATTCCTGGTTTCATTACCAGAAATATATATTACTGATAATAATAATAATAATAATAATAATAATAATAATAATAATAAAAGAACCTCGTCACCACTCTAAATTGATGATTCAGAAAGCTAAACCAGACCAAACAAAACTGTGTTTTGCATTCGATGTAGGATAACAACCGATTTTACTCACCTGATCCCGTAACGTGTCTTTGTACTTCAGCTCGGAGACGTCAGCGACTTGATCAATGACTTCTAAGGCATGGAGTAAACTGGACCAAACCAGACAGAACCGGTCAGTACCACCATAGCAACATCGCTGGCTGGGTACACTTAAGGCCAGAGCTGCGTTGATCCTGACCTGAATAAATAAAGAAAGATACACAAATAAAGACAGGGGTTGGTTCAGTGGCTGATTGGTCAATGAGTGCACCAATCAAATACATCTCGACCAGTCAGGAATGAGCTAACATCTGAACATGGTGTAATTACTTGTAGAGCGCCATCTACATGTATCTATAAACAAACATTTTCTATGACCAAAAGAAAACAGAAAAACAAGTACATAACGAAGTAATTAGATCTATAAATACGAAGTACACAAGGTAGGTATTTAAAAGCTTTTTGAGGACAGATTTAAATATGCACCGTCAGTATCAAGTAGATAAACACAACACATGTATAGCCTACTATACATAGAGTAATTTCATAGGTGACTCTTCAGACATCCCTATGTTCCAATATCCCTATGGATTAGGGTGAGGGTTACAGTTAGGGTTAGGATTAAGGTTAGGGTAATAGGATTATGAACATTTAGGGGTGTCAGAACATAGGGTTGTCAGAACTTAAATGTGTTACCATTTCATGAGCAATGTTGATTTCGTATTCACTTCCTTATGGAGACCGAGAACAAAACAGAAAATGGAAAACGAATAGTCTCCATAGGGAAATTCTAAAGACTGGGGTGCTCCACAGGGAATTTTGTGTACAAAGTCTAAGGGAGGTTCTTAACTACAGAGACAAAGTAAAGAACAAAAGATGTCTCTACAGGGATGGGAAAAAAAAGAATGTGTAAATAAGTGTGTGTTTTAGGCGTGTTATTAAAATTGTCAAGAGATTCTGTAGCAGTGAGAATTAGATTCAAATTTGTTCCCAATGTACACTGAAGGTAAGGCTATAAAAGAATGAAGGTATGAAGTATAAAGGTGTTATAAATCGACACCTTGGAATTTAAACCACACGACGGTTAATTTTTATTTTTATTTTGTTTTAGTACACTACACTGCTGTTCAACACAAACATATTATTTATTTATTTATTTGCATTGAATAAATCTTATTTACTTTACTTATGATTCATTTTGAGTTTTTAATTAACCACCACTTATCATTGGCAGATGTTTTTGTGCAACACCTCAAAGGAAAGCTAATAACTAAAGTTCTCAAATCTATAAAAAAAAATTGCTCCTTAAAATTTAAATAGAAATTTTCAGGTCATATCAGCCAAAAACCGGACCTACAGTGCAAGGGCCAATAACAGAATAGTGAATAGGATACGAGACGAAACGTTTAGTTTTAGATACGGGAGGAAAACCCCAAATGGGGAACACCCACGCAATCGGGGCCCAATTTCATGGCTCTGCTTACCGTAAGCAAAGAATCGGCTCTTACGGATGCAGGGAACTCCGCAGGGAAGCAGGGAACTTGTGCGCGTGCGTACTCCACGTTACTAAACATTCTTCGCTTACACAGCTAGCACAGAAATTTGGCGCTTGCACAGTAAGCGGAGAATGGTGATCGCAAGCGCAGAATTCCGGCGGTAAGCAGAGCCATGAAATTGGGCCCAGGTAGGGACTGAAAACCCAATCCAGATGCGAGGCTCTTCCGGTTCAAGGTGGGATTTGAACCAGGGTTCACAGAGGTAAAAGGTAGGGAAAGAAACCACAGAGCCAATTTGCATTATATTATAGATAGTGGAGTACCTGAATTTCACATCGCTGGAACCCACGATATAATTTGATTATGTTGACAATTTTGTGATTGACATTAAATGAAATGTTCAAATAATGGCAAGCAATTTAACAATAGCATCATTCTAAAATACTTTGTTTGTTTTAACTGTTCAATCCACCCACACTGATCACTCCAATAAAAGTATGCCAGAAAAAAATGAAAATAACGTAATTATGAATGCTTAAGGGACTCCAATTCATTCCAATTTTCCTCTTTCCACCCCAACTCTTTCATTGTCAAACCCGAGTGGAGACTCCCCCACTTAATTTCTAATTCTCTCGTGAACATCGTCTTTGACTTCATCACAATACTATCAAGTATTGCCAAGGGACTCGACGATACGAGAAACACTAATGAAAAGGCTCCTCAATCTCAAGCTAAAATCTTGGCGCAAACACAATCCTACTAAAGTGTCCCCTTGTAGGAAGTCAACCCACCCCCCCATCTTTTTGACGAATCTGAAATTCTCCACCTGCTAGCGAAGCGAGTACATGTTTCCGTTACAGACACATCCATTTAGGCTCTGTTGCTCCCTCAAGAGGCTAAATTTGTAGATACATGGTCGTCAATCTTTCAGGTTCTCTCAAGAGGCTCAAGATCGTCAGTGATTGCCACGGAGTGACACAAACTTCCAAGCCTCAAGAGCTTAACTTTGTAAAGATCAACTTGATCAAAATCACTCAAACTAATTTGACTCTTTATCCCTGTTCATTTTGTGTTGAGCTATTATTTTCGTCATAAGTTTGAAGTTCTCCTCCAAGTGTGCGGAAGTTTGAACAGAAAAATGAACCCCCTTCTTAAATTTTGTAACTAGAGTTTTTCCCGCCATTGTCGGCGCCCTGCATGGTTCCTAACAAAGCAGAGAGGTCAAGCAATTAATGTCTCCAACAGACATCCCCCCAACAAAAAATAAATAAATAAATAAATAAATAAATAAATAAATAAATAAAAAATAAATAAATAAAAAAAATTAAAAAATTATTTTTAAAAATAAATAAATAAAAAAATATATAAAAAAATAATAATAATAAAAATAATAAAATAAATAAATAAATAATAATAATAATAAACAAATACAAAATAAAAATTAGATTGTCCATTCTAGACAAAGCAATTATTGTGCAGTTGACCTTTCTGCAGTATACAAAACACCCTGAAACTCTACCCTCACCTCAACAAGGATAGCTGATAGGAGAGCGCCAAATTGCACAGTTTCCAGTATTGTTTGGATCTAATAAAACCTGTTACTTCCGTAATATTCCCCTAGCACTATTCCCCCAGCAACAGATTTCAAAAGTGTACTAGACCTGTAGCCTGAGGCCTTGGCATAACTTCAAATGGCTGCATGTATACAAACATGGAGGCCTTTACGAGACTGTCTGTAGAATGCCCCCAACTCACTGCCATAAATGGCAATTTGAACCCCAAGTGTATGTCTTTGTCCATGTGACAATATGAAAATAAAAATCGACAGTCCTTTCCAAAAGAATAAATGAGTTGGGGTTTTTTTAAAAGGGGGGAGAAAAAGAACAGAGGCAATGTAAGCCAAGCTGCAAATTGGCTTGATGAAAAGCTACTGTATTATACAAAAGTGCAGTCAGTGAAAAATCTGACTGCATACATGTACACAGGTTGCAAGAGATAAAAGAAACGGAGAGTTAGAGAAAGAAAGAAACCCAAGCAAATAACTGGGAAAAAACTACAACAAAATGAGAGAAGTACAGGCACACTGTATATGCATTGGTATTCTGTACATCATTCAGGGTACATGTGTACATGGTGCAGCGATGGTTGATCATGGGGAAAAATATTCAGGTTTCAAAGAAACTATCTGGGGTACAATCTGGGAGTGTATCACGATTATACGACTCAATTCCGGATAATTCTCCACCGACATATTTCTGTAATCTCAACGTATGAATTACTGGGTAACAAATTACACATCGGGGAGTCCCATGAGTGTGCACTGCATTACAACTGTCGTGAAGACGGTGTAACTAAACCGTTAGCCGCAGAGTGTTTCTATTTTCCTAACCCATTTGGTAACGGATCTCCTCCACTCAGCCGACAAACTCTGTTTTCTTTCTCCAGTTTTGAAAACAACCTTTCGAGTGAGAATAACAACTTAATAAACTGTAACTGCAGAGCAGTGGCCTGATCGGAATCTTGTTGGATAAGCAGAATGGTTTTACTTTCTTTTTTAGGATCACAGCGTAGTTCGATCTCTTGTCAGGAATTCAATTTTCTTAAGAGTGCACTTGATGACAGCTCTCCATTCGGTCTGAAATATTTGACGAGCTGCATACTCTTTATCAGCTGATCTTGAGCCTTCACTAAAAGATGTACCCGTAAAAGTACTTTGTAAACTTTGTGCAATGCCACTCAATATACAAGGTAAAGTGTATTCAAATAAGGTGGGTTCGAATCCCAATCATGACACTTGTGTCCTTGAGCAAGACACCTAACCATTAAGTGCTTCTCCTCACCCAGGGGTAGATGGGTACCTGTGAGGGCAGAGATGGTTCTTGTGATTGATTTAGCTTGGTGCGCTACATATTTGGCAGCACAGGCTGTATACCCCCAAGGGAGCTGAGATGGTTTACGGAATGAAATAAATGGCCCAGTGATCAAGGGTAATAAAGTCGGAGCACCATGAGTGTCCAGGGTTTGCCCCTTTACGTTTTTTAGTGACTGGCTGGCAGGACCGTTTAGAATGTCATTTCACTGGTCCACCAGCTTTTTCACTGGTCCGCATTTCAAGAAAAAGGGATGCATTTATTTCATTATACTGAACTAGCCAGCTGAACCCCTTTGACTGGTCCCCAGTTGTTTTAACTGGCATTTGGCCAGCGGACCACTGTTAAGCATGGGAGAACTCTGTTGTCACTGAGTGGTGGATTTGAGCATTATATAAGATGCCATCACTATTATTGTTATCATTATTAAGTGCCTCTAAATTTGGTAAAATAATCACAACATTTAAGTTACGTGTCCCACAAAAGTAGGACACTGGGGGGGAAAAAAGAAAAAGAATTATGATGGTCCACTTCTGCACCTGGGAAATTTCTTAATGGAACGAAAGTAATTGCCATCAACTGATGATTGCCTTCCAGATGTTCCTGGAGGCATTTTAATTCTTGTCTAGTGCCTTTCTTTCCCACAGCAAACAAATCGCCCCGCACTTTTCAACATCAACATTCACCACTAACGTGATTACAAACACTGTCTGCTCAAGCCGGAATAACTTCTTGTCAAGTGCGTGAAAGAAAGAAAAGAAAAATAATATATCCTACGATGGGACGGCCCGAAATGAGGGTTGTCTGTACATCTGGCACCAGTGACCACGACTCCCAATCAGGTCAGGTTTATTTAAATCGGCACGTTGCCGACTTTAATCCAATATCGTCCATGTGTGTCCTTGTCATGTTACATCATTAAAGATTCAGGAGACATTTTCCTGCTCTAGATATGTCAGAATATAAGAAATTTCGATGAGCCGTGGCGAAATGTTGAATTATCACGTTTGACAATCGGTTTGGTAAACAAATTCAGATACTTTTAAGTTTGATGGTTTGTGAATCAACTTAGCATGTTATCAATATATTCCGGGGAAGTCGCAAGTCAAGGGGCTCGATCGTCAACAGAATCTCCACGAGACATCAGGTCTTGTTCCTCAGAATTTGTTTGATTGAACTAGAAATATTGGTTTCCAAGGCATTAACTTTAACTCGTTTTTCTGTTTATACTTGATTAACTTCTAGAAAGAGCTTTGGAATTGCAAAGTTGAAGATATTCATCTCATTTAACACGTTTAATTTTGGCGCTTCCGCTGTGGATGCTGTATGAAGTAAATAAAAGTTCAGGTTGTAAAGCCAAGGACTCTCAGAAAAGTGAACTTACACAAATTGTACAATGACTTAATCCCTATACCCGCCGAGAACCCCATAAAGAGAAGACGAAGAAGGAAGTTTCAGTTTTAGATGTGGGAGGAAAAACCCCAGAGAAATATCCTGGGGGAAAACTCACACAATCAAGTAGGGACTGAAAACCCAATCCACATAGAGCCCCCAGCTGGATTCGAACCGAGGTTCTAAAAGTGAAAGGCTAGGAAAGATACCACAACTGCAGGATTTTGTTTGGCTGTTAGGTTCCAAGCCCAGTGCTAAAATAACCCAACTCTGGCCGGTGGTTCAGTGGGTACTTTGAGCTCCATGGCCCCAGCTGATATTCTTTAAATCTGTGGCTACCTAAGAAGGTTACTGCATCTTTAAAGGGAGGCTATATCTTGGGTAATTGCTCCCAAAATTAATGACCATAAAAACTTACTTGGTAAAGAGCACTAGAGAGCTGTTGGTGTTGTAAAACACTGTCAGAAACAGCCTCCCTTTAAAGTAATGTAGTTTTAGCGAAAGAGGTAATTTTTCACCTAAAAATTTGAATCTGAGAAAGGCTTCAGGTAACGTAAGAAAGCCTTTCTCAGGCATCTGAAAGTACACAATTCTATGCAACAATGGTGCTTTTTCTTTTACTATTTTCTTGCAACTTCGACGACCAATTGAGCCCAAATTTTCACAGGTTTGTTATTTTATGGTTGTGTTGGGATACAGAAAGTGAGGATACTGGTCTTTGACAATTAACAAAAGCATACCCTGCCTTTAAGTCCAGCGGAAACAATTCATTTCAGACAGCCTATAGATTGCACTTGGGTATGAGCATTTGTTCTTTCACTTACTCCAAATTGGGACCTCTCAATGTTGAGTTATTGACAATTGATTTTGAAAATAAATATATAAATTTGGGGAAATAGAGTACAGTTGTTCTGTATGTGAATTAACTTTATAGCTTAAATGGTTCCAGAGTGCTGGAGCTCTAGGAAGTAATCCAGATATTACCTTACAGACTCGTCGGACTGTGAAGTTGTCAACGAAAATGATATGCAGAGCTTGTTCACAATGTATTAATTGTTATCAATCTCTCAAGTATACATTATCGAGTTGAAAAAAACAAAACAAATATGACTAGACTTTAGGATACAACCTTGGAAGGTGCAGAGTTGTATCTCATGTACTTGGGTGTGATTCCTGGCGACAGGGCAGTTACATGTGGAAGGCCTTCTGACTGGCACGCCCGAACAAAGATATTGACAACATAGGCAGACCGCCAACACTAGGGCTAGATAGCTCATGGGTTCAAATGTTACACGGGCAGACTTAGTTTTGTACTTTCCCCCGCACAAAACTGAGTATACAGTGCTTATATCACACATCAGAACAAGTGTAAAGCACAAAACTAATATTCTTTATTAACGATTCAGTAATTACAGTAAAGGTAACCTTTTTTTCTGATAGAAAATTACAGCGTACTTTTCCAGTCATTGCCAATCAATCATGCCCTTAATGTCAAAACACATTTTGCTGTTGGGTGTTGGGGCCTCTGAAAATCCTTCCTGAAAGTGTTTACATACTTAAATAATCTCTTCATCAAAAATCCGTTTTTCCCATCATATTTCAGCTGTTTGTCTCCTTGGATTGTTAAACTTCCCGTTTGATGTTGGGAAGCTAATACAATTATCGTTTATCACGATGTTCATTTGTAAACTTGCAACCCGATCATTAAATGATGGAGATACATCCATTTCTAGCGTCTTCATGCCGTTCACATCAATTCGATTTTAAAGTGAGATCATGATGGGAGAATGCCCTCTATGCCAAGACTTATCGAGAAAAGATTTAGAATTGATTCGCTTTGATGGTCTTTATTGAGGGAGGATTGGGGCATTCACATTTTGTAAATTTGTTATTTCTAAATATTTTCTACAATTTCGGGTGCTGTTATTTTCTTATTGCATTTTAAATAAGTCCTACAGTGTCTTTAGTGTAATAGGCTGGAGAAGGGTCTTTTTTTGTGCAAACTGGTCCTTCAAATTACATCTTGTTTAGTTGTCTCTTAAGACTGAATCCTTTTTTTTTATTTTTTATAAAACAATTTAAAGAACAGCTAGCCCCTTAAACAGACAAAACAAAATTAAAATAAAAAAATTAATTGATATTTGCAGACCTGCAGAACAGAAAATAACTTCAAGAAGATGCAAAAACGTATTTTTTTTTGTATTAGTGCAAATAGCGCATTTTCCTTTTGACTGTTGCTAAGAGTGTTGCTTATGGCATCCTATACTTCAACACATATTGGCACTACGATCCAGCCGTAGCCTTAGCCAAGTCAGCAATGCAGACCCCGCCTATATTTTCACTGAATACAAACATCTGGTTTTGACTCGTGAGATCCAAACTATACCCATTTCTCAAAAACTAAAGCATTTCGAGCAAAACTATTTCAAGAAACAGTTTTCCATCGAGACAGTCTTTATCCCATGTAAGCCAAGTGCAAATCTGTGACAATTCATATTTTGCGATCTCACCAATATTGTTTACACCATTTAACATAAAATTGTTAGGCAACTGTTTCTGTTTAAGAAGCTGCATGAGAGTGAGCCCCAGGTCCCCAAAATGTTGTATAGTAATGCAAGCCCTCGAGCCTGCAAGAATATAACACGAAATCTGTCAAAACAAGGGTTGAGGAGAAGAAGAAAACAGCAAAGCTCACCTTGAAGTTTTTACACTCCCTGACGACGTCCGTCAAAGCACTGAAGACATCCGATGACCAAGAGGCCTTCCCCATCTCCAGGCTGGCATTTTTGAAGACGTTACCCATGGCATAGCATGCGTTCCATCTCACCTGAGAAATAAAAAAAACCTGAGAGTTAACAAGTTGGCTCAATGTAAACCATTGTACTGGCTATAAACAAAATAGTTTAACAGCTCACCTGTAGAGTTTGAACTTTTAGAATTTGAAGCTCATTTCATGGCATCCGGCTTTTGTCATGTTTGAGTTTACTTTTGTTTATTTATTTATTTTTGTTGTTGAGGCATTTGCTTGCTTTTTTGTATGTTGTGTAAGAGTTTTATTCATATTTGTATTTTTTTCTGACTGAGTGTTTAACTGTTTGTTTTTAATGTTTATTGGGGTGTTGGGATTTTTATTTTGCTAAATTTGTTAATACATTGTTTAGCATTCTTCTATTTCAAAAATTTTATAACAAGGGCTTGTGGAAGACACATCTTTTGATAACATTTTTTTCTTTTTTTTATTATTGTTTTTTTTTTAACTTTATACTTCCCTGGAAAACTCCTCATCAAAATGTTTTTATTGTCTGGAGATTTAAAATAAATGTTTTGGAACTTAATAGATGATTACACATATAACTCTCGGTACATAACAAGAAACCCAATCTCCATGATTCGTTACCCACACATGTTACATGCACTGGTGGATAAATCATATTAATTTGACTGAATTCAACGTGTATGAGTGACTTCAGTCATGTACAGTGGTAGGGTCCCACATCTGCAACAGATAATCTGTGAATGCTGTTATTAATAAACTTATGCACAAATGTTGTCCTGATGTTAGAAAATGGCATCTGTGCAATTCAAAGCCCGGACTTTAACCCCCCCCCCTTTTTTCAATTTGAAAAAATATCGTGAAAAATGAAATATTTTTCTTGTTTGATATTTCCCATATGATTCTTTAACTTCGTTTTATGATGAATCCAGCCACTGCACCCTAAAAAAAAAAAAAAAAGAGCAAGACAGAAAGATAAAGAAGGAGGTTCGACTGACAGATCACCTTTAAACAAATTCCAACCAATCTGTACACTGTATCCTGAATGTTCAATAAAAACGCTATAAATGTGTCAATTCTAATGTTGTTTTTGAGTGAGCTTCGTCCGTGGGAATGAAACGGACAAGTTATGGTTGAGCATTAAGGGACTTCCTTTCAATTCAGAAATGAAATATCGCAGAGATACGGCTGTCATTTTTGATTACACGACATGCTTGTACGCCAGTTCGAGATGGGCGGGCGGAGAAACTTCAGGGATGGAAACTGCATGTAAATTGATTAGGATGCGGGATAAGTAATGGATGAAGAGACAAGTTCCGTCTGAGATGAGGGTTTTCTTTTGAGGACGCATAACACTCTCGCGGGATGATTGCACAATCTGGACTGGTTCATTCAGCATCTGATGATGATGGTTCATTTCCACATTGGGAAATCCTGTTCCGCACAAAACAATTTGTATTTCTCCCCAAGAAATTCATTCAAAACCAAACTACGGGTCTACGCTGACGAATCAACGAGCAGAATTGCTCTTGCACATGGAGCCGCCATCTTGCCTCTCTTCCACACAAAGCAATTCAACCAGAACCACACTGATTATTCATTGTCAAATCTCAAAAGCCAGCAGACTGAACCAATAGGCAGGATTACTCTGGCATATGGAGCCACCATCTTGCTATCTTGCCTGTCTTTCATGCAATGCAATGTAACCACACTGAGGCTGGGAGTGAAGACTTTTTTTTGGTCACTAGGTGGCAGCAGACTAACCAGGTGCATGTGTAAATGCCATCGGTCCCGAAAGTGTGAGCATACTCAGAACTACAAAACCACAAATTCATTGTCTGGAAGGTATGCACATACTGAGAATTTTGTAAAACCCCAATGGAGATTTACCTGGTATGTTTGCTGCCACCTAGTGTCCCGAAGTTCCCACATTATACAGATACAAATGCGGCTATAATGTGATAGAGGACTGCTTTAGAGTTTAAATTATTCAATGGTATTATATGGTATCTATGTTATCAGTTAGTTTTGCTTGACAGTGATGGTATGCTATGCACTGTATAATCAGGGCTGTCTGAGTCCAGCAGAAGAGTGAGTTTATTCGAAGGCACCTTGGATGGGATTCAAACCCACAACTTTAGATTTGTAGCTCATGTTCTCCTAGAAGAATTTATCAATTGCTAATACATAGAGTGACTAATAACTACTGTCCAGCCTTAACAAATGTTAAAGATTTAATCCGCAGGCGCCTTGGATGGGATTCGAACCAGCAACTTCAGAATTCTACAATGTAGCTCAGATGTAGCTCATATGAGTTTATCCAGCCCAAACCTACAGATGTCTGTAATCTTCATGCACTGTCTGACTGTGGTTGGGATTTGAACCCACAACTTCAGAATTCAAGCTCAGATGTTGCTAGAATGAGTTTACCAATTGCTAACACCTCTGGTGGCAAACAACACCTACTGTATGTATACAGCTCAAACCTGCATTACAGATGTATGTAATATTTGCACAAGATCTGACAACTGAAGGCAAATATCACGGCATACAATATAAATATGTTGAAACCTAAGAATCTCATGCCTTCCATTAATGTTTCACAGAGCCAGTTTGTCATCAGGCCAAATCTGCAGTATCTGCAAATGATATGTAGTATTATTTTGGCTCTTTACCCTTGCACAGTTGACTTCATATTCACTACCTTATGGAGACCGAGAACAAAACAGAACAGGGAAAACAAAGGGTCTCCATAGGGGAATTCTAAAGACTGGGTTGCTCCACAAGGAATTTTGTGTACAAAGTCTATGGGAGGTTGTTAACTACAGGGACAAAGGAAAGAACAAAAGATGTCTCCACAGGGATGCAAAAACAGGAATGTGTGCACACCGCTGTGTGATAAGCACGGAGTGTATATTCCGTGCTTTTCTGGGGGAAAAATCTAATGACTTAGAGGCTGCTAGGGCGGGATTCGAACCCATGACCCCCACATTCTAGAGTACAGATGTCTTAATCATCAGTCCATCAAGCTTGCCTGATTACAAGAGACTAGTTCAAATCTTGTAGTCTGCAGTAATGTAATTACTGAATCAGGGATAAAGAATGTCACATATTATTGTTTACTTACTTATTTATTTATTGATTGATTGATTTATTTATTTAGTACTCATTGATTGACTGACTGATTGATCGGTTGATTGATTGATTTTCTTATCTCAATTGTTATTTTGTATTTATTTATTTATAACTATTATTTTTATCACTATCATTATTTTTATTTGTGTTATTATTATTATTTTATTTTTCCTTTTTTTTTTTCCTTTTTTTTTTTTTTTTGGGGGGTGGGTGTTCTGGTTATAATGTAGAACATTACGACTTAAATCTCATTGAAGCAAATGTGCATTAAGTTAATACAGCAATACTAGAGTGACACTTAGCAGCAGATGTCTGCAAATTGCCAAACAAAAGTTCACTAAAATTGATCGGAGAAAATGAGCAACCTTCTTTTCAACTCTAACCGAGGGCGCCCTACTCAAATGATGTCATGTGCAAAAGGTCTATTAGTTGCTTTGACTTCATAAAACTGTGGATCCATCAAAAATCCTCCAGCTACATGTATGGGGAAAAACAAGCCCAAAGCTCTGACTCTGAGAAGATTAGATTAAATTACACCAGTCAAAATGGACGCAGAATAGTTTAGAGTGAATCTTCAGTACCAGTAACGATAGGCGATGACAGACTACGGCCGACATTAATGCGCCCGTAATGTAACGTAATACACGTCACGCTCCGTGCAAGCGTGTGAGGTTTGTAAGCAACGATAAATTCTATGGTGAAATTGCAGTCGACTTGGCCCAGCTGACGGTCGGTCATAAATCATTATGAACCAAATTTACTGCAACCGGGAAAGCCTGGGCAGGAGGCGTGTAGCAGAGTGGTAATTACCGTTCACACCAGTCTCTAATTACTTTAGGGTTTAATTTATTTCTCTAATTACCTACCTTGAAAAAATAATTATTCTTTTTGTTTATATTGGTGTGAGATTCTAGTGAAAAACAGGTGTTCATTAATTACTGACCATGTCACCTTGTTGTACTACAAAAAGAGTGGGTGACCTTGAGTGGCCCTGGACATTTCTTAGCAACTTGACAGTTTAGTATCTATGTTGGGAAGTTTTGATTTACACTTCTCTTGCTTGTGCCCTGTCATTTCCACATTCAACCATGGAGGTAGAAATACATGGCGACGCATCAAGAGACCACAACCATTAAGCTTGTTTGCATTTGGGGGCAATGCTACAACACATCCAATTGAACCATCAGTTGGTCACTACACCAGGGTTCTCCCCAATGCACAAGCTAGCATATCGAGTTATCGACCCACAATTCAGACGAATTGTGGGTCGCTCCGCGCAAATTGTGGGACAATCGGTGCGAATTGCGGCCGATACAAACAAAATTATTATCATTTTGTTGACTTCCGATCAACTTCAGAAAAATCGTGAAGATAAAACCATTTATATTGCTCCAGATTGTACAGTATGGCTTTTTAAACCAAAGACAAGCAAACACAGAGTAAACCAACATTCTGAGGACCTTGTTTCAACAGGGTGCTTATGTAGATCAAGCTTCAATAATTTTAGTCCAGAATGCCCCACAGTTTTGAAGAAGAGAACACTGACAACTAACTTTAAAGGTTCTTTGAGCAGAGACAGACAGAGTCTAATGCAGCGAGACGGCTTTCCAAGCCGAAATAATAGATCAATGGAGTGAAGTGCTCTGCTAAACTTGCATGAATCTGTGGTATTTGCCAGGATATTCAAAAGATCCCCGACACCTCATGTGTAAAAAGTAAAAGTAAAAGTGCCTTTTGTTTTTGTGCAATTCCGATGTGGAGCACCATGGAGCAGAACATTTTTGATAACTATAATTGTTGGCTGCACTGGTGCGTGCAATTCCACAGAGCATCACAGCTTTATGTATCTGGGTTTTGCCGGTAATTTCATATTACATAACTCCTCCCTTTAAATTGCCAATTACATAACGGCGGCCGCAGGGGACTTTCATCCTTTGATCAGCCTCTTCTTGGCTCTCCTTGAATTCCTACCTCCTACATGTCCTAGATTAAAGGTAGGGTCATTGGTTTTTGTCAACCTAATGCTGGTTTACATGTTCTTATACAAATTTTAAGAAAGATTCAATAAAAGTCCTCTGTGAAAGTTTCAGCTGAATACAGTGTCTACTTGCTGAGAAAAACAGCAACAAAATCTAAAAGTATTTTCCCAAGATCATCTAGTTTAGCAAGGTTACAGCGGGTACCAACTGCATCTCTGACGGCAGCAATCATGAACGGACACCAACCCTCACAAATCTGAGAAAAGATTCATGCCTGAATCGTTTTGCATGAATAATCCTCAGATGCAAATATGTTTTGGGGTGAAAAATTATTCAAACCACATTACTTCGCAGGGATTCCTTTCTCAAAATAGTTTAATTAACAGCTGCAGTGCATCTCACCAAGTAATTTTTTATATGGTCAAACAATTTGGGAGCATTTCCATGTACCTACACATGTATCTCTGACCCCCACTTGCTCTGTAAAAGTAACAGCTAGACAAGTTTTAAGGTGTGTCTCTTTAAACAATTTTTAAACGCAGCTTACCTTGACCCTCATGGCAGCCCCTGTTGTGATGTTCTTCAGCAAGGCCTTGATAGCATCATTTACCACAGCTTGAATACTACTCTTGGCTAGTTAGAAAGATAATTGGAAAAAAAGTAAGACTAACAATAATAACGCAGTTGTTATATAGCGTTTACCTAGGCCTAATACATAGTATTAAATATATAGTAATAATGATAGGAAGATAAATAATTTTCAAAATACAATTGAAATAATACCATAATTAAGATTTACAAAGCACCGTATATGAGGGGCTCAAGGAACTTTACAATCGAAAAACAATAACAATCAAGAAGTGAGAAATAACACTAAGCCAAGCGAAGCATGGGAAAAAGGATATAATAAAACGGAAACATAACGGAAAATAACATTAAACAATACATTTATTAATTAACTTTAAGAAAAAAAATTGTATGGAACAAGATACAAAATACAGATACAATTATATAAACAAAGAAAACAGTATATGTGAGGGGAGAGGTTACTGCCACATAAAACCCTGGCCAAAGATCCTCATTACATACACACATGTATCTCGCCAAAAAAGTGAGCAATACTAAAGTAAAAATTTTAAAAATTAAGTATATAAAATTGAAGGAACACATTAACAAAAAGCAGGAGAGGAGGGGAGAGGTTACAGTTCATCCTCCGCCAAAGATCCTCAGCAACAGTTTCTAGAGGATGCTGAACAATATTTCATGATTAATCAAAAACAGGGGAGTTTTAGGGCGACGTTTGAATACAGAAAGTGGCGTTGCAGATCGAACAAGCAGAGGCGATAATCAACAAGAATGCAACGTAGCCAACAACTCAAGCCCTCTCCAGCATAGCACAGTCCGAGATAGAAACGGTGGTTAGGCTTCACTGATCAGACGACGTCTCTAAAAAAACTGACCACTCCAGCCTACGAGTCCCACTCTAGAGCTCTGGCCGGCCGTTTCTTTCAAACCTCTTGATGGCGATAATTATTAAGGATGCAGTTCTTGAACTGCAATGCCAAGACGAGGTTGATGACTTGGGTTCTTGAATTCTTGACACTGACCAGATGACTGCTGACTAGAGGGCAAAGGGCAGAGAGGAGGGGAGGGGGGACAGGACAGAGGGGGCTGTGATGGGATCTACAGGGAAGGAACATCATTATTTATTTTAAACCTTTAAAATTTATTTTGGGCTTTCACTACCAGGCCCTGTAATTGTTTTTATTATATATTTCTGGTAATAAAACCAAGGGTGCCTCACAAGTGAACCAGGGCTCGAATTTAGGGTAAAATTCAACAAGACCTCAGGGCCTGAAGCTCAACATTTTTACCGGACCAGAATTTATTTTACAAGACGAAAAATCTTAGTGAGAAGAACTTTCTACAAGATTAAAAATTAAAACTGTTAAAAAAAACCAAGCACTACATCAAGGTTTATCTCATTTTCTTGTGGGTAAGTAGGCCTATATGTTGATACTCAACAGAATTGAAAGATATTTATCAGTCTCAAAAGTTAACATTTGAACTTCATTTCTTTTTGTGAAGGAGATTATATGGTGAGGTGTTATTTTTCAATTGAAAAACACAAGACAATTGAACTTGTCTGGTCCCGAGTTTACTGGCCCGCAGCTAAAATCACTGGCCTCGGGCCTGCGGTCCAGTGTAAAATTCGAGCCCTGTGAACTTAATCACTGCAGCTCACAAGCCTGAGGAAACCTGTAACGATGGGCGTTGCTATCTGACCCACAAACACTGGGGTTGACCCAGCTACTCTTCCGTGATAAGTGTTCTGGTTTTTTCTTTACGTACATGTACACTACAAATCCCAGTATGTGGGACCTACGGCTTAATGTCCCATCCAAAAGAAGATGCAGCAATTATGGGAAAGCATCTTGCTCAAGGACACAAGTGCCACAACCGGAACTCGAACCACCACTTCGCTGATCAGAAACACCAGAGGCTGTGTCCGGGTGCTTCGAGCAGCTCGGCCACGACAAGCCACATTTCTCCTTGTTATACAGGGTGTTATAAATCAAAACCCATTATAAGCATAATCGTAACTCGACACTCACGCTTGTCAACTTTGATACAGTTGGCATGCCTTGCCCCTTATTGCCCAAACTTAAGTGACGTCATCACCCACAATAAATCTTGGTAGCGTCAGTTTAGGAGTCAAAATGTTATTACTGTGCAGTGCGCATATAACATATAACACAACACACGTGAGGTTAGAACCGCTAGACATACACCAAGTCCTTCAATGTAGTTTGATTCCCAAACAAGGACATGGTGAAGTTCTGACTTATAAATATGACAAATATGTGGGTTTTCAATATTATTTTTTGTATCCACATTTTTTTCTAGGATACCCACTTTCGAATTAGTAATGCTTTGTGTCCAAGACCTACATTGAGTAATCTCTGTAAATAGCTTTGAGGAAGCCTGCTTGATAAATGAAAATACATTTCACATTTAATAGATGTTAATTTTGCATCGGGGATAAAGAATATTAATTTTGGTTTTTACCCTACACCGATGTGTGTTAGCACTGTATACTCAGTACTTTCCCGAGTTCCGATGCAAAATTAACATCTATTAAATCGTTGCGGAACCCGCTGCTAAAATACAGGATTCGAACTGCCTCTTGCTACCGGGCAATCTCGGTGGTCCAGTCGGTAAGACACTGCTCTAGAATTGCAAAGGTCGTGGGTTTGAATCCCACCCGAGTAATATGCCTGTGATTTTTTTTCACAGAACTCGGGAAAGTACTGAGTATACAGTGCTAACACACATCGGTGTAGGGGAAAAACCAAAATTAATACTATTTCACATTGTTTATTTTATGGATGAAAGGCTTTCCTAAAAAAAAGTCTGGAACTACGATCTAAACTTTAGGAGGTAATTTGAAATGATGACATTTCCACCTTTAGTGGTAGCCCCTGGAGTTAAAGATTCCAAGGAGCTTCTGGGAACAGCCTCCTCAGTGCTAGAGAAGTGGATCAAAGAGCAGGATATATTTATATTGGAAGAAAATAACAGCTATTTTTGCCACCATGCAGCTATGCAGATACAAACAAGTCTGAATTCATCTATGCATATACAAACAAGTCTGAATTCATCTATGCAGATACAAACAAGTCTGAATTCAAATAAAAGTCTGATTTTTTACTTTTTTTGGGGGGGGGAGGGGATAACAATTTAATGGGTGGCAACTTAGGCTTTTTGGCACTTGAACTACAACTTTTTCCTAACAACAAGAAGTGATTTGAATAACTACTTCAAGAGTTAAAACAGTCTTTTTCAAGGTACTGATTTAAAAACAGAAGTGAGAGTCATTGGCTGACAAAAAAGTTTGAAACCAGGATCCAAATTTCAGGCAGATATTGAAATGATGGCATTTCCAGCTTTCGGTAACCCCTGGAGTTTAGATTTCACAAAGTCTTTCGGAAAACTGGAGTAGATCAAAGGGCAAGATCTCTTTATATGTGGAAAAAGTAACGGCTAATTTTCCTTTCCAGACCGACTTAAAAAAGTCTGAAATCAGATAAAAGCCTGAAATGTCTGTGTGTAAACAAAAAACAAAAAAACTGAAAGCTTCCTTATAACTGAAGGCATTAAGTTCACTGTTTATGACCTTACCAAGAGCCTGAGACCTTGCAAAGCGAACCAGCATCCCCAGAGCTCGTACGGCATTAGACTTGACTTTATCGTGATCCGAAGCACCGGCGATGGCAGCGGCAAACAACTTCTGGAGCAGCATATCAGAGAAACTCCCCAAGAATATGGAATCACCAGCATCTCTGAATTAAAGGAAGATGTAATATCAGTGAAAATTACACCTGCACAAGGACATGCAGAATAATCAATGCTTACAAATTTTGACTTCCCCCTCCCCCAAATTTGTCATTCTTGAGTAGGCGGCTGTTGTTTTTGTTCTTTAACATACTAGCCTGATTAATGTTAAATCAACCTCATTCCCAAGATCTTGCCAGGCCACGTTTTTCATTCTCAGAATGCCGTGCTCAATCACAACCCCTGGAAGTGTGACTATAAAATATCAAAATGGAATGGATAATATAATTAATTAGTTCTGTGGTTGATCCATTCTGTGTTAGAGACTACGAAGGGCGCACTATCAACAGAGGCATCAAGTCATAAGAGCAACTGGTCACCTCTCAATCTGTTTTGATCTTGTGCTATTTCTAAGTGTATGCAGTTTAGGGTGACCGTGTAATATTTGGGTCCACCTAAAGTCACTCCTAAACTAATTGGTAGCCGCAACTTTGGAGCGCCTGTCAGAACCGGTTGTTGGGCGCTGTTAAAGCATTTAATTCATCAGTATTATTATAAACAGAAAAAAACTAAAAATCTGATTTCAGTTTCTAATTTTAAATAATAGAAGAAAACAAAATTTGAAGGGAGAAAAAAAAAATAAATAAAACCCCAAATCGACCTCTTCCAGATCATCTGTCATCCCTGTGTTGTAATATTTTGTATTATAAACCTTGTTTCAATAGCCAACCTCCGCACCCGACGGCAATTTGCCATGAGCTTCCTCTTCTGTTTTCAACCACAAAGTTGCATGCAGGAAGGCAGGAAAGGCCATTGAAATTGCCTGAGCTGGGAGAAAAGTGATCTCAAATATCTGCTTCAAACTGAGGCATTGCTTTGTTCTTCAGTGTATAGGGTATATAATGAAAATAATACTTGGTTCTTATGTAGCTCTTTATCACACCATACCAGCAGGGGCGCATCAAAGCGCTCATTATTTGTTTTTCAGCAGGATAAGCAGAGCTATATTTGAACTGGGAAACCCATTTATGTAGCATCTTCTAATGGTTGTCAAGACGCTGCGGCGCATTAATTAGCCGGTGCCATAAACACTGGAGCAAACCCCATCTCTTCGCAGTTAGTGTACATGTACATGTAATAGGCCGTGTCCGGAACGGCGACTTCGGCTACAGCTACGGCTAGATCACGCGCGTCTGCCTATTCTTCAACACTGGCAGACGCGCTGATCTAGCTCTAGCTGTAGCCGAAGTCGCCGTTTCGGACACGGCCATAGGTTCTTTTTTGTGCATTACATAACACACGGGACATACATGTACGGCTTGACGTTCCATTCAGTGGACAAAGCAATAATGGTTTAAAGTGTCTTGCTTAAGGACACAAGTGTCACAACCAGGACTCGAACCCACACTCTGCTGGCATCAGACACACTAGAGTATGGGTCCAGTGTGCTTGACCGCTCGGTCGCGACATGCCACGTGTCTGTCAATATTTAAAAATCTAAATTTGGGGCTGCTGGGTGATTAAAAAAACATTTTTCAGAAGGAAAAAACAATTTAATTCACAATTTATAAACATGGATTATTCTGAATTCTGAAGGGTTCGGGATTTCAATAATTCAGATTTACAATTAATCTGAATAGCTGAAACACTTGTCACCGCAGTATACATCATTCACTGGAAAGAACACAAAGAAAATAGATCGAATAGACCGAGCGTAAGTGAACGCAATCAATATTAAAAAACCCACTCTCACAACCATGCAAATACCCGACACCTAATAACAAGTGGATGACACTTGACAAACCACAGCTCATTTCTACTGACTACAACCTGCGTCAACGCTCCGTCTCATCTAAAAGACACACTTTTACTTCCACAAAACAAGTCTGGCACACTTAAAAGAATCCCCACAAGGTTCGGCCGAAAAAGTAATAACACTGAACACCGACTGACACGTAGCGGACAGAAAAACACATCTCGACGGAGCTTTTTTTAAAGAGCAAGTAAGACAACGGTTTCATCCGCAAATTTTTTCCAGAAGTGATCTTTTGAAAATCTGTGGTTTAACAATTCTGCTGTTATAATAAAAACAATATAAATAATAATAGTAATTGGATCAGTCTCTTTGCCATAGGATTCAAAGCACTTTGACAGGTATAATAGGTATGTTACAGTATGTTTGATTCATGAGACCCTTTCACAGCACCTTGTAACGGTTTACAAGGTGCCGTGGTGCAATCTGCAACCAACCATACCAGAGAACACAGACCCCATGCTGTGTCATTTGCAGCTCGCTCACACTCTCCTGCTATGGACCCCAAAAAATGGAACACTCTTCCAAATCACATCAAGGACGCTCAGACTGTTCATACTTTCAAGAAACTGCTCACTAAATGTCATCTTTTTCAGCAAGTGTATTGTAATTAATTTCATGTAACTGTCTTTAGCGCCTTTGAACAATTTTTGTTGATTTTGGCGCTATATAAATGTTTTCTGATTGATTGATTGATTGATTGATTGATTGATTGATTGAACACCAGGGTGAACCCCTTCTTTTAAATACATTGTAGCTTAAGTTCACTGTGTTCTTTAATGCGCAATATGCAACACACGTGACCAACGACCTTACATCCCATGGACAGAATACGCTTTCCAAGAATAATTTATTAGTACTTTTATTATCTGAAGGACGAAGCAATAATGGTTACTTGTAAAGTGTCTTGCTCAAGGACACATGTATCAAGAATGGGACCCGAACCCACACTCTGCTGATCAGAACATTAGAACTTCCACTTGAGTCGGGTGCACTAGACTGCTCATCAGACATGACATGCTTAATTTCATATCACTCTTCATGCCATCACAAATTCTCAAGAGCAATAATTTCAAAAACACCAATTCCTCATCGATTGACGGTAAGTACATGTGTATGGACATGCACAAAATCATGAACAAAATTTAAACTTCTTTCATGCATGTAGAGTCGCTCTACGAGAGCATTCGGACGGCAAAAGTATTTGTCAAACAATAGTGTCTACACTTTGTGTTAGCCAACATAATCCATGGAATTACAAACTTGTGAAAGTCTTAATCGGCCATCGAAGTCACATGAAAATAGCGAGAGAAAAAAAACCCTTGAAATATTTCACTGTTTTCAAGCTTTGAATTTTTGACTTGTGAGATCAAAAATAATTGTTTCATTCATTTTTCAAAAACTATGAATATTCCAAGCACAAATACTTCAAGGGGAAGTTTTCAACCATGACCATCTTGACACCATTTTATGCATACATGTTTATCCACGAACATTTGCTTTCAATCTCACCAATGACGTTGTTCTGCACATCCTTTAAGCTGACAGTTTTGGTTCAAGATTTTCTGCTAAGCAAATATTAGCAGGATGCCAGTCACAGATTGGTGCATGGGACATGGTATTTTGGCTGGTAACCTTATTCTGGTCAGCATAATAGTGTTCTGTGAAATTGGAGTGGGGGGGCTGTTTATGTTTATTGTTTTGTCTGTCTTATTCACTAATTAATAACTTGTCCTCCCTCTTTCCACCTTTGCTTTGTCCATTGTGTTTTCACCCTCTTGTGGTTATATGAAAATATGTTCAACCCCTTCTCTCTACCCTTCCCTTTTGCCCTTTGTCACCCTATCATTGTTCATCCCTTCCTTCTACTGACTGCATTCTGCTTGGAAACTTCTCTTTCCACTTCTTTCTACTGCTTCTGTTACACTTGGGTGTGTGTGTTGCGTTGTATTTACATGTAGCTTAGGAGATAAGTTTTGTGATGTACTCATTTTCCAATAGATAGAGTCCTCATGTGAGTGGGGAAAAATTAACAAGTCTCTAGCCTCACGTTAAAATGGTGTAAATTATCATTTTATTTGACACTCTTTCATAGCGAAATTTGAAATACGAGAACATCGGGCAGCAAAAACAAATAGCTATGTATATTTGAGCAGAGTTATTTTTGTGCCAGTAAAAAGGCCAAATTCAATTCTATTTTGAATGAATATCATCCAAAGTCATCAGGAATGAACTGAAAAATTCTTTGTAATAAAATGTACAGACCAATCTATTTGACATGTGACGTCAAACAAAGGGTATCAAACACAGTGGCATTTTAAACCACTTCAGCATGAGTCTAGAGACTTGTAACTTTTTTTTCCCCCTCTTTCATAAGGACTCTATCTATTTGAAAATTAATGCATCTCTTGGAGTTCCTCTTGAAAGCACTTTTGAATGTATTGTTTTACTTAAATGTGACCAGCTGACCACTGAGTTTAGAGGATGGGAATGAATAAAAAAATAATAAAAAACCACCATTGATCCCTTTAACTTCCGAGGTTTGCTTTGCCAGTAGAGTCATTTGATGAGGTTTATGTGATGACGAGTCCCTACTGTTGTTACACATGTCAGGTGAGTCCAAGAGAGGAGGTCCCTGTATGTCAAGACACGGACTCACCTGAGGATACCAGACAGAATTGTATTTGTACTCTGGTGTGAAGTGCTTGAGGAGTGAGCACGGGGCAGTCGAGTTTTAATTTACAACCATTTTGAAAACTGTGATTCTAATTTAAGAAAGTGGGAATATGGTGTAAAATTTTCTATGAAAGATTCATCACATCTCCTGTATGTGTACATTAAGTACATTTGTAAAGGAATGGGACAATAGTTTGTCAATGAGTGTTTTCATTCAAACTCTAATTGTCAAGGTACTTCAGTCAAATCAACTTGAGGAATTTAATTTAAAGTACATGTACATGTAGGTGCTCATGTTCTGGGACACAAAAACAACAAGAAGAAAAACAACAGAGTACCAGCTACATGCTACATGTACATGTAGCTCGGTGGTCTAGTGGCAAGACCCTTCCCGCCCGAATGTGATTCACTCCAGCCCTAATTGAACCTCAGCATCATCAGCAGTCCAGCATTCTCCTGAAGACGAGCAGAGTGTACTGTTCGAAACGTTGAGACCACACTGGTTCTTCTCAGAACAGAGCCAACACTCCCCCCAAAAGAGTTTTTATACATGGTTGTACCCGCTAGCTTACAACTATGTACATGTGTGTGTACTAAATACGATCCACACCAAGCAAAGAAAAGCTCCAAATATAACATGAACAGCTGTGATGTTCCTTACATCTCATTATGCTATCCAGAAAGATATATGCCAATCTTCTTCAGTCTCATTAATGTTATTATCCATCTATGATAAGCCATCTGGGTGTTACGAGTGAAAATAAATCACTCACCAATGTAAAAATGGCGACATGAAGAGGCAACAACATGTAAAAAATGCACAGTTGGCAGTCTCCGTCGGAACAGCGCTTTAGATGGGATTGATCCTGAGATAAATTAGATTTCCGCACTAATCTTTTGAATTTACAACATATAATAGTCCACCTGTTTAGTTTAATTGTATGATCGTCTATATCGGAACACCGGGATAAGTGACAAATTGGATTGAACATGAAAGAGTGGATGATGGATTCAGAAAGCAAGGCTCCACTTCAAAAACAGCTAAGATTGATCTTAAAAGTGCACATCAATCTTAATAATTGCTAAGCAGAGTGTGATGTCACAATACAAATCACTATGGTAATACTGACAACCAATCTAAGAGACGAATCTTAATGCTTTGTGAAATCAACCCCTGGATTGCCTTTCTCTAATCCCTACATTCTATTGACCGATCTTAACGAGAGACAGAAAGCAATTACAAATCTTGCATCTGGTTATTTGGCCGGCGACTGTCTCTTTACGGTCTCCACTATCATGACTACTGAGCAATGCAGTCGTCTTGGTTCTAATGCCTTCCCATTTTGTGTCATTTACATGTAGCCGTCGCCGTGATGGATCAACTCTGACAACAGAGGGCACTAATGTTTTGAACTAAGACTAGAGATGCAGTTACAATATAAAAATTTAATGAGGGGCCTACCTGGCTTGAAAAGGGGCATAAATAATAAAATACTTATTACTGTACATCGTTAATATTATTATAGTTACTATATAACCATCCTCTGTTGCTACACAATGTAGCAAATTCCACTATACATCAGTGAAAATAACCAATCAATAACAAGCCAGTGACGTGACTGAGGAGAGCATGGTTGGGGAGGGCGGGGGCATGTGCACCCTCCCCCAATAGTTGTCCATGCCCCCCCCCCCACCAATTTGAAATCTGGACATTTGAGAATAAAAATGACCAAAGTAAAATGTTACATTTTATAAGCTTTACTGTGGTAATGTTTTAAGAACTTTTTTCTATACACACTGACAATATTTGAGGGGTTTTTTGTTTTAGTTTTTTTTTTCAGATTATCTTATAAAAAATAGTAAATGCCATAACAAGAGGGGTGAAAAGAGGCTTGTACATGTATAAGAAAAATGCAAATGGAAACTACAGTTGTCTATGATCATTAGCCAGAAGTAACCCCGTAGAAAAAAAATGGTCTCGCTTTGTTACCCCCCACCCCCTCCTGTATAACAATCAGGTATAAAACTGACTCCCCAATTGGTGCAACAAGTACTATTGAGGGTCATGGTATCAGGTGAATTGAGTCACCTCCAATGTGTAAAATGGGTTCCACATGTCGGCTAGCAATTTTGTGTGTGTGTGTGTGCGACAACAATTTTTATCAGAGCGAGGTATGCATACACAGGAAGTGATGTTGTAAGTATTCCATCATAAAACACATCCTCGGATCGCCACAAGTCCCCTCCACTCTTAGGGTTCCAGGACATGAAGAAAATTACGTACATGTACGAGTCAAAACTGAAGAGACAGCAAGTCTCTTAGGAAACATCCCAAGACATAAATTGGACACAGTGATAACTGAAAGATGCGCTGCATGCAACAATACGGCATGAAAATCCCAAGTGTTTGAATTCGTACCGAATACTGCAGATTTACTCCCTGGGAATTATTACATTGACTCATATTCATCACTGATTGACATGAAGAGATTTAACAAGTCCAGTAACCTAAAAAAAAAAATTCTCTTCTTTTGGCGCTAACTTCGGTGTAAGATCTAAAAAAATCAGTCTTGAAAAAACGGTGCAAGAAGCACATGTGTGTGTCACCCTGGGGAAAATGTCGTCGCCTGCACTTTCACACCGTGTCTTTGTGGCCTACTTAACCCTAATCATGTTCTCAATCTGCGGATAGGTTATACTGTCTGTCCACGATCCCAAGTCAAGGAGAACTATGAAAGATGTCCACTCCCTGGAGACTGTCCTTTTCAAGCTTGGATTCATCCCAGGTCTTGTCACTCAGAATGCAATCCGTTCATAAGTCACCCCCCCCCCCCCCCCCCCACCGGGGACGGCATGGTCAAGACGGTGTTTGCTTTGAGTGGAATATCCAGAGCGGTTATCTTTATGAGGTACGGAAGAGGAGTCTTTTGTATGGGGGAAAAATGAGCAGCATTTTGTCTTTTAAGTAGTAACGGCTGGGAAAGAAGAAAACACACACAAATCGGAAGAAATGTCTCTATGACTCAAGATCTAAAGGAAAGTCTTTTTTAACCAAAGCTTTAAAAAGTATAGCTGCAAGAGTATTGTTGTTGTTTAATTGTATAAGGACCTTTGCCCTGAGATAGCCACTGTGAAATTTGGTTTTCATTTAATTTGCATAATTTCAATGCTTTAATTTTTTTAATAATGCGTACGTCACTTAGTGAAAACGTAAAACTTCAATAGGTCAACAGATACGCCACTTCCTGAAAATGCAAAAGTTGCACTACACTGTACATGTGTTTGGCACCATCCCAGCACTGTGTGTTTTAATTAATAAAATGTGGAACTGCAAAATGGCAAATTAGTCAGACATGCTAATTAGTGTAACAACGAAATTATGACGCGTTGAGTCCTAAAACTTTCTGAAACAGTAGTGAATACAAATCAACAACTTCTACAAAAACCGATTTGTAATTTTTGTCAATTTTTTTTAACCCAGAGGCCTACGGGGAGTTTATGGATCCTCCGAAACAATTCTGTCAATATTTCCGCTCATCGTTGTCACAGGAAATAATTTAGTCTTGAAATCTGCAATCTGCAATGGGCCGCGTCTAGTCTAGCAGTCTGTCACAGATGTAACCCCCCCCCGGGGGTAAAAAGATTGGGGATGAGATTAAGGCGACTTCCTGAAAATTGTTGGCACTTGATGAAAATCTTGCCAGTAATCATGAATAAAACATGAGTGAAATGTTATGAATTATGCATGACCTTGTAAGTGATTTTGAATAATGCATCAGCTTTCTGTGATCACGTCGTGGTGCTTCTATTAATTGAGCTCTCAGTGCCACCTACTGTGTGTGACGCAATATGCGCCATGCAGGACTTCTCAGTGTCCAAAGTACACTTCATGCCTAATGTATGAGCATCCAACATCCACATTGTGGTGCAGCATGAATTATGCATGACTTCCTTGTGACCTGCATTCTCCAAGCATTATGACTTATGCAAACCTCAAAGTCATGGCTTGCACAATTCATGACCTTCATGCACCCAAAGAGAGGCCGATGAATTATTCTAATAATGCCTTCCCTGCAGTTCTAAAATGTTTAATCATGAATAATTCATGACCTTTCCTATGTGACACTTTTCTCATACTGCATAAAACCATTTTCATAATCCAATGAAACTTTTAAAAATATTTCTAAAAAAGGAAATTTCTCTCCATATATTCATTATTGCTTACAATGTACACTTTGAGGGTTGTAGACAATTCCCAACGATTGTAAATCCAAAATAATTTGCCTTTGACAAAGATTACAAATTCTTACATGATTTGTAAATGGGCACCAGTGTTCATCCATGGGCTCTAAGGTCATGTGTGTAGGTACCAGCGTTCCATTGGCCCTAGGCACCAGTATTCCATCAGCCCTAGACCCCAGTGTTCCGACGGCCCTAGGCACCAGTGTTTCATCAGCCCTAAGCACCAGTGTTCCAACGGCACTAGGCACCAGTATTCCATCAGCCCTAGGTACCAGTATTCCATCAGCCCTAGGTACCAGTGTTCCAACAGCCCTAGGCACCAGTCCATCAGCCCTAGGCACCTGTGTTCCATCAGCCCTAGGCACCAGTGTTCCAACGGCCCTAGGTACCAATTCCATCAGCCCTAGGCACCAGTATTCCATCAGCCCTAGGTACCAGTGTTCCAACAGCCCTAGGCACCAGTGCTCCAACAGCCCTAGGAACCAGTATTCCATCAGCCCTAGGCACCAGTATTCCAACAGCCCTAGGCACCAGTATTCCATCAGCCCTAGGCACCAGTATTCCATCAGCCTAAGGTACCAGTGTTCCAACGGCCCTAGGCACCAGTGTTCATCCATGGGCTCTAGGTACCAGTGTTCCAATGGCCCTAGGCACCAGTGTTCCATCAGCCCTAGGCACCAGTATTCCATCAGCCTTAGGTACCAGTGTTCCAACGGCCCTAGGAACCAGTGTTCATCCATGGGCTCTAGGTACCAGTGTTCCAATGGCCCTAGGCACCAGTGTTCCACCGGCCCTAGGCACCAGTTTTCCATCAGCCCTAGGTACCAGTATTCCATCAACCCTAGGCACCAGTATTCCATCAGCCCTAGGCACCAGTATTCCATCAGCCCTAGGCGCAAGTATTCCATCAGCCCTAGGTACCAGTGTTCCACCACCCTAGGCACCAGTATTCCATCAGCCCTAGGCACCAGTATTCCATCAGCCCTAGGCACCAGTATTCCATCAGCCCTAGGTACCAGTGTTCCACCGCCCTAGGCACCAGTATTCCATCAGCCCTAGGCACCAGTATTCCATCAGCCCTAGGTACCAGTGTTCCACTGCCCTAGGTACCAGTATTCCATCAGCCCTAGGCACCAGTATTCAGTCAGCCATATGTACCAGTATTCCATCAGCCCTAGGCACCAGTATTCAGTCAGCCCTAGGCACCTGTGTTCCAATGGCCCTAGGTACCAGTCATGCCAGTATTCCATCAGCCCTAGGCACCAGTATTCCATCAGCCCTAGGCACCAGTGTTCCATCAGCCCTAAGTACCAGTGTTCCAACGGCCCTAGGCACCAGTGTTCATCCATGGGCTCTAGGTACCAGTGTTTCAACGGCCCTAGGTACCAGTATTCCATCAGCCCTAGGCACCAGTATTCCATAAGCCCTAGTCACCAGAGTTCCAACAGCCCTAGGCACCGGTATTCCATCAGTCCTAGGCACCAGTATTCCATCAGCCCTAGGTACCAGTGTTCCAACAGCCCTAGGCACCAGTGTTTATCCATGGGCCCTAGGTACCAGTGTTCCAACGGCCCTAGGTACCAGTGTTCCAACGACCCTAGGCACCAGCATTCCATCAGCCCTAGGCACCAGCATTCCATCAGCCCTAGGCACCAGTGTTCCCATGGGTGTAGGCACCAGAGTTCCAATGGCCCTAGGCACCAGTGTTCCACAGGCCCTAGGCACCAGTGTTCCAATGGCCCTAGGCACCAGTGTTCCATCAGCCCTAGGCACCAGTGTTCCACAGGCCCTAGGCACCAGTATTCCGTCAGCCCTAAGTACCAGAATTCCATCAGCCCTAGGCACCAGTGTTCCACAGGCCCTAGGCACCAGTATTCCATCAGCCCTAGGCACCAGCATTCCATCAGCACTAGGCACCAGTATTCCTAAGCCCTAGGCACCAGTATTCCATCAGCCCTAGGCACCAGCATTCCATCAGCCCTAGGCACCAGTATTCCTTAGGCCAGAGGCACCAGTATTCCATCAGCCCTAGGCACCAGTGTTCCACAGGCCCTAGGCACCAGTATTCCGTAGGCCAGAGGCACCAGTATTTCATCAGCCCTAGGCACCAGTGTTCCACAGGCCCTAGGCACCAGTACTCCGTAGGCCAGAGGCACCAGTGTTCCATCAGCCCTAGGCACCAGTGTTCCACAGGCCCTAGGCACCAGTGTTCCGTAGGCCAGAGGCACCAGTGTTCTTTATGTCCTAGGCACCAGAGTCACATAGGCCCTAGATCATGTAGGTACCAGTATTCCATCAGCCCTAGGCACCAGTATTCCATCAGCCCTAGGCACCAGTATTCCATCAGCCCTAGGCACCAGTGTTTCAACGGCCCAAGGCACCAGTGTTCCAATGGCCCTAGGCACCAGTAATCCATCAGCCCTAGGTACCAGTGTTCCAACGGCTGTAGGAACCAGTATTCTGTAGGCCAGAGGCACCAGTGTTCCTTATGTCCTAGGCACCAGTGTTCCTTATGTCCTAGGCACCAGTGTCACATAGGCCCTAGGCATTAGTGTCAAATAGGCCCTAGGCACCAGTGTTTCGCAGGTCAGAGGCAACTATTCCGTGGGCCAGAGGCATCAGAGTCACACAGGTCCTAGGCACTAGTGTTCCATAACCAAGAGGGACCAGTGTGCCAACAAATCAGAAATCAGATGAAAGTAAGAAGAAGTTTTGACAGATTGAGGATGTCTTCACTTCACTTTTGTGTACAAAACCAATGGGGACGTCCAAACAAGTCCAAACAATGGAAGAACAGACCTCTCAAAGTCCTTGATTTTCCAGCTCAACAAACATGAACATGACTACCACTGAAACCGAGGACTGTAACAGAAGGGATCTGAGTGTTTTGACAGAGCCAGGACGTCCTCACTATGCTTTTACGTACAAAACCAAGAGAGACGTCACTTTAAAGAGAACAATTAGAGAACAAAGAGAAGTCCTTAATTTACTTGGCCCAAAAACACAGGTGTGTGATGTGCGCTTTAGAGTACTTTCCCTTTTGTGTTTTTCGTAGTCCTTTGGGTTTTTTCTTCAGCCCCCAGTTTTATTATTTTTTTTTTTTGCAAGCCCAACGCACAGTGTCTTCTGTGTCTACACTATAAACAGGTCAGGTGCTAGAGCAGTGATTTTATATAGACTGTCCTACATCACTGCAAATGGAAAGCGAGAGGTTTGGAACGATGTATGACGTCTTCAAGACTTTTCAAAGGCAAAGGGTGATCCATGAAAAAAACAATCCCAACAAATCCTGACAAATCACAGTCACTCTACACCAAGGGGGGCATGAAGGGAGAGACTGACAGACCGATTTGAGTCTCCAGATCATTCCGAGGTGAATGCAACTTCCAGGTTTTGCAGGAACTGGAGCACACTCTAGCCTCCCTGTGGAGGCATTGATCATGAAGGTGCTTCATAACCAATGCATGAAGTCGACGGTAATTACAACTGTAGCCTGCAGGATTCTAGACAATGTGACATGGTTCCGGTGCCCTGAATGTGGCTGTGACATGAATGCAACTTGCCGAGCAAAACTTGTCCCTTGTCAATAGCGCTAATGAAGGATATTATAATAGATATAATCCCAGCTTTTCAGAAAGTGACAAATTAGATCACACATGGATAAAAACCGCATACTAAGATATCGCTGGTTTGGCATTGCTTGATGGTTATTAAACAGGATTGGTAGAGCTGACAAAATAGTCCCAGAGAGTGTTCATGTTTTGTGTGACCAACCATGTACATGAAATAACAATCCTGTGAAAATTTGGGCTGAATCGGTTGTGTGAGTCAAGAGAAAATAGTGGAAAAAAAAAACAATCACAATTTTCAGCATGTAAACCTGTAAACACATTGTCCTTAATGACCAAAACCAGAGCCTGTTGGTTTTTTTTTTAAAGGTTTTCAGATACTGTTTTCTCGAATATGAATTCATTCACAGAAAAAATGTCACAGAAAAAATTGTTCTTGTATGAACTTGTATTGAATCAGTAAGCTTTCAGATTAAAATTAAACAATGGTTTTTTTTCATTATCAATCCTGTATAATACCTTTAAGTATTAAAATTGCAGTCTCATTTTTATTTCATTGTTGAAAAAAACTAAATTTGTTACAATGTATTTTACTGTTAGCTCAGGGATGTGTTACTTGTAGGTTAGTTGGTGCGCTCATATTGTACACTAAATTAAACAGAACAGAATGCGACACCAATCAAATTGTTGCAGGTGTTTCACCATGTAAAGAATAAACGTGTCCCTTGCCAATATCCCAAATGAAAGTTATAAATTTTAATACAAGAGTATATGCGTATTGAGGTAACAAAGTGTAGGGGTATACGTGTTACATGTGCTCATAGGTTAGTTGGTGTGATCATATTGCACGTTCAATTGCACAGAACAGAGTGCGTCACCAACCAAATTGTTGCAGGTGTTTCACCATGTAACTCATAAATTTGTCCCTTGCCAGTATCCCAAATGAAATATATCATATAAATACAAGAGCATATTGGGTAACGTGTACATCATTTGTGCCATGAGGGATTTTGTGTAGGCTATTTGCAGATGAGTCGATGCGTTCATATTGTATGTTTAATGACACAGAACTGAGAGTGTGATACCAATCAAATTGTCGCAGGTCATGCTGTCATTCCACTATGTAACTCATTAACTTCTCCGTTGCCAATATCTCTAACGGAGGATGTTACATTACAAGAGCACATGGGTACTAGGGTAACATACTTCAGCGGCAGCATTAGGAAGGTAACAAATGCATGGTTTGGGGGTCCTGCTTATTGTTCTTCTGCATGTAGAATTTCCTTTTCTATATAATTCCTCTGTGGGGTCGAAGTTGAACATGCAGACAACCTTTGTGGGATCTACAAATTACTTGCCACAATTAGATCTTATCAGAATTTTGTGTGTGTGTCAATATCTATGTGCATAATAAAATGTTAATAGTAACACCAACCAAACCCCGCCCCCACACACCCACACCCATGTTTGTTAATTTAGTAATATAAAGAAATTCTCTGTGTTCTCCCACTGTTTGGACTCAAACTTTTTAAGAGATGTCCCCATTGGTTTTGTGCACATAAGCGAAAGCAAGGACGTCCTCGCTCTGTCAGAGAACCTGGATCCCTTTTGTTAAAAGTCCTCGGTTTGAATGGGTAGACATCCACACCCAAGTCTTAAAAATACCTGAAATCGGGCACGTCCTATTGCCCCTCTATTGTTTGTACTTTTGAGCAACAGCTCCCATTGGTTTTGTACTCATTTTCCAGCTTGGGACCTTCACCCAACCAGTGACCTTTATGTCCACTTTTGTTATATGTCCCCGGTTTGAATGTGTATACCTACCCGCACATACACACAGCCTATAAATCAACATGATGTTTGCTATGTTTTTGAAGTTTTGGTGGGTTTTTTTCCCTGTTGATTCTTAATTAGAAAATCAACATTTCAAACACCTATTTTACCCACATCTGCCTAGCTAGAGGATTTCCCCATAGAACACACAAACGCCATTAGCGCCTAAACTACAGAAGCCCATAGAATTATGTGCTCTTTCCAACAGTATACAGTTTGTTGGGATTTGTTTATTTACAAGGCAGTAGGCCTAAATAATGAATAAATGAATGTTTATTGTAATGCACTAATAGGGTTACATAGGCTTAGGCAGAAACAGTGTTTAAGTATGTGACCAGTCAGGCAGATACAGGAAGGTCATACACACTCAGCCTCTGACCTCTGACCCCCTCCCCCAGTCGTTCTCTTTGTATAACTCTAAAAACGTTAAAAACCTTGGACAGCCCTTTAAAAAGGCCACTCAAAAGTGAGGGCAAACTGAAAGAGGAAATGGGGACAAACAAAAGACAAAAGTTGATGTTATTAGACAGAATATAAGTGTTAAGAAATCCCACAAAGAAGACGTGGGGCGAGAAGAAACTGGATGAGTATTTAGAGATGAACAGATAAGTATTGAATTTGTTCTGTTGTCCTTTTCAGAAGTATCAACATTCTGTCCGGTAAAATGTCAGCCAGTATGTTCCGTTTCGACAATGGCTCCTCAAAACTCAATAATAAATTGAACACGGCGAAAAAAACAAACTTGTTTGTCTGTCTCTTTCAAAACAAAATAAGTGAGGATTGCGGGTAGAGCTTCGCGAACAAACATACAAGAACCTCAAACTGCACTTTCGGAGATGTCGTTCCTGAAACAAAAGACCTCCCTCCATATTTGAGAAAACCTCCCAGGGGACTGCAAGGGGATCAGCGCATCCAATAAAGGAACGATCCAAAATTGAACATTCTTGGAAATTGTTTTATTGCCCGGCAGTGCGGGATGATTGTTCTTAATGAATTTAGCACGGAGACAGCTGGTTTTCTTGCATTCATGAGGTAATCGCTTTGGCGCCGTTGACGTACTCTGGGACTTTCTCATTGAGTTCAGGTCACAGTGAGTGGCTCGTTACAAGATGTTATTATACACTTTAATGAAAAGGTTTATTATTTGTTTCGGAACATTTTTTGCAGGACAGACAGAGTGCATTAGTCAAGTGGCGAGAGTGAAGCACTTGCAAGTAATGGGTAGTGGGTTGCGACTCTTTATGAAGTGACACACAAGAAACAAGATGATGTGTACGGTTTGTTTGAGGACACCACAAGCTGCTAAAAGTTACTGTCTAGCTGTCGAGTGGTTAGGCCTGAAGATTTCACAATCGCATGGGTGTGGGTCCAAGAACCACCTCGGGGCATACAAAGATGAAGTATCTCATAATTATGTTACAAATAATCAAAAATAAAGGACCAGTTCTTATACAACCCTTTATCTCCAGGCATCTAAAAGCGCTAAGTACGTTTAAGACAGGTAGGCAAAGTTTTGTGATTATGGACTTCAGGCCTTGCTCTTAAACTTTTTGTGAAGTAGCCCACCGGGCTAGTAAACTGTACATTTTACTTGCCCCCCAAGAAGTTTTAGTAGCCCAGGTTTTAAACGTGTATGTATCTTTCTGATGTATTCATGATAGCGACCATGACCAATTTCATTCACACACTCAAAACTTTAAAAAACACATTTTAAAAGTTTATTATTCACTCCTGAAAAGGAAGAAATGTGAGCATTTTAAGCAAGTTGGTGCACAGGTTTCAGTAGCCCGCAGGGCAAGTTAAGAAGTGGTGTTTACTAGCCCGTAGAAGTTTTTACTAGACAATGTACACCGGGCTAGTGTTAAGGGCAAGCCCTGGTCCTGGACCCATTTATATACATGTAGCACCTTGTAAGAATTTTACAAGGTGATGCAGCGAAATCTGCAACCAACTATGCCAGAAACACCGGGGCAAACCCATTAGGGTTTATTTTATGTACTTTTTAAACAACACACAGTACCAACGGCTTACGAGAAAGCAAATAATGGTTCAAGTGTCTTGCTCAAGGACACAAGTGTCATGACCGGGATTCGAACCCACACTCCACTCATCACACTCTGCTGTGAGGGACTTAAGAGAGCCTTTCCACCCTTAAACAATAATAATAATAATAACTAGTTCTTATATAGCGCATTTCACAATAACGTCTCAATGCGCTTTACATTAGTGCCCTGGTCATTGGGCCAATAACATTCCTGTAATCTTTCTCAGCTCCCTGGGGAGTATACAGCCTGGGCTGCCGTGGCGCTCCGAAGGCTTTTCAAACACAATATCAACCTCTACCCTAGCAGGTACCCATTTATACCCCTGGGTGAAGAGAAGCAGTTATACATGTAGTAAAGTATCTTGCTCAAGGACACAAGTGTCATGACCGGGATTCGAACCCACACTTCACTGATCACACTCTGCTGTGAGGGACTTAAGAGAGCCTTTCCACCCTTAAACCTTGCGTGACACCATCAGAGTCTACACACACACGCTTACACCATCACACTGTTTCCGACAGTGCCTTTACAATGTAGCAAGCAATTTATTTTCGGAGAACGCATTCCCGTTCAAACGGTCTGAACCATCAGACAAGGGACTTCAGACTCAATAAAAACCCGTCAAGCCATCAAGCCATCTGGTGATGACATGATTGGTTTCAGCCAGGAGTGGCTATTAGCCCAAGGCTAGAGAGATTTGCTTACAGTTCCTACGATGTGAATTCTTAAAGGGGCAGTCACTGATGTAATGCATTTTATAGTCTTATCAGTCAAAGAATCCACCAAGGGTAATTTGGCCAAGTCTCAATAGATAGGTTGCAATATGAAGTAACTCGGCCATCTTTACGGGCAATTTGGAACACACAGTCATGGGTTTTGCGTGAGAACAGCATGCAGCACGTGCGCATTTCACAAAACTCATTGGACGATTGGTTAGTAAACAGCGCGGCTGCGTTAATAATTTGAGCGCTTGACGCGCCTGCAAGCCAAAATGCAATTTGCCCGTAAAGATGGCATCTAATGGGAACTATCTACAGGGAACTTTTTTTTAAAATTAGATTTTGAAACAAATTTGTTGGCGGAGTAAAACACATTAGTTTACAAACAGCCGGTTCAACACCGTCCGATGGCTTCAACATTAATCAAGGTTTACTTAGGGATCGTGCTTATGCTGCATACACTATTCAGAGCCGCATCATGCTGTGTACATGTTTACACCAATAAATACCACAAACATTTACAGACTTCTATTTTAAAGAACAACCCTGCCTGTATCCATTGCATCAAACAACAGCAGTTGAGTCTCCTACACTGGCCTTGTGATTGATTTAAAATATATACAAACAAATAAAAACATTAACAAACACAGTACATTATGTCAGCAAGATATCTTTAAAATAGCTCTATAATTTTTGCCGCGACAATTTCCGAGAAATTCACTTTACCTTATCTCCACATCACTGAGCAGATCTCTGTGAGAGATAATACATACTACAATCTTAAGGAAACACAAACCTACAATTTCAGATACAAATTAAGTTACAACAAAAAATTGTACTGAGCCAGGAAAGGGTTGGTGTACTCACTTGTTCGCGATGAGTGCATCACTGAGGTTTCCGAGCGACCAAGCCGCCCTGATTCTCACATTGACGGAAGAATCTTCCAGACAGGTCAGGATCGAGTTGGCCGTATCGGCAACAAACATCACATCCTACGGAAGATTTCAAATCACCAGATTCACTTTCGTTATTTATCTAGACTCAAGAATTCTCTGTGAATACAAAAACTGCATATTCTTGAAGCTGAAATGCATAAAAAAAGTCAATATTACAAAGATCTAAGATAATGCACGTTTTTTTTTCTATGGGCAGCTCACAAACAAACAAAACGAGAAAGAGTATAGTAAAAGACTGCACAGAAATGAAAAATCCTTAAAATTTGGTGGCGGTGTTCTCTTGGTTCGAGAGATGAAAACCATCGGAACATCATGACTGACACAGTAATGGATCTACAGACTCTCTACATCCTTAAATAAAAAAAGAGAGAGAAAAAACTAGATGTCTGAGACAAGTTAACATCTTAGAGGATGTTTGCCCTACTTCCTTGTCTGAACGTCATGCAAAAGTTTGCGAGTAATAAATAACAAATTTGGGGTTGAACAAAGAAAAATGTGCAGGATGTTCACTTGTGGTTTATTACTTGATATTTGAAATGAAACGTCGCATCTCCAGCTGCTTCCCAGGTTGTATCGTAAACTTGGGGGTAATCCCTGGCTATACGGCAGCTACAGGCCGAATGGCTTCTGACTGATTTTGTGATCCACTCATTCTCCAATAGATATAGAGTCCTTAAGAAAATTTAAAAAATTTACGATTCTCTAGCCTCACGTTAAGATTGGTGTAAAATGCCACTGTGTTTGATACCCTTCAAGTGCAATTTACGTCAAAAACCAAAAACCTTTGATGATGTCATATTTCAAAAAGAATATTCAGCGCATTCCTGAATTTTGATGATATTCAATCATAATAGCATTGATTTTGAACTTTTTTGTCTTACACAACAATTCCTTAATAGGAATGTACAGACCCATTTGGTTTTTTTACATCCCAAGACGCCATGTTTAAAATTTCATTCCAAAACAGTATCGAACAAAATGTTACTTAACACCATTTTTTACTTGAAGTTAGAGACCTGTAATTTTTTCCCAACTCTCATGGGGTCTCTGCCTACTGGAAAATGAGTACATCACAAAACTCAATTTGACCTTGGAGACCCTCTATAATCTAATTTCAGAGTTTTGTTTGCATTTTAAAGGGGATTTCCAGTGGTAATGTTAATTTGTCCGTAAAACATACACTTAACTTCCAACAGTTCTTCTTTAAAGCTAATAAATCCAGAAACAGCTTGCTATTCTGTGTTTTATTGATGTACTAAACATACTTGATTTACTACTTGTCATAACAGTTTTTGTCTTGTAAATATTTCTATTTGTAATGCCCATATGTCCATGTACTTATTCTTTAACAGTAACAATTGAATAATTTCCTATTGGTTAGGCCTATAGTGTTTTTGTGGTTGTTTGCTTTTGGGTTTTTGTTGTTGTTTTTCTTTTTTGGGGAGTGGTTAAAAAATTTTGTTCTTAATTTCATGTTTAAAAATTTATTCTTCATAGGTTTCCAGTGTACATTTTCTTGTTGTACTGTTTTGGTTTCTTATGACTAGCTTACCTTTTATACATTTTCAATTTGTTTTTTTACCTTGATATCAAAAACGTATGAAAATCATCCCTTGGCTGCCATGCAATTTTTTTAACCAGTTCGCTTAGGGTTAAAAAATCCTTTTTCAAGTACTAGTGCAGGATTGTTTTCAGTAGGAAAGGTTTCTTTTTTTCCCTTCTAGCCCTTAATAATTTGTTTTGTCAATGAAATTCCATGTGGACACCAATATAAAGACATTTTCTCATTTGACATTTGCTCAAATTTGTTTACAGTTGCGTTTCTGAAGCACAATCAGCTTGTAACGTTTTGTTACGGCCGATCATTGACCCACAGCTGGTCAAACAGACAGCATTAAAGGTCTCATGACAATTCAGCATAATCCGTCTTTACAAACGGTATGTGAAAGGAACAGGTCTTCGACAAGGGGATTAGGCACAAATTCATCTGAAGAGTTATAAACTTCATTATCTGCAGTGCCTTTTCATCGGGGCCATTGAACTGTGACCGCAAGGACCTCACGGCATGTTGAAATTACTACAGCACGGCCCTTCCACGACAAAACAGCCCAACTCGAACATTTTCGGTTTTTACATCAGATCATTTCTGGGTAAATTGAAGGCCCTTTTTTCATTTCAAAGTTTTAAAGGCATACTCTGTATGGTTTCTGAATATACCATGTCCTATCTCAGCCTCTTTTTACACTTTCGTCCCGTTTTTATGGCAAAACAGCTTCTCTGTACTTGCTTTTTCTCAAAATGCCAGTTTTTGAGTACGGCTGTTTTGCCATGGAAGGGCCGAGCACTTTATAGCGCTTTACATACAAGCAACTGCAAGTGGTTATTAAGTTTTAGACAGGTACGCTAAGTTTTTGATTTTTGATTTATCATTTAATTAGGACCTCGTAACGGTTGACAAGGTGATGCGACGCAATCTGCACACAAATATGCCAAGCGATCTTTTTTTTTATTTTTACTACGCATCATAGGGATCACCGATCAATGATGTTGGCGTGACTTTAAAAAAATGCCAGCATGACCCTGGCTAAGGACTGCGTGTCGTGGCTCAAGCTCTTGTGAACACCGAACTCAAGCTCTTGTGTTTCTGATCAATAGAGTGTTGGTTCGAGTCCCGGTCTTGACACTTGTGTCCTTCAGCAAGACACTTAACCGTTATTGCTGCGTCCTTCAGATGGGACGCATGTTTGTGTAATGCACGCAAACAAAAAAACCAGTTCACTTATCATAAAGAGAAGTGGTTCACCCTGGTGTTCCTGGTTTAATCGCTAGCATATTGCGCCACAGCACCTAGTAAACCATTACATGGTGCAATGTAAAGGAATAGGCCTCATACTACAAAACGTAGCTCCGCATCATACCTTGCAGAAAAGGAAAAAAAATTGAGCGCTTCGATCTGCCCATCGGGTGTGATAAAATGCTATACAAGAACCCAGTGTTATTACAAGCATAAATGTGTCCCAGTAATGGCAGAATACAGGACGTCTGAACTTGACCTAAAATGGCAAAGAAAATGTGCCAAGTGTGGTATGTTGTGGCCGAGCGGTCAAGGGCACTTGACTCAAGCTGTGGTGTCCAAATCAGCAGAGTGTGGGTTCGAGTCCTGGTCTTGACACTTGTGTCCTTAAAATCAAGACACTTAACCAGTATTGCTTTATCCTTCATCCTTTGGATGGGACGTAAAGCCGTAGGTCTTGTGTATTGCGCATAAAAGAACCCAGTTACATTAACCGGAAGAGATGGGGTTTGCCCCAGTGTTTATGGCAATGGCTGTTAAATGCGCCGAAGCACCTTGTAAATCTTTAGAAACAAAATGGGTTTCCCAGTTCAAAACACAGCTCTGCTTATCCTGTTGAAAAAACAAATAATGAGTGCTTTGATGCGCCCCTACTGCTCCAGAGTCGCGCCGACCAATTAGATTAGGAGCAAATTTAGGTCGACCCAAATATTACATGGTCACCCTAAACTGCAGAGAGGTGACCAGTTGCTCTATTATGAAATAATGAGCGCATTGATACAACCCTCCCGTGTGTCATCATCCAGCTATGGAGATAGGTCTCTTTCAAAAAAGCTTGGAACAATCTTCCTGAACAAATGCGACTTTCAGAAACTATCGTCGACTTCAAGAGGGCTTTGAAAACACACCTGTTCCTCTCTTAGTTGTAAGCCAAATTTGTCTTCTTGAAAAAACAAAAACAACAACAACTCTCAACTGTTGTATCTTACATGTATGTACCATATGGCTATTTTGTATCTGTGTATGTAGGGTTACGCTGTATAAAGTATTTTTAAAAAGAAATTTGTCTCGTTTTACTCTTAAGAAATTTGTAATGTTGTAAAGCGCCTTGGGGTTGGTTCATTGTGAGGCGCTCAATAAATCAAATTACTATTATTATTAGCCCTAGGGTGTGATAAAGTGCTTCATAAGAACCCGCAATGATAAACGTCTTGAGACTCTATGTGAGATGTAACTTACCTCCCTGAGACAGGGATATAAGACATAGGCGCCTAGCGCCCTGACTGCTGCTGCTTTAACTCTATAGTCTTCTTCGTTACTTAGACCAAGGAGCATGGTGATGCAAAGAATGCGTTTGTCCATCTGAAAGACGGAAGACAAAGTCAAACTATTATACAACTTTCAAAATTTGTTTACATGTTGGGTTATTTAGCCAGTATCGACACTGTAAACAGTACTTCACAATAAATTGCCGACTTCTATCAACCAAGAAACTGGAAAGTCAATTATATCATATCAGCACAATATGTCTCTTCTTATCGATTGCCAAGTCCGAATTAGCAGCTGCAGTCTAATCATCACATGAACAAACGCTGAAACACGCAACCTTACGGATCGGGTGTGTGGGATCCTGCTATTCTTGTTCTATGATTCCCTTTTCTAAAGAATTTCCTTGGTGGGTCCAGGTCAGAAGAATTCCCTTGTGGGGTCCATTGGTCCGTTGTGTGATATACTCCCCCCCCCCCCAACAAGTGCCCTCCCGTCCATGCCGTCAGCCCACAAGATACCCATAGCAACAGCCCCAGCCACCATTTCGGACACGGTTTCCAAACTGAGGTTGGTATGAAAAATAGTCTGGTCTCCTTCTCTGTAAAACGAGAATATGACCAAGATGTGGCGTGTCGTGGCCGAGCGGTCTAGTTCACCGAACCCAAACTCTGGTGTTGTCAGCAGCAGAGTGTGGGTTCGATACATGGTCATGACACTTGCGCCCTTGAGCTAAGCACTTAATCATAATGGCGGCGTAAAAAGTTGGGAAGGTAGTGCATTCTGCTCTACCAGCCAGGCTCCTAGTGGATGATATCCATGCCTATATCCTTACGGACTGTGAAGGAGGTAACCCCGTTTCAGCCCCAGGAGTAGGTGGCAACATGCCCCTGGTGACAGTTGATCTGGGTTGACAGCCCAAATCAGATAGCCCTCACCTTGAAGTGGCCGATCGGCCTTGTGATTTTAGGCAATCTCTCAGAAGAAAAAAAAAAATTTTTTTTTTTTTAAATAGTCCATGGAGTGAGCTCTTACCTTCAGGAGTTCAAAGCACTGTGGTCCGATGGTTGACAAACAGTAACACGCCGACGACTGCAGGACAACGTAGGCCGTGTTCTGTAGTATGCCCGGTAGAGGCCCACTAAGTAGACTCTCCCATAACACGACAACCTTTGAAAGAAAAACACCCAATAAGTTAACAGGGACGTCAGGTACATGTGCTCGATAAAGCAGATATGAACAATTCAAGTCAACTGTAAATGGAAATTTCCTTCGCGAGCATGCTCATAACATTAACAATATTTACAAAGTTACAGAATTATAGATCATGCTGAAAAAACTACAAAATATTACACTCAATAAAAAGCGAAAAACTATATTAACAAAAGAGCACACCGTATTTACTTCATAAAAAAAACATGAGTAAAAGTGCGGTGGGTTTATCCAGCAAACCCCTGACCTTAAAAACCTCTACCCCCCCCCCCCCCCCCGGCCTTACCCACCCAAAACAGCAGACTTCAATAGACCAAGCACATTCGAAAATAAAGTACATTGTTCTACGAAACCACTGTTCCAAGCTCCTGTGACAAATAAAATATAGGACTTTTTATTTCATTGAACAAAAAGCACAATCAAAACTTGACCGGAAAAACAATTTTACATCCAGGCAGGCAGCAAAATCACTCTTCCAACATGTCCAAGCTCCTGTGAAAAACAAAATTTAGTTTTATAACACTGAACAACGAGGACATTTAAAAAAAAATTCCAGGCAGGCAGGAAGTCTCTGTTCCAACATGTCCAAGCTCCTGTGAAAAACAAATTTAGCTTTATAACACTGAACAACGAGGACATTTTTTTAAAAACTTGACCAGAAAAGCATTAAACATCCAGGCAAACAGGAAGTCTCTGTTCCAACATGTCCAAGCTCCTGTGAAAAACAAAATTTAGCTTTATAACACTGAACAACAAGGACATTTTTAAAAACTTGACCAGAAAAGCATTAAACATCCAGGCAAACAGGAAGTCTCTGTTCCAACATGTCCAAGCTCCTGTGAAAAACAAAATTTAGCTTTATAACACTGAACAACGAGGACATTTTTTTTAAAACTTGACCAGAAAAGCATTAAACATCCAGGCAAACAGGAAGTCTCTGTTCCAACATATCCAAGCTCCCGTGAAAAACAAAATTTAGCTTTATAACACTGAACAACAAGGACATTTTTAAAAACTTGACCAGAAAAGCATTAAACATCCAAGCAAACAGGAAGTCTCTGTTCCAACATATCCAAGCTCCCGTGAACAACAAAATATAGTTTTACAACAACGAGGACATTTTAAAAAAACTTGACCAGAAAAGCATTTAACATCCAGGCAAACAGGAAGTCTCTGAACTCAAACATCGTCGTTCTTTTTCAAGCGGCATAGAAAATGATGCCTTTATACGCAGCCCCGAGTGTTTCAGATTTCAAGGAAAAATTCATTGAATGGTGTCATCCGAGCCAGAGAGCGAGAAAAAAGAGCACAAAGGAAGAAAATAAAATGCCATGGGGCACAATAAGTGAGTCTGAACTACCAGTTAGGAGTTCATATAAGAGGATTTTTTTTTTTTTTTTTTTTTTTTAAGAAAGTTTATGGATACAATGGTGGAAATGATAATAATAATAAAATAATGACGTCTTCTATAGCGCCGGTATCCACGGAAGTGCTCATGGCGCTTGCTCCAATAATAAAGTTCCTCTGTGGATGTCTTCCAGTGCTGCACAAGCAAGAAAAGGTGAAAATGGGGTCCTGCATAAAACAGCAGCAGAATAAGCAGTAGTCCCAATCTCCGCGGAATTAGGAAAAAAATGTTCCTTAAAAAGATGTGTTTTCAAGGCTGTTTTGAAATTGTCCGTTGTCTGGATGGCTCTGATGGAAATTTGTAGACCAATCCAGACTTTCCCAGCAGCTACCTGTAAAGAACGGGATCCCCATGAATTGTTCACAGCATATTCCACAAAGGAGGAGTTTGTCAGAATGAGTTGAAAGACGGAATGTTCCAGAGTAACATTCCGTCTTTCAATGAATAAAAAGTATTCTCTCTATTGTACGAATGCAAAAGATTCATATTTTGTTTCAAGTAATATCCAAGTAGTTTTTTTTTTTTTCATTTGATTGGAAGATAACACTAAAGAATAAATAAAATGTAAAAGATTGTACTCCGGCAACCACAACTTTACTGCTGTGTATAACAAATGATGGGATGTAAAGCCGTAGGTCCCGTGTGTTGTGTAATGCAGGTAAAAGGACCCAGTGTACTAATTGTAAAGAGATGGGGTTCGCCCCGGTGTTCCTGCTTTGATTTGCTGCATATTACACCACACAGCACCTTGTAAACCATTACATGGTGCTATGTAAAAGGAAAAAGGTCTCATACTTCAAAAACGTACATGTAGCTCCACATACCTTGCATGAAATATACTGAATGTTGAAGCAATATATAAGAAGCCACTCTATTTGATATTAAATGGGATTGGACAAAATTACATGATGGGTGGATCCAAAGCGCACGGTTTATGATGCAGGACAAGCAGGTTTGATTGATGGATGCCGCGTAACCAACAAACCTACTTGGATCTACTTGGGTGTATACATATAAATAACATGTACACACATATCTATGACAGAAATGTAACTTGACAAGAAATGAAAAATTCAACCAGCTACAGACAGACGAATTGCCAAGAAAGAAGCAAAGAATAATTATGTCAAAAGGCACTCCTTTTCTGTCTGGTACAAACACGCAAGTGAGTAAGCAGCTGCAATCGAGAACCTCCTATTGTCCTTCTTTTTCTGTACTCTAGCTTTTTGATGACAGCTCCCATTGATTTTGTACAAACTGTCCAACTGGGAACTTTCACCCAGCCGGGGACCCTACTGTCCTCTTAGGTACTCAGTTGCATACGTGTAAACCTGCCCAAAAACACACATACATGTACATAGGTAAAATATATCAATTATCAACTAAGTAAAAGTTGAACAGGGTTCTCCCCAGGTTTTTTCAAAACTGTGGGGCATTCTGGACCAAATTTTGTTTAATGTTTGGTCGAAGCAAGCTAAATTGAAACAACATCTTCGTAATGTGTTCTACTTGGTGTTTGTCTTGGTTTTAAAAGCTCTACTGTGTAATCTGGAGCATTCTTTATGGTTTTCTCTCAATTTTTGTTTTTAACTTGCGCGAAATTTGCCTGTGTCGACACTCAATTCGTGCGTATAGGCCCGATACGCTAGCTTGTACATGGGGAGAACCCTGGTGAGCGAATGCTACAGAAACATACCTCTTCTGGAGTGAGTGGAACAGTCAGTTCAATAGTTGGAGACTCCAGCTCTGGATTCAACTGGGACAGCATGACTTTACCGAGCTCCTCAAGAACCTGGTGATCATAAAGGAAGAATCACGTTGCCCAGTGATAATAATAATAATAATCACGATTTGGGAGGCTAATCATCGATACTAACAGCTGAGAAGATGAACTGCAAAGGTCGCGGCTGCAAAACGTTTGTGCCACAGGCATGCAAGGAAGCCTTTGGCAATCAGCCACATTAACCGATATATGACCACGGAGCACAGCCTGAGATCGGAAGAATTATGATTTTTGCGGAGGAAACAAAAAACGTCTTGTGGCATAGACTCTACTCACATATAGTCTAAGCCGTGAATCGAATCAAGGCCAAAGTGGTGAGAGGCAAGTTCTTTACCCACAAGCCACCCATGCCACCACACAAAAAATGACAAGAATGAGGAAAAAAGAGATAAAATCTCATTTTAATAAAACAACATAATACATGTATCCTTTCAGTAGGTTGTAAAATACCTGCCGCTCCATGCCAAAACCAGACACTTCCTGTCAAAACTAAAACCTTTTTTGTTTTTGCTTATCAAATAGATGAGAATAAGACCTTTTCAAAAACACCAAATTAAAACTCAAAACTGTAAATCTGGTGATATTTTCCATGTGCTAATTATTGAAACTATGAAACTATAAAGTTTTACAAATTGAAACTTTGCGAAAATCTTGAGGTCAATAAAAACATCAAAACATGCAAAATAATTTGATTTGTCAAAGTTTAAGATTTTTGAACAAATTACTTCTTTTGGAAAACGGTTACTTATTAGTTACACTGTACTGTAGACCTTTGCCAGTTGATGACACTATTTTAGTGCACGCCATGCTGGAGTACATATACGCGCACCTCACGCACAAACGTTACCAGGAGTGCATGAACATGTGCTGCAAAACACAACGCTGGATGGCGCTACGCGTACGTACATTGTGTGTATATCCTTTTGTACATGCGCATGGTATTCCAGCATGGCAGACGCATTGCTAGAAGAAATATCAGTGAGAAGCGTGTGTGTGTACCCGCACCCATGACAAGTTTTTGTAATCCCGCTTACCTTCAGGCCATGAAGCTGCACCGATGAATCCTTCTCATCCAGGCAGCTGATGATGATACTACATAAATGATCCAGGATGTTCCTAATGACGGCAAAATAACCTTTGACCAGCTGGGTCATGACCTGTAGAGCCTCTAGCCTCACCGGAAGAGCTTCACTGGGAGTCAGTAACCTGACCAAACAGCACAGATTTCAAATTGACTAGAGCGGGATTTGAACCTGCCAACTCCGGTTTAATGTGGCGGTGCTCTACAACTGAGCTATCTAGCCCTAATTTTGGCAGTCTTCCTATTTTGTCAATAGCCCCGAACAAAGATATTAAATACCCACCGAACAAAGATAATCACAAAATAGGGAGAGCACCAACATAGGGCTAGATAGCTCAGTTGGTAGAGCGCCGGCACATTAATTCAGACGTCGCAGGTTCAAAATCACGCTCTAGTCAATATTTCTTTGTTCAACCCAAATTATTTAAAATTTACCCAGTCAGTTTCTCTTATGGTTTTTAACTTGTCATTTTATGTGAAGATACAATGGAACAGTAGAATGTTGTCCATCCCAAAGAAATATCTAACTCGACGTGTCAAGTTTATAGCAAAGTACTTGGATATATTTTAGCTTTTACGCTACACTGATGCATGACAAACACTATAGTCAGTGCTTTCCTCCAAGTCCTGTGAGAAATCAAACAAGTGACCATGACCCCCGCCATTCTAGAGCAGATATCTTGCCACAAGACAACCGAGAGTGCCTGGTGGCAAGAGGCCAGTCGGTATCCTGTAACTAACAGTGGGTACCACAATAAGTCCAGGTACATACCAAGTTTTTCCACATATTTTCTGTTATTACTTGGGGACCACCCTTCTTTTAAGTTTAGAGATGTACCTCGTCTGTGACATTGCGATTTTAAACACTGTATACAGCTGGTCTGGTGTACCTGAAGTCATTATTGGTGCGTATATTTATTTGTTTTTTCATGTACCTTTGAAGCTTTTTATATTGTAAAGCGCATCGAGGGATCTGTGATCCATAATGCAATGTATATAAACGCTGTTTTGTATCACACTATTATTATTATGAATGAAAGTTTAACAATATTTCTTTTAGTGATTACATGGAACAAGAGCAGGCAAGTGGTTTACACCAAGCTCTAGAGTTTGGGTTTAGAGATCAATACACAAATTTGATAAACTTTCTTCCCTAATGCTATACCTTCCTGCCGGCATATTGAAAAAACAATTCCTTTACCTTAAGCTGTGGCTATGCAAGAAAAAATCTCAAATGATATTTCTGACAGCTCAATTAAAAACTAAACAATCAATTTTGATCACAGCAATTTGTTTTTGACTCAATAAGCTGCATCAACATGCCTGACTCTTAAAACGCAGGGCAGGAAAAAATACTTGAATCGTTGCAAGATGGTTTTTCAAGCAGATTTATCGGGTTTTTCTAATGTTACAATATTAAAATTTATTAGAAAAAGATCACGGCCCAATTTCATAGCGCTGCTTAAGCATAAAAATAAGCTAAGCAAAACAAAATTATGCTCACCAGAATATGGTTACCGGCCAAAATACCATGTCACATGTACCATTTGTGACTGGTACCCTGCTCATTTCTGCTCAACAGGAAAATTTTAAGTAATATTTCCTGCCTAAGCAGCTCTATGAAATCGAGCCCTGGTCTGTGTGCTGCCCTCTAATGCCAGAATTGTATCCAATTTACCTGCAAACACCCACGCTACCCGCTACTGGAACCTCTATGGGTTCTCTCAACAGAACTGCATCAGTGCACCACCTCATCAGCCACGACACGGAAACACCTTCCAAGAGATCCTGCTCTCCGGGGTTCACGTCCCCACCTGGCTGCTCATCACATCCTGTGGTCCGCGGTGACGCTCCCTCGTTGATAGTCAAAGAGTGTAATGAGTCTGTTGCCAACATGGTTGTGTACCCTTCCAACTTTGACGCTCCTACATCGGCAGAATTTAATCTGGCTCCTCCCGCCAGTACGTCCGCATCCTCTGTTGACATTAAACCTTCTTCCTTCACTCTTGATCCTTCAACCCCATCCTCATCGCGAGGAGAGTCCTTGACGTTTCTCTCGGCACTGAGTTGCAACCTCCAGGAGGCTGCGTTGATTCCGGTTTGAGACGAGCTGAGGGAAGGGATGGGAGGCACTTTAAGGAAGTCCGGTGACTGGAGGAGGACAGAGATTTCTTTGAGGGGAACGGTGGTTGAGAGGATCGCTCCCATACAGGTCAGGCAGGCTGTGCGGACATTGTTATCTGTGAGGAAGAACCATCAAATGAAAATAAGAGGCGCTTTCTAAATATTCCTGATCAGAACACTGTTGTTTAGTGAGAGCGTTGTGGCCGAGCGGTCTAGTGCATTGGATTCGAGTTCTAGACCCAATTTTAAAGAGCCACTAAAGCAGAGAGTTATGCTTAACAACTTTCTGCTAAGCAAAAATAAGCAGGATACCAGTCACAGGTTGTACATGTGACATGGTATTATGCAGGCCTGTGATTGGACCCTTAAAAAAAGAGCTGAAACACTATACATGATGTAAGAATGATCGTGGAACGTCAAGTGAGCGCGCGTCACGCATTTACGCTGGTCGAATTTGGGCACCTCATTGATCCAGTCACTAGGCTTATTTCACATTATTAAAGTTGTACATTGTTGTTGCCAAGCATATATTAGGCTTTAAAAAAATTTCGTAAAATTGTATTTATTTTTTTTTTTTACGAAAAAAAAAAGCAGAAATAAAAAATCGTCACGGTCAAGGAAAAAGCGGAAATCCGCTTTAAAGCGGAGATTTCACAGCCCTGATTATGGCTGGTAACCTTATTCTGGCAAGCATAATTTAGTTGTGCCTAGCTACTTTTTGTGCTGGTGTTGTCAGAGTTTGGATTTGTGTCCTTGAGCAAGAAATTAAACCATTCATGCTTCGTCCTTCAGATGGGGCGGAAAGCCTTACAATATTACAAATGAGAACTTTTAAAAACAATGCCTACAGAAATTCTTTTAAATTACACCAAAGAAATAACTAAGTTACGAGCAGGTACACACTAAATAATGACCGCCAAAAACAGTCGCGAAACCTTCACGATGCCTACAAGAAGTGCCCCCTTGCAAACCCCCAAAACTAGAGGATTTGAAGTTGTGTTCTTATTCCTACCTTTGTGTGAGAAATAAGGACGGATTCCTTTGACAATCTTTGTGAGGAGGCCAGGAGTTAGCTTATGGTATGGAACGTTCTGCACCAGGATGGACAGACACTGGAATAAAGAATATATACAGATAAAGTCTTCTATAGAATGATGCTGATGAGCAGTCGCAACATGATATCGTATTGCAGGCTGCCATACGTTGTAGCTTTTATCATGCAAAACCACAGTGGGTGATATTTAGTGGTCAGACAGTAGGAGGGTTAATGTAAAGTACTTACAAACACAGAGCTACCTTCATGTGAGGAGCCCCTGCATTGTTTAAATTGCAGGGATCTTCCCATGCACAAGCTAGAGTATCGGGCCGATTCTCAATCTCACAAATTGTGTGCCCGTACGCGCAAATTAGGGCCAACACGCAAAACAAAACAAACATTTTTAAAATATGATTTTATTTATTATTTTTTTTTATATTACAGATCAAATTCACAAAAATGCTCTAAAAAATGCCCCAGATTACACAATAGGGCTTTTAACCAAGATAAACATTAAGCATAAAATATTCCGGGGACCTTGTTTCAATTCAGCGTGCTTTGGCCAAACTTCCAAAATTTGGGCCCAGAATGACCAGTTTTGAACAATGCCGTGGAGAACCCTGAACTGACCTTGATTATCTGAGTGAGTGTGGTTGAGAAACTCTCTGCCATCAGAGCCAAGAGGACGCAGCGGTGGATCTCCTTGATGGTAGCCGCCAGGGTGTGTGAGAATGGAGTAAAAGCCGACCGCCGTTTCATATCCCTGTCAACAAAGCACAGCATCCGCCATTAATTTTATAACTCGCTGCGAGTTACATTTTCAGTTGCCAAACATAAGGAGAATGAAAAGGTACCTTAACGAGGAAACTCTTCATCATGTTGTCAGAGTTTAAATCGTCTCTCATCATGACTATGGCAACCTTGTTTTATTTGGTGCTACGACATATGAATTGGACAGAGCTCAAAGATTACAAAATAGTCCAGCTCATTTGGTATGTTCCACACCCTTAAGAGGACATAATCTACGTCAATACCCAAGGACCTTCATTGGGTACTGATTAGAGTACAGGGTTCACTTTAATTGACTCCAATTTACTGTCATACTCCTGCACGTTTTCTTCGGTCCACACTTGCAATTTACAGACAACAAGGCAAGGTGGATAAAATTAATACAAAAAGGATTTTAAACACAAACATACAGAGACACTAAAAATGGCAGCTCGACTTGAAGAGAGCCCTCAAGTTCCGCTCTTCAGGCAAACTGCGATCTTACAGAGTGTCTTGAAAGCCAGGTCAAGGGGCGTACCTGTCATCTGCTGCCGCCAGGAACTGTCTTGACCCGTCCAGAAGGGCTGACAAGACAACGACGCTGCCAACTCGAGCCTACAAATAACAATCAAATCAAATTCTCAGTTCCCTTTCCATTATGATATTTATAAGAAATATTAGTGATGAAAATACAGACAAAAGACCTAGTCTGCAAACTGTTTACCTTGGGAGCAGGGTCCTTTAACATGCTAGTGAAGAGGGAGAAGGAATGCATGGAACCGGCTGAAGGCGGGGTATCAGGGATGAATGCCGACCAATAACCGAATATATGTTTCTTCTCAGTATTCTGGACGAGTAAGAAAAATTACAAACTGTCAAGATTAACTGACAACGATTTATGTATTAAAAAAAAACCTGTTAGACCAAAATAAGAGAAAAAAAAGACATAGGTAAATCAAAATTAAATAAGAGCAGTATTAGAGGAATGCAACGGTATTGATCTACCTTCCACAAGAAGGACAAGAAGGAAGGGCATGTTTCTCACAGAACCTTTGAAGCACTTAGTACAGAGTACATGTACATGGTTCACAACCTTGTTCCCAGGGATGATTTTTTCCCTTTGTGCCTTGCTCGCTCATAACCCCTGGAATTGGTTTGCTTAAATGTGCAAATATATGGCGCATTTTAAACAGGCCTTTGGCCGATTCACTCTACGCGAACCCTCAAGTACGGTAGCCCGCAAAAGGGGCATCAAGTCATAAAGCAACTGGTCCCCTCTTGTTCTTCTTTGATCTTGTGACATGTCTAAACTGTATGGAGTTAAGGTAAAAACACGATTCGTTTGAAATGGGATTGCTTCAAAATACTTGCATTTTGACACGTAAGTACTAAGATTCCTAAATACAAGTGCTCGAAAGTTACAAGCTTGCGCACAAAGCAGTCACTCATTTTGGAGCCGTCACTGTTGTATGTCAGTACATCCCCACCAGGGATTAGTAACGAGAGGTATTGATACCGCACGCTGCCCATGGTAGTGAGGCTGAGGGTTCATGTACATCTTAGAGATTAAAGATCAAATGGATTAGACACATTAAATAAAAGAAGAGAAAAATGAGAAATTCACCCAAACAATCTCACCTTTATGACACAGTGGAGACATGCCAGAGCAGCCTGCCGTACCTTGGAGGCAGCTGCTCTTAGCTTTGACGCCTGTCCTCCCTCCGTGTCTGAATACTCCGACTCTGAACTGCTGACTCTACCCCAGGCTGGGAAGAGGGTGGATGGGTCAACATCATAAGGATTCTGTCGCGTAAACGTTTTGATAAAAACGAAAAGTAGAAATCTTATGAGCAACATTATTTATGTATTCGTGTTGACAGGTAGAATTAATTTACAATTTTACAGTAACAACCAAAATTCTTTACTAGAAATGACATCGCACTAAAAACTAAGAAGCAAATATTTAAATGCCTATTCAATGTTTTAAACCTTGTATTCACAACATAGCGAGCTGAAAAGTATTGCGCAAGCTGTTCTTTACCTGTACAGTCATGCTCCTTCCTACATCTCCCGGTGTTGCCAATGCTGCAGTTGGAGACTCCGTCATCTCCACAGAAGCAAATCTTCCCCCGTCCCGACCCTTCTTAGGCGTCGCTGCACCCTTCTCCTGCCTCCCTTTGCCCTTCTTTTTCCCCCTCTTCCCCTGCTGAGGTTTGGGCTGGGTGAATCGCAACCCACTCCCGCCCCCTCCCCCAGGTCGCAGGCTGAACTCCTCCTCTTCTTCCTTCTTGCCGTCTTGACTCTTTTGCTTGGCAGTAGTTTGAGTATCTTCTTTAGGTGTCCTGGATGGGGCGGTGTCTGTTGGCTTGGATGGGGAAGGTCCAGAGTCATGCTGGTACAGAGGAGACGGGTAAATGGTTGGTGGGATAATGAAGTTGGTTCCCACTCCTGGAAGACCATACAGCATGTAAGCCTGTTTGAACACAGAGAAAGAAAGACATCATAGCTAAGATTTAACAGGCCTTGAATTAAACGGGAGGTCATGAAGGCCATGGCCTCTGATGCCCTGGTCTTGGCCTTGGTGACCCTTCAGAAGTTTTGCATAGACTTTAAGATTTTCCAATGGAAGCGACCTTTGCAAAATGAAAATGGCCTTGCCCTCTCAAAGATGAAATTCCTGGCCTGATTTAAGAAGAGACACCCGGAACTCAAGATGGCACAGTGGTTTCTTCCCATGCCTTTCACCTCTGTGGACCCCGGTTCCAACCTCACTTTGGACCAGAGCCTTGCATTCGGATTGCGTTTTCAGTCTCTGCCTGATTGCTCAGATTTTCCCCAGTTAGGGTTTTCCTCCCACATCTAAAGTTGAGATTTCTTCAACATCTTTTCTTCACAGGTATCTTCAGTTTTACAGTTTACAGTGCAAGGTTTACATGTATGTCCCACTCTCAAGCTTTAGTCAATTTGTCTTTTTTCAACCCAAATTCACAATAAATGATCAATACATTTCATTATCTCAGCGCCTTAGAACAAGCTGTTGATTTTGGCACTCTATAAATGACCTTTGATTGATTGATTGATCTGACAGAAAATGTCGATACTGCAGGATGTGCACATGGGAGCAAATAAACAAACCTCCGAGCACAAAAAAATAACATCTAATTATAGATGTATTCAAAAAGGAAAACAGACCAAGTTACCTTCAATGAAGCCAGGATTGAGCCTAACTGCTGATTGTGAACTTCCTTAGTGGCTGCCAAGACATTCTGGAGACCTCGAAGTGTGCTCAGAAGAATCTGTGTATCAAAACATAAACATTTTGTATTAACCCTTTCGCTACTGAATTGTTTAGACATTGGTGATCACATTGTTTGACCACTCAAGCATGAAGCACACATTCTAACACAACAAAAAGCTTCTGTTCAAAAGCCATTTTTTTACAAACTCAATTATCACCTTGAAGATATTGTTTTACAGCAAAACAAGTAACAGAAAAATTCTTACGCATTGAATTCCCCTTCACATAATCAAAAAATCATCGAGACCGGCCAATAAATGTCAAAGTTCTTTATCTTTCTTTCCTCAACTTAAACACTTTTTTGTACACAAATTTATGGACTCCGTAGGTGTTTGGTATTTCGTTTCTTTCCACTCCTATTTGACTAGATTGCATGAGAGCAACCTTATTTCATTTTCCCATCAATGGAAAGATCTTTCTCTCTTTCCAATGACGAAGAGCCGTGTGCGCACGGCAGACAGGATGGACCAATGAGCTATCTTAGTTTTGACCTCTAAGGGAGAGTGCCCGAGTCATGTGACATCATACGCAAGACTTGCCTGCCATCGAGCCGAATATAATGATAAACGATGGTGGCAACCTGTCCACTCTTGTTAATGCTGCATTCTTTGGAGCAATAGGACAAAGGTTTGGAATCTGGGGTTACACAATAGTCCCAGGAAAAGGGATATCACAAGGCATGTTTTCCAATACCTGGTGTCCCTCTTTGTACGGGCAAAATAAAGCATAGCACGGTAGGTGCATGCCTGTGCAAGCTTCACAATGGAATGTCGGGGTGGATATTTCTGTCAGCCGTCCAGCTGGCAGCAAAAAATTGAGATTGCCCCGAAGTTATAAGCCAGTCCAGAAAATTTGAAAGATATAATAATAATAATAATAACCAGTTTTTATATAGCGCTTTTCACACCCGAAGGACGTCTCAAAGCGCTTCCATTATGATTACCCCTGGTCACTGGGCCTTAATTCATTCCTTAAACCATCTCAGCTCCCTGGGGAGTATACAGCCTGTGCAACAAATAATGCGCTACTCGGCTAAATCAATCACAAGAACTATCTCTGCCCTCACAGGTACCCATATTCACCCCTGGGTGGAGAGAAGTAATTATAGTTAAGTGTCTTGCTCAGGGACACAAGTGTCACGACCGGGATTCGAACCCACACTCTGCTGAACAGAAGCACCAGAGCTTGAGTTCGGTGCTCTTATCCGCTAGGCCACGACACCCTACGGGTAAACCTCATCCGATGTGAATTGTGAAGTGGTCAAGGGAGCGTCTGTAAAGGGCCGAGACTGAGACAAGGGCAGTGACATCATCGCTGGTCCCCGTGTTATCCCAGGCCTGGTTTTAATGAAGGAAAAGATTTCTCACTCACCCTGAAGTGACCATAATCATCCGTGCCAGGTTGTTTGGGTGACTGTAACACTGTGATCATTGTATCGTAGCTAGTCTGCAGATACTCTGTGTCTATCACGTCACCAACGTCATCCCTTCAAAATGAATAACACCAAAAGAAAAAGATATTGAATGGTCAGACAGTAGGAGGGTTGACTGTGTACTGTTTAGGTGCATTCATCACATTGTATCATATATTGCAGGCTTGCATAGTTTATCTTATCATTCAAAAAACCACAGTAGGCATTATTGAATGATCAGACAGTTGAAAGGTTGACTGTGTACTGTGTAGACGGAATCACCACATTATATTTGATGTCGTTGAACAGTGGAATATTGCATCTATCATTCAAAACTACAGTGGATGAAATTAATTGGTCAGACAGTAGAAAGGTTCGACTGTGTAGATGCTTAGTCTAGCACAGATATCTATACTATCAATGTGTTTCCTTCAAACCACAGTCTGATAGTGGATGAAATGAAATGGTCACGTACGCAGGCTGTCATTCAAAACCACAGTAATGGTATTAAATGGTCAGACAGTAAGAGGGTTGACTGTGTAGACGCATCCTTTCTCTATGGTTGATGCAATCACCACATAATATCATCTTGTAGTCTGACATACATGTAGTAGAATGGTCAGACAGTTGGAGGGTGGAAGAGTAAGAAGTTGTCGAATGAATTTTTTTTTAAACTCACATTGTATCTTAGTGAATCAGTGGGAGCACTTTATACCAAAGGAAAATAACTATCTCAGGATGATTGAAAGGTGTTCTTACGTAAACAAAATAAACTATCACAACCTATTTTGATATGTCATAAATGCGGTGAGCAAACTCAACTGACCTCATACACAGATTGCCAATGCACTGCACCACTGCTCTTTTCACATCGTCTTCTTTGGAGTTTACCAGCGTCAGGAGAACACCTTGAGGGGAAGTTCCCAACAGTCGCTTCAAGAACTGCAGGGAAAATATCAGTCTTTCTAAATATCGCTTTTTCAATTGTTAATGAAATTGATTTGGCATGGGTTCGACGCAGAGATCCCGGCCACCGAATTGGGGGACCGTAAGCAGAATCGGCAGGGTCGACCAGGCCCGCCATGGCAAGACAGAAAGGTGCTGGCATGGACCACCCTTTATGAAGGGACACCAGTGGCGTCACAAAGCATTGGGCAGAGATTTCGATTTGGAGGACTTCAGCCATAAACTCTTGGATGGTAGCATCGCATCACCGGCCTCTCGACTGAGAGTGTGAACCAACGATCCAAATCTGCAGTTCCTCTCGTACTGAGCAGGATTGCCAAAACGGCGACCTCTCATCAACGAGGTAAAACTAACCTGTCTCACAACCCAATATAAAGTGAGCAGCCCCCATCTCATACAATAGGGGCCCGATCACTTCATGAAGAAAAATACAAGTTTTTTGATGGGCCCAATCATTTTTACATTTTTAAAGTGTATACCAATTCCATCCTGCCATCAGGCTTAAAGGCAGAAAACACTTTAGGTAAGTGTCAAAAGACAAGTATCCTCACTAGGTGTATCCCAACATATGCATAAAATGACAAAACTGTGAAAATTTGGGGTTCAATTGACCATCAAAGTTGCAATAAAATAATGTGGGAAAAAACACCCTTGTTTCGTAGAATTGTATGCTTTCAAATGCCTGAGAAAGGCTTCATACCTGAAGCCTTTCTCATGTTCAAATGTTGGGGGTGAAAATTACCTCTTTCTTTAAAACTACACAACTTCAAAGGGAGTCATTTCTAACAATTTGTTATACTGTCAACAGCTCTTCAGTGCTCCTTACCAAGTAAATTTTTAAGGTCATTAACTTGTAGAGTAATCACCAAAAGTATACCCTGCCTTTAACACATTTTGTTACTACTGAGGTGAACGTACAATGTACAACTTTGTTTAAGTCCACAAGATTACCATGCATTATAAAGGTCAAAAGGTAGTGAATGAATGAATTAATGAGTTCAAGAATTACCTGGGAGCAACTAACTAAGAGAGGTTTGCGGTAACACTATGTGAAAATCTCTTTTGAGTAGTGTAGGTTCTGAAAAGAACCGGTGGTTTCAGAACCTACACTACTGAAAAGAGATTTCCGCATGGTGTTACCGCAAACCTCTCTTGTAGTTATACCCCCACCATGCAAAGTTTCAAATCCTACTTACCTGGGAGCACTTTGGACCATTCTCATACACCACAGCTCCGAGAGCTCGGAGTGTCTCTGGCAGGGTCCATGGCTGACATTGTCTCATAGCGTTGGTGATATACTCCAGCAGTGTCTCCACCGTTGCTTTGCTTAGTACCACCTTCTGGTGGGTAATGATAACGATGAGCTGGCATACTTTGGTTACCAGGAGCTCCTCGTGCAGGGGTACCAGCATGCAGGCTTGGCTCAGTAGGCGTCCTGGTTCCTAAAAACAGGCATGAAAAAAACAACAGGATTCTTACAATACACTGTACATGGTCCTCTCTATTAAGCTTTACTCTATAGATGTGTAAATAGTTATTTTTTAATGGTTTGGGTATGAACAAAGAAAATTTACTGGAGCGGGACTTGAACCAACGACCTCCGGATTAACGTATCGGCGCTCTACCAACTGAGCTATCCAGCCCCTAAGTTGGCGGTCTCCCCAGGGTTCTCCCCAGGTTTTTTCAAAACTGTGGGGCATTCTGGACCCAAATTTGTTGATGTTTGGCCGAAGCACGCTAAATTGAAACGTCTTCGGAATATTTGTTACTTGGTGTTTATCCTGGTTTTAAAAGCCCTACTGTGCAATTTGGAGCATTCTTTATGATTTTCTCTCAATTTTTTTTGAAAAAAAAAAGTGGGTTTTTTTTGTGTGTGTATCTGCCCAAATTTTGTCTTTTTGTAATTTTATGATTTTGGGGCAATTTTTTTGTGGCTTGGTGCTGGGGAAATCATGATCATATATATAGATCATTTTTTCGCATGAAAAAAACTCCATTTTCAATAACGAAGTGTAACCTCAAACCAAGCAATGGAAATTCTCCTTCAGCCCACACAATTTACAATTACAGTTCTAACTTCTATACTTCCAATGACTTCTGTGAGTTCTATGCCTCTTTTGAGTGATTAAAAATATATATTGGAGGTGTTGACGGTGTGTTAACGGTGTGTTGAGGGTACTGTTCATGTTAACGATTTGATTGACAGTAATTAGTAAAGTAACCGGATTCTGCACTTCTGATAATGAGTAAATTAAAATTAGTAAATCGAAACAAACCTGTTCAACAAGACCCTGAACTGAGTATGCAAGTGAGTTTAACTCATCCAGTAGAGAGTTGAGTTCATTCTTTTGCCTTTCTCCAGACTCAGCAACCATCCCAAGCAATCTGGAAGCACAGTGCCTATATCTCTGCCTCTCTTCCATTGCAAATTCTGCGCCAGTCGATGCCATTTTCACACTTGTGGCTTGTCATTTATTGCATGCATGTGTGTCATGAATGCATGAGTATGACACTTTGAATTCCAAAACTTTGTCACCTCTTTCTAGGTGTATTGTCAAACAGGACAAATAAATTTCACAACTTTGAGCCTTTGCTACAAATTTCTTAAATAAAAAATCAAAAATGTGCAAAATTTATATATTAATACTTTTATACAAGCTTGATAATTAAAAACATACAAATAAAAATAAGTCTTGTAACTATTTTAATATAATTGTTTGAAAGAGACAGAATATTGTCAAGATGGCGGCGCCCATGAGACTCTGTCGGTCTTGTGTGCGGTATTTTTATAAGCCGCTTTTTCCTGTAAGGCAGTTACGGACGTCATGTCATGCGATGATTACACCCCCTAACAGTAACGCTGATGCTGCTGAAGATAGAGAAACTCACTTTGGATATGAAACTGTCCTTGAATCAGAGAAAACAGAAAAGGGTATGTAATGCACGTATGTGGTTTAGACATGTTCGGTGTTACTGATGTTTGGCGCAATCTTTAAAGATGGCCCTTTTTTTAATTCGCGCAAGCGCGCGCAATTTTTTAACTTAAGTTTGACCACACTTAAAAATTGCGCGGCTGAGGCACGAAACTGACACAAACAGAGGCAGCTTCTTTTATTTAGTTGTTGGCGCGGCTGTTCCTGTTGTCATCGCCAGTCTATGAAAAAAAAGCCAAGAAACAAACAAACAAAAACGGGATGCAATTTTCTGGCAAACAAATTTTCAAATTTGTTTTCTATTTTAACAGAATGAGAAAGTTATCAACAAGTTATCCGACCTGGGAATCTGCCAGTGCGATTATCCTGATCCCGCCCCCGTGATTTAACATACATTTCCAGTTCGTGAGCAGACCTACATGTACTGTATTTCTCAACATTCTTCCCAAGTTTTTGAACAAAAGTATCACTTAAGACAGAAGTTAAAATCAAGCAGAATACTACTTTGAACTTACCCTTTTTTAACGAATTATATTATTCCCTTCAATTAATAGCGTATGTTTCACGGCAAACGACAAAGATCGCGCGGCGTTCAAAGTTTGCGCCCTGAGCTATCCTGCGCAAATTTTTTAATCATGTCACAGAATGGCACACTGCGCGAATTAAAAAAAGGACAACTTCAAAGATTGCGCTCATCACATACATGCATCATAACTTCCTTTTATTTTGTAATATCACTTAATATACATGGCAAAATGATGGCATGATGATGTTTAATATAAATAATTGTACCAATGCCAATTACTATAATAGCAGATGTACACTGTTGTACTGCGTAAAGAAGTATTCCTTAAAATAGCAATTATAGATGTATTAATTTCGATTTGTTTTGTTTGTTTTGGGGGGGTTTTTTTCAAATAAAATTACATATTTTTTGTTCTCCTTCTTTCTGTTGTTGTTTCAAACAGTTTACAAAGTTTTCAAGAATGTTGCTGAAAGTTACGACACAATGAACGATGCAATGAGTTTAGGAATCCACAGGTTATGGAAAGATCGATTCTTACAGGTTCTGAAACCAACACCGGGAACAAGACTGCTGGATGTTGCGGGGGGAACAGGTTTGTGCCTTAAAAGGACAACTACACAAATTCTTTTTTGTCTAAACCGTTTTGTTTAAAGTAGGCTATGCACTCAACATGCAAGCTAACTAAGACCATACTGAAAACAGTCTTTTCATTCTGTCTGAGTAAAGCCAATGAGTTTGGTTGGCGTGTCTTTGTTTTATCTTGCTTAAATATTCTGCTGGATATTTCCATTCAGGAAGGTTCCTAGCAATGAGTTTGGAACTTTAGAGAGTATTTCTGGTAAAACAAACCATGGATGCCTCATAAGTGAATTTAATCAGAGTAGTTATTCACCATCAAGACTGTTAATCGTCTGTTTTGTTGTCAAAATCAATGTAAGAACTTCCCCTCAACGCAAATGAAAACTTCCATAAAAAAGGTTTGTAGTAAGTTAGCAATGTCACACACTTTTATTTTACATTGAACAGCACAATTAGTGCCAATAACAGAATGAATAGGAAACAAGGAGAAATGTTCAGTTTTAGATTTTGGGAGGAAAAATCCCAAGGGGGAAAACCCATGCAGTCAGGAAGGGACTGAAAACTCAATCGACTCAAAACCCAATCCACATTGGTCTGACATCTGAAGTGGGATTCGAACTGGGGTCCACAGAGGTGAAAGTCAGGGACAGAAACCAATAAGCTAACCTTGTTATTATTTTATGTAAGTAACAACATAATCTAGCAACAGTAACTTTTACAAGAATCTCTTCCTTCATTCATGGATTCACAATGTGTAATAGTGTATTCTTATTTTGTCGTCTTTTCTGCAGGTGACATTGCATTCCGTTTTCTGGATTTCGTCAGAAACGCACAGCTGAATTCAATCCCCACCAGTGGCATGCCGTCCTCAAGACAGACTGAGACATCATCATCATCAGAGAGTAGTTCCTCGTCTGATGGGGAGGATGCAGCGTTAAGCTCAGAGGAGCAAGAGGCATACTCAGGGTGGAGGGAAGACACGAGGGTGACCGTCTGTGATATCAATAAGTCCATGCTTAAGGTGGGAAGACAGAGAGCCGAGCAGAGAGGACTAACTGAAGGTTTGAGATCTTTTGTATCCAACTATCATTATTTGACAGATTGAGAGTTGAGACTACATAGGCTGCAGCCAAGGAATTTCATTCTCTTTGGTGGAATGGATTTTTCGTGCAAAAGAAATCCAGGAAATTTACAAGTCTCTACACTCACATCTTTTAATATCTTCAAATTTACCAGGGAGAAAATGGTGTCTAACTTTCTTGAACCCTTTCCTTACCATGGCCAACTTTATTCAACATCACTCAAACCCCCTCTTCCCTACCCTGCCATTCAGGCCAGTTGTTTTACCGCTAGACCACCAAGACTGTGTGGTTTGAATCCCACCCGAGTATTAATATGCCTGTGGTTTTTTTCACAGGACTTGGGAAAGTACTGAGTACACAGTGCTTTACACACATTGGTGTATGGGTAAAGCCAAATAGTATTTTTTATCCTCGATGCAAATTTAACATCTATCAGTATAAAACTGGTAACTAGTCTTTACCACAGTAAAAATGTGTCGAAGAATTGTAGACAACTTTTTACACAATGTATTGCATTTTTTTTCTTTTTCTGTTTGCCTTTTTAGGTATTTCTTGGGTTGCTGGTAATGCAGAAGAGTTGCCCATTGCAAGTGAATCTGTTGATGCCTACACAATAGCGTTTGGTATAAGGAATGTCACACATGTTGAAGAGGTGGGTTTAGCTGAGAAACTGTATCAACAGAGGAAATGTTTGGTGTATGTTTTTTTGTTTCAAATAATCCTGCAAAAGCTAGAGTTCCTGGGGTCGATTTCACAAAATAGTCCTAACTTAGAACTAGTCCTAGGAGTTATTAAAAACTTAAGGCTAGTCCTAAGTTAGGACAAGTAACTCGCCCTAACTCGAGATAAGACTAGTCTTAACTCTTTGTGAAATCCACCCCTGGTGTAAGTAAATCACCGTAAAGGCATGTGGGGGTAAAGACTGATCCATTTTGTATGGACGCCCAAACAAGTTCTAAAGTTAAAATGTCTGAAACCTTTTTATTGACCCCCTTGTACTAATGTCACACAGAGCTACATACTGTCTGGCACATGCAATATTTTGCGAGTCAAATTGCACGTTAAAAAAAAGGTGTGTAAATGCTGTGTCGCCTAAAATGCACACTACACTGTATAACAGACAGGGACATTTACTACCAAAATGGCACACCAAAGATTACTGAGATGATGACGTCAGATGAATTGGGTCAATTGAATTGAACTTTTGAAACATCCTTTGAATGATCTTTGCTGCAGGACCCTCACATGGAAAAGTGCCAACTGCAGAGGGTGCTGTATTATATTCGATCTATCTTGGTTTTCTATCAAGAAATCTAGTGCAAATGATTCACCCTACAACATTGATTTACATTTTGTACCTCTGTTCTGTAAAATGCTTCAGTCAGCAACGTCTTAGACCAAGACAATCCCCTGGGTAATTATGTAACAAAATTGTCATTGAATAAACAGGTTTCGAGGCCTTGCAGTGCACTTTCTCCTGTAATATGTTTTATATATCATTGCTCTGCAGGCGCTCAGTGAGGCATATAGAGTGCTTGTTCCTGGAGGTCGCTTCCTGTGCCTGGAGTTCAGCCAGGTCAACAATCCAGTCTTAAGAAGGTAAACAGTAGTCACAAATTCTTAAATTCAAAAAGTTCGGCAAACGCTTTGGGGAGGTGTTAGCTATGTTCTCCAGCTAAACAAAAAAAAATGGTGCAAAAGCAATAACAAAGCAGTGAATATTAGACTAATTTGAACTAAATTTTACCTCAAACAAATCAGATTGGTTGCAAGAAAGTGTTATAATTAATCACGTCAAATTGTATTTGTTCACAAATGTAGTGAATGTAAGTTGCAAGAAAAATAGTTCATCTTGACTTTACAAGCAGACGACAGAACACACAGATGGATACTGCGGCATGATTGGTCCGACACAACTCTTTAGCGTGACTTACATTTTAAAAAATGGTAACGCAAACGTTCACGGAATGGCAACGCAAACGATCGCACAACCGGAACGCACCTTCAAAATTATCCCATAGACTTAAAAAACAGTTCCAATGGATTGGCCTTTGCCCTCTCAAAGATGAAATTCTAGGCCTGCGGTGTGTGACTATTTCAATTCTTTGTTGTTTATTTTCAGTTTGTATGACAACTACTCTTTCCAAGTAATCCCAGTTCTTGGTCAGGTTATAGCATCTGACTGGAAGTCCTACCAATACCTAGTAGAAAGCATCCGACAATTCCCAAATCAGGTAAACTTCCCTCGGCATATTGAGAAAAAAAATTCAGATGGTCTCCAGCAGTGCTTAAAAATAAAAATAATTTTGTTCCTCTCATTCTGCCAAAGGATAAAACAAAACAAAAAGTTTGCACTTTTCCTTTAACAGGAAGCAGGAACTCTGTTTGCTCCTATTCAAGTCAATGTGAACAACATGGAGACTGGGTGAAATGAACAGAGTAGCTCCTCTTATGTACATGTATAGACCTATACACAACAGCCTCCCGTCTGCCATTTTAGGGGTCAAAAACGAACACAAATGAATTGACTTCCAAAATGGCAGAAATTAGACATGCATTATGCAGAGGTGCGTACCGTGTCATGCATGGGGTACCAAAATAAGTACATGTACTAAGTTGTTAATAAACGGGGACCTTGTTTTAAAAAATATTGTTGGCAATGTAATGGGTGTCTAAAAAAAAAATACGGGAAGTTGCCAATCACAAAGCCATAAAAACAAGACATTCTAAACTCAAAAGTGGGAAAGGGTATAACAAAAGTAAAGAGGAAATCAAAAAGTAGAAAGATTACCAATTTAATATACATGAAAAGACAAACTTCCAAGTTGATGATTTTCTTTTTCTTCAAGTCACAGTTTTAACTGGCTTTAAATAGACCCTTTGCAAAGCCTGCTGTCGTTGCAGTCAAACAAAGTACACGAGTGTACATGCAATGCACAACTCTCAGTCAATAATAGGTCCAGGGTTCCCCCCATGCACAAGCTGGCTTATCCACGAAATGTGTGCGATACGAAATTTCGGCCGATACGCAAACAAAATATAATAATTTAACCGATCAAAATTGTTACAAAATTTCCCGCAAAACTGGGAGAAAAATCATAAATTATGCTGCAGATTGCACAGTAGGGCTTTTAAAACCAAGATAAACACCAAAAACAATGTTTCAATTTAGCGTGCTTCGGCCAAACCCAAAAAAAATTTGGTCCAGAATGCCCCACAGTTTTGAAAAACCCTGGGGAGAACCCTGAGGTCTTTGTTTGACCTCGATGAGGGCACCGTTTGACCTTGTTAGGTCATATTCAAGGGATCGATCGTTAACAAGTAAATGCCATATTGTGTCGTTTATTTTTCAGGAAGACTTTGCTGATATGATTCGCGAGGCTGGATTCTCAATGGTGACTCATGAAAATCTTTCATTTGGGATTGCTGCAATACACTCGGGGTTTAAATTGTGAGGGAAATGATTTACAGTAGCAGTAGTGAGTCATGTGTAACAACATAGTAACTCAAAGAGTTTTAATAGTACCATCACAACTGTTGTAGAATAAATACAGCAGATGTACTGTAAACAAAGATTATGCATGTAGGCTGGCAACATTTTGTTTGTACTGTAGTTTTTGTTTACTGTAAAGGAGACATGCAGAATTAAGCATCTGGTAAATCAAGATAACTCTGGATAACCCAGGAAGGCCTAAAAGAAAAAACCTTGAGGCTAATCTCAAGTTACCGCCTGTTTAATTTGGCATTCCTCCCTGATCAAAAACACTATGACGTATTGAAAAACAACTACAATTTATGTTTACTTACAAAGATTGTTTACAAACGTGTAGCATTCAAGCATTTTGTTTTTTCTAAAATAACTAAATTACAATTTTGAAATGTGGTTTAATTCAGAAATTTGATAAGTTCAGGGGCCAAACTGTCTACTGGGAAACTGTTTACTGTTAAGGATCTAGACCCCCTTGCATGGGCAGCCATTGCTAATGTTAAACAATGGCAACATTGTTTGCGCTGCGCACAACTCTCAGCCAATGGTATCTTTTCATTGCCCTCAGTGATGGGATTGTTTTGGGCTTGTGATGTCATATGCAAGGTGTCTATAGGATACAGTAAACAGGATGCTGGACAATGCGCACTATTTTCTCTGTGGCAACCTTTATCATTGGAAAGCATTTTTATTTTTGCCCCTTTGGTTGAAAATTCTGTGTTACATTGAAACTGGCTTCAGTCATTTTTCAAAGCACCTTACTTTGAGCTAGATTTTGTATTGATCCCCTGTAATTTCAGTTTAACAAAACCACACACCACAACATTCTGCACTCATTAAACTTGGTTACAGCAAACTTTTAAATCATTGCTAGGAATGTTAACATCAAGTGTTTGTAAATAAACAAAGTTATTGTATGAACTAACTTGTTTGTTTGTACTTTGATTGTAGTTGACTAGTACTCCTTAACTGGTCCATCTGATACACGCTGACTATTTGTTGTAAATCTTCCCAGGCATGTCAAGTATATAGACCCTTTGCACAACACGCAGCGCACTCACACGCTCCTTTCCTGTCCGCCATTTTGGGAGTCAAAATCATACACAAACACGCACAAAAGATTTGACTCCCAAAAATTGAAATGGTAGACCGGCATTGTTCTGAGGTGTGTTTCCACATTGTGCAAGGGGTCTATATAAATCAATAAACCCCCTTTGCCTAACGCAAAACACTATAGGTACCATGAGGTAGTAATCTTGATCGCAATCGTTCACTTCACTAGATTATGCAAAACGCATTTTTCTCTTTTTCCCTTTTCCTCTTATTTTTGTGAGCACTTTCGCGGGGCACTGGAAATTTGTAGGGGGTGTGCCCCCCCCCACCCCTGGCTAAGCCACTGCTCAAAAAACGGTAATCTGGAGCCAGCTTTTTTGTTAAGTTGGCATAGCTCAGAGTGGAATTACCTTATACTTTAATACGAACAGGACAAAGCTTTTCTTTTTACAAATTATTTCAAACAAACGCTTATAATCAGGTCGATGTTACAACAAACTTGTACAAAAAAATGTCAACCAGATTTATACAGCAACACGGCAACCTGCCCTAAATAGAAATAGATGAAGTGCTTGGTCTCGTGAGTGACGTAGCTGCCAAAGTTCCTTCCCACAATGCAGTGCCATGTCGGGTTGTACTTCTTGTCGAACTCCTTCTTGATGTAAGCGGCAATGTCCTTCTCAATGTTGAACTTCTCCAGGGCTTGGGTCGCACAGTCCACTGCGTCCTGTTGCATGTCCTCTGACATGTCAGCATTCTTGATAACGGCTTTTCTCTCAGACATGATGGCTGTGAAAAGAACAAATATTTGTTACAGCAAAAATTTATGTTAAATAAATGATTGGTATTATCAGAATAATTGATTAGTTTCAATCTGAGACTTTAATACTGATATTGATAATCAGTTCCAGTATTTAATATAAAACACTGGAAAATTATCATAGTAGAAAAAGTATTTTTAACTATTAATAAGTATTAGTTTAGACACCATGCGATTCAGTTTTGTTTGGTGTTTTTTATTTCTTTTTTATTGCAGTGCATCATACTTCTAGCATGACTACATGTAGCAGTATAGCACATCATCAATCATGTACATGCACATGCAGGCCAAGTTTTATATTTTGTTGTTTTCAATAAAGGAGATGGCTTTTTCCTTCAGGCTGTAGCCATTAAGTCTTGGTGTGTTATTGAAATTTATGAAGATGTACTGGTAAATAATAACTTAATCTTCCCAAAAGTTCAAAACTGTCAGTGCAATGAATTGATTTAACCTATATGAAACATGATGTACTACTGACACTGTATATTTTTGGGGCAAAACTTTCGTTCTGTTTATTAATCATGTTAAATACATTATCATCATTGCCACTGACGACAGCCGTGAATCAATTACAAGCACCCAGATAAGGAAAGTTTAGTATAGAATTTTAAGTAGCTCACCTAATCAGATTGTAGTCGTTTTCAGTGTAGGCTAGAAGTTGTAGAAACAGATGAAATTGAAAGGCAGCTTGTGAACATTCGTTTGACTTGAAAACTGTGGGTTGGTCTCTAGCCCCTCGATCAACAGCTTGCTCGGTTTGTAATGTCCAAATTCTTGTTTCAACTGACAACTGATTCACTTGATTTACCTAGTCCCAATTAATCGCTTATTCAATTGTTTCTTTAAAATAAACGGTGAAAGATAGAAAGTGAAACGACTTGCACAGAAATAGGCTAAGCTAGAGAAAAATTCCTGGCTGATCGATTGCAGTAAAAAACAAAATGCAGAATGCATGCAGCATGCAGAGAGGAGCGCGTGCCGTCAATGATTTCATTGGCTCAAAGTTGACACGCTTCGTTTTTATTGGATGGTACATCAGCTGATTATTCCCGGTAGCTTGGTCTATTTCAGAACGAGCTTGTTCGGTGATTGGCTAATTTGTTTAGGCTACATAACTTGATTGGTTTAAAAGAGAATTTCTTCCTCGGTAGCTTGTTAAACTTCCAAGGCGCCTGCGCATCATGCTCCATGGGGGGGGGGGGGGCGCACCAGTCTGTCCCATGGATCAAACCGTTCTGTTTCCTAGAACAGTCACCAAAAAACTATACAAATCGTAACTGGGATGGGGCAAAAGACAAATACAAGTATATCTTTCGGGAGAAGTGTTTTAGGCCCAGCCAAGTCTCAAATTATCTTGAGACGGATAACACCGTGGTGTCAGAAATACCAAATACGTCATCTATAGACGACTTTCACGTGGTGAATCGGAACCAAGAACCTCCTACCGATCTGGTAAAAAAAATCACAAAACAAAAAAAACAAAAAAAAATTCCCTCCCACCAGACGATTGTTTGCTGACTATTCGGTCTTCTCCATATTATTCCATCTCACTCTAAAATCACATAGGCGTACTTTGTAGTAGGGCCTTCTCTTAAAGATTTTGTTAATTTAGGAGCGGATGTGACAAATATTACAAGAAAGGAAAAGAAAAGAAAACAAAAAACTAGGTTTGTTTGTGGTCTGACTGTATGGAGATCTTAAAATTCGAGTTAAAACCCTCCATCGCGTTTGCGGGTATGGAGTACGGAGACTTTTTGTTGCAAACATTTACCCTTCGATTTTGGCCATTTCAATGACCTGGGCTTAAGTGTGCAATCTATATTTTTTGCCTATTGATATTATGTATGTAGTATTGATCTTGCTCAATAAAGATTGATTGAACAACGCTACTTTGCAGAGGCTACGTGCGTATCTAGCTCTCGCCGGCCGGCTCCGTTTGTGTGTTAACTTTTTTTTTAAGCTATTTTAAAAAAAAACACCATCGTTCATCATCTATCTCATCGTTCAAAAAACATTCTTATGACAGAAACTTTCAATTCTGAGAGGTACGGTGGCTCATATTCGCCATCCTAGAGAAACCATGTTATTTTACGGCGTTATCGCCGTAGTACGGCGATAATCGCCGTACTAAATTGCGTTATATTGCTGTAAGTCTACTGCGTTATATCGCCGTTTTTTTTATTGTGATCGGCATTCTACGGCGCAAAAACACTAGGCACGCCGTCCGAGGTAGCTAGTCTTCCTAAGTTTCTTCTCAGGTGAGTTGAGACCTTGTTTTAATTACTTATTTTCTAATTATTCGTTAAATGGTTTGCTAATTCGAGCAGTCCCAAGTCTCTCCCAACTAGCGAAATAGTACAGCGATATATCGCAATATACGGCGATATATCGCAATAAATACGGCGATATAACGCAATCGTACGGCGATAAACGCAATAGTACGGCGATAAACGCAATAGTACGGCGATAAACGCAATAGTACGGCGATTAAATGCAATGTACGCGTTTATCGCAATAGTACGGCGTTTATCGCCGTACTACGGCGATATAAAGCCGTAAAAAACTTCTTTTTTTCAGGAATTGGCGAATATGAGCCACCGTAGAGAAGACCTTATTAGTCTTTGAAGAACATCCATTTGTGAACCTCTTCTTGCATGAATCATAACAGAAAAACTAGCTCATCGTGCGTCACATTCACACACAGCAGTGTGGACCCAGTTTGCGTGGAGTTGGCGTGGCATGCACACAGTGGAATTACATCTCAAGGGGTCCTGGCATTGTTCTATTATTCCCTTTTCAAAGAAACCCTCCGTGGGGTTCCGTGGGGTTCCGTGGGGTACCTCAACGGGTGGAAAATCCACAACACCACAGGGCTTGTAGCTAAAAATGTTTACTGGACCAGAATTTATTCCACAAGACAAGAATCAAAATGAGTTGAACAAGCACTAAGAGAAAATCTAGACTATATCTCGAAGTCTTATCTGTATAAAGCGTACTTTGATACTCAAGAGAATTGAAAGATATTTCCAGATTCATAGTCAACATTTTTTACCAAGATATTACACGATGAGGTGGCCTATTATTATTCTTAATAGAAAATGCAAGACCACTGGGCTTGTTCGGTTTTGAGTTTACTGGCCCGATACTAAAATCACTGGCCTAGGGCCGGTGGTCCAGTGTTAATTGCGAGCCCTGACCATTAGAACAAAGAAAACTTTATGGGGTAGCGTTGTTCCATTATCTAAAGTACCTCGTAAGTTAGCGTGTGTAAGGGCACACCTACCTACGATCCTGCCTACGAACAGATTTTTTTTTCTCCAGAAACTCACACAATTTGACACAAAGTGTTCAACTGACGCTGATGTTAATAATGTCTGCTTTCAATGAGTTACACATATAAATCTTCTATTTTATACACATTCATGCTCATATTAAAGGGATATAAACAGCTTGTCATAGTGTTACCGAAATCATACACATCAATCTAAACAGTAGTCATGTGCCTTGTATAATGCAGGCAGTAACTGGAATTATGTGACTAATTTTTGCCATCGTCGTGGCTCCACATACCCTCAGAAACATTGAGTTTCAATAAATGATTTTTAAATAAGATTTGTGCTCAAAGTAAGGTTAAGGGTTAAAGGTTAAAGGGTTAAAGCTATGATACATTATCTGTCTTTGAGAGTGTGTTCTTGTCCATCTTCTAGATTTTCAATAAATACAACCAATTTTGACTCGAGAAAATACCAAAATAGCCATTGCTTTGTCATAGATTTTGTGCACATTCATATTGTGTGTATTAATTAAGCAAATAAAAGTTTAAAAATCAGGGTTTTTTTGCCAATTTTCAACACCCCAATGACAATTTTTTATAATAAAACTGTTTATGGACAAAACCCCATATGCACAAGTGCATCTATTCTTAAAACTGTACTGCAATGCATCTTGGGGAAACCGAGTGCAGATACAAAATGTATCAAGCTGTTAAGATGGATGCCTCGCTGTATGCCATGTTTTGTAGTTGTACCGGTGTTGCTTGGACTCGAATTTCACCCATAATCCTTTGCACACCTTCCATGTGCATCGAAACATGCATTTACGGGCTATTGTCAGTGTGGTATCAAATGCACAAACAGTAAGGTTGCGCTTGAATAGGCGGCTGCGACTACAGCTGTGGCTGTCACTAAGAGTGTTGCTATGGGCTTCCTATGCTTCAGCGCGACAATCAAGCCACAGCCACAGACATGATGAGCCGCTAATTCAGACACAGCCTTAGCTTCCAGACACCAGTCATGAATGATGTATCATATCTTTAAAAGAAGACTACAAAAAAAACCACAGAATGCACTGAAATCAAAACTTGCTAGTTGTTTAGTCTACATTAATAATGAATATTAACATCCAAAAAATGTACAAATACCATTATACAAAAACAAAACAAATTCTTAAAGAGCGGTGGTTGGTTGATAATATCAGAAAACGAAATAACAGGGACGTGAAAGACCTGAATAATTAATGAATACAGTTTCAAAGATACATTGATATTGAATGTTACAATAAATAACTTTTTAAGTATAGCTTTTTGTACAGGTTCCCGTTTACCTATACAATCTAAAGGGCAGAAATTTTACTATTCTTTACAATAGCGCGGTTCTCATATAAGCGAGAGTTTTTGCTTATTGACCCAAATCATCCGAGCTCATCACACAACAACATTTGCTCGCTCCATTCTTGGAGACGGATTCCTCACACTGTATTGAACCCATTGCACAACGCGCAGCGCACTTTCAAGCACCTATTCTGTCCGCCATTTTGGAAGTCAAAATATACATAAAGGAACCGACTCTCAAAATGGTGGAAATGGTAGATCGAGACACATGTTGTGTGATGGTGGGTTCCACGCTGTGCAAGGGGTCAATTACACAGTGAGCATTTTAGGCGGCGCCCTCGCAGTTCAATGGACTGCACCATATCTTTACATGCAATTTTGTTTGCCATTTTTTAAGACCAGAAGCAGACAGTACATGTAGCCGATTAAGGCGTCAGTGCAAAAGGGGTCGGTCTATACACACACAAATATTTGCTTTACCTCCCTGGGGATCCAATTTTATGTTAAGCACAAAAAGTTGCTTTAGCAGAGAAATCTCGCTTGGCAGAAACAGGTTACCAGCCAAAATACCGTGTAATGTCTTTTGTTTATGACTGGTTCCCTGCAAATTTTTGCTCAGCAGACAAATTTGCTGAGCACATTTTTCCCTTGAATCAGCTTTAAGAAATTGGTATAACACATGGTGACCTTTAGGGTAAAATGCACAATGAAAAAAATAACATCTACAAAAATACAAACATACATTTACAAATTACAACACGGCAAAATATATTTCCTGGCTAGCGTTCATATGCAAATAATCCCACACAAAGAATATTAGAAAAAATAAAATAAACTTCGACTATATTTAACTTAAAATCATACATGAATACAACATCATGACACACGGCACATTACAATATGAGGTAACAGCTGCATTTAACAATGCAAAAACAATATTTCAAAAATCAATAATTTGTGATCACATGAACTCTCTTTGTGCACATTATGTCTACTTTAAATGACACCTGATGCTCACAAATTCATCGAAGACAAAACAAACTTTTGTTTCAAATTTCTTTTCCACAACGTCAAACAAACACTTGGTACTGTGAAACAAATATAACTTCCTTATACTTTAGTAATTTTGCGGTAAAAACGTATTTAAATTGAATGCTTTTTGCATTTTGGCAGAGGCTGTTGACTGCTGTTATTACGGCCCTTCCATGGCAAAACAGCCCTTCCATGGAAAAAACAGCCTACTCAATAAATGACATTTTAAAAAAAGCAAGTACAGAGATAAGCTGTTTTGCCATAAAAAGTGGACGAAAGTGTAAAATGAAATGGGAAAAGGGCCCTCAAATTACCCAGAAACGATCTTATAGAAAGAAACAAGTTTTTTTTTAGTTGGGCTGTTTTGCCATGGAAGGGCCTTGCAATTATGAACAGTGATCCCCGGGTGGACAGACCCCCGTCCAAACCTCCACCCAAAACTATGTGTAAATAAAATGTTAAAAAGTGCTTCTTCTAAAGGCACACTTGCACATTACATGTATGTAAGACTGCACAATGCAATTTAACGACTCCTCTTTGGAATCATCTGCTGTAAAACTTAAGGGGTAATCTTTGCAGACTTTCCCAGGTTTCTATTTTGAGTGGGGCCTCCCACTATGAATGAGAAAGTCTTGTCTGCAAAATAGACCTTATGCATTGGCGTCATCATGCCGCCATCTAAGAGGTAAAACGATGATAAAACAATGAAAAAACGCACATATTTATAGGAGCGGCACACGGGATGGGCCAATGAGTACCTTTCGTCTGACCTCTAGCTGAGGGTGCCAGACTCAAATGACGACAAGCGCATAAGGTCTTTGAATACATAAACAGCATAAAGACAACAGCTGTATAACAATTCCAACCCTGGCTAGCTTTCAATTTAAGGTCAACAAGTGTAATGGGAAGCTGTTTACAACTTCCAATTAATTTTTTCTTAAGTTTTTAAAAACATACCTTAGGTCATCTGATCTAATGAATACAATACTGATTTGTCTTGAATATAATTTATATGATTTACAAAGTACATTACTGTTATATTTCAAATACTGATTGTTAATTATGTTTAACATCCAGTGGCATTGTTTTGTTATCACACAAATTACCCTTCTACAAATTATCAAAAGGACACGAACCCAGAGATACAAAGATTCGCTACAAGAGCTGTGCACACAATGTGCGAGTTTGTTCCAAGTTACGCAACAATCATTAACATTAAAAGCAAATAATAGTTTACCACAAAATATGTTTTGAGCAGTGCAACTGAAACAAAGGGTCATAACAAAGGCTCTGAAACAAAGGGTCATAGATTGTGTTTTGTAAAATGTAATGCTGATTTATAGGCAAAATTATAAAGAAAGATACAATAAAAGTAACATGTACAAGTTTCAGCCGAATCTAGTGGGCAAGCGCTACATACGCAGTGTGGACCTGAGAACAAAAGAGGTCCACATAATGTAGGGATCTGAAGCACTATGTGGACTTACACACGTCCACACAACGTTATTTGCAGTGTTGAGGAATAGGATTTTCCTTAAGTGTACAGAACAAAGGAATGTCCACACAACGACTGCAACACAGAGCTGTGTGTCTACTTGCTGAGAAAACAGCAACAAAACTGTTACAGTAGTATTTTCACAAGACCATCAAACCTGTCCACGTTTAATAGCGAGGTGACAGCGGGTACATACCCCATCTCTGGCGGCAGCATTTCCGGACAGACACCAGCCCTCAGAAATCTGATAACGATTCAAGCATGGATCATTTCTCAGATTTACATGTTTCTGGGTGAAATTTACTGCCAATCCATTACTTTGACAGGAATCCTTCTCACCACGTAAGTTTTTATGGTGATCCAAAATGTTATGGCATGTACACTGCTTGTGACTGGTTCCCCACTCAATTTTGTTAAGCAAATGAATTATTAATTAAGCAACATTTTCCATTTAATAGCAGTTTAAAATATCCCTTCTGCTATTACAGCAGGAATCCTAAGCCCAAGCATGCTTCAGACCACACTCTGTACAGATTATGCTGTTTAGCCAGTCCATATGCAGCCAACGTCAATCACCTTCAATTCAACCTAACAGATTTGCATGGTCATCTTTAGTTGGGATGAATGATTGTGTTACTAATGTAAAGCCCATTCGGACCTAGGTAAGACCCTCCATTAGCAACAATTGTGAGTAGTGAATTCTTATGGATTCTCTAGGAGGTAGCTCATAATGCCTGGAGAAGTGAAGGTACACAATACTCGTTGCAGCTCTGATGTGACAAGAAAATCCTTGCCACTGCCTGGAGTGGTTGCCAATCTGGCCACACCAAATTTATACACTATGGACCTCATGCATTGGTGTCATCACAACGTCTTAGAGGTAAAACAATGATGAAACAATGGAAAATGCACATGTATGTATGCACAGCGCACATAGCGTGCCAATGAGCGGTTGCTTTCGACATTGCTCTTGCCGAGAGTGCCCAACTCAAATAACATCATGTGCATAAGGTCTATACATAACAGGGTTGACTTTCATACAGTTGCTTTCAAAACACAAAAAGTAGCTATGCACAACAAAGTTATGCTTACCAGAATTAGGTTACCAACCAAAGTAACATTTCACATGTACAAATTGAGACTGGTACCCTACTTATTTCTGCTAAGCATAACATTGTTACGCAACATTTTCTGCTTAAGCAGCTCTATGAAATTGGGCCCTGCTACAGCGCAAATTCTAAAAAGTGACCTTGGGATTCTCTGTGTCTTGCAATTATGGACATCTAGCCTTCTTTTAATAAACAGAAACCACTGTCGACTTTGAGTAAATGAAAAAAGGTGAAACACAATACAAAAAATAATTGGGTGGGGGTTAACAGATGGGTAAAATACTCAGAGGCTTGTATTTAAAACTTGATAGATTTTCAAGTTAATGCTGTAAAACAAGAAGCACATTTTTGTAACATTTAGGAATGGACAATTTTTTTGTGGATGGATTTAACAAATATGGGGGAAAAAAACAATATCTATTCGGTGAGCAAATATGAACAATTATTTCACATGCTTTTACACAACACAAGTAATATATTTATAATGTTTGAATATTTTTCAGTAATTAAATTTTGTAAGTACCAATGCAGCAAATATTTGTGAAAATTTAAGTACAGATCCGGGTCCCAGTACATGGCGCTGTTTACCAATGAAATCTGCGCTTACAGCGCCCTCTGCAAAGCACGTGATTCTGTGGGCCGAAGTACAGAACTTCGCAGTGAGCAGTGCCCTGACATTGGGCCCCGAATATATGAACATGAATATCTTATTTTCATCTAAAACGAATGAGCCTCAATTAGAACTCATTCCATTCCTTTTCCGAGTCCAGTTTCATAAGAGCTGCTTAAGCACAGAAAGTAGTTCAGCACAAAACAATTATGCTTACCAGATTTAGGTTACCAGCCAAAATGTCACACCACTTGTACCATCTGTGACTGGTTATCTGCTCATTTTTGCTGAGCAAAAATGTGTTAAGCTATGTTTTCTGCTTAAGCAGTTCTATGAAATTAGGCCCAGGATGCACTGAGGAGTGCAACATCAGTTTTGACTCATACGTAAATATTTACAGGCAAAGATAGTGGAAATGATTTGTTGTAAATTTTACATCTTTTAACAAGCTTACTTTTTATTGAGCAGTAAAAGGTTTTGAATAACTGGAATAACCTTTTAGATTCATAGTTAGCTTTCAGTCTAGATGCATTATCAGAAAATAACTGGCACTGGCAAATTCCTTGATTTTCAACCCAATTTTCAAACGAGAGATCTCTTGATAATAGTGTGATTCTCTACGTTTGTCCCTTTCATTTGATACCGGATATGTAAGAATTGGTAGACAAAATTTACAAAACTATTATTTTGTGAAAACTATTAAAAGTTCTGATAAAACAGTGTTTTGATTAACAACAGTACCAATATTTACCCAAATGAGATGATGTTTATTGGCATAACAGAAGTCATATTCAACAATTTCTCCCAAACAATTAACACAAAATTGGGTCAAAATCTTGGGGGCCTTGCCAGGAGCCAGTCATATTTCTTGATAACATGTAGAGCTTGTAAGAGTTTTTTTTTTCTTTCTACAATCATGTATATAAACAACAGGATGCTAGCCATCACATTGTGATCTTATCAGGACGAAAGGATGAAGGGGGGGGGGGGTGGGTTCTGTGGTTGCTGCAACCCCCCCCCCCCCCTCGCCTGACTTTTTGGATGGGGGTGCTAGAATACACCCCGACAATCCATACTTTCGGAACAGGTATGCAAACCCTATCATGAGAATAAATCTTACTTCATCAAGAGAAATTCCTGAGAAAAAAAAAAATCATAACACATTCAAAACAAAAATTGAACTCCCACTACATGTATTTTGTGCTTGCCAAAGGTCTTTGAAAAACCTGGGACCCCCTGGCAAACGTATGTGTTCTCGAAGGACTGGATCTTAGCACATGTTCAGGATGCACTTTGAAGCCTAATAGCTTCCCTTTCCACATATCTTTAACAGTTTTGAAGAATCATTGAATATTGGAATGTTTACAACAACACACGTTGACACTGGTGATGGATTGAAACTTCACTCTACCAACTATAAATATTGACACAGAGTGGAATGCATGCTGTATCGTATAAAAAAAACACACAGCTCAAAAAGCGAAGAACAGACACCTTGCATAGAAAGGCATTTATTTATATAAAAAGTCTAGCGGGTTTTAAAACTATGCAGGTGACCCGATACCAAGGCAAAGATAGTTATGATATATCGCTGGCTCATCCAATGTTATTCCAACAAAATACTGTATAACCCAGAATAGACATTGTCGGACTCTGCCGCTACATGTATCTCCCCACCTTCATCACCACCTAAGGCTTGATTGGGGTCGTTCGTTTTGTTACTAAACATAGTTGCCGATATTGCAAACGCGAATTACTGGAGAAGAGATATCTTTATAAAACAAACAACTGGATCTAGATTGGTAGACTTGCCCAGTCCCTCAGAGTCAGTTCATGTTGGGCCCTCTACAGGTGGCCAATACAAAAACTAGGGTCGCCAATCAAGACTATCAACACCTAGGAGCCAGTGTTTGAGAGTGTGGTGGACTCAGCACTTGGCACTCAATTCACTGGTATTTTGCATGAAGACAGGTATATGGTGTGCTGTATGTACACCAATGATTTATTTACCCAATTTTATAACACATCCAACAGCACAAGCGCCAATTACAGGATGGTGAATAGCAAACGGGAAGAATTGTGAAGTATTCAGTTTTAGATGTGGGAGGAAAAACCCAAATGGGGGAAACCCACACCAGGTAGGGACTGGAAATCAAGGAATGTTTAAATATATGGGCACTATGCTCATATGGAAATGCTTTGTAACTAGTTTGTGAGTGAACTAATTTGGTAGAGGTAAATTAAAGATCCAGGCAAAATTTCATAGAGCTACTTAAGCAACTAAGCCTAACAGAGTTATGCTTGCCAGGATATGGCCACCAGCCAAAACGATCATTTCAGATGTACCACCTGTGACTGGTATCCTGCCATTCTCCACTTAACAGAAAATTGTTAAGCAAATAATTTCTGCTTAAGCAGCTCTGTTTAATAAGGTTCTGACTCTGATTAAATAGAAAAATTTAATAAGGAAGAATTGAAATAGGAAAAAGCTACATAAAACAATCGACACATCTTTACCAAAGGTTATGATTTCAACTGTTCGGCGTGGACTTTGCAGCAGCTAACCTTTGACCTCTGGGTATCCGTGGCTTGCTATGTTTCGAAATGCTTGTAGAGTGATGTGACGTACGTCATGACGGATTGCCAATCAGGTCTTTCCATCTTGACCATGTCATCGATGTCCTGAGGTGAAATTAAAGGGATTAAAAAACGCTAAATAAGTGATTGCCAAGTAAGACGAAATCTATCCAACACTCCATGGCACTCATATAGAGTCACTTTATTCTCCTTTGATTTCTTGACTTCTTGTGCAATAGAAAGGACAGTGAACTGGTAACTGAAGGGTTGGTACAACATTGGTTTTGGGTGCAATAGAAAAGAACAGTGAACTGGTAACTGAAGGGTTTGTACAACATTGGTTTTGGGTGCAATAGAAAAGAATAGTGAACTGGTAACTGAAGGGTTGGTACAACATTGGTTTTGGGTGCAATAGAAAGGACAGTGAACTGGTAACTGAAGGGTTGGTACAACATTAGCTTTACAACATTGGCTTTGGAATGACTAAAAAACTTACAGATAGCAGTGTTCAGGCACAGATCCAACACAAGAAAAAAAGACACACATGCACACAACAAAATGGAAAAAGTAACAGAAAGGTCGTGATGATTGTGGCTCCGATTCAAGCAGGTAAAAGGAATTTAGGATTGTAGCTAGATTAGGGCTATTATTATGTAACAGCAGAAGTTGTTGTTGTTTTTTGTTTGTTTGTTTGTTTGTTTTTGTTGTTTTGGGTTTTGGATCCACACATTGTGTTTGACTCTCAAAGGATTGATGACAGGTTCTTCTTGTAAGTCAGTGAACCTGGACAACATTTTCTTGAAGATGGCAGCGATTCAGATAGAACTATTACGAAAGGACCCTTTGGGCCAGAGAAGACTTCTTATCAAGAAGTCTTCAACAAAATATCATCAATGTTTCAGATAATGATCACCTAAGCCTATATATAGTACATGTACATGTACACATTGGTCGTCTCTGAAAAGCTGATAATGTCTTGTAGCAATTTAAAATTATGAAATACAATAATACTGTTATGTGATTAAGTGAGCATAACAAATTTGCTTATCTGGTAAAAAACTTTATTAAATTAGCCCAAGGCAGTGCCTGGCCTATTTCCTCTGTATTTATTTATTTATTTTTTATTTCATTTTATCAATCAAGCCTACTTGCAGGATGACGTTTTACTTAATTAGATAATCTTATAAAATCTCAAGCAAAACTAAATTATACTAATGTAAATCCACGCACTGAAAATGTGATTTTTTTTGTTAAAGTAAAAGTGTTGTGATTATTTTGTGTTGGGTAACTACTCTCTTTGTTAGAAGCGTGATTAGATCCCTTCCTAGTTGCCAGTTCTTCCAGGGCCCTTTTACCACATAGTATCTTAACTCATGATAACTTATAAAGGCAGGATATACTTTTGGTAGTTGTCAAAGACCAGTATCCTCACTTGGTGTATCCCAAGATATGCACAAAATAACAAACCTGTGAAATTTTGGGCACAATTGGCAATTGAAGGTGTAAGAAAATATTGAATGAAAAAACACCCTTATTGTATAGAATTTAGATGCCTGAGTAAGGCTTTTAATTTGGTTTTTTCCCCCTACACCGATTCGTATTAAGCACTGTATGCTCAGTGCTTTCCCGACCTCTGTGAAAAAGATCCACAGGCAATCACTCGACTGGGATTCGAACCCAGGACCTTTGCATTGCTAGAGCAGATGTCTTACCACTAGACCACCGAGCTAGCCCCGATGGCTAGAGGCAGGTTCGAATCCTTAGCAGCGGGTACTGCAACGATTTAATAGATGTTAATATTTGCATTGGGATGAAGCATTTTAATTTGTAAGTAAGGCTTCATTTTGGGGTGAAAAATTACCTTTCTCTACAACTACATTACTTTAAAGGGGGTCGTTTCTAACAATTTTGTATAATATCAGCAGCTCTCCAGTGCTCTTTCCCAAGTAAGTTTTTACGGTCATTAACTTGTGGAGTAATTACCAAAAGGACACCCTGCCTTTAATAATACTTCCTGTCTCAATGCACACTTAGGCATGCTTAGGGTCCATCTTTAAAATGTATGCTTCCTTGTGGGTCCCTCCGCAGTATCACCCATTTTCCATACTTGTTCTTTGCTATAGCTCCATGATAAATTTTCTATCTACTATTCTCCCATTAAATTGTAATTCCCCATATTCTTGCAGGGCTCCAACTTGGGATAAAATTCCACAAGACCGCAGGGCTTGTAGTTAAAAATATTTATCGGACCAGAATTTATTTCACAAGACCAGAGTCTTTATGAGAAAGAGCTTTCTACACAGTTTAACGTGTAAATTATAGATTTTTCTCATTTTTCTTACAGGTTAATATTATTTTGATACTCAACGGAATTGTATAAATACCAGACTCAAGGTCAACAATTGAACATCTTTTTTTTTCTGTTGAAGATATTAGTTACAGAGTGGCTATAATTCAATTGATAAACACAAGACCGCCGGACTTGTCAGGTCATGAGTTTACTGGCCCGAGGCTAAAATCACTGGCCTCAGGCCGGTGGCCCAGTGTCAAATTCGAGCACTGTCTTGACAGTGTGAACCAAATTCACATGATGCAAACAAAGTAAACAAACTGTGTTTTCATTGTTATGTCTGTATGCACAGGAAGTTCAAACAAAACGAAACTGTAATTGTAATGCGAGAAAATTCCCCATTCAAAGCGCCCTCTTGCTGTCAAAAGTACGGTCAATTGATAACTGATACTGAGGAAAATAAACTGAAAGATGAAAATAGCTTACCAGAATTGAAGGGATACCCAGTCTCTCAGCCACTTTGAAAGCTAAAGTAAAGTTGCGTCTCTGGAAACAAAAAACACAGTTGATTAATAAACTGAAATCATGAATTTAGAGAGCTCAATGCACACAGATACATCAACGCATCGATGACAAGTAAACTGATATTTTGTTAAAACCCGAGTGTGAATGTTGCTTTGTTTTCTTTCAAATTGCTTCACACTCAAATAGGAGGAAAGCTAAGAAAGTGAGTATCAATGCTGACGAAAAGGTCAGAAGATAGGACAACAATTTTAGGTGGTCATGTTCAAATGGTGGTAGCTAAAGATTTCAGCGTGCTCAGAGGCCATGTACAACTTTAAAAGGTGTGTAAAACGTTGACACTTATATAATATGCATCAATTTTGAAAGACAAATGTTGATAAATACTTTGGGGGAGAGAAGGAGGTCCACAAAAGTAGAACTCTCTGTACAACCTGATGAATTTTGAACACTTTGGATGGTCCCTTACATTACAAACGCATTTTCCTCGGTTTCATTACCAGAAAGATATCTATAACTATTGTAACGGTTACCTTGTCTTGACTACTGAGTTCATGCATTGGAATCTTGTCAGGCATATAGCTGAACATGATAGCACAGAAACCAAGTCCGTCATTCCAGCTACTACTGAAGTTAGTGATATCAATCGTCTGCAAACAAAACATACAAGGGTACATTGTAAATAAATTTTCAAAAATTCAGGCGTAATACTTGGAAAAAAGTAGGAAAATATTTTTGAGTACAAGGGCTAACTATATACATGGAATAGGCTTTTATAGACTTTTCAGTCTATTTAGTGACAATTTTGCTGGCTTTTCCCCGATGGCATAACAAACGGAAAACAGACTTAAGTAGGAGGAACATCAAGCCTGCTAAATGTTAGAGAAATGTTCAAATCTGAAGAAAAAAAATAATCTATCACAGAATTGTGCTTTCTCTGAACATTTCATTGCATCAAACCTGTGATATGCTCTAGAAATACATGAAGCTGCATTTTAAATACTTACAACGTACACGTACATTTACGTATGTAAACCTGACTCCCTCGGCCCATTTGCTTACACATTAGCAGACAGGAGTCTGGTCTAGGGAATATGATGGGAGAGACCAGTCGCTTGTTTCACTCCTTACCTTAAACCCAGCGGTCTTGGCTTGACACCATTTCAGCAGAGCATTCCTTTTAGATCCACCACCACCAGACTTGACTAGCACAGACAGCGGGTCCTTCTTCTCAGTCTCGCTGATAGAGAAACAGTCGCCAAGCTCAAAATTAAACATTGATAAATGTACAGGACAAAACTAGGATTGATCAAACAATATTTTGTAAAAAGAACATCAGAAAATTGAATATTCTTCTACATGTACCTTGCCCTTCTTGCGTTAGCTGGACTTCCAGATGTCTTAGCTAAATCCGGCGAATCACGAGCGGTTTGGGTTGTGGGACTGCTGCTCTTGCGTGTTGGAAAGTCCCCTCTCCTAAACAGTGCATCTCCAATGGCTTGTCGTGCTTCGCTGCGAGAACCCCCTGGCGACCTTGCCGTCGGCGATCGCAGAGGTGCGTCTGGTGCAAACAGAGGTCTCAACGGCTCCTTGGGTATTTTCATGTCATCCGACGCTCGAGCCGCAAGTACCAGGTTGTTCTTGGTATCGGAGGACATAAGGGCTGTGGTGGTGTTACGCCGCGTGAACGCTGGCTTGGAGTCGTACGGTTTTGTTGATGCTGTGGTTGTATTCCGTCTCTCCAACAAGGGTCTCGGGAAGGCAGCTCCAGGAGACAGAGAGGTTGGACTCTGTGGAATCTTGGGTGTGTCCTCTGCCGCAGCAGTTTCGATGGACTTGATTAGGCTCTTCACAGACAGCCCGGTATTGGTGGAATTTGCTTTCCTAGTTGCACGAGTCCCAATTTCAGGATCCGATTTCATATACGCCTGCATTCTCTGTCGGATCTCACATTCTGTTGAGGTCGGTTTGAGGTGGATGGGACTCAGATTTGGTTTTGTGTTCAACCGTTCTAGTTTCCTGAGCCGCTCTACTTCAGCATTCAGACTCTTGATTTTGCCCAAGAGTTCCTCTTTGTCTTTTTCTAACTGTTGTACCTCTGTTAAGGCCTCGCTTCGATAATCGTTTGCAATGACTACGGCGTATTGAAGGTCTTTCTGGAATTGCATCCATTCCTCAGTATCACGTGCACTGACTCTTTTGAGTTCAATTAGTTCCCTGTGATGGTCCTGTTTCTCTTTACGGAGATTCTGCACTGCCTGATTAAGGTCAGCGATAGTTGTGAGATGCTTCTGCTTGTCTGCCTCATGTCTTTCCCTAGCCTCTTCAAACTCCAGGACTGTCTCTTTAAGATTGATCACCTCTGTTTCCAACTCGTGCTTCTCTCCCTCGATCTCCTGGATCAGCTCCTTCATTTGGGCAACTTCCCTCTCGACATGCTCTTTGGCAGCTTCAAAGTCTTCGTCTGAAGCTTCTATCTCTAGTTGCTGCTTGGCAGCATGCTGCTGGCTCTCGCGCAGAGCCCGTTCAAGGATGGCACAGCGATGCTCCACAGCTTCCTTCTCTTGCTTCGCGTTGTCCATCAGCATGACAAGATTCAGTTTGCCCTCCGGATCTTGGTGTTGCAGCATGTCTGTCAGACGTCGTCGTTCCTCTTCCATCATGGCCTGAGTCCGTTCCAACTCCACCTCAGTGCTTGCCAGCTTCCCCTTGGCCACTGTCAGCTCCTGAGCCTGCTGTTCCATTTCTTGCACAGTGGCTGCGAGGGAACACTCCACTTCTCTCAACTTGTCTTTGAGCTTCCCAATTTCCGACTGTGACTCCTTGCGATGTTCGCACAAAATTTCAGACAGCCTTTTCCTATCCCCTTGGCTTTGTGCTGTACAGGTATCTGTCAAGTCTAAGCTTTGCACAGATACATCGGTAAATGCTGTATTGAAAGTGTCGTCTAGATCCTCGAGACCTATTTCAACTTCACTATCTTCAAGACGAATCTTCAATGCTTCTAAAATAGATTTCAGTTGTTCTACCTTCTCAAGCTGCCTATACAGCGCCTCAATCACAACCGTCTTTTCATCAGTGATTTTCTCGTTCTCGTATGTGAGTTCGGTTACGTTATCTTGCAGATCTGCAAGTTCCTGCAAAGTCGCCTGAAGCTCTTCATTCACTGTGTAGTGATTCTCCTCCATCTGGTGGATGCGGTCCTGTAAACAGGCCACGGAGCCTTCCCCCTCACTACTCATGATGTCCCAGTTGCTGTCCGACACATTAGAGGGTTCCTCCGGCAGCATAGATCCCTCCGACGATGAGGAAGGAAACCCTGGCAGTATCTGTTCTCCGTTTGAGTCAGCTATGACATAGGAACCTGTTGTCTCGTCCAAGTCTTCATCTGCATGGTGGGACCTGTCATCACCACTGACAGATCCTTCCAATCTCAGCAGCAGAGCCTTCTCGTTGTCCGTCTTTGAGTCAAGGGTTTCCAGGTCGTGGGTCTTGAGTCGGTCCTTGAGGTGGCGGTTTTCTTGACGGAGCGAGTCCAGCTGCTGTCTCATGGAGGTGTTTTCCATCTGGGTTTGTTGGAGCAGGTCTTGGATCTCGGACCATCCAGCAGCTGAATCTGATTTGCCAGTTACTTGGCTCATGTTGTTGGATTGGACACCGGCATTGGATCAACTGATTTCCTGTAAGAGAAAAAAAGAAAAAGAAGTAAATTCATTACCATAGGAAGCACTGATCAGTGACAGTCGTCTTCAGTAAACCGAATGTGACACGATTTCCTCAACTCACAGCCAGGTACAGCACTGGTCCTCGCTTATTCACGGACTAAGGCCTTGGACATCATCGTCTGATCGTTGACACACAATTCCTCATAAACTTCAGCTTGTTTACTAAAAATTACACAATGTGTAGGTGTATTGTTGAATAAAATGATAACATGTAGGATGCCCTGGACAAGCAAAAGGATTATCTACATTCAGGCCTTGTGCTTTAGGAGCTTTTTGTTGTACATTAGCCTACCACAATCATACATGCAGGCCTCAACCATGTCAACTGGGCAGAAAGTTTTAGTAGTCGAGATTTTCATCATAAATGTATTTTCATCAATGTATCTTTCTGATGTATTAATGATAGCGATCACAACCAATTTAAAGGTCCAATTCAGACAATTGAAAACAAATTAACACATTTTTAAAATTTATTATTCACATCTGAAAAGGAAGAAATTATACATGTGTGAGCATTTCAAACAAACAAAAAGGTTGCCCAGTTTTTAGTAGCCCACAGGGCTAGTTGAGAAGTGGTGTTTACTAGCCTGTAGCAGCTTTTACTTGACAAATGTACGCCAGGCTAGTGTCGTGTAAGATTTGTTTGAACTTTCTTTGCTCGCTTTTCCCCCTTTTTTCGTGGGGCAATTTCTCAAGTCATGATGCTGTGATGAGGACGCAATGTTTGACTTTCAGGCACAGTCATGTTTTAGTGGATAAGCTGTTTTTATTTGTGCTTATCTAAAAGAAAGAGAATGTTCGCATCTGCCGAACAGTAAAGAATAAATTCGCCTGTAATTTCTGAGGCTTAATGAAATGATTATTTTTTTATATATAAGGAATGCCCGTAGACTTCTGGGACTTTTTAAGGTAAACTAACGTAAGCCTTGGTTACCTGGACCCCTCTGCTGTGAGGGGCAAACACCACCGAGCCAGTTTCAGGGTCCACGTAGCCTTGGCGTATACGATACTAATTTGGAAGACCAAATGCTGCAGACGGTGAACCTCGCTTGTCGAAGGTAAGACGTAGAGTGGGGCGATGAAGCCCGCTCAGTAGCTTTTTACTAGCGCGTTCTGCATCAAGAGTTAGAATGAATAGGGGGTCTTCTAAATGCTAATGAGGCTCTTTGTTGATGTACACCTGGCCGCGTCTTTGGGCCGTTCATCAAAAGAAAGGGAAGAATTCACTACAATGTAAACTCCAAGTTTTGTTTCTGAAACAGACGGGTACTTGTGTAATCAACCGTTTTCAACAATGTTTTACAAAATAATCATCACTGTACAACCCATACAAGTAGGTTTAGCTTTCAGGCATGAATGGCTGGTGATTGTGCTATAAATGGGTTTGGTAAGTCAGCATTTTCAGCGCTTTTGAGTCAAACATATGTACATGTAGATAAAGTGCTAAAAAGACCTGTTTATTTTAAGACCTGTTTAAGACCTGTTTATTAGCCGTTTTACTGCGAATGACATCAAATTAATGACGAAATGATGCAGTTCTTGGTAGGTTGAAGAACACAAGACCCCAAGACTTGTTTGTTACAACAGTAGGTGCCCAACTCTACAAATGTATATAATCACTGGCCTAGGGCCTGCGGTCCAGTACAAATGGCAAGCCCTGACAGAGACACAGTAAATATAACACGCGTACAAAGTGAGACACATACAATGCAAGCATACAACTTCCCAAAACATTATTATTAGTTTTTGCAACCACCTTTTGAATCAACATTCACCCCCCCCCCCCCCCGCCCCCAAATGTGCTAATCCCAGATTAAAGTTGTAAACATGTTTGTGTTTAAATACAAGTTAGCAGGCTTAAAACCTGGCCAGACAGTCTCTATTACTGAACTACAGTCGATGCCTTTTATGCCACTTCGCATACTCCTGACATTACAAGTACATGTATTTGGAATTTCTGATGGAAAGTTCTATTCATGAAAAAAAAAAGGATTATTGAGTGTGTGACAAACCCATTCAGCTACAGAGCCTTCCACGTAATGTAAGCGTGACAAGAGAGCCTACACAATGTATGTACAAGAATTGGCTCCTATTTGACCTATTGTCAGGATCGTACAATAACCATCCCTGTGGTTTCCCCACCTCCCATTCCACCTCAACAGTCGGCAAAACAGCCTCAACTTGAAAAAATGACATTTTGAGAAAAGCAAGTATGTACAACGATAAAGGCTGTTTCGGTATAAAAACTGGACAAAAGTATAAAAAGAGGCCGAGATAGGACATGTTATATTCAAAACCATAAGCCTAAATTTGCCACAAAATTTTCTTCAACAAAAAAACCCAAACTTTTTCAAGTTGGGCTGTTTTGCCATGGAAGGGCCGTGGATCACAAGTCTGATCACGGTCTGATTTTGAAGAGTGAACATGGTGAACAATTTCCCTTATGAACACTTAGAGAAATGTGACTTGTTAAGATACAAGCATGAGACTTCCTACACATCTACAGCATGCCTTAAGGAGGATCGCAATAGGATCGCCTTTGGGGCCATCGCAATATGTGCCCTTTAACAGAAATGGTGGCCATTTTCCGGACGCCCCATTACAGTGTGCACAAAAATGACAATACTTGGTTTAGTTAGCATTAGGCCGTTCCAGTTTTATTAGTTTGGTTTACAGAATGCGGCGACTTGTTTTGTTGGAAAACCCAAATTTGGAAATCCATACTGGGCTACTAAAACTTTCTGCCCAGTTGACATTTGTTTTTCTATCGCCCGGCTACGAATATTCAAACTTTGGTCAGATTATTTTTTTAAAATATACAACACTAAGGGGTTTTTTTTCGAGAAAAAGGGTTGTGAAAAAACCAAAAAAACAAACAAAAACATTACTGTTAGTGTTTTGTTTCAATCACCGATAAAATTCAAATCACAGCACAACGATGTCAGTAACAATCATCTTAGAAGATTTTAAGTGTATGTACAAAGTGAGTCATTTCATGACATCGATACATTAACCCTTCAGAGACCATAGCAGCTGTAATACGGCTCATAAAATACCAAAATACTCATGAATACATGTAGCAGCCAGGCGCAAAAAAAGCTGCAAGATTTTATGTACTTGTACTGTACACCGTTTGCACTCTCCAAAATAATCATTGAAAAGTTCAGGTCCTTAGTTGTTACATGTATTTTCCAATGTTTCGCAGGTTACTATTCATGTACAGTTATATCAGGCTTTTTTAATTCACGAGACACATACAAAAAAGTCAATAAAAAATAAATGGGAGCCTAGGGAAGGCCCAACCCATTTCATTTTCATTTCATTTAATTTATTGATTCTGGTTGTGAAGCTAAGGACTCTCAGAAAAGCGAACTAAATCACTGTATAAGCCAAGAACCCCATGAAGAGAAGACAATGAAGGAAGTTTCAGTTTTAGATGTGGGAGGAAAACCCCAGAAAATTATTCCAGGGAAAACCCACGCAATCAGGCAGGGACTGAAAACCCAATCCACATAGTGCCCCCGGTGGGATTTGAACCGGGGTCCCAGAGGTGAAAGGCAAGGCAAGATACCACTACACCAACCTGACCACCCCAATAAGCGAATCAGATCACAGCCTACATTGTAAGAGAGCAATCTCCTTACAATATGAAATATAAAAACAAGAAAAGCAAATTTTCTGTTTTCACAATATTTTTCCCAACTTTTTACATGGAAAAAATGTGTCCAAAAATTTACATTATCAGCCACATGTGGGCGAATGGCCAATACAGAAATGAGTGGTTTCTAATGGCTAAATGACTTTATAAAAAAAAAACATGGATGTGTACAATCACGACAATGTGCATGAATTTACAACTTTTCCTGTATGTACAAAGTTCTACAAACACATCAAAAAGTTACACAGATACATGTAGACCAGAGCTGCCAACATTTGCTTCTTGTAATCAGGGAGATTTTTTACAACAATCAGGAAGATATTAGAAACTACATCATTCAAAATAAGAGGGAAAAGTCTCCCTAATCTATGTTTAAATCAGGAAGATTTTCAAATGTGTTCATCCGAACGTGGAAAGATTGAGTTATTTTCAGGGAACTTTCTGCAGAATCAGGAAGAGTTGGCAGCTCTGATGGATGGTGCTGTTTTGACTCAAGTGCGCTTTTGTAGTCATATTTTGCTAGGGACTGAGATCTCAAACTTGGAAGCACAGAGCAACATTACTGACAGGTTAAGACAATTTCTCTCTTGCTGACTCCAAGTAACCAGTCATGCCAGCGTGCTTTGACAGTTTGAGTTCAGTGTGTCAAGGTTGGCCACACAGTCTGGCCAAGGCTTATCTTCAATGCCTACAATAATGTATTGAATACATCTTTATTGACGGTACGAAGAGATAAATTGAATGCCGTGAAACTGTCTCTAACAATCACACATTCCATGTCAAAATTTTACAATAGGCTCTGTGGGAGATCAGATTAAAACAGTATGCACTGTAATCATTGGCTAGCTATACAAAAGGTGAACATTTTTGGCAATCTCAAACATGTGCAGCATACAATAATTTTAATTAATGAATACCTTGGAGAGCTTGGATATTGGCCGTAGACTGGTCATGTCGGGGGGGGGGGGGTGTGATATAAATACCAGCTCTGTGAACTACATGTACATGTATGTAGCGAATGAATGGCCTCTAAATAGGCATAATTGTTGTTCAAAAACTCGGATGCATAAGTTGTGTGGTGAACTATCCAATCAACTGTTTTCTTTGAGGGTCGGGACTAAACTCAATTATAACACCCCTTACAATGTGTCTGCCTTTTGATTGGTTTACATGGTTTAGAGCGCATCACATGATGTCTCATATTTACTAGAAAGCCGTGCAAATGCGACACGCTGTACATGCGATCCAACACCACTGTCCCATAGCAACCACTGTGCTACAGTCCACCCATAGCAACAGCAGCTGCCTCGGTGCATGCTCCTAGGCGTCTGAGCACAAAATTTGTATGAGGTGTTTAAAAATAATAATATATTGATTGGGTTTACTCAGGCTATGTATGATTAAAACTATGACTCCCTTGGTGATCCCCGAAATGTTCTTTTCTGATTTTCAGCTTGACCTCGGAAAAATTTATCATGCTGGAAGGATCACCTCGAGAGTCGTAGCTTTGACCATAGCACTTGAAGCAGTCAATATTTGTATATTACATGTATATTATTACACATTGATAAATTGAGACCCAAAATGCACAAAGTGCAAGGGGCCTACCTTTTTTTTTTGGGGGGGGGGGAGAGCAGGTGGAGGAATTCTTCTATACGTACTCTCCGTTAATTTGACCTTAACCATTTTGAAAACTTAAGGTGATATCCGACTCAAGACATGTCATGCGCGCTTGCTTATTATTGCACCAATGCTGTACTTCCGGTATTAGCAGTGACGAAAATGTACCAATAGTGTTAAGTGTGCTAAGATGACCAATGTTTTTTGCACTATACAGTATGTGATTCCACAATACACTTTATTAACTGTAGGCCTACATCACACATTGTGCACTAAAACCATTCAATTAATGTAATAATTTTTATTAATTCACATGTGAACAATTAACACTGCAGAGAAGTTGTTGGCTTACACTCGACTCAAACCCACACTGAAAACGGAATATTAGCATTACCTTCACCCCCATGTACTTGTCATTATTGTGGTTCGACCATGGAGGTAAAAATGTTAACACATGAGCAAATCTTTCCAGAGAGCAGCGGACTATTGAAGCAGTCGTAAAGATCATTCAATGTACACCGGAAGAATAAAAACTGTATGGGAGGGTTTTTTTTCCATCAGGTTTCTCAACTAAATACCAAATTTTGACTGCACATTAACTGCTTCTAAAAATACTAACCTGACCTTAACTTAAATCCGGTACTAGCGACACATTGAAACCGTGGGGGCGACACAATCCCTGCATGTACACTTTAGATAGTGCACACACGCGTGCTCGTCGACTTTGAGTGTACCACACCGATAAAATCATTCGTTTCACAGGGAACACTGCTGTGCTAGAATTACCAAGTTTCCCTTTCCAATCTGTAAGGATTAGCTATGCAGGTCAGGTTGGATGAATACCCCGTGGTTATATAACAACATTGAATAGAAACAGGTTTCAATTAGAACCTCACACAACACCTCTTTAGAATCACCCCCACACCCCTTGACTTGGGAAGGGAAGTAAAGTGATATGGAGGCTGGACAATTTACTTAAAGTGACAAGATAAATACTTGAGCACCATGTTGAAAAGTGTTTGTATTTACTTAGCTCAGCTCATGTTAAAACGGGGCTCGAATTGGAGGAAAAGTCCGACTGCAGGGCAAAAAGTCTGTACTGGACCAGAATTTGGTTTTTTCTTAACAAGACCAGAATCAAAATGAAAACAGAGTATAACAAAGTCTACAATAAACTGTTTTTATGTGAACAAGCAGTAAAAGAAGATTGATCTTATTTTCAGGGCTCAAATTTTACACTGGACAGCGTGCAGGTGGTTTTAGTGTCGGGCTAGTGATTTTATAAATGGCCGACTGCCTTGCGTTCAACAATTTTTTAACAAAACATACCTCACTGTGTAATAACTTTCAGAACAAAAAGAACAATTTTTGCAAATGTTGACTTTTGAGTCTGAAAAATACCTTTCAATTCTGTTGAGTAATGATACCCCAAAATACAGTTATGAGATAAATCTTCTCTTACATGTCTCAGTGCTTAATTGTTTAAACAAATAAAAACAGTAAAATGCATGTTGTCACGGCCCAGGAAAATTTGTTCTCATCTTGATTTTGATCTTGTACACAAATTTCTGGTCCAGTAAACATTTGTATCTACAAACCCTGCGGTCTTGAGGTTTTTTCACCCAAATTTGAGCCCTGATTTTGTAACGTACTGTATGCCTTGGCCTAATGAAGCAAAGATGCGGCCATCAATTTTTAAATAATCTTGGGTGCTGCAGTTACAATGTACATGGGTACCTTATTTGTCTCAGGCTTGCTACTCAATCGTTGTCAAATGTTCTCCCCAGCATATCCGGCTGTTTATATTCACAAGACAGGGAGAGAAGAAGAGACTGTCTGGGTCACTGCACCAGGGAGACGAACCCTCTAGGTCCTGAACTACTCAGCAACGGACAGTAGCCTTAAAGATGTCTGAATTAGTAAGCCCCACTGCCTGGCAAGGCGTCTTAACTCTATAAATAGACTGACCTCGTCAAGTCACATCCTTAATGTCCCCTGTAGTAGACCATTCAAGTAAGTCCTTCCTCCGTGACCATTAATAAAGGATACAAATTTATTTCCCCAAACTTTAGATTTTAAGATGTCTTTTGAGTAGCTTTATTCACTGTCACAGCTGCCACCATTTGTATACATGTAGCAATCAGGGTGATTTCTTACAAAATAACAGGAAAAAAGGTTTCCATAATCAGGGAGATTTTTGATATTGTTCATCGGAACATGGACAGAATTATTTATTTTCCGGGAACTTTCTGCAGAATCGGGTTGAATTAGCAGGTCTGCACTATGCATGGTGTCACATGACAGTTTTTAAATTTTAGGGCCATGTCACACGGGCAATTTACAGGCAACCAGTTCCAGGCAATCTCCAATAAGAAAAGGCATTCACATTTGAAAATTACTTATGTGCTACGAAAGTGGTCCTGTATCATGCACTGGGGTTGGTTGCCTTCAAGTTGCCTGGAAAAGTTGCCTCATGTGACAAGGCCCTTACACCGTATGTATGGTGTACAATTATTGCCACTTTTTTGATGCAATATTGTTTCTTTCCAGTTTTCTGCCTCGCTGTCGACTGTGGCTCTGGGGTTTTTGTTATTTATTAATTTTTGTAGGTAAAATAAATAACAGTATTTAAGCGTCCTGCAGGCATACTCCAAAATGCCTCAAAATCTCCCATATATACATGTATATGCACACAATTGGTGAAGTAACCCAAGCCACACTTTCATATCACTGTATGCATGTGTGAGCAATTAGTGCCAAAGATTGGCACTGCAGAAATTGACCAAGGTTGAAAACATTATCTCTTCCAACAGTGGCCCAAACTCCATTACAGTTGGGCACAGCTGGTGGATTCTCCAGTTTACCACTCTCATTGAAACACTTTGGGAAATGGCTCCAATCTGTCCAAATGTGTGTGCCTCAAAATGCCACTGTTGTGGCAAAATGAGGTATGGTTCGGCTGTCTTATAAAACACACTGATAGTAGGAGGGTTAACAAACTTGTGATGGTAAAAATGAAATCCATAGTAGAGAACCGCAAGAAGACACTAAATTATGATCAAGAACTGACCTGAAGGGCTGACTGAACACATTAACTTGTAGGGGACCAAGGCCCCGTTCCCACTGGACCCCGCATTGATCGCGCAATTCGAGAAAAGGGCGATCAGACCCCGCAATTTCTCGAAAAGGGCGATCAAAGGGCGATCAAGCGTAAGTGGGAACGCGAGGGCAATCAGGATCAGACCCCGCAAATTTGATCCACCTCGGGAGTAGGATTAAAGCGGGATCTGATCGCCTTTGTGGATTAATGGACGATCAAAAGTCTAGTGGGAACGCAAAGGGCGATCAGACCCCGCAATTTGAGGGCGAACATCCGGTACGGTAGGCCCGAATGGCGCGAAAATGGTGTTCTTTTTTCTTCTATTCCCAGCAAGCACCACGCATTTGGTGACATGAATTGCAAGTAAAGCATAAAGCAGTATTGACGTCACGTGACGATACCAACTACACGTTCTGTACAACGCATCCACACTAAGCCCAAACCCACACTTTAATTTTGCATGCATTGTATTCATACGTGCACGTTCTTTAAAGATGGCAGCGCCCAGTAATAAACGTCCCATAAATTCGTAAAAAAAAAACCTCCCAAAAAGTCCATCATGTCGGTCAACAGTAGTCAGTATACAGTACAGTACATGTACTATCATGACAACAAAAATGGCGACTGCCGCGCGCGCGTAGTAGAGGAGCCACCCCACACTGTGTGGTCGCCATAGATACGTTGCGCCTGCGCACTGCCCACTTGGTCGACCTGCGTTGGTGAACTTTGAATCCACTTCCGTTCCCAAAAGGGAGATCAATGCGCGATCATACTCTAGTGGGAACGCGACCGCGATTCACGTCTGCGACTAATCCTTTTGCGGGGTCAGGATCTCGTAATTGTGGATCCAGTGGGAACGCGGTCCAACACCACGTTTACACTTGATCCGGCAAAGACGATCAAAGGAGGATTAGGGCAATTAAAGGGCGATCAACCAATTTTGCGATCGGCCAACTTGGTTTATCCTGTTTCTTCGGACTCTGCCCTCACACACTTGCACCTTGAACAAGCTGGACATTAGATTAGCGGTGAGGAGACAATGCCGACAAAAAGATCTGAAACTTGGATGTATAATGGTTAAATGTCTTGCTTAACCCTAACAGACTAGACCCTTCGGTAAACATATTGCCCAAATCCTTCAATATCCTTCAGATTAAAGTTGTCATAAACCTAAAGTGCCCAAATCCTTCTATTTCCTTTTCCTTATTGTAAATATACATATTAGCCCAAATCCTTCTAAATCCTTTTGTGACAGTAGTTAAATCAACTTTGTGATTTACTGACCAAGCTAACAAAAAACAATTTAGTTGCAAAACAAAAAAGAAAAGTCAGCTTTATTATAATTTCCACCCCTAAAAGCCCAAAACCTTCAGAATCCTATTTTGGCCAAGCTGCATGAGACCTAAAACCTTCTAAATCCTCCTACATGTACATGTACAGTGTATGTAAAAACAGCCTGATAGCCCAAGTCCTGCTAAATCCTCCCCAAACAAAAACTCATTGTAGCCCAAACCCTTCTAAATCCTCCTGTGCTGCAGATCTCTAAAAACCCAACTCCTTCTTAATCCTGCACTATGGCAATGAGGATATTGAAGGATTTGGGCCCTTTAGGGTTAAAGGACACAAGTGTCAAGACCGAGACTCGAACCCACACCCCGCCGATCAGAAACACCGGAGCTTGAGTTCGGTGCTCTTATCCGTTCGGCCACGACACGCCACTAAATTATCACCTTTTGGATATCTCCTGGATTTATAGATTTCAAAAATCTTACAATTCTCACCCATCAGCCCATGTCGAAATGAAAACAGCGTCATACTGTGTATAAACCAAGTTAAGAGTATACAGACTGTGCAAGACTGCAAGTCTTAAGTGATTCAAATATTTTGTAACCCTGTTTTGAAACACATTGTACAATGTAGGTCACACATAATGTGCAGTAAAGGAAATAAATGGCACACTTTAAATTTGGGCCCAATTTCATAGAGCTGCTACATTACACGTAACCATTAAAAAGAAAGCACATCAAAGATTGAATACCAGAAAAAACATTGTGACTGGTACATACATTATCCTGCTTATTTTCGCTTAGCATCACAGTTTTAAGCTATATTTCCTGCTTAATCAGCTCTATGAAATTGGGCCCAGGTCTAAGTGTTCCCAAGCGCACAACTTGCGTTAGTCTACAGATTTATACCCTAATTCTGCTACGCCATTTCTACATTCAATTTGCACACCCATTTCCAGGACGGAGAAGCTACACGTATGACTCAATAAGGTTAATACAATCATACAATGCTTTGGATTCATCAAAACTGTCTTCACAAATGCATGCTCATTTTAAAAGTGAGATAATTATGCATGTACATTACAGTTCACTACCTGTACAGTACGTGTGCATACACGCACAGTGTCTGCATTGGAGTGTGTAATACTAAGTCAGGCGGGCCTATTTTCTGCAGCAAACTGATGCCTAGACGGTAGTTGTTCTTCTTTATGATGTTAAATGTTTACAAAGGGCTTATAAATTCATTACAAGAAAGTCTTAACTAAACCACAGGGTCCAATTTCATAAAGCTGTTATGTTTAAAGCAGAAAACAATTAGCAATTTTCTTTGTAAAGCAAAACATTTACAGAGCACGAGTCGCAACAATTGGCTGGTTACCTGTAAGTACATTGTACTAAGCAATATTTTTCCAGTGCTTAGCAAGTATTTCCTCTTACAAGCAATGTAAATTTGGGCCCATGGCTCGATTTTACAAGGCACTAAGATTCAAACTGTTAATATTGCCATAGTGATTAGTATTGTAACATCATACTTTGCTTACATAGCAATACCCAATACAGTGAGGACCATCAAGAGCGACCTTGGCTCTTTCTGCAATCGGCCCCTGGGCTTGTATTATGTATTAAAGGTCTACTGGACATTAGCATTTTTAGTGTAATGCACATCATTCTGTTTATCTAAGGGTACACAAGTTTGCAACTTTGCATACAGTCATGACAGTTCTCCCATCCCATTGCAAAATGGTCAACAAGCAATAAATTATTTCAAGGAAACCCACGCAAAAAAATATTTATTTGTTGAAGTACATAAAATGCTCCCAACTGAAACAGACCACTGTCAGATTGCAAGTTAAAATGTAAAATCCAACAAAAAAGCTTGCCACCCAACACATACAAATGATTAAAGGGAAGTTTTCAATAAACTGTGAGCATTTACATACGTTCAATCTTACCAATGTTGTGCACATCCTTTAAAACTACATTACATTGTATAGGCCTAAATGCTGTTTGTACATTGCTTGTCTAATGTAAAATGTTCGTCAGTATGCAATAGACCTCGACCGGTTGTGTGGCCATCTTTGTTGGGTTCCCTGTTCACACAGTGATAATGACAGTCCTTCTCACTCCATTTAAAGGGACCAGACTACTTTTCCCATCCAGCCTCAGTTTGGTTACATTTGAATGTATGGCACTGGCAGAAAAGCAATATGGTCGCACCATCAGTGACCATGACACCTAGGTAATTGCCAAGTTGTACACTCTTAGACTCTACCCTGTACATGTACACCATGTGATTGTGTACCATACATCAAGGAGTATCACCTCATCAGCAGGATGTGACATCATGCCAAGAATCTACTCTGATCTTATCATTTTCTTTTTCAGAAAGGTCTACAACCAAGGACAATTTGTCTGACACCTGTGCAATACATTGGCGGACAGGTGTTCTGCATTACTGTAGGCTATAGCTCCATACACTAGTGAATGATGAATTGCTACATGGTATTTAGTTTGTCCAAGTGGCCATATTGACCCAAATCACCTGACAGTCATCAACATTAAATGTTAAACCCCTCAGATTCCTCATGATTGCAGGTTCTCAATTGGGGGGGGGGGGGCAGGACTTGTAGCTCAAAATTTTACTGGACCAAAAATCTTTTATAAAAAAATAAATAAATGAAGAGAAAATAAACATACATAATATAGGGTATATGTTTGGTTATGGCTCTTAACGTTAAAGGCATTAAAAACTTAGTTAGAAGTACAGCAGCTTTTGATAGTATAAAGCATTTTGAGAATCATTTCACTTCGAAGTAATGTAGTTAAATAGAAAAAGACATCTATTTCCATCCCCCAAAATTTGAATCTGAGAAATGTTACTGTCAGACACGTTTCTCAGATTGTGTATTCTAATTACGGATTAAATTCTTCCTGCATGGACATTGACCACCGCTCTAGATTTTCGGAGATATCTCAAAAACGCTTTAACACCTTTTGAAATGAAATTTTCACAGGTTATTTTTATGGTATATACATGTATCTACATTTATCATGTTTATAGGATTAAAACAATCGAACGGTTCAAAAAACCAAAGGTATACGTTCCCTTTAACCACAATCAATCTACATGTGTAGTAGATGTCACTTGAACGCTGTTTTATGATTCAACTACATGTATTTAGCTAGTCCAACTGGATCAACCTAGTACCGGAGCACCGTTTCTCTAGTCAACTAACAAAGTCAGGTCATTTTGTCAAGATGGCGGATTGGTTATGTGACAGAAAAAGTTTTGTAAACTTTTGCAATAACACAAAAAGTTGGTTTGACCATAACTGGTTGGTTTTTGCCAATAAAATATGTCAAATTTTAAGATAATTACTACAATTGCACTATACTCTGCAAGTTATATTTTTATGAGCCAAATAATTTTTTCTGTGTCATCGCCTTGTTGGGTTGCCATAGTTGACGAATCAATCGACTAAACCTGTAGTGTTAGAGTGAACCACAAACCAGGCGTGCGTGATTTAATGGCAAATTGACTAAAAGGTTAGCACCCAAACTTGCTCAAATCTGAACTAGTGAAAAAGCTGACGGACTAGTGAAATGAAAAGCCAACTTGTCCTGCTGGCCAGTCACTGGATAAAGGTCAGGGCATGCAGTGTAGTTTACCTTGCTGTACTAAGAAAATGTGCACTTTTTTGTTTAATAAGGACGACCTCATGGATGGATCACAGCATGAACGTGACGCACCTCAACGCACTACTGATGGATGGCGTGTACAAAATTAAGAATTTCATTTTAAACAACTTATGGCTTGGTAAATGGAATTTCAAAGAAATAATTCAAAGCAAATTAAGAATAAGTGCAGACATGTAGGCTACTGTACAGGTGTACCACCTTAAATATAAATCATTAAAATTTTGTTAAGAGCTGTCTTCTCATTTCAAAAGAATTGTTATTTATTTTATTTTTTTAAATTTTCAAAAAAGACAAACTTGTTATTTAATTCTTGACTGTGAACATTGCACATACATTACTCACATATGATTTTTAATTTAAGCAATTTCAAAAAACATAATCTATAAAGTAGCCAATGTATATTATATTAAAAGGTTTTAACTGAGCAACGATATTCAAGGAAAAAATATAGTTGTCATAACCACAACTACATAATATGAAAACCATCATTTATTGAGTGTGTGAAAACATGACTCACTAAATATTAAATCTAACAGACAAACCACTGTTTCCTAAACCCAATGCAACCGTTTTTAACACCGAAAATAAACGGTTTACCTAACAAGGGTAAAAAATAACTGATTTAATGTCAGCGCACAGACCATCAATAATGACATCAATGCATGATTGACGTTTTCTCCTCGTACGAGCAGAGTGTGCACAGTCAGCACTACACCATCAAGGCTCTTGATGACTCACTGTGGTAATGGGATATTGAAATTGCAGTGCGTTAATGGGAAATGTCAAGCAGTTTTTGGGCAATGCGCAGTGGCTTGAGTTGTGCACTATAATTGACTGTAATATACACCCTGGCCTGGTACTTCGTCGTTCCGTTAAGGGCAAGGCAGTTTTGCATTAATAAAGGGCACTTCTATGGGATAAATTATGTGCACGTTATACTGGAATGTTTCAAGTTTACGCCAAAATCGTATGACCTTTACTTCCGGTACTGAAAGGTCAAAGTCTGCCTTTGTGTTTTTTCGTTAAAAAAAAATCATTTTTGGTCATAAGTCAAGATTGAAATTGAATTGAACATTGAAACTCACCAGACAATTGAAACTCATTATTATCAAGACCACACAAACCTGATGATGTCATGATGACGTCATCGGGTATTGAATTAAATCAAAGTTTAATATTTTAAAAAGACCATAACTCATGAACCACACGTTGGATTTGGATAATCTACATATCATCGGACAGGTCAATAAAAGATCAACAAATGTGACCCCATTTGACCTTAACTTCCGGTTCAAACCTGAAGTTGAAAAATTGCAAAAAGTCTGATCTCTCGTCTGGTAGCTTAAGACATGTAAGACGTACATGTATTGAGTAAGTCAATGTACAGCTACATGTGCGATTACATTTGGCATCGCTCGCTGTTTCATTGCGTATTGCACACCCAAATAATGATAGTCCATGTGATATTTGAAAATTGGCTCCAAAGACTTAAAAGCCATTACACAGCGTGTGACCTCATTTGACCTTGACTTCCTGTTCAAACCAGAAGTTGAAGTTTTAAATTGGAAAAAATCTTACTCCTGAACCACACATAGGGTTGATAAGGTGAAATGTTGTCACCATTTTCATCATTGATGGCATATCTCATGAACACCTTGTTTTTGTGATGTCACAAAAACTCAATAAGCCTAGTTTATCTTTTATTTTACTTGATTTCACAACCAACAACGTAGGCACAAACAATAGGATGAATAACTGTATTGGCATGATTGGGGCAATGAGGAACAAGAAATGTTAAGTTTTACATTCGTTGATGTGGAAAGAACATTTAAATCTGTGCAAAAGGGGGGTGGGCACAACAGCTCTTGCCAAAGGTTGGATTCAAACCGGGTCCACAGATGTGATAGAAAGGGAAAGAAACCACTTTATATCTCCCAATGAAATATATGCATTACATCCGGTCACTCTCAGAAACAAATTGTCTTAAATTTCAAAAGATTATACTCTTCAGTTTTTAAAATTTTACATATGTAACAAAGGTACCCACGGATTTAAGGCCATAATAAAACTCACAATCTTCTCATTCTAAGTTATAAGTCATAATCTTTTCTTCTTCTTTTTTAATTGTAACTTTCAAGTTAGGCCTACCTATCATTATCTATTTTATTCAACATTTAAAAAGTCGTTTTACTGTAGTGTATAATATTACTGTAAAATGAATCTTTACACATGTAAATGTCAAATAAAATGGACATTTTTGATCGTACCTAGGGTTGAGGGCAACATGGCTGGCACTTTGGGATAAAACCAAATTTTAAAAGGAATATTATGTAACTCACAACAATTTTTGGACTGTAAAGGCTAACACAGCTCGAAATTAATGCTTCAGAATTCCGACTAAACACCAGCACTTCATTTATGGAAAAAAGTTTATAACAGAAAATTCCATGCAACGTATTTTACTGTGTTAGTAGTCTTGAACTATGCAAAATCCGACTGCCACTTGTTCACGCAGTTTGACAAAAAAATTAATATAGTATCTTTTCTTACTTAACTTACTCAATCAAGCATTGTTTTGGGTAATTTTTGAGTGAAAAAGTGAAAATGAGCTATAAAGTATTTTCACCATCTTTGTGAACTGCATAAAATTAAAAAGTTTGGTTTTCATCTTCTTCCCCAGTCATCTATCATCACTATTTCAGTCAAACCCACTCCCTCCCAAACGCCCATGGGCAATGATCCGACCATCGTCCATGGTACATAACATTTTTGTACATTACATGTACACTGTTTGTCTCTGTTTTAGAGACTAGGTTTGATCGTTTGATGAAAAAAACATGCAAATGGCACTGAACTCCCTAGTTAAGTAAGGCAGTACACAATGCGCTCAGGCATTTGTGTTGGGCGTTATCCTTAAAACACAGACCATGATTTCGTAGTTTAGTTACACAAATTTAATGGGCAAACTTTCCGCTGCTCGCCACCAATTTATCTCCCTAAGTTCTGGTTTTTTTTCACTAAATTATATTCTTACCTATCAAGGAGGGTTTACCGAACATGTACAGCCAGAAAACAGGCAGAATTTAACAATTCTAAAGGCTTAAAAAGGTGTCCCAAAATGGCAAGGCTTCGTCTTGCAGTGAGATGAAAACAAACGCCATGTTGTTTCGTTTTCCTGCTGTGTGTGTGTCTGTGTAAGTTGTGCAATACTCCAATCAGTCGGTCATCGTTCATGCGCATTGGACAGTTCGCTAGGACTTTTTGATTTGTGGAATGGGTAATAATCGAAGATGATATTTAGGAGGGAAATTAGAACAACCAACAAAGCACGCGTTGAACTTACCTAGGGCTTGTACTAATGGAATAATCCAAAACAAATTTATGAATATTCAGTTTATGCAAGCCATTGGACAAACCCAGCTTATTTTAATATTCATAAAAACTACATATTCATTATGACCTTTGGTGAACCAGGTATTGGGAGAAACATGTACGACAAACAAACCGTTCTGGTGTCAATGCCTCATAGCCGTGTGGTACAGGCTATGCTTTCTTAATAAATTGTTCTCTCTCTTGTTACAGGTTCGAATCTCCGTAAGTACATTGCATTATCTGATTAAACGTTCATTCCTTCCAGTAGATAAGATACAGGTAGAAACATGGAGGGACAACATGGAGACTGGGTGAGTGAGGAGACAGGAGAGAAGAAGACAGTGTGGGAAAAAGCGGGGGTTTTTTTCCGCCAAAATTTGAGGATTTAACCAAATATCCCTAGTTTTTAAACCGATCCCCTATGAAAACTATTTTTTTTACGTTTTCAAGATTCACCGAATCGATAGAACACATCCTCAGGTATGAACTGGAGAAAAAAAAATTGAAAAAAACTTTTTTTAAACGCCAAAAAGCTGGTGGCTGAATGCGGAAATTTTTCCATTTAATGATCACAAAAAAAGGAGGGGGGCGTCTTGGATGTTGTATTGTGTACCTCGGCACATTTATACTATAAATAGTAAGAAGCCTGGGCCTGGCACTGGCCCTGCCCTGGCCAGTGGCTGCAGCTACGCTCCAACCATAAATTGTTAATTGATCATAAACAATAACTACATTGAGTATCTTGCTTTACTTGACATGAAAAAGAAAATAAATCATACCTTGTTTAACGGTCGAAGAAGTTGACAATCCATTGTAAAAGATGTGTCAAAATTGACAGAACATCTTTTTTACGGGCGTTCGCACCGCGCTGCAAAATGTAAATTCACTTGATCGAACCACTTGTCAGTGTGTTTGGTACCCTTTCTAACGACCGCAATTGAAAGTTGATGTTGGCGTGCTTATGATTGGGCATCAGCCTGGCGTAGTGAACGCCGGCATTGAGCAGTAGAGGGGGCTGTTTCCTTCTTCAAGGCGCACCACACTAAACAGGCCAGAATTCATGCGCAAAGCTAATTATCATAATTTGTGTACCCACAAAATCTTTTTAATTATAACGTTTTTGGAGTCATGCAGTTTATAGAATGTGTAATGGTAAGAACCTATCACAACCTGGGGTGTTTGTGTTTTAACTTTTGGGGAGATTTGATAAGTTTAGTAAAGTTGGTCCTATTTGGCTTGTGAGTTGGAGGAGTGCCTGGTGAAAACTGACAGCGAGTCGGTTCGGGAAAAAGCAAAGTTTCGGTGGGGGGGGGGGTGGTTTCGAAACTATATCTGATTGGTTTTCGAGAGGCTGATTATTTTAGCATTTAGCGTTGGTTACTATGGGAGTTTATTTAGTGTGGTGCAACCTTCTGTTTTAGGGTGTTTTTTGTTTTGTTTTTGTTTTGTTTGGTTTTTTTTTTTGGGGGTGGGGGGGGTCTCAAGAGCCAGAGTTAGCTAGTTCGAAAATATGATACAGAAAAGCTCACAAACGATCAGCAAAAACTGAAGAAATTATTTCGAAGCTTAAAACCCTTAAAGGAGGGAAAGGGCCAATTAATGGTACCACACAATTATTAATTAGGCCATATCTACAAAGTTTAATGACCTGGGGGAGTCAAATTCAGTGATGTCACATAATGTTTATATAAGTGGAGGGGGGAAGATATCTTTTTTTTACAGAATTTTTTCAAAATATATATTGGATGGTGTGGTAGTAAATATTGGCTTGTTGGGGGACAATGCTTAGATAATTAGATAAATACAACAATTACTGGGTAGCTAAAGGATTCAAACAATCCTAGACATTAGCTGAGTGTGTAAAGAAGTCATTTAGATGACTTAGAATTAAGTCACTTAGACAAAAAAAATTGTTGGAAAATGCACATAATTTTGAAATATAGTTGGATTGTGTGGTAGTAAATATTGGCCCTTTCGCTCGTCGGGGTAAAGTTGGGGCATTGCTTAGATAATTAGATTTTAGCTAATTAGGGGGGAACATCAATTACTGGGTAACTAAAGGACTCAAATAGTTCTAGACAATAGCTGGGCATGTAAAGAGGTCACTTAAATGTAGAAATTGTTGGGAAATGCACAGAAAATATTTTTAAATTAACCTTAGATGGTGTGGTATGAACAATTGGTCCTACCAAGCAGTTGCGTAGAGTCGGGGGGGGGGGTAAACGCAATTAAGGGTTTAAGATTCTGCCGAATGCTGTCTCGAGGCTTGGGTGCAAAATGATCACACGTCCGCTAATTCTGTAGTTGTAAAAACAGGATGTAGGTTTCCTTACTTTATGTGCAAAGAGGCCTAATTGTTTTATGCCACACAAGAATAAATAGGTTTACAGAACCGGCCTAGATGAACTTCAAATGAAGCTGAGTTTACCAAACAATATTTTTCACATTAAAATTTGCTTTATGTGATTAAAGTTAGGACAAGAAGTTTGGTCAGTGGGACAAGCTTAGTTAGTTTAATAAAACATTTGCCGGCCTTTTTGCAGATCGCAAATTTTGTATCATTCATAATGTGATCATCAACAGCAGTGGTACGTAGTACGAAAGTGTTTATTAGCCAGAGCCACAGCTGTTTGACCACGACTGCTCTCCGCTTGGTGCCATCCGGGGTTCAGCTGAAGCCAGAGGACATAGGCGTTGATGGCTGAAAGGTTTATCAATTATTATTAGTTGAAGAACATCACCAACCGGCGGCCAACGCTTGGTCTTTCTGGAGTAGTTGTATACACACTGTACATTGGTCGACCGTACCCACGCCAGACTTTGTGGAGTTATACTAATGTATGATCTCTGGCTTCACTGAAGCTTCTTGAAAGACATTGTCACGGTGGACAGTATGGTCACATTTCTGTTCTTTTTTAATTAATTGGGCACGTAAGAAAAAAGTTTCATGTTGTCCGTAAACATGAACCGTAACGAACCCGCCGCCTTGCGTTTTGTGTTCTCTTTACGCATATCCTTCGGGACTTACTACGATTGTTTCCCGTCACGGTTCCCACGATTGTCAGACCCTTACTATATTAGAAATTGTCACAAGTGACGTTTCGTCCACTTCCAAAGTAGGGCCGCACCATGTCTTTGACGACACGGGCACCAAGTTCAGTTTCTCGTCTGTCTCCTTCCCAATGTATGGCTGCATGTTACAAACATACTGGGTGCTAATATACTGTCCACGCATACCCAGCATTTAAATCCGTACTTGGCGGGTTTACTGGGCATATTATTGCCAAGGGCATCTCCCACGAAATGCGACAAGTTGCTCGTCAATAGTGAGACATTCACCCGGGCTGTAATACCGGCGACATGAATCAGTAAACATCTCAAAAATCTCTCTGATTGGTGCAAACTTATCGACCAATCGCCGTTCCTCCAGTGTACCCCTGTCATCGAACCGCATCATTGTGAGAATGTCCTGGAACCTTGTCCCGGACATCGTTGCTTGACAGGTGGGTCTATAAAGAAAAAACTTCCCTCAAGAAGCAGCGGGCCCTCTCGTGTCCGGACTTGGTAAGGCCGAGATAAATCAGCAGGGGGCCGATGGTTGATCGAAGCTCCATCATGACGACGTCCTTTCACTGCCGCCCTCGCTTTGAAGCACCATACTCATTGGTGTTGTCGATGTTCCGTCCCAACTTGATGATCGTCCCAACTATAGTTGGGACTGGTCCCAACTTGAGTGTTAAAGTTGGGGCGTCCCAACTGTAGTTGGGATCACAGTGAACACAAAGCACCCCACGAATAAACTAAAAACATAATAGTAGTAAGTATCATAGTATGAAGTTTTTAAGACCACTTTCCCTTGAGATTATTTGAGATTAATTAGGATTTTGTTTTTCGGAGAGAAGGGAAACTAAAATGCGTAGGCCTACTGAGAGACCATAGAGGTAGAAAAGAAAGCGTCACCCGGCAGCACTCAGCATGAGGCTGCTGGTAGCCTGAGCTGTCCGCTGTTAGAACCCTCTAAAACACTATTTACACTGAGTTAGCGGTCCATTGTGAGCGATATACTATCATTCCAAACCAGTTTGGACATGAGTTTGTACAGAGCCGAGACCCGGGTTTGAAATAAAGAATCTTGTTAATTAACGCCGATCGCATCACGACCCATGATTGATCACGGCCGTGCACGGTGTCCTGTTGAACTCTATGGGTGATCCCAACTATAGTTGGGACGTCCCAACTTTAACACTCAAGTTGGGACCAGTCCCAACTATAGTTGGGACAATTGTCAAGTTGGGACGGAACATCGACGATGAGAGCATAGCAACCTGGCATGAAGAGTGCAAGGAGTTCAAGCTTTGGAGAGGCTATGTCGACATTTTGGGGGCCTCGGGCAGCATTCAACTTTTGACGCAGCAAGTCTTAGGTCTACAGCACGAGGAACTTCTTCGGTCCAAAGTGTGCCATCTGGGGCTTCAAACTGTCCAGCAGGCTGTTGCTGGGCCGGCGGGGCGGCCCGCTGGGTTCGGGGACGATTTCATAAAGCCTGTAAGCACAACAACTTGCTAAGCGGTAAAGCATCTTGCTAAGATGAATTTTCTGCTTAACAGCTTTATGAAATTGGGCCCGGGTTTGAGTGGGGGGGGGGCGGGGGCTACCGGCTCATCACTGTCCTCATCTGCGCTTTCAATGCCATAGCTGCTCATAGACATCGCCTCATCTTCACTGACATCTTCCTCGTTTTCATCTGAAGAAAAATCACTATGTCTGAAACATCCTCCAAAACACCTCGCAAAGCATCGTCAGCACCTACCTACTCTTGATGAATCCATATTGAGATGCTTGGGGAACACTTGTTTTGAAGTCTGCTTTTTATGGGCTAATTTGTTAATCAATTACATTGGGGCTCTGATACTTGATTGAAGAAGATCTGTTAAAAGATTTCTTTAAAAAGATCCAACAAATAACGTTGAAAGTTTTATTACTTGTGTTTAAAAAGAAGAAGAAATACACCCCACACAAAATACATTGACGGTCGTTGACGAACAGTCAAATTTGGTACAAGGATCAAAAGTAGTGTTTTGGGACCAAAAATAGTGCTAACTGAAATTTACAGTCACCAGTGTTTGATTGTACCGAACTGAAGCTAGCACAGTATTGGGCCCAAAATAGCCAGCCGCGTATTCGAGGAACGGCCAGCCGCGTATTCACGAAATTAGAACACATGCAGTACAGGGAGGTGACAAAATGGCTCATTTGGCTCATTTCTGTCGGCGAATCCGTAACTTTATCCGAACGAGTTCTAAAATTCTAGCCATAACTTACAGTTTTTCATTGGATAATATTGAGCTGTTATAGCTATTTTCTAAACAAAAAACAATAAACAAACAAAAAAAGTCGCAAAAAAACAAAAAATTAGCCACAAACACGAAGACAATGTGCGTGTGTTATGTCATAAATTGTTTTATGCTGTTTAAATACAAAAACAAATTTTGAAAAGAGTTTGTACCCTTCATTACGAATAAAAGTGAAAGTTTTAGTCCAGAATCTTGAAGATTGATACAGTGGGCATATCAAATTTTTGAGCTGGCTAATTTGGTCCACTAATTAGTGGTTAATTAACCCAAATTAGCTAGACGCCATTTTCCATCTAAAACACGCACAAATGCCTATGCGGTTGAGTCAACTACCTCTTGTAAAGAATTTGTACCCTTCATTATGAATAAAAGTGGAAGTTTTAGTCCAGAATCTTTAAGACTGATACACTGGGCATATCAAATTTTTGAGCTGGCTAATTTGGTCCACTAATTAGTGGTTAATTAGCAACAGTTATACAGACGCCATTTCCCATCTAAAAATGCACAAATGCCTATGCGGTAGAGCCAACTACCTCTTGTAAAGAATTTGTACCCTTCATTATGAATTGTTTTTTGTTTTTTAGTCCAGAATCTTGAAGACTGATACACTGGGCATACCAAATTTTTGAGCTGGATAATTTGGTCCACTAATTAGTGGTTAAGCAATCACAGTTATACAGACGCCATTTTCCATCTAAAACACACACAAATGCCTATGCAGTTGAGTCAACTACCTCTTGTAAAGAATTTGTACCCTTCATTATGAATAAAAGTGGAAGTTTTAGTCCAGAATCTTTAAGACTGATACACTGGGCATATCAAATTTTTGAGCTGGCTAATTTGGTCCACTAATTAGTGGTTAATTAGCAACAGTTATACAGACGCCATTTCCCATCTAAAAAATGCACAAATGCCTATGCGGTAGAGACAACTACCTCTTGTAAAGAATTTGTACCCTTCATTATGAATTGTTTTTTGTTTTTTAGTCCAGAATCTTGAAGACTGATACACTGGGCATATCAAATTTTTGAGCTGGCTAATTTGGTCCACTAATTAGTGGTTAATTAGCAACAGTTATACAGACGTCATTTCCCATCTAAAAAATGCACAAATGCCTATGCGGTAGAGCCAACTACCTCTTGTAAAGAATTTGTACCCTTCATTATGAATTTTTTTGTTTTTTAGTCCAGAATCTTTAAGACTGATACACTGGGCATATCAAATGTTTGAGCTGGCTAATTTGGTCCACTAATTAGTGGTTAATTAACCACAGTTATACAGACGCCATTTTCCATCTAAAACACACACAAATGCTTATGCGGTAGAGTCAACTACCTCTTGTAAAGAATTTGTACCCTTCATTATGAATTGTTTTTAAAAATTAAAAGTAAGTAAGAGACGGACAAATACACAAGAGACCTCGAACGGGGGAAGACTTACAACAAATAAGAAAACAATGTTCTTTGCTGATAACATTTTTAAAGAGGAAGCTATCAAATAATGCGAAATAAGATATCAAGTTTGTTTAAAATATCAATCCCTGCAATTATTGAATTCGAAAAGTCCGAAGAATGTTGAAGAAGGGATAAACAACCAACTGCAGTTGGCAGCAGCTGGGGCCCAGTTGCAGTTGGCAGCAGCTGGGGCCCAGTTGCAGTTGGCAGCAGCTGGGGCCCAGTTGCAGTTGGCAGCAGCTGGGGCCCAGTTGCAGTTGGCAGCAGCTGGGGCCCAGTTGCAGTTGGCAGCAGCTGGGGCCCAGTTGCAGTTGGCAGCAGCTGGGGCCCAGTTGCAGTTGGCAGCAGCTGGGGCCCAGTTGCAGTTGGCAGCAGCTGGGGCCCAGTTGCAGTTGGCAGCAGCTGGGGCCCAGTTGCAGTTGGCAGCAGCTGGGGCCCAGTTGCAGTTGGCAGCAGCTGGGGCCCAGTTGCAGTTGGCAGCAGCTGGGGCCCAGTTGCAGTTGGCAGCAGCTGGGGCCCAGTTGCAGTTGGCAGCAGCTGGGGCCCAGTTGCAGTTGGCAGCAGCTGGGGCCCAGTTGCAGTTGGCAGCAGCTGGGGCCCAGTTGCAGTTGGCAGCAGCTGGGGCCCAGTTGCAGTTGGCAGCAGCTGGGGCCCAGTTGCAGTTGGCAGCAGCTGGGGCCCAGTTGCAGTTGGCAGCAGCTGGGGCCCAGTTGCAGTTGGCAGCAGCTGGGGCCCAGTTGCAGTTGGCAGCAGCTGGGGCCCAGTTGCAGTTGGCAGCAGCTGGGGCCCAGTTGCAGTTGGCAGCAGCTGGGGCCCAGTTGCAGTTGGCAGCAGCTGGGGCCCAGTTGCAGTTGGCAGCAGCTGGGGCCCAGTTGCAGTTGGCAGCAGCTGGGGCCCAGTTGCAGTTGGCAGCAGCTGGGGCCCAGTTGCAGTTGGCAGCAGCTGGGGCCCAGTTGCAGTTGGCAGCAGCTGGGGCCCAGTTGCAGTTGGCAGCAGCTGGGGCCCAGTTGCAGTTGGCAGCAGCTGGGGCCCAGTTGCAGTTGGCAGCAGCTGGGGCCCAGTTGCAGTTGGCAGCAGCTGGGGCCCAGTTGCAGTTGGCAGCAGCTGGGGCCCAGTTGCAGTTGGCAGCAGCTGGGGCCCAGTTGCAGTTGGCAGCAGCTGGGGCCCAGTTGCAGTTGGCAGCAGCTGGGGCCCAGTTGCAGTTGGCAGCAGCTGGGGCCCAGTTGCAGTTGGCAGCAGCTGGGGCCCAGTTGCAGTTGGCAGCAGCTGGGGCCCAGTTGCAGTTGGCAGCAGCTGGGGCCCAGTTGCAGTTGGCAGCAGCTGGGGCCCAGTTGCAGTTGGCAGCAGCTGGGGCCCAGTTGCAGTTGGCAGCAGCTGGGGCCCAGTTGCAGTTGGCAGCAGCTGGGGCCCAGTTGCAGTTGGCAGCAGCTGGGGCCCAGTTGCAGTTGGCAGCAGCTGGGGCCCAGTTGCAGTTGGCAGCAGCTGGGGCCCAGTTGCAGTTGGCAGCAGCTGGGGCCCAGTTGCAGTTGGCAGCAGCTGGGGCCCAGTTGCAGTTGGCAGCAGCTGGGGCCCAGTTGCAGTTGGCAGCAGCTGGGGCCCAGTTGCAGTTGGCAGCAGCTGGGGCCCAGTTGCAGTTGGCAGCAGCTGGGGCCCAGTTGCAGTTGGCAGCAGCTGGGGCCCAGTTGCAGTTGGCAGCAGCTGGGGCCCAGTTGCAGTTGGCAGCAGCTGGGGCCCAGTTGCAGTTGGCAGCAGCTGGGGCCCAGTTGCAGTTGGCAGCAGCTGGGGCCCAGTTGCAGTTGGCAGCAGCTGGGGCCCAGTTGCAGTTGGCAGCAGCTGGGGCCCAGTTGCAGTTGGCAGCAGCTGGGGCCCAGTTGCAGTTGGCAGCAGCTGGGGCCCAGTTGCAGTTGGCAGCAGCTGGGGCCCAGTTGCAGTTGGCAGCAGCTGGGGCCCAGTTGCAGTTGGCAGCAGCTGGGGCCCAGTTGCAGTTGGCAGCAGCTGGGGCCCAGTTGCAGTTGGCAGCAGCTGGGGCCCAGTTGCAGTTGGCAGCAGCTGGGGCCCAGTTGCAGTTGGCAGCAGCTGGGGCCCAGTTGCAGTTGGCAGCAGCTGGGGCCCAGTTGCAGTTGGCAGCAGCTGGGGCCCAGTTGCAGTTGGCAGCAGCTGGGGCCCAGTTGCAGTTGGCAGCAGCTGGGGCCCAGTTGCAGTTGGCAGCAGCTGGGGCCCAGTTGCAGTTGGCAGCAGCTGGGGCCCAGTTGCAGTTGGCAGCAGCTGGGGCCCAGTTGCAGTTGGCAGCAGCTGGGGCCCAGTTGCAGTTGGCAGCAGCTGGGGCCCAGTTGCAGTTGGCAGCAGCTGGGGCCCAGTTGCAGTTGGCAGCAGCTGGGGCCCAGTTGCAGTTGGCAGCAGCTGGGGCCCAGTTGCAGTTGGCAGCAGCTGGGGCCCAGTTGCAGTTGGCAGCAGCTGGGGCCCAGTTGCAGTTGGCAGCAGCTGGGGCCCAGTTGCAGTTGGCAGCAGCTGGGGCCCAGTTGCAGTTGGCAGCAGCTGGGGCCCAGTTGCAGTTGGCAGCAGCTGGGGCCCAGTTGCAGTTGGCAGCAGCTGGGGCCCAGTTGCAGTTGGCAGCAGCTGGGGCCCAGTTGCAGTTGGCAGCAGCTGGGGCCCAGTTGCAGTTGGCAGCAGCTGGGGCCCAGTTGCAGTTGGCAGCAGCTGGGGCCCAGTTGCAGTTGGCAGCAGCTGGGGCCCAGTTGCAGTTGGCAGCAGCTGGGGCCCAGTTGCAGTTGGCAGCAGCTGGGGCCCAGTTGCAGTTGGCAGCAGCTGGGGCCCAGTTGCAGTTGGCAGCAGCTGGGGCCCAGTTGCAGTTGGCAGCAGCTGGGGCCCAGTTGCAGTTGGCAGCAGCTGGGGCCCAGTTGCAGTTGGCAGCAGCTGGGGCCCAGTTGCAGTTGGCAGCAGCTGGGGCCCAGTTGCAGTTGGCAGCAGCTGGGGCCCAGTTGCAGTTGGCAGCAGCTGGGGCCCAGTTGCAGTTGGCAGCAGCTGGGGCCCAGTTGCAGTTGGCAGCAGCTGGGGCCCAGTTGCAGTTGGCAGCAGCTGGGGCCCAGTTGCAGTTGGCAGCAGCTGGGGCCCAGTTGCAGTTGGCAGCAGCTGGGGCCCAGTTGCAGTTGGCAGCAGCTGGGGCCCAGTTGCAGTTGGCAGCAGCTGGGGCCCAGTTGCAGTTGGCAGCAGCTGGGGCCCAGTTGCAGTTGGCAGCAGCTGGGGCCCAGTTGCAGTTGGCAGCAGCTGGGGCCCAGTTGCAGTTGGCAGCAGCTGGGGCCCAGTTGCAGTTGGCAGCAGCTGGGGCCCAGTTGCAGTTGGCAGCAGCTGGGGCCCAGTTGCAGTTGGCAGCAGCTGGGGCCCAGTTGCAGTTGGCAGCAGCTGGGGCCCAGTTGCAGTTGGCAGCAGCTGGGGCCCAGTTGCAGTTGGCAGCAGCTGGGGCCCAGTTGCAGTTGGCAGCAGCTGGGGCCCAGTTGCAGTTGGCAGCAGCTGGGGCCCAGTTGCAGTTGGCAGCAGCTGGGGCCCAGTTGCAGTTGGCAGCAGCTGGGGCCCAGTTGCAGTTGGCAGCAGCTGGGGCCCAGTTGCAGTTGGCAGCAGCTGGGGCCCAGTTGCAGTTGGCAGCAGCTGGGGCCCAGTTGCAGTTGGCAGCAGCTGGGGCCCAGTTGCAGTTGGCAGCAGCTGGGGCCCAGTTGCAGTTGGCAGCAGCTGGGGCCCAGTTGCAGTTGGCAGCAGCTGGGGCCCAGTTGCAGTTGGCAGCAGCTGGGGCCCAGTTGCAGTTGGCAGCAGCTGGGGCCCAGTTGCAGTTGGCAGCAGCTGGGGCCCAGTTGCAGTTGGCAGCAGCTGGGGCCCAGTTGCAGTTGGCAGCAGCTGGGGCCCAGTTGCAGTTGGCAGCAGCTGGGGCCCAGTTGCAGTTGGCAGCAGCTGGGGCCCAGTTGCAGTTGGCAGCAGCTGGGGCCCAGTTGCAGTTGGCAGCAGCTGGGGCCCAGTTGCAGTTGGCAGCAGCTGGGGCCCAGTTGCAGTTGGCAGCAGCTGGGGCCCAGTTGCAGTTGGCAGCAGCTGGGGCCCAGTTGCAGTTGGCAGCAGCTGGGGCCCAGTTGCAGTTGGCAGCAGCTGGGGCCCAGTTGCAGTTGGCAGCAGCTGGGGCCCAGTTGCAGTTGGCAGCAGCTGGGGCCCAGTTGCAGTTGGCAGCAGCTGGGGCCCAGTTGCAGTTGGCAGCAGCTGGGGCCCAGTTGCAGTTGGCAGCAGCTGGGGCCCAGTTGCAGTTGGCAGCAGCTGGGGCCCAGTTGCAGTTGGCAGCAGCTGGGGCCCAGTTGCAGTTGGCAGCAGCTGGGGCCCAGTTGCAGTTGGCAGCAGCTGGGGCCCAGTTGCAGTTGGCAGCAGCTGGGGCCCAGTTGCAGTTGGCAGCAGCTGGGGCCCAGTTGCAGTTGGCAGCAGCTGGGGCCCAGTTGCAGTTGGCAGCAGCTGGGGCCCAGTTGCAGTTGGCAGCAGCTGGGGCCCAGTTGCAGTTGGCAGCAGCTGGGGCCCAGTTGCAGTTGGCAGCAGCTGGGGCCCAGTTGCAGTTGGCAGCAGCTGGGGCCCAGTTGCAGTTGGCAGCAGCTGGGGCCCAGTTGCAGTTGGCAGCAGCTGGGGCCCAGTTGCAGTTGGCAGCAGCTGGGGCCCAGTTGCAGTTGGCAGCAGCTGGGGCCCAGTTGCAGTTGGCAGCAGCTGGGGCCCAGTTGCAGTTGGCAGCAGCTGGGGCCCAGTTGCAGTTGGCAGCAGCTGGGGCCCAGTTGCAGTTGGCAGCAGCTGGGGCCCAGTTGCAGTTGGCAGCAGCTGGGGCCCAGTTGCAGTTGGCAGCAGCTGGGGCCCAGTTGCAGTTGGCAGCAGCTGGGGCCCAGTTGCAGTTGGCAGCAGCTGGGGCCCAGTTGCAGTTGGCAGCAGCTGGGGCCCAGTTGCAGTTGGCAGCAGCTGGGGCCCAGTTGCAGTTGGCAGCAGCTGGGGCCCAGTTGCAGTTGGCAGCAGCTGGGGCCCAGTTGCAGTTGGCAGCAGCTGGGGCCCAGTTGCAGTTGGCAGCAGCTGGGGCCCAGTTGCAGTTGGCAGCAGCTGGGGCCCAGTTGCAGTTGGCAGCAGCTGGGGCCCAGTTGCAGTTGGCAGCAGCTGGGGCCCAGTTGCAGTTGGCAGCAGCTGGGGCCCAGTTGCAGTTGGCAGCAGCTGGGGCCCAGTTGCAGTTGGCAGCAGCTGGGGCCCAGTTGCAGTTGGCAGCAGCTGGGGCCCAGTTGCAGTTGGCAGCAGCTGGGGCCCAGTTGCAGTTGGCAGCAGCTGGGGCCCAGTTGCAGTTGGCAGCAGCTGGGGCCCAGTTGCAGTTGGCAGCAGCTGGGGCCCAGTTGCAGTTGGCAGCAGCTGGGGCCCAGTTGCAGTTGGCAGCAGCTGGGGCCCAGTTGCAGTTGGCAGCAGCTGGGGCCCAGTTGCAGTTGGCAGCAGCTGGGGCCCAGTTGCAGTTGGCAGCAGCTGGGGCCCAGTTGCAGTTGGCAGCAGCTGGGGCCCAGTTGCAGTTGGCAGCAGCTGGGGCCCAGTTGCAGTTGGCAGCAGCTGGGGCCCAGTTGCAGTTGGCAGCAGCTGGGGCCCAGTTGCAGTTGGCAGCAGCTGGGGCCCAGTTGCAGTTGGCAGCAGCTGGGGCCCAGTTGCAGTTGGCAGCAGCTGGGGCCCAGTTGCAGTTGGCAGCAGCTGGGGCCCAGTTGCAGTTGGCAGCAGCTGGGGCCCAGTTGCAGTTGGCAGCAGCTGGGGCCCAGTTGCAGTTGGCAGCAGCTGGGGCCCAGTTGCAGTTGGCAGCAGCTGGGGCCCAGTTGCAGTTGGCAGCAGCTGGGGCCCAGTTGCAGTTGGCAGCAGCTGGGGCCCAGTTGCAGTTGGCAGCAGCTGGGGCCCAGTTGCAGTTGGCAGCAGCTGGGGCCCAGTTGCAGTTGGCAGCAGCTGGGGCCCAGTTGCAGTTGGCAGCAGCTGGGGCCCAGTTGCAGTTGGCAGCAGCTGGGGCCCAGTTGCAGTTGGCAGCAGCTGGGGCCCAGTTGCAGTTGGCAGCAGCTGGGGCCCAGTTGCAGTTGGCAGCAGCTGGGGCCCAGTTGCAGTTGGCAGCAGCTGGGGCCCAGTTGCAGTTGGCAGCAGCTGGGGCCCAGTTGCAGTTGGCAGCAGCTGGGGCCCAGTTGCAGTTGGCAGCAGCTGGGGCCCAGTTGCAGTTGGCAGCAGCTGGGGCCCAGTTGCAGTTGGCAGCAGCTGGGGCCCAGTTGCAGTTGGCAGCAGCTGGGGCCCAGTTGCAGTTGGCAGCAGCTGGGGCCCAGTTGCAGTTGGCAGCAGCTGGGGCCCAGTTGCAGTTGGCAGCAGCTGGGGCCCAGTTGCAGTTGGCAGCAGCTGGGGCCCAGTTGCAGTTGGCAGCAGCTGGGGCCCAGTTGCAGTTGGCAGCAGCTGGGGCCCAGTTGCAGTTGGCAGCAGCTGGGGCCCAGTTGCAGTTGGCAGCAGCTGGGGCCCAGTTGCAGTTGGCAGCAGCTGGGGCCCAGTTGCAGTTGGCAGCAGCTGGGGCCCAGTTGCAGTTGGCAGCAGCTGGGGCCCAGTTGCAGTTGGCAGCAGCTGGGGCCCAGTTGCAGTTGGCAGCAGCTGGGGCCCAGTTGCAGTTGGCAGCAGCTGGGGCCCAGTTGCAGTTGGCAGCAGCTGGGGCCCAGTTGCAGTTGGCAGCAGCTGGGGCCCAGTTGCAGTTGGCAGCAGCTGGGGCCCAGTTGCAGTTGGCAGCAGCTGGGGCCCAGTTGCAGTTGGCAGCAGCTGGGGCCCAGTTGCAGTTGGCAGCAGCTGGGGCCCAGTTGCAGTTGGCAGCAGCTGGGGCCCAGTTGCAGTTGGCAGCAGCTGGGGCCCAGTTGCAGTTGGCAGCAGCTGGGGCCCAGTTGCAGTTGGCAGCAGCTGGGGCCCAGTTGCAGTTGGCAGCAGCTGGGGCCCAGTTGCAGTTGGCAGCAGCTGGGGCCCAGTTGCAGTTGGCAGCAGCTGGGGCCCAGTTGCAGTTGGCAGCAGCTGGGGCCCAGTTGCAGTTGGCAGCAGCTGGGGCCCAGTTGCAGTTGGCAGCAGCTGGGGCCCAGTTGCAGTTGGCAGCAGCTGGGGCCCAGTTGCAGTTGGCAGCAGCTGGGGCCCAGTTGCAGTTGGCAGCAGCTGGGGCCCAGTTGCAGTTGGCAGCAGCTGGGGCCCAGTTGCAGTTGGCAGCAGCTGGGGCCCAGTTGCAGTTGGCAGCAGCTGGGGCCCAGTTGCAGTTGGCAGCAGCTGGGGCCCAGTTGCAGTTGGCAGCAGCTGGGGCCCAGTTGCAGTTGGCAGCAGCTGGGGCCCAGTTGCAGTTGGCAGCAGCTGGGGCCCAGTTGCAGTTGGCAGCAGCTGGGGCCCAGTTGCAGTTGGCAGCAGCTGGGGCCCAGTTGCAGTTGGCAGCAGCTGGGGCCCAGTTGCAGTTGGCAGCAGCTGGGGCCCAGTTGCAGTTGGCAGCAGCTGGGGCCCAGTTGCAGTTGGCAGCAGCTGGGGCCCAGTTGCAGTTGGCAGCAGCTGGGGCCCAGTTGCAGTTGGCAGCAGCTGGGGCCCAGTTGCAGTTGGCAGCAGCTGGGGCCCAGTTGCAGTTGGCAGCAGCTGGGGCCCAGTTGCAGTTGGCAGCAGCTGGGGCCCAGTTGCAGTTGGCAGCAGCTGGGGCCCAGTTGCAGTTGGCAGCAGCTGGGGCCCAGTTGCAGTTGGCAGCAGCTGGGGCCCAGTTGCAGTTGGCAGCAGCTGGGGCCCAGTTGCAGTTGGCAGCAGCTGGGGCCCAGTTGCAGTTGGCAGCAGCTGGGGCCCAGTTGCAGTTGGCAGCAGCTGGGGCCCAGTTGCAGTTGGCAGCAGCTGGGGCCCAGTTGCAGTTGGCAGCAGCTGGGGCCCAGTTGCAGTTGGCAGCAGCTGGGGCCCAGTTGCAGTTGGCAGCAGCTGGGGCCCCGCCGTGATTCGATCCTCTCACCTTCTCTCTTGTATTCTCTCGTCCTACCTCTGGGCTAAGTTACTGCCCACCACCACCCTCTGTTTGTTCCAATATATAGTGTTAATCTAAATTTTTATGAAGGTAAAAAGAAATCAGTTCTTTGGTTTGAGCCTACCTGGGCTCGAACCCGGCTTTTGCGATGTGCAAGACCATCACTTAACTAGTTTTGCTAACTTACTGATCTACTGGAAGTTTGCTTTTTTTTAGATACAAATATTTCTTTACCTTTTAAAGTAAGATAAAAAAACAAAAACCAGCCTGGGCTCGAACCTGGTTCTTGCGATTTGCACTACCTTAAACTATCCACTTGCGCTAACTTGCCAGCTCATAAATTGTGCTTTATATTTACGTTATAAATAATATGTTACACAACAGTTAAAAAAAAAGAGTTAAATGCTGCGCTTCGAACCGGGGTCTTGTACTATGCACTACCACGACCTACTCTTCGTATTTAGTTGCGCTGACTGTCCTCACGGTATTTGCAACTGGGCCCGGCTGCGATATGTTTTCCCGCTCAGTTGAGGCAGAACCAAAAGAGGGCGTTGTTTGCCTTCCATAGGTCATGAATATTAAAAGCTGCATAATGCATGTTAACAGATAATTTTCTAACATGTTACTATTCATAATGAAGGGTACCAATTCTTTACACAAGACGTAGTTGACTCAACCGCATATGCAATTGCGTGTGTTTTAGATGGAAAATGGTGTCTGTATAACTACTAATTAGTGGACCAAATTAGCCAGCTCAAAAATGTGGTATGCCCAGTGCCTAGTCTTCAAGATTCTGGGCTAAAACTTCCTTTTTTATTCATAACGAAGGGTACAAACTCTTTTCAAATTATGTTATAGTATTTAAACTGCATAACAAAAAAAATTGACATAACACACGCACATTGTCTCCGTGTTTGCGGCTAATTTTCTGTTATTTAGCGACTTGTTTTTGTTTGTTTATTGCTTTTCAATGATAAATAGCTATAACATTTCAATATTATCAAGAGAAAATCTGCAAGTTATGGCTAGAATTTCAGTATTTGTTCGGATAACGTAACGGATTCGCCGACAGAAATGAGCCAAATGAGCCATTTTGTCACCTCCCTATACTGCATGTGTTCTAATTTCGTGAATACGCGGCTGGCCGTTCCGCGAATATGCGGCTGGCTAGTTTGGGCCCAATACTGTGCTAGCTTCAGCTCGGTTTGATTGTTGTCGATGGATTAGAAAAAATCATACGATACTTATTGTGAAATGGTACACTAACTAGTCACTAGACCCAAAGTTGACTTTGTATTGATGAGTCACCAGTGTGTGTGTGTGTGGTGTGTATTTTTAAAAGCCCAGGTTAGTCAAACTACCGCAACGAAGAAGTCAGGGCTGGGACACTGCACTTTTTTACCGTGACTTTTTTGGCTCTGTCTACCGAAATCAGTCAACCTGCTTTTGCACAGTCTCAGACTCTCTCAGTCTCTCAGCTCCACACCTCCAAAGTTCAGTCTCCGCAACCATCATCGACAGTTAACGTCTCGACCAAGTCCATGGTTATTTGCAAATTAACAAATGTAAGTGCATTACAAATTATTCATGTTCATGTAAGCACGGTTAGTAACGCAACGGCAGTTCTTTTTCCTCCATGGTCGTCAGATGGTCTGCCCACTGTTTGGGGGGGGGGCGTGGTCAGAGCAAGAGCATATAGAGCAAGTACAGATAGCCTGGTCTGCCCATTGAATCAAGGGCTCCCTGCCTTGATTTGAAGGGGGATGGCTGGTGTGTACTTTTCCACCTAGTGCCTTCCTCCATCATCCATAGAACTTAAGACATGACATGACATGAAGATTTGTTCTGCTATCGTCTGTCTCCACGATAAACGATAGCAGAACGAACCTCATGTATTAGTAATTACAGTTGTACTTGGGAAGGAAGGGGTAGGTGGTGTTGGAGGTCAGAGCCTGTTGAGTGTTCAACCATTATTAACGTAGTGTCATTGGAGTCCCGACAGGACCCGACAAATTTTTACAAACATTTGGACATTATATGGCATTTAAAATTGTAATGGTCTGAGAGAACACTTGGGGCCTGTGTGTTTGATGGTACTGGTAGGATGGAATACGTGTTACCCTAGCCCTGGTAGGACGTCAGCGTATGGGACTACGTGTTACCCTAGACCCAGTACTAACTGGGACACCGAGACAGCGCCCGTGTCTAAAAATACCGTATTTTACCGTAGTACTGGTACTACTAAGCAAGTATAAAGCATGCTCACCAACCTGTGAACAAAAGTGCCCTGTTGTTGAATTGTTGAAATATTACATTCCACTTTGACATAAAAAAGTACTCCTTTGTCTGATTAAATTCGACCAAAGTCTGTTGAGTGATCTTGGAGGTGAGTCTCATCATAAAACTGTGGTAATTGGAAAAAATATTTTCAATTAACTTCCCAAAGTTAGTATTAAAATATTTTACCTATGTACAGGAATTAGGATGTTTAACTTCCTATCAGGCGGACAAATTAAATTGATCTTTTAGGTGTTTTAATTACAGAATACCGACAAGTTTCCTGGGACATCCCTGTGATTCATTTTGGACTGGTCCAATTAAGTAGGATTTAAGCGCAAAGTAGTAACCCGCGCTACTACTTAAAACAAAACTGTGCAAGTTTGGAAATTGTGCGCAATTGAAATTGGATCGTGTGTAATAACTTCTAGTTTGTCGATGCTCGTCGAGCGCATTCTACAGATTTGCACAACCTGCAGATTTAGAGTGCATAGTTGGCTTAATCAAAGATTAATTCCATGTATCCATTTTGCACACTGCAGTATCCATAAAAAAATGGTGTTCAATGCTTGATGTGTATTTTCATCGTTAAGGTGCTTGCACACTCTGCATGATGCATAATGCTCGACGGGCACATGGAATTTAGGTCTAAAACTTTAGGTTAGAACTCTTTTGATGAGCTAAGTTAAACTGATGTTTGTGTCATATATTTTTTAAACAGTTCTAGAAATCGGCTCATTTTCCTGCAAGGATGGAGTCCCAAACAGTAACAGATGGCCCTGTCGTGCCCGATGACTGGAAGACACTGGTACCCAGTATGCCAACCGGTCCCCTAGATGTGTATCGCAAGAAGGCCTCCTTCAACTGGAAGCACTTGAAGCTGCTCATGGAGGGTGAAGATGCAATAAGATTTAAGGTAAAAAATTAAAAACACTTTTAAAGATGCAGGTGTTTTCGAGGAAGAGCTTTAGAATTTTTATTTTAAAGGTGCTTGGGGCTTTCCTCCAAAATCTAAAACTGAGATTTCTTCAACAACTTCTCTACACAAGTACACATTCACCTGTACTTAAGGCCCACAGGTTACACTGCAAGGCACTTTTGAGGGTTCCTTGGTTTCATTACCAGAAAGATATAATAATACTAATAGACTGAGGAGGCATCAGCCAGGTCCGTATTTACTAAGCAAAGTCACTCTTCTGAAATTTTGACCACATTGTTGTAATCCTTACCCCATCAGCGTGATCTTTGGAGCATGATGGAGAAGGAACGCGTCTTCCAGCATCTCCGTCATGACACAACGATGGCCGATGAGCGAGAGGCTACCCAGAGGCGTCTTCAGCATCTCATGAATCTCAACATCCTCCCCTGGGAGAAGCTGATGGAGAACATGACTCAGATGCAGTGGATGATCAACGGTCTGGGCATGTACAACTGGTCCCTCTCGGCTAAGTACATTCTCAACTATCAGGTTAGCCCTACGTAGGACTCTTCCTCTGTGCTTAAAAAAAAAGTATTTTTAATTTTTTTTATGAGAGATCATGTAACATCAAAAGGCTACGGACAGCCATTTCAAGGTGAGGGCTACACTTAACTGATTTGGGATATTGACCCAAATCAACTGCCACCAGGGGCATGTTGCCACCTACTCCTGGGGTTGAAACAGGGTTACCCCCTTTACAGTCCGTAAGGATGTAGGCATGGGTATCATCCACTAGGAGCCTGGCTGGTAGAGCAGAATGCACTACCTTCCCAACTTTTTACGAAGCAAATAAGGGCACAAGGTTTCTTGTTGGGTATCTAACCCACACTCTGCTGCTGACAAAACCAGAGCTTGGGTCCAGTGAACTAGACCGCTCGGCTTTGACCTGCCACAGTTACAGAGTCCTAGATATGAGGGTCCATTTTCAGCCTGCATAATTCAAATCGTATGGGATTAACAATCAATGGCCTGCAGGTTTTGGATATCAGATTTTTGTCATTTTTGTGAAATAGTTCAGCTCACAATGTTAAAAAGTTTCTTTTCTGTTCATTCTCTCAATTGTGCCTGTTGCACATATGAGAACTCTTGTGTGTTTAGGAGCAGGATATTGGTATAAATTTAGAATGTTCTGCAGTATGTGTTATTGGTCGCTGGGCCCACGCAAACACACACGTAATAGGCTTGTGTGATGAACTGTGTTTCAAAGTTTACAGAATAATGTTTAATGTTTTTGTCGGCCATGGAAATCACGGAACAAATATATTGTGTTCATTAGAGTTTCTATTGTCCCTTTTCAATGTTGTTGAAAGCAAGTCCCATGTTTGGAAATGGGAATAACTTAATCATTTCTGATGCATTAGTTAAAAAGGACCAGCTACATGTATGAAAAAAAAATGACATCTTAAAAATGATGAAATAGTATCATTGTTCGTTGATTTTCTTACAGATGTTCGGTGGCTCCATAATGAGTCTGGGCACGGAGCGCCACCTCAAGTTCCGAGACCAAGCATCCAGCTTTGAAGTAAGTGTCCAAATGAGATCTCAACCCAGCTTCATAGAGCTGCTAAAGTGAACAAATATTACTTGTAGGGAAAGTACATCATTGTTTTTGGTTTTTAGTAGGTAAAGTAAATTAATTTCCATCCTGGAGTTTTCAATAAACACACCATAAGCCACAAAGTTATTTAACCCTAGCAGTATGGTGTGTTAAATACGTGCAATGCCATGCATTTTTAGCTGTACATTTGTACATTTTTTTTAGAAATTGGAAGTTGAGAATTCTAGAAACAATGACTGCAGTCAAGGCACACACAAGCTTTATTTTGGTCACAACTTGAGTTTCACAAAGTATATTTTAAGGTCACCCGATGTGTTGTAACCAAGATAAATGCATTGTAAGTACGGCCGGTTAATTTGGCCCAATTTCTTGTTTTATTAATATTTAATATACTTACGTAATAATATATGCATTGGACTGACAATGAGGTCATGAGAGTAGGTCTGCAGAGGGAAATAGAACCCTCTTCTGGTCACTCACGGGCCGGAGGGGAGAAAGACATGCACTAGTGACCGAATTATGCCAGTCCATATGTGTTTTATAACACACCTCAGCCCAAAATATGGAAAACATTATCAGTTTTTTGTATAGCTCAACTGTTTTAATTCAACGATTTACTTCAACGCAAGTCAACTAAACTCAATGAAAAAAGAACCTCTTTTAGTTTCAGATTCAGTTTTTTGCTTGCAGTTCACTGTTCACATCATAAGAGGTCTCTGTAACCAGTCAAAGATTCTGAGTATAGTGCCCTGTTCGGAAAATACTTCCACTGCATTTTCCACACGCGCGATGACTTGTTGCGTGTCTAGTTCAAGGTGGCGCAAATTTCATGCACTAGCCCAGGCCTTGAACTTCTCTCTTGAGGGGGCACTGTATGAGGAAAATGTAAATTTGTATTGGAACTTTGCAAAGGGCACCACAGCAAAAGCACAGGGCACCACGGCAATGGCTGTGGGGGTGCCGTGGGTTATTTCGAGGCCTGACTAGCCTATGTTATTGAACCCCATGTGACCGTGTCTCAGCCAACCAGGCTAGAGAACCAGTAAGAGGTGTGTTATAAATATTAGTTCCTAAAACTTGTGCGGAGCAACTGTAAAGTTCCATTCCTCATCCCTTGATGACAAACAAACCTCCGGTTCTTCTCAGAACCAAGCATACTCGCTAAAGAGATAACACATGGTTGTAAAGTTGCAACATCAAGACAGACAAGTGTATGGAATCAATACAATACGTCTTTCAGATGAAGAACCAAGGGGAAGAAGACATGAGAGTTTACATAAAAAAAAATTCATTTGCATTTAAATATTTTGAGTTAGGCGGTTACAGTTCTATCCCTCAATTATAATATCAATTCAGATCACAGTTTTGCGACTGTGGATATCACAGCAGCATTCTGCCTCAACAGTGGTCCGCTGGCCAGATGCCAGATGCCAGATAAAACACCTGAGGACCAGTCAGATTTCTCTCCAATAGTCCAGGTGGTCCAGCTGGCGGGTTCAGTGTTGAAAAGCATCCCTAATTCATTTGAACGATCGACTAGTGAAAAAACGTGAAAAAGCCAACGGCCTAGTGGACTGACAAGCTATGGGGCCCAGTTTCATAGAGCTGCTTAAGCAGAAATTATTGCTTAAAAATTGTCTGCTAAGCAGAAATGAGCAGGATACCAGTCACAAAGTGTACATGTGACATGGTAGTTTGGCTGGTAACCTTATTCTGTTAAGCATAATTTTGTTGCGCTTAGCCACTTTTTGTGCTGAAGCAGCTCCATGAAATTGGGCCCAGTCCTGCTGGCCATTCACTAAAAAAAGTAAAGGGCAAACCCTGTATACACTGGTAGAGCTGCACAAAATAACTTCTTTGTTTTTTTTTAAATTCTGCCTGTAGATTAGCGGGTCATTTTCAATGACAGAGCTTTCCCATGGCAGTAACACTAAAGCAGTTAGAACGACAGCTACGTACGATCCAAAGACAGAGGTAGGGTAGAGTAGAAGCATATAAAAACATACAATGCTAAACCCTGCTGTTTCAACATTTTCAATTCAACCGATGTGTATTCCATGTTGGTACTTACAATGTTTTGTATAAATTGATGACAACATCAAAGAGGCATGTTATACTAGGGCTTAAAAGAGCAGCGGACTCAAGCATTGGTGTTTCTGACTCACATAGAAGGCACACTTGTTTACAGCTTTCCTAAGGCTTGCTGATTAAGTTCACTTTTGAGGTATCCTTGGTTTCATTACCAGAATTACATAATAAATTTAAAAAAATAATAATAGCATATTTAACACTACCAGTATATCAGAAAAATTTACTTTTTTAAAGAGGCCTATATATCGTCCCTGTTTTAGCCCAGCAGCCCAAAATATATATATTTTGTTGAAACTATGTTTTAAGTTGAAATAGTTTTTCGACTGTTGTTTAGGAGACTACTTACTAGTTTTTCTTTTTAAGTTTACTATCAAAGTAAAGCTGAATTCTTCAGTCGTACAGAATTGTCAGTATCTTGAAAATGTTTTGAAGAGTTATTAATTACTAAACACATTTGCCACACATTTAAAAAAACCCACAAAAACAGACCTGCCCAAAGAGAGCTTAGTAAAAACCAACGCATTTTAGGTTTTTCACTCCGGAAAAAATTATAATTGAACAGATTTGTCACCTAGTAAAACGCAAAAGTCAAACCACGGCTCGTGCCCAAGTTTTGAACAAATGTACTCTTCCAAAGCAGATGTCTGACTACGCTATATTTTTTAATGTCCTCACTGTGTTCTTTCCTTAAGGAATTCATACTCAACACACCCGACATTGAGGCCACGAAATGCTGGGTGGGTGTTTTGGGAAAGACGGCCACCCACACACTCCTCTACGCCCAGCTCTACACCTCCGATGGGGTACGGCACGGGTTACACCCATTTATTGTACCCGTACGGGACCCCAAGACCCTCCAGAGCTACCCAGGATTGGTGGTTGGGGACATGGGCAAGAAGTTGGGCCAAAATGGCCTCGACAATGGGTGAGAAACATTTCCAGTTTGGTCGCAAAATTTTAGAGAAATTTTATAGTGTTCCTTGTCATAAACAGGTATTAACTTTATAATAATTTGGGTTTTGAACAAAGAAAAATTGACTGGAGCAGACTTGAATCAACGACCTCCGGAATAACGTACCGGCGCTCTACCAACTGAGCTATCCAGCCCTATGTTGGCGGTCTCCCTATTAGTCAATATCTTTGTTCGGGGGTGCCAGTCAGAAGCCATTCAACCGTTAGCTGCCGTGTAGCCAGGGATCACACCCAAGTTTACGATACAACCTGGGAAGCGGCAGCCACGGGATCACCTTAAAGGGGATGCGACTTTTTAAATAATAAATATCAAGTAATGCTCCAGTCAATTTTTCTTTGTTCAAAACCCAAATTATTTAAAATTTACCCAGTCAGTTTCCCTTGTGGTTTATTACTTGATAACTTTATAATAAATGAAACTTATCAATTGTTTTTTGTCAAGCAGTGGTCTGGCCTGAATACCAACCCCCCCATTTTTCAGACTGTGTATTGACAGTAGTGATTAAATCAGCTCTATTTATTAATAACGCCTTTATGGTCACAACACACAGTAGGACTTTAAATTACCTTTGTAAATGTACACATTGTCACAAAAATAAAGTTTGGGAAGTCAGCTTTGAACTTTTTGTATGCATTGACTGCAGCTAGCCTGGAATAACACATAGGCCATGACATTCATTGCCCTTGGCCTTGGCCTTAGTGCCCCTTCGAAAGTTTCCCATAGACTTTAAGATTTTTCAATGGAAGTGCCCTTTGCAAAATGAAAAAGGACCGTGCTAAACATTCCAGGACGGCTGTAGTCATTGTTTTTTGGTGTTTTGTTTTTTCATTTTTATTTGCAATTTCTAAAAAAGAAATTGCCATTTGCAGCTTCAAATGCCACCTTGCCCGCCCCTCTCAAAGATAAACATTCCAGGCTTGCTGCAGGCATTGTTTTTTTTTTCTCCATTTTTATTTGCAATTTCTAAAAAAGAAATTGCCATTTGCAGCTTCAAGTGCATGGTATTACACATACATGTATTAGAACATCGTAGTAGTAATAACAATAATAATGGGCATTTATAGTGCGGTCTTATACTGGGTATCACAACACTTTACAAGAAACACAGTTGGACCTTAGCAATCAACCACTGAACAGGAAAGTGTCTTGATGTTTCTTGAAAACTTCCAAACTTCCAGAGACTCTAGCAGGGTAGTGCTAGGGTTGAATTTTTGTTTTTATGGTTGCCTACCTGAAGATCTATTGATTAATGTTCATCCTCCGCTTTGTTTTTCTGTTATTTTCTGTATTTCCTTTTTTTTTCAGTTTTGTGTCTTTCAACAATTATCGTATTCCAAGGGTCAATCTGTTGAACCGAGGGAGCGATGTGACCCCGGAGGGTACCTATGTCACACCGTATAAGGTCAGTCTGCTTTTTATCAAGTACATCTGGCCTCTGGAATTCGGACCAGAGTCTTGACCCTTGATTCAACGATTAGAAACACTCTTATAGAATGTCAAGAGTATGAGAGATATTTAGGGGCTTTCAGGAACAAACAAGGCTCTGCACAGTGCAAAGTATGGAAAAGACTTTGGGTGATTTGCACAGGATTGGCCTATTGGATAGGATAGGTCTGACAAAAATTGTGGCGGACAGTGTTCATGCTTTGTGTGATCAACCATGTATATGAAATAACAAACCTGTGAAAATTTGGGCTTAATCGGTTGTTTGAGTCGGGAGAAAGAAATAAAAAACCATTCACAATTTTCAGTGTGTGACCACAATGTCCTTAATTTTGGTTAACAACCGAAATCAGCTGTTGTGTTATGTTGAGGTGTTCAGATACAGTTTTCTCGAATATGACTTCAACCGTCTGAGGGAAATATTTCACAGAAAAGAAATGGTTCTAGTATGAACTTCATAATCAGTAAGCTTTCAGAATGAAATTAAATCCTCACCAATTCTGTAATAATACATGCACCGCTAAGAAAGACAATTGTTGTAGTGAGAAACTTTGTAGAAGCTTTTTGTTGGACCCTGTTAAAAAATTGTCCAAACCCAAAGTAGACACTGTACAGGTTCAGTAATAAAAAATAAAACAATTGTAAATGAACATTTCAAACTAGTGCTTATCCTTGAGACAAATATTCCCAACTGATTTACTTTCATAGTCATGAAATTGCAAATGAAAAAGGGCTCCAAGGTCAAATTCAGTTGTGTGATCCACTCATTTTCCAATAGATAGAGTTCTTATGAGTCTCTAGAAATCTCATTTAATTGGCACTATCTTTGATACCCTTCAAGTGCAATTTTTGTCAAATTCCCAAAACTTTCCATACAACACATTTCAAATTGGTCTGTACATTTTTATTTAAAAGTCCTTTTAAGTTAACAATTTCCTAGACAGTGTTTCTAGAATGAATGATACCAGAACCAACTTTACATCAAGTAGTGGAATATTGAGAATTTCTTCTTGATTTGCATAAATACTTCTCTATGGACGTTTTTGAAACTGCAGCTTCGGCTTTGGCTGTGGCTTAAGCCCTATCTGCCTGTTTTACTGATGGAGCCTTAGCCGGAGTCAGAGCTGAAGCTGAGGTTTCGAAAAAGAGCTGATGTTTTAAAAACATTTAACTTGACCAATTTGTGTGTAGGATCCAACGAAGAGATTCAGCACAGCTTTGGGGGCGCTATCAGCCGGCCGGGTAGGGATAGCGAGCATGGCCGTCACCAGTCTAAAAAAGGCATTGAGCATCGCTCTCCGTTACTCAGCGGTACGCAAACAATTTGGACCTACAGCTGAGAAGGAAATCTCGGTAATAGAATATCAACTGCAGGTGAGTAACTAAATGCTACTTATTTTAACCTGATGCATATATTATCTCTTTAACCACTTCAGGTTGGTATTCCAAAAAGTTTTCTGTGCCCACCTTTGGTGTTACTTTTCAGGACTTTTTGGAGCTTCTTGAGTGATCATTTTCCTTTGAAAATAGCCTTGCAAGGAATGAAACCCTGACTTGTCAAAGGAAAGACAACAAAGGTTCTCGTAATAAGCACTGGACTTTATGTTTGAAAGAAAATTGGGATTTGGTGTTTGTGAGAAAATTGAGTAGGCACTCGCCATGATTTGCCGAACCCTAGACTGTAAGCCACGGCCGATTTTGGGTACACTCGGACTTGCCTCCCATTGAGCCGAAAAACAATGATAAACAATGGCAGCAGCCTCTATTCTTGTATGCCACATTTGTACAACAGGCCAAAGGTCTGGGATCAGTGATTACACAATAACCTCCACAAAAAGATATTATGAGGCATGATTGCCAGTACCTACTGTCCCTCTTTGTACGAGTCAAACAAAGCGTAGCGCAGTAGTTGCACACCTGCGCACGCTACACAATGGAATATCCAGGTGGGGATTCATGTCAGTCATCTGGCTGTAATAAACCATCCGCCAGAGGCCAGAAATATTTGACGGATAGATGCGCCAACCGGCGTAAAGTGGTTAAGTTTGTTGTAGCTGAAAAGAAGCTGATTGTTTGAACAACTCAATGTTTCAAACAGCATATGTTGATCATCGTAAGGAGTAAAGCTTTTTTTTTTAGGACAATTTGGAACATACTGATCGAAACTTCCCCTGAACATTTTTAAACAGGGTTTTTGTCAGGAATCCATTTTCCGGCACAAAAAACATTTGCGAGTGTGCATGTCACCCGTTGTCAAAAATTCAATTCTAAGATTGATATTTATCAAATGTCCTTCTCTTTACAGCAATGGCGATTACTACCGTATGTGGCAGCCATGTATGCCCAGCATGTTTTCACCTTCCACGTGATCGAGGGCTATAATGAATTTGTCATTGCCACAGTCCTCGGAGACAAAAGTGAAAGACAAGTAAGTTTCAAGGGTTGTAGGGGCTGTCCGAAAATTCTCAACACTTTCACGGTTTCAGATTTTCACAATGGGGGGAGTGGGAGGTGGGGGGTTGTGTGGTCAGAGCCTATGTACAACTTTAAAAGGTGAATCAAATGTTGATTTTTTAACTCAAGAAATACTGGAGGAAAATTAAATTCACACATTTTCTGTATAATGAAAAAGCGTTTACAACACTAAATAAATCGGCAAAAACAAAATACTACTACAGCTTACAAATTAAGACTCTTACTTGGTGCTTTTTAGGGGGTACAAACAAAACTTTACATACACAATGTATATTCATAAACATTGCAAAAATTACTGTTGATAAGTCTGAATTGTGAGCGGGGGGGAAGAGGATCTTGAAAACTTGTACTCTCTGCATGACCGTGAAGATGTTTGAAACTTTGGCCTAAGCCGGTGTATCTGGTTCTTGACCAATGCATCAAGAGGTGGAGCCTAAAGGATAGGTTCTAGGCATGCTGTTGTGATTGGCCAATTTATAAAGGGTTTCTAAAGGATAATATGTTATTTATTTCACCTGATGTTGTTGTTGTTGTTGTTTGGGGTTGTTTTTTCAGATGAGGATGAGTCGTGAGATCCACGCTCTGACCAGCGCCAATAAACCCCTAACAACATGGACAGCCAGGAATGCGATACAGGAATGTAGAGAGGCTTGTGGTGGCCATGGATTCCTCTGGGGTAAATCCATTAAAATAAGAATAATGGTATTAGTACATGCCAGTTTGGCTGGTAACCTATTGTTGTTCAGCAAGAATTTCAATGCCGAGCAAGATTTTTCAATGCCGAGCAATTTTTCGTTTAAAGCTTTTTAAAAAATTGGACACAGGGCCCAATCATAGAGCATAAGCATACAATTTTTTAAACATTTGTTTGCTAAGCAAATGTAAGCAGGATACCAGTGTTAGATGGTAAGTTTACATATTACATGGTATTTTGGTTGGTAACCTTATTCTGGTAAGCATAATTTTTCTTGTGCTTTGTTACTGTATGTGCCTAAGCAACTCTATGGGCCCATTTTATAGAGCTGCTTAAGCAGAAAATACTGTTTAACAACTTCCTGCTAAGCAGAAATGAGCAGGATACCAGTCACAAATTGTACATGTGATATGGTATTTTACAGGTAACTTTATTTTGGTAAGCATAATTTTGTTGTGCTTAGCTTATTTTTTGTTCTTAAGCAGTTTTATGAAATTAGGTCCAATGTACAGCCTTGAATACTTTCACAAATGTCAAGAAGGAAGCAATTTCTTTCTTCCTCAGATTTACTATAGCAGTGTTCACATTAGGCTTTTGGGGGTAAACTAACCAAAAAAATGGGTGACTTGACCATTTTAAGTCCAGTCCAATTTCACCCAGGTAACTTAACCAAGTCTAACAGGTAGTTTAATTGTTGTCAAGGCCGTATACAGAACTTAGAAATTGCGTCCCTTTGCTTATGTTGTTTTTCTTACTTTTATTTGCTGTGCTTCTCTTCAACCATTGGTTACAAGCTAGGTCATGTATTTTGTCACATCTAGTTAAAGGTCACTGGCGTAGCACCCCCATGTGTTTTTATTTAGTCAGTCAGTTTGTTTCACCATCATCGCGGTTAGTTTACCTCCGTCAAATAATTCAAGTGCGGACACCGGTAAGATTTACGCATTGGAATGTTACCTATGGTCTCGGTTAATTATCAATCCAATGCGAACACGGATTTTGACCCTCTGAAAGATCTTGTTTACTACGTACAATGACTTTCACTCTGACTGTTTTGCAGCCAGTGGCTTCGGTGAGATTCGCAATGACCATGACCCCAACTGTACCTACGAAGGTGACAATAACGTCTTGCTGATACAAACAAGCAACTTCCTGATCAGTCTAGCTCAAGCGAAGAAGACAGGTAGGTTGATGTCTGAGGTCTGGGCTGTCACTCGTAAGGAGGCAGGACAGGATAAGAATGCAGAGTGTGCAAGAGGAGATAAAAGAGCAGATGACACTTTTTAGAAAGTTTCGATTTTATTGGAAATCAGCGGAGTTAGAAGTTGATTTCAAGTGGGCAAGTTGGTTACTGTAAGCAGAAAGGTCAGCTCCATCTCATATGACTGAAGTGGCCGGACTCGAGCTCTGGTGTTTCTGATCAGCAGAGTGTGGGTTCGATTCCCGGTCTTGACACTGATGTCCTTGAGGAAGCACTTGACCATTATTGCTTTACCTTCGGACGGGATTTAAAGCCATTGGTCCCATGCGTTGTGTAATGCATGTAAAAAAAATCCAGTGCACTTATTGTTAAGATACGGGGTTTGCCCCGGTGTTTCTGGGAGCAGATTATACCTTTAAGTGTGTAAACCCTTGCAAAGGCTATATAAATGGGTTTAATAATTCGAAAACTTAGCATACCCATCTTTAAAGGTAGGGTCATGGTTGGGTTTTTGTCAAAGTAATGTTGATTTGTTGGCCTAATTGTCTTTAAAGACACTGTAACTACTATACTTGTTGAGAAAACAGCAAATAACTGTCTTGGTTTTTGCATCAAGAACATCGATCCCATTCACGTTTAGCCAAATGTAGCGGGTACCAACCCCATCTTTGGTGGCAACATTCACTGAAATTTTAACCTCAAAAACTCACCTTGAGGTGAGTTAGGAGATTCAAGTTTTTCGATTTCTTATCAACGGGCGTTTCAGACAAGATTAATTTCGCAGGATGCTTACCACCATTACCATCTTTATAACAAGTAAACTTTTGGGTAGAAATTACACAGTTTTTTGGGGGTTTTCATCATCAGTATGACCCTACTTTTAAGCACTAAGGGAAGTTTGTAGATAAAGGGATACATAAGAACTGATTATTGTTATTGAATGATGTCTGTTATTGTCTGTCGACCCACAGATGGAGAGGCGATGTGGTCCACAATGGAAACTGTTGATTTCATGGATGACATGGAGAACATTCTACAACGGAGGTTTAGTTGCACCACAGAGAGCGACGTCATGGCTCCTGAGGGTAAGGAATATCACACTGAGTAGGAAAGCCTGGTCCATACTTCACGCAGGAGCGAATACGAAGCAAATCATGGTGACGTGAACAGTCAGTACGCGCTGTTTGCCAATCGTGATGCAGTAGGCCTGGGATTACAAGGAGGCCACAGAGGGCCTCTGTTGTGTTTCCCTGGGTCTTGGCCTTGGTGCCCCTTCAAAACTTTGTCCATGGAGTGTAAGTTTTCCCAAGTGCCCTTTGCAAAATGAAAATGGCCTTGCCCTACTCCATCTTTTGGTATTGGATTCATTCACCCGTTACTTTCTTGTATTTATAGCATGTACTTGGCTTGTCCCCTTCATTGCATCTGATGAAATAGTTGTTGCTACGAAAGTTCATGCTGTTTTGTATGTAATTAGTTATTCTTGAAATGCTACCGCTGCCTTCCTTGTTTTCTCTCAAAGTTGAAATTCCAAGCCTGTGCAAGAAAACTTGCTTCGCTTTCACAATTAGCATGAAGTATGAAGCGGGCTGGTATAATAATTTAGTCTCCTCTATTCTTGCCTGTTTGCAGTCTCTCTTGCCATCTACAAGTGGTTAGTGGTTTATCTGCTACAGGAGAGTATGTCCAAACTGAAGACTGAAACCCAACGAGGCAAAGATCTCTTCACTGCACGCAATGACAGCCAGGTGTACTTCTGTCGGTCGCTCGCTATCGCTTACATCGAGGTTAGCTCATCAATTTAAATAAAAACTCTGTAGTTTCCAAGAACGCATTGTGTTATTGCTAGCTTAATTTTACACATTTATTTATATGCGACCTGCCTATTTGCATGCGACCTGCCTAACTTGCATGGAACCTTTAAGCATTTGACCTCAATATTAGCATAATAATTTTGCAAGGAAATGTGGGGGCCATTTTACAGTATACTTAAACGCGGCGAAGCCTTACAGTCTGAAACCGTCTTTTATCTAACTATCAAGTATCTTTTTCTTCTATTACATTGCTACGAAAGCTCATGCAGCTTTTTATGTAATTAGTTAGTCTTTAAGTGCTACCACTACCTTCCTTGTGTTATCTATCAGACTAACACGGCTACTTTTTTAGTATTGTATATATCAACAAAGCTGTCAAACCAGAATTAGTGAAGTTTACATAAATGATCAACTGATCATTGCATTCGCAAGATTTTTCTGTGGAACTCTGGTTAATAAAGTTGTAAGTCTTCTCGATCCATAGTGAAACCAATGAAATTCATGGATCGACTGTTTTGAATTACAGTGACATCGACATAGGCTGATGGCAGGAAAGTTTGCTGTATAAAGACTTTATACGAAACAAAAGATTAAGGAACGCCACAACCTCCAAAGACAGTTTGCGAAGAGGTTACAGTAGTATGCTTTGAACTGATGTAATTAAGGGATGTGTGTCGTACTGCCTTGTCCATTTCCCTTGCGTTTTGTTACTTGATATTTTAAAAATATTATACAGGATTGGTAGAGCTGACAAAATAGTCGTAGACAGGGTTCATGTTTTTTTTGTGATCAACCATATGCATGAAATACCAAACCTGTGAAAATTTTTGCATAATCCATTGTGTGAGTTTGGAGAAAAAAAAGTGAAAAAACCATGCACAATTTTCAGCATTGTCCTTAATTTTGGTTGTAACAGCCAGAGGGAAATACTTCACAGAAAAATGGTTCTAGTGTGAACTATCAGTAAGCTTTCAGACTCAAATTATGCAGTGATGTTTTTTATTCTTTCCAATCCTGTTTAATACCTTTAAATAAAATCTTGACTACTTTGTGCTTAGCAGATATCGATATATATATATTTTTTTTTTTCAGCATGCGACACTTGAAGTCTTCTACAAGTTTTGTCAGAGTAACGACATGGCCCCCTCCATCAGAGAAGTGTTGCTGAAGATGTGTAGTTTGTATGGACTATGGAGTCTGGAAAAACATGCTGCAACATTGTACCAAGGTATGATAGGCTGTGTCTGAATATTAAGCCATTTACGAGTTTAGATTTGAATAGTGTTTGGTACCATGACTTGCTTAGTCACAACTTACAGCTTAAATTTGATTTTCCTCAGACTATAGAGACAGTTTCTCTGTCTCATGGTTCGGGGCAAGCTTTTGCGTAGTTACGTAAAAGACGGCGAACACCCAGACACACTTCTGAATGAATGTGTATGCCACATTGGAACCAGGGTTTGCTCATCTGGAGGTTGCTATACAAAAGCTTGCCCCGAGTCATGTGACATAGCAACTGTCTCTATAGTCTGAGGAATGTAAATTTAAGCGGCATCTGTGTGGCTAAGCAAGTCATTCATTGTACCAGATGTTATTCAAATCTATCTCACACATGGCTGATTAGCGACTGCTGCTTGATTGCCACGTTAACATGTAATTACTAATTACCATAGGTTGCCCTTAGTAACACTCTTAGCAACAGCCGCAGCCACTAATTCAAACATGGCAATAAAAACGTTGGTCAATTTTACGGAACTGCTAAGCTCACAAACTAATTCTTGCTAAGCAGCAAAAGGTTAACTTCTGCGTATTCAGTACATTAACTTTGCACTACTCTCTTGACCACTTCCCGTCGGTATTTTCACAATTTTCTGAAACTTTTTAACCTTTTAAAGTAATTCATATGTCAGCAGGTCAACAGACCGGAACCAAAATAGGACGTTCTGAAGTTGTTCCTGGTGTTCAATGTCCATTTTTGGAAAAGATGTGATCCAACAAGAAGTGGTTAGGGAAGGAAGACGTTATAAAATTAACAAGCAAAAACATTGAAACATTCTAAAATAGTAATTCAGTGAAATTGTCTCAGATTAGTGTATGACAAGTTTCTCAAAGACTAGAAAGTTTGAATGTCGAGGAATTTCTATAATATTTTCTTGATATCGACATTTCCCCGTCAGGAGGTTTCTTCTCTGGCAGTCAGCCGTCTCATCTGATTCGCAATGCCATCTTAACCCTCTGCTCTCAACTCAAAGATGAAGCCGTGGCTCTTGTAGACGTCTTCGCTCCTCCTGATTTCGTCCTCAACTCAACTATTGGTGCCTCTGATGGGCAGGTCAGTTGGCTCCCCCGCCCCCCCCCTCCCACCCCAAACCCGATCTTTTGTCTTTTACTTTGTAGTGAGAAACTGTTCACAGATTATTGACTTGCTTACTTACAATGAGACTGAAGTTATTAAGGATAAGGAATAGATTGTTGATGACAAATAAAATATAGAAACAATGACTGCAGTCAAATTGTACACAAGTTCAAAACTGACATCCCAAACTTTATTTGGCTTACAACTTAAACTTTCACAAAGGTCATTTTAAGGTCAGGTTCTGTGATGTATTTAAACCAATGAAAAGGCGTTATAAATAGGGTCGATTGAATCAGCCCTGCCAGTACACAGTCCAAAATTTAGTGCGATTTAATCAGCCTGGGACACTGCTAGGTGTAAGGAAGTTGATGAAGATGATAGTGTTGATTAATTTGATATCTGTTTTTATCCTATCTAGGTATACAAACGCCTTTACTCTTCATTCCTGGAGACCCCCGGAAGCTTGGAGCGGCCAACTTGGTGGAAAGAGTTCGTCAACAAGACAACTTCGTCCAAACTTTGAGTCGCCAGACGGAACAAACTTTTGTCCAGAGCTGCAAGCAAATGAAACTACGCGGAGTTATCCTCTGCTTTAAAATAGTCGGTGACAGTTTCATAGAAATCTGCTCGGCACAAAATGCCTGCTTAGCAGAAGCGGGGTACCGGCCGAAACGCCATGTACATTGCTTGTGATCGTCTCCTCACTATGTCTTTCACTTTCAAAATCTGTTAAAGCCAACCAAATTTCTACACTATGGTTTTATTATAAAACAGAGCTCATGGAGGTGGGGATTATTTAATGCTGATCTGTCGGAAGGAGTGTTTTTAAATTCTCATGCAAAAGTTTTAAAATTTTCAGACTTCGGTGCCATGGTTCACCGATGGTTTATTCTTGATCATTGTGTGTGTTGTTGGGCAGATGTATCCAAATTTATTTATGAGTAATAACCAAGTAATAAAGCACAAGCAAAACTGAACGGGTGAATTTTAATTCGAAATCCCAAGAAACTATTTTAATCAGGGATGATATATCAGATCAAGAGAGGTTTTTGGTCGTGCCATAGACTGTCTCTTTAATCAGTAGGTTGAGTCTTAACCTAATGATAACAATTTATATATTTTTTTGAAGGATTGGTATTTAAAAAAAAAAAAAAAAACTATTAAACTTCACTCTGGCAAATCCCTAATAGTAGTTCAATGGTACAATCCACAAATAGAACTTTGACTGAGAAAAACAAAAACAAATTACAAATGTTCAAAATTGTATAAAATACCAAGCCAGTGAGTGGCAAGGAAAAACAAGGCCGTCCTTCCACAAACATTGTCAAGGAATACCCCTAAGATAAAACCAAAAAAACCCTAAACAAATGGCGCGTTCAGGCTGAACAGATAATCACATTCGACAACAGGGGTACCATGTATAATAGATGAACCATTAAGCTCCTCCCCTTAATAGAATGACCAATCACAGTCTCAAACACCGTTCTTATTCTTGACACTGGTCAAGAACCCTCAACCCACCACCTCCTGAGTTGGTTTGGTTTTGACATGGATCCAGCAATTCAAAATTCTGGAATGAAATGTTAATGTTGTAGTGTGTCAATTATTGGTGAGTCAAACCATAGAGCGAGGATGCGTTTCCTTGCTCTATGGTAAAACTTACACGGGTCAGAATCGTTTCCAAGAAGGAGTTTTTTTTTAGTAGTGTAGAAAAGGCAGTAATCATATGTTGATGGGTACTTGTGTCCAAGAAACCCAACTAGGATTTGATCACTGACTTAAAATGTTTTAAATATAAACCAAAGTTGAAGGGTTGAGGCAATATAACTGCATATTGGTGGAGGAATAATTAACAAACACTTTAATAATAGAGATTGTGTCTCCGTGTTTACCAAAAAAAAGTATTTACAAAAACATATATTTGGGGACCAGCATGTTGGCTCAGTGGTCTCTTTCCGTGCCTTTTACCTCATCCCTGGTATGAATTTCACGGTCGGACCAGAGCCTTGAATGTTGATTGGGTTTTCAGTCCATACCTGATTGCGTGGGTTTTCCCATCGTTTCCTGGTTACTATCCTGCTATTTGCACTTACACTACTGGATGTGTAATAAAGTTGAACAGTTTTGTTGAATTCCATGGCATTTCCCGGCAGGCAAGACACTACATTACACTATTGAACCTCACATCGGACCACAGCCTTGCATGTTGATTTGGGTTTTCAGTCCCAACCTGATTGCGTGGGTGGGGGTTTTCCTCCCACATCTGAAACTGAAAATTTCTTTATTATTAGACTGTCGCCAGACACACAAGGCCTGGTGTGGGCTACAATCAACTATTTTTCCAGGGGCCGTTGCCACCTACTCCTGGGACTGAAACAGGGTTACCCCCCTTTACAGTCCATACGGATGTAGGCTTGGGTATCATCCATCAGAAGCCTGGCTGGTAGAGCAGAAAGCACTACCTCCCCAACTTTACGAAGCAATCATGGTTAAGTGTCTTGCTTAAGGACACAAGTGTCACGACTGGGACTCGAACCCACACTCTGCTGATCAAACACCAGAGCTTGAATCCGGTGCTCTTAACCGCTAGGCCATGACACACATGTTGAATGTGTAATAAAGTTTTTAAAATTTGGTTAAATTCCATGGCATTTCCGGGCAGGCAAGATACTACATTACACTATATTGGTATAGGAAGCAGGCCTGTGATTTTTCAGATGTTCTCCTGACTTAAGGTTTGGGTTTCCGTAGGTCTTTGTACTTGCTTGAAGATGTTAATTTGTCACAGTCTTCTTTTTCCCATGTGCGGTGATGTAGGGAGTCTGTAGACCCATTACTGTAAATTACATCCCGTGGTCATTCACGGAGTTTTATTGCTCGAAAACCAAAAAGGAAATTGCTGCCCATTTTCAGGGCGTTTCACTTTTGCACAACCAAATACAGTTCACGACTTGTAAAAAGGAAAATCACAGCTGAAGAATTTAGAGTTGTAACAGTGCAATCACCATTAAATGTCAGCTTGTGTATTTTCTCGGTCAGTGAGTGTGTACACTTTGTGCCTGCTGGCTCTGGGGCTCTTGTGGAAACAGTGTCACGGGTCACTCAGTCTATCTAGATTAAGTAAATTAATATTAATTTATCTAATGATAATAACTATGCCAAAAATTAATAGTTCGTAAAGGGTGACTTTTTGTCCAAAACGGAAAGGAGTAGTTAGTGAGTTTGGGGAGTTTTGTAGCATTCATTGTTTTGTGTTGGAAATAGTACCGTTTCAAGATGTCTGTTTGAAGGTTGTTGTAGTACAAAATATTTTGTTTTACCATACACCGATGTGGGACTAAGCACTGGACTCCTACTAGGCACAGGATTCAGGGAAAGCCTGCAGTCCCCAGATCACATATCAGTCTACAGTCAAAACCAAATTGTTATATAATTCTTTATCCCCCAGTGCAATTGTTTATGCCTATACTACGGATGCACTCTGAAATATGAAAGTGTTTTCTTGTTTCTCTGTATTGTTTACAGAAGTCCAGTTTTATAGGGGAGAACATACACACCATGGGTGAACGTTTGTGAATTGTGTATATGCTTTCAACAATGCCTCATTTGAACTTTTATCGAGCCCTTGTTAGAACAGAAACAAATGTGTTTTGCTGTGTATGTTTTCGTTATGACTGAAGTGAACTTTTTCTGGGTTTCAGTTTTAAGGCGCATGTTTCTGTTTGTCTTCGCGGGCTGTGTGGTACCCTGACTACGTACTACCTTTCACCCTAGACAATTTACTCAAATTAATGGCTACATCAGTGGCTATGACTGGACCGCTGAAGAGGCTTATTCTTACAGCGGCAGAGCCAAAAGCCATAGCCGCAGCCAAAGTCGCTTGGTTGGTCGCGGCCATAATGCGGATAAAATTACAAAGAGTGCGCACAATCTTTAATGTATAGCTGGTTTTTGTTTTCGTTTCCTGCATTATCACTTTTAGATTTGAATCAACTTTGATTTTTGTGTTAAATGTACGATTCGTAATGATGATTTGAATGCATTGATGATTTAAAAAAAAAATCGTATTACTACTTTTTATCAACTTGATACCATTTGCAGTTAATTGATAAGTTGTTCTGTCTCAAATAATGTCACGTGAGAGGAACATGTTGTTTTGCATAAATCAGAGATACCATTGAACACATGTGTTCATTCAACATTATTCAAGAAACTCCTCAAAGCGGATCTGTTCCAGCAGGCTTCATACTAACCATTCTTTTCTTTTCTTTTTTTGACTGAGGGACCTTAGAGATAACTTTTGATTCTGGCGCAACATTATAAATGAAATTTTGACTGAACGATTGATGAATAGATGATTTTAAAAAAATGTATAATGAAACCAAGGATGCCTCATAAGTGGACTTGATTTTAGCGCTATATTATAAATGGTATTTTGATTGGTTTATGAATTCAAAATAAATACTATGATAAAACCTTAGGATGCCTCATAAGTGAACTTAATACTGTAGCTCCCAAGCCTGAGGAGACTTGTACACATGGGTGCCTGTGATGTTTTAGCACTAATGTGTGACAAGTACTGTATACTCGGGGATAGCAGCTTCACAAGCCCTGAGGGAAGAAACACACGGGCTACTCGGGTTGGATTCGAACCCACAACCCACTACAATCTAGAACTGATGTCTTAACTGCTAGACCACCGAGCCTGCCGTGTCGTCAGGCCAGTTCGAATCCCGTGATTAGCAGCGGGTTATACTTGACTCCCCCACCTTGCCATGACTACGAAAGCACATATAGAGCAGTATACAGTGCAGCTCGCATGCGTATCACGATGCAATTATGTCATCAATTAAAACCACTTGGTTTTTGTTTGGATTTGCTGTGTCAAAATGAATCCATAAAAATATATAACAAAGTGTCGTTTTCTTTTCAAATGTGACCATCTATTTTGTTGTACTTTTTACACGTTGGTAGTATCGTGTGTTTATCAACAATTTGATGGGAATCAATTTAAAAATTTCAAAAGTCTTAATCATGTATCGTGCATTTTGATACGAAGATGAATATATTATTATTGTTTGTTTTCCACAAAGCTTTTTAAGGACAAATTCAACTGTGTTTTAAGACGCTAAATTGGTCATTCACATCATGGCAGAAGATGTATTTTGAATATTATCGTATTACTGAACTTGGCTTATAACCTGTGAGAAAATGTGTTAGATATTGTTATCATTCAAAATATTTGAAGAATTAAATCTTGCAGGTTTAAATATTGAAACTTGAGGTTCAGCAGTTATTCTACTGCAATTGATATATAATATTCACTGTACTTAATTTTATTGATTGATTGATTTGATTACTAGGTTTTTTTCCTAATTGTTGTTTCAGTTGTTGTTTGACAAGGGTTGTGGCACGAGAGTTTTTTTTTTTTTTTTTTTTTTTTTTTTTGGGGGGGGGGGTAGCTTTTCTCAAAGCGAAATGTATACCTTGCCCGATATGGGGCAGAGGGAACACCCCCTACCATGTGGCCAAACTTTAAAAACATTGTTTTTACAGAAGTACCCCTCCCCCTTTAAACCCTCTTAAGAATTCCTGAGATTCCAAAGCACACAATTAAGATACAAACAGTAAAAACAAAAAAGAAGGGGGTACCACAATGCCCCATATCGGGCACCAAATGCCAAAATTGTCACCGGCAATAATGACACCCATTATTCATTATTGCTGATGAACACAGGGACCTTGACAAGGGTCATGACACGACACCAATGATAGCATGGATTAATTCACAAAACACAAACCTGATAAAATTGTAATAAACAACAAGAACAAGTACACCAAACCGTTAAGATGTTCAACTGTTTTATTTGGCATAGGCCTACGTGTAACCGTTCTAAATTCATACTGTCATTAGTACTGAATTTAGACTCGAAACAATATGTCCGGACATTTTTTGGAGGCCCAGTTTTGTGAGAGACCAGAGGAAACGAATCTAGATCTGCAGATCAACATGACGACAGTGTCATGACGTTATCAAGTAGACTTGCCACTGTAAATGATAAAACTCTCTGGGTACTATCGACGGTGGGTGGGGGATATGCAGCCACCAAAATGTATAGCCTGCCATTTTAACGGCCCCTTTTCGAAACCGCGACTTTTGGCTTCGGCTCCGGCTTAGGCTTCGTCAGTTATTTTGAAAACGTGCGCTTTGGTACGGGGCTTCAAAATAGCCGGACGGAGCCTGAGCCGTAGCCCAGGTGTGTTTTCGAAAAGGGTCTAACTGTTTAGTTCTTGAATGGAGATCAGGCTGTTGTTGTGCCAAAGGGTGGAGTAAGACCGTTACAAAACAACAGGCCTAAAAATACAAAAGTCCTCCCCTACATTACACACGATTGTTATAATATTGTATTGCATAAAATATAAATGCATGAATACGCAATCCCTTACCGCTTTCTAGCTATTTTGATGTTTTAAAGATGGACTCCCATCGTTGTTTTATGTTTTGTTTTCTCTTGTTGAAAGAGATCGAGCAACAAGAAATATGTTTAGTCAACAAGAACATAAAACAAAATAAAAATAAAAATGCAGCATGTATTTGCAAAGAACATTAAATTAAGTCCAGAAATAATACAAGAGAAAGTACAAGAAAAATGTATTTACATAGTATAAGGAGTAAATGAAAGGTGTAAAAAAAAATGTAAAAAAAGTAATAACAATAAATACAAATAAACAAAAAAAAACCAAAATATTCATGCAATAAAGACAAAGTACGACATTGAAAATTAACAGGTAATTAAATGATTTAATAGTAAACCTTTATCAGGCCCTCTTTCAGTATGGCACCAGGTACAAGGTGCCCTGCAGTGGGTGGATAATGCCTTTGGTACAAGCTTGGAGAAAGACCTTGCTATGTATGGTACAAGGTAGAAGGTACAGGGTACCCTGCACTGGATGGATGACGCAATCGGTACCAACCTGAAGGAAGCCCTAGCTCTATATGGTACAAGGTACAAGGTACAGGGTACAGGGTACCCTGCACTGGATGGATGACGCAATCGGTACCAACCTGAAGAAAGCCCTAGCTCTGTATGGTACAAGGTACAATGTACAAGGTACCCTGTAGTGGATGGATGACGCAATCGGTACCAACCTGGAGAAAGCCCTAGCTCTGTATGGTACAAGGTGCAATGTACAAGGTACCCTGTAGTGGATAGTTGATGCATTAGGTACCAGCATAGAGACATCCTTGCTCTGGATGGCACAAGGTACAATGTACAAGGTACCCAGTGATGGATTGATGATGCATTTGGTACCAGCCTACAGAAAGTCCTTGCTCTGGATGGTACAAGGTACAAGGTACAAGTAGGTACCCTGTAATAGATGGATGATGCATTTGGTACCAGCCTACAGAAAGTCATCGCTCTGGATGGCACAAGGTACAATGTACAAGGTACCCTGTAATGGATTGATGATGCATTTGGTACCAGCCTACAGAAAGTCCTCGCTCTGGATGGCACAAGGTACAAGGTACAAGCAGGTACCCTGTAATGGATTGATGATGCATTTGGTACCAGCCTACAGAAAGTCCTCGCTCTGGAAGGCACAAGGTACAAGGTACAAATTGGTACCCTGTAATAGATGGTTGATGCATTTGGTACCAGCCCAGAGAAAGTCCTTGCTCTGGATGGCACAAGGTACAAGGTACAAGCAGGTACCCTGTAATGGATGGATGATGCATTTGGTACCAGCCTACAGAAAATCCTCGCTCTGGATAGCACAAGGTACAAGGTACAATAGTAGCATTAATCAAATTGTTTTCATAATGATTATGCTTTTTAGTCATATTTAACAGGGCTTATTTTTGTTAAAGAGGGCAGTTTGATAGAAACATATTTTGGGATAACAAAAACAATATTTTACAAAGACGAGCAGTAACAAGACATATTTTGTAAAGCAAATACTGTTATTTATAATGTTGTTCCCAAATTTTACCTCAATTAAAGTTGTTTTTAATTCAAGCCCGAACGTCTTTTTAAAAGATTGAAATCCACAATGTTTAGCATTTTTCCAAAAGTGATTGATGTCACTAGAATTTTTCAACACACCATTATGGACCTATTTTATTCGTCTCATTTTAGTGGCTATCATCCAACCGACAATGGACAGCAAAAATACTTCGAGTGAATAAAATTAATGTTGCGATTTAAAGCTATTTAAAGACTTACGAATAGGGCAAAGCGTGGTAAAATTAACTGTTTTTTGACAATTATGAAGTATTTGATAATTTTTTGAACAACATACCAGAATAAAGCATTTTGGTTTTAAACATCAATATGGAACATTACCATTTAACATTAGAGCAGAATTATAGTTAGTAGTAATTTTAGCGTAAATTAAAGAACATTCCAAACTTAAGGTTATTTCTTGTCTCGTTCCTTGAAGGCACAGCAAATAGTTGTAGTTTCATTAATATTATGGTCACAATCATAGAGGTACCAGAATGTAGTGAGAGAAAAAAAGTGACGTCCGTTTTTTATTTTTTTATAAACTTTTTTGATTTAAAAATTGACGGCTGTTTCTTGTGAGGTAGATAGCCAAATGATTAACGTTTTTCAGGTTTTTTTTATCAAACTTCTGAATTCTTGTTCAACTTTATACTTATTCCTAAAGGGGGTTGAATTTCCAGGCATTCTTAAAAGCAAAAGAAATATTTTGGTTTTATATTTATATAAATATTGTTTGTGTGCATAATACTGCTATAATTTAAGTCAAAAACATCACCTGTGATTTATTTCGTTCCACGCTAACTAACCATTGTGAAAACCCTTCGTTCTTTACTTCTAAAATAGTTAGATTTCTACTTGAATAGTTTACTTACTATGCATTAAAAAAGGTAATTATTTTTATTATAGTGCAAGAATTGTGTTTGCCATTGCATTGTTCAGTTCAAAGAAATAAAACATGCAATGTAATACTGAATATATAGTAAGTTCAGCTATAACTTCAAAATGGCAGAGTATCTTCTTTCAGGTCAAAATGTCTGATTGTCTTAAACCCTATCTTGAGACAAAATTTTAGTCTGGAACTTTATAAATGATATCAATCAGACATGATTTACTTGACATTCTGGATTGTTCAATCATTGTGCAAAGGCATGCCTCCAGCATTCACAATAGTACACAGTAGACTAAGCTGGAAAGTTCCTTGTATTTTTCCGTACAGTTACATTTTTTGTCCTTGTTTTTTTCATGGGACATTTGGTGGGTTTTCCTGCCCGGTCCGTATTACACTCTCCTTTTCCCCCGAGAGGGCCAGAACATCCGAGGCGTGTATACTCGTGCTCTCATCCAATCCTGAAAATATACTCAAGTCCTGTTGATCCCCGTTCCCAGATGCGGAATCCGGCTCGACCGTTCCTCCTATTTGAGAGGGTAGAATGAGGATGCCCGGTTTCTCGACTTGGGGGATCTCGGTGGGGGCGTTTGGGGTCTCCAAGAAGCCGTCTGTACTGGGGTTGACTGGGAAGAGCGGGTTGATGGAAGCCTCGTTGTTTGGGATACCTCCTGTTGGTGGAGAGACGACAACGTAGGAATTAATTAAGTTCATTACTAACTTCTCAAGTCTTATAACACAGTACTTTTGTTTCCTCAAGTTAAGACAACAAAAAAGAGAATATCCTTTTCATATAGTCATCTTTTCCCAGGTCAAATTTCCCAGGTCAAATTTGTGATAATTAAGAGAGTGTTTTAGAGGCAAATGTTCCAAGAATTAGCTATCTCAAATTATATTCCATGAAAACGATACAAGATAGTGTGTTACGTTTATGCTGCCATTGCTTTGTTTTCAAGTTTCTAAAAAGTTAATAATTGAAATGTCTATATCCATTTGTGTTACTCTAATGCTTGGAAGGAAATTGTACTTTTGGCCTGTCGCACATGGGCCTTATCCTATAATGAACTGGACTGATTTGCGTAAAACGATATTTAGAATCAAAAGGATTTCAGCGTCAAAAAGGACGCACACAATGTCTCGGTTGTAGTGCTTATCAGAAGCAAAAGCAGGCCCTGTGACATCACACAATGTATAGTTACACAATGTATAGTTGACCATCTTTAGTGGCAATGATTGTCATTTCCTGAACGCACAAACGTTTTGCGTACCGCGTAGGGCCGCAGGAATTCATTGCATGATTGGTCCACTTTGGCCGCGTAGCAGCAACTCAAAGCCAACCCGTAACAATGGCGTCTATCGGGAATTATAACACCCCTTACAAAATTCTGCCTTTTCATTGGTTTAGAGCGCGTCACATGATATGTCTTAGTTTTACTAGAAACCCGGCGGCCGTGTGATAGTCGTTTGCCATGGAATAGTCGACTATTACATGGCGCGCGCAGTACCCAGACGTCTTTTTTACCCACCTCGAACTCAATCAGTTGTGCATCTGTGTATCTGAAATGCGCGTACGAACGTTACGTGTACGAGGATGATAAATAGTCTGTTGGGGGTGTTATAAAACAAATATTGACTGCTTTTACTCGTGCTATGGTTAAAACTCCGACTCCCTCGGTGATCCCCGGACCGTTCCATTTTCCCGAGGCGCAGCCGAGGGAAAATAGAACGCTCCGGGGATCACCTCGGGAGTCGTAGTTTTAACCATAGCACTCGAAGCAGTCAATATTTGTATACTATCCTATACGCACACATTGACTTGAATCCTGATTTTGTTTCTAAAGATCCACTTCCATAAATCCTCACTCCATCAATAAATGATTTCCAAGCTTCTTGGGGGAGGGGAAGAGGGGCCTGGGTTCTCATTTCTCACCTTTCTGTATTATAATGATGTGTTCTAAGATTGAGACTCTGTCTCTTAGATGAGCTATTTCCAGTAGAAGAGCCTCGAGCTCAACAGCCTGAAGAAAGAAATGACACCACAATGAGGAAATAACAACCAATGCCAGTTTAAGATGTGAAGTTTGTCTAGTATACCGTGCCCGATATGGGGCAGAGGGTATACCCCGATGTCCCCATTCTCACCTGATGACACGTCATATTTAATTACTATTTATTTACTATTCTTCTTGTGAGCGCCTTGAGCATCCTTTGGGTGGATATGTTTTGCGCGTTATAAATGTCTTTATTATTATTATTATTTTTAACACACTCTTTCCTCTTGTACAGAAACAACCCCCCCCAACTAAAGTCCTCAACAGCACTCCTGAGATTCCAAGCAAACAATGAAGACGCTATGTTTTAAAATATCCCCTGTGTGGTGGTTGACCCACAAACGAACTACATGTTGACCTTACAACATGCATAATGTGAATTCTATATACGAGCAGAGGTGATTGTCGGGAATGCGATTTTTTTTTTACTTTCACAGTTTTACATTGGATGGGATAGAAAAAAACTGTTAAAAATAATTTTAACGAAAATAAAAGTAAAATAATAACGATCAACCAAGTCTAGTAAAGCATATAGTTTTGCCTCATTTCAATTATTTATTCTATATTCTAAACCGTAATTGTTTCATCATTAGTATACTTACAGATACATTAAGACCATGTGCTTTTCCATTGGATCCCATTGGTCCTGGCGGTCCTGGCAATCCAGGTATACCTTAATTAGAAAATAGAGAAACTTTGAATTAGTTAATTAATTCATTTGTTTTAATTACCGGCGGGGTAAGTAATAACAGTTACAATTGATTTACACTGATTTGGCTTCTCCATTATCCAGCATAAAAACGGTAAAATTATTACGACTTGTGGTCACATAATAAACTATACATAAGGAAGAGAATATAAAACACTGTTAAAGTGAACAATTAAAAAAAAAATCAATTTAAGTAGACAATCTCAATCAGCTTTTATGAATCTTTTGCAGTACAGTTAAGTACAGTGAACAGCTGAGAAATTTAAATTTATAAACTATGTAACCTTTGTGTACACAAATAGTGACCTTGTACATTCCAGGGCATTTTCTTGGCAGGCAAGTTACTACATTGGTCATATGGACATTTTGTGTCACAATTCCCACACAAGTTTTTAAAAAAGCTGAACGATTTTTGAGAAGGAACCCTTTCTTCATATCAAAAGTTGATAGAAAGCAATATTGCCATAAAATATCACATTTAAAGTTTTCATCTACTCAGCTGTCCACTGAGCTGTCGCAGGTTGTATATAAAATCCTACAATAACATAATTTTGCTGACGTTCCGTCTAGTTTACTCTACCTGGCGCAGCTGGACCAGGGGGTCCTGGGGGCCCCATGGGTCCACGAGGGCCAACCTCCCCTGGCCGTCCATCGACCCCCGGTGCTCCATCCTCGCCGGGCAGACCGTTCTGTCCAATAGGTCCGGGCTGTCCAGGATGACCCATCAGCCCTCTGGCTCCAACAGGTCCCCGGGGGCCAACAGGGCCTGGTGGACCGCTCACGGTGTGGACCGATGGGATGCCGGGCTGTGGTGCACCGGCCGGAATGTGATTGACAGAATCCGAAGAGGCCACCTGTGGTGAATATGAACCTGTCATCTAGAGTGAAAGACAACCATTATACAGGTACGGTAATTTTTTTTTTTTTTAAATGAAAAGATAAATTACCAAACTAATCAACTCAATAAGGTGAAATTATAGCACTAATGCGGGTGCCATTCGTTTTATCAACCATGGAACTTGGTAATTATAAGTGATGTACAAAATTACACAAAACCGTACAAGCATTTTAAGTCTTATCAAAGTCAAATTCAAACTTAACAATAATACGAATAAAATATACTTAAATATGAGTTATGTCAGGCGAATATTCTAATGCTTTATGCTTTTTGACATAATTGTAGAAAAAAGAAAGAAAAAAAACACACACACACACAATTTAAACCAACAGTTTTATTAAGTTTTTATAAAGAACAAGTATTTACGAGTGCTCGATGGTGTGAGGGAAATATGTGATCTGATGATTGTGTAACACTCTGCTTTTGACCAAGCAGACCGTGGGTTGACAGTAGCCCTTTGTGGCGTCAGTGCAAACAGTTTATATCCACAATGGAAAAATAATAAATCAATTCAAAAAAATGTTGAGAAGAAACAAACTAAGAAATACTCACCAAAAGGTCCACTTTGTGCCGTAGATCTTCTATTTGGGAACAATTGAAGCACACTGTGAGAGGGGTTTTAAATGGTTTCGGGGTTAAGGAGAAAAGAGAAGAATAAATTAGGAAAAAAGAAAGGAAGGCACCCCGAAAAGCAAAAAGCAAAAATTAATGCCAGCAAAGTTGCCATTACAAAATATTTGTGAAAGAGGAAAATATGTGAGATTTGTCATCGTACTTGTTGGTTATACCTTGATAGAATTGTTTAATGATTTCTACAAATGTGAAGTTTTGTTAGTGGTAGATAACCTTGTAAACAAGTTAAGACTAGAATGAGCAAACTATTCAACTAATCCATATACAAAAGGTCTGAGGTTGAACGCTATGGAATTTCAACAGCCATTCCAAAGAATCTGAATAAGAAATAAGCTATTGTGCGAGCCCGTTTGTGATTGGTCAAAAGTGCGCAAACAGGTGCTAACACCACGATTACAACGCATGATAAAGGCGCACGTAAATACAGTGTGTAGTGAACGGCGGCGACCATGTTTGTACTGTAGTCACATAAAAATACAGCACGCCATTTTTGTTGGAACATTGTTGTCTACGACTATGATGGAAAACAACAGCATTTCTGCTTTACAAGTCGCCGTTTACTCGAGAACAAGATGAACGTGTCAGAGAGGACAATATTTATTGCTTTCGGTTCGTCAGGAATGCGAGCAGAAGCTTCAAAAACTTGTGTTCGGTTACATTTTGTGCTAATTACTCTCTGGAAATACTTATGGCATGTTAACAACATGTACGGGCAAAGAAAACAAGTGCCGATGATGAAAGAAAAGGCATCGAAGCGGTGAGTGCGTTTTATCAAATTATTTCAAATGAATTGCCATTTTGTAGAATTACAAGATTAGTTTCTTAACACCGAATGCAGTATATTGTAAAAAAATTGCGTTACTTGAAAAAAAGTCAGGAAAAAGGTGCATTAAACATGTAAGCATTAGCAAGAATGGAAGAAGAATGACGAGTGAAGTTGTTACAATTGTGACAGTGTTGGGTTCATTATTCAGACTACAAATACAGTCATTTGACCAGTTCGGGATCACTTCAACTTTGCAACAACCCCATAATTAAGTTACTTCTCACATTACCAATTTCTGTTGATACATGTGAAGAATAACATGCAATAAACCAACAAACCCAAAATAAGGTTCCAAACTTCATCAACAAATAAATTATGGCAATTTTCTTGAAGTTTGTCTGCGATTTTGATCATTATTTTTTTTTTAAATGTTGGTTGAAAAACGCTGTTAAAACTTCTCACCTTTAAAATTTGAACGCCACAGGGCGAATACAATTTATGTTAAATGCTTAGAATGTGCTAAAAATATTTCAGGTAAATACTGAGCAGTCGTCTTGTTTTTTTGAGGAGACAAAATTACCAAAATCGTCTTTCGGGGGGCATCGTACCCTTGACCAGTTCGGGATCACTCACTACTCAGCATCTCTCATTGCGTCAAATGGTGCCGCACTCAGTGGAGGTAAAATCTTACTGCTGCAGTCGAAAGTTTATTTGTTGCTTTTAAGGTACATTTCTTCAACAAATTCTTGTAGGAATATTGTTTTTTTGTGAGAAAATGAAACTTGGAGGAGGAAATTGCGACTGTAAGAATAGATATTTGGGTCAATGTTGCTTTTAGGCGTGCTTCACCTTTTCATTTGCCTTTGCTGTTGTTTTGTGTTTTTGTTGCTGGATTTTTGCGCTGCTGTTGAATACACTTGCATGAAATTCTCTGGAGAAAGGAAGTCCATGTCCATGCCAACACACTTGTGAAGTTTGTGTCCTTGAGAGACAGTTTTATGAATGGGAGTATTGGTTTGCAATAGAGGGCAAGCTACTGATTCAGAATAGAATCAACTGATCCTGAACTGGTCAAACAGGTGACAATACTTTTCTCAAAGCCTCTTCAAATGTACTAATCTTTTTTTGTCAGTGGATACTTGGTGAGTTTTATAACATGTTTAGGTAAACTGATAAACTTTTTTGTTTAAAATGTCAAAGAGATTGCAACCAAAAACAATGTGAATCCAAAAAGTGATCCCGAACTGGTCAAATGAATGTACAACTTAAATTAGTTTGAAAGGAAACTACACGCGGATCCAGTCTGGGTGCCACTTGCCTATGGTGTTTTTTTTGTTTTTTTGGTTTCCTTTTTAATAATTATTAAATTAAAAAAATTCTGTATCTGACTGCCACTTTATCTCCCTAAATTTAGGTCAAATAAAATTCACACCTTTCCAGAAAGGTTGACAGAATTGACAGAATGTAAACAGAGAGGGATGGGCACTTTGAACTGTTACAAAGTGTCAAAATCATGAAAAATAAGCCATTTCCGGGTCTTTGGTGACCTTGACAACACTACTCGCTTAGACTCCATTTTAGGTCTTGCATGTGTTGGCATTCAGTGCTAAAGAGTTGTGGCCACGTGATGAAATGTTCACTTGAATTTAATTGACGCATTCACCTGTGGTGGTTTTTGGTTTGATTTCTTTTTAAAATGAAAATGGTAAGTTGAGAGCAGCACTGAAACTAGGGTAAAATTGTAGGGGTGGCCACAGGGGGTGCACCATTTCTTCTAAGGGGTCACTTCTGGCAAATTAAAACTAATTTCCGTTTGCATTTCTCCTAAAAGCCCCTTTACAGCATGCACTCCTGTCATGCCACCATTTACTTTTTTTATGAGATATTCTGGAGTGAGTGAAGAAACGAATACACTGTTGTCTGGGCGTCGAAGGAAAATAGTAAATACATTGATATTATGACATTCAAGCTTATAAAATGTAAGAGCTATTTGGGAACCCCTTACCTCTGTCACAGTTGGGCCCGCTGAATCCTGGACAGCACCTTCGTTCAGTTGTTTCCACGGTACGAATTCCAACGTAATATCGAGGTCGAAACATTATCCTTCAAAGAAACAAACAACCAAACCATTCATATGATTATTATTAGGCCTCTAAATTTAGCCAGTATGATCGAAAAATAAAAACAGCTTGTTTATAGGCCAGTAAACTCACAACCAGACAAGCCAAGTGGTCCTGGGTTTTTAATTGAATAATAATGGGCTACCTCATTGTGTAATATCTTTGTGAAAAAAATGTTGACTACGAATCTGACAATAACACTAAATTAGGTATCAAAGCAAGCTTACACGTAAGACAAATGGGACATAATCTCTCTTAGTGCTTGTTTAACTAACTTTGATTTTGTCTTGAAAATAAATTTTCTGGTCCAATAAAAATTTTGAGCTGCAAGCCCCGCAGTCTTAAATTTTTAAGCGCTGCTCCTTGCATACTCCGTGTCCATACCCCATTTTAGGAATCAACAAGTTCCGGTAAGCGTGTAAACGCCGCGTAGGCTTTCTCTATGGTGATATAAAATGTCGACTCCCAAAATGGCGCAACCAATTATTATTGCGATGATCGATGACGTCGTGTGAATTTAGTCAACATTTCTTTTTCAAACACATTTTAATATCTGTAAATCAAATAGCGCCCTCTATCGCGCAAAACCTTATGGTTCCCGCCCGAGTTCGAAACTACGACTTGGGACTCCAGTCAGTAATTTTGAAAACGCGAAAAGTCCCATAACGTTGTTGCAGCCACTAGCTGAGTCGCTTAATTCGGACAAGGCTTTTGTTCTGTTTCAGATATTGGTGCCCGATGTGGGGGCATGGTGTACCCCTATTGTGTTTTCACTGTGTGCTTGGAATCTCGGGAATTCTTCAGAGGACTTTGAAGGGGGTGGGGTGCTTCTGTACAGGAGGGTAGTGTGTTACTTTCTAGCCTAAATGGGTTAAACATGGGGACATTGAAATCTCTCTGCCCCATAGTGGACATGGTATATTCTGTTTTGCCCTTCAACACGTGATTGAGGAAAGAAATCACTTGGCCGTGCCAGCTCGGTGTTTGTTGTTCTTTCATAAGAGCCAGCTGTAAACGGAGACCAGGGAGATATAGCCAGCTTGGTTATCTCAAAGTCTCGCGACTGGAGAGAGACTACAACTTGACGTCTCTGTCAACAGACTGCGGAAGTCATATTTACATAGAGTAGTTGTGAATTGTCACCTCGTGGTTTTTTGTTTATCGTGGCATGTTTCCAGATTCTTGTCAAATATTATTTTCCCCCGAGTCTGTCCAAAAAGGACACAGAGAAAGGTAACGACAAAGCTCTCAACTCAGCCTTAAACAACCCTGTCAGTTTTTGAATGTTTTTGGTGGAGTGCACCCTCTTGGTTTCGTTGAAAACGAAGTGCCTTCTCTATTAATATCTATTAACCCTTTCAACTCAGCGTGAGAACAATTTCCTTCACCGCTGGAGAAAAACAAATAGTCCAAATTAGATAAAGAGTTTGGAATCGAATGTGTTTAAAATACAAGTGGACCCAACTGACCTTAATAATTATCAGGGTGTGGTGTTAACATATACCCACATAATTCATGTTATAACTCTGTTTGACCACCTCCATGGTTTGACCAATTAGATACGCCTGCTGCCTCTTCTCATAGCAAGTTTTTGGGGAGCCTCGAGCCTGTGGCATATCTTTCCGTGTATCTTAAAAACACTAGTGTCGTGGCCAAGTGGTCTTTAACCAGACTCTGGGTTCTCTTGTGTTGTCAGAGTGGGGTTCAGTTCCCGGCCGTGTCAACTGTGTCCTTGAGAAAGACACTACTTTTACCACAATTTCTTCGTCATTCGGATTGGACCTAAAATCATAGGTCCCGTGTGTTGTGGAATGCACGTGAAAGAATCCAGTATGCCTACATTTATTGAATAGGAGAAGGGATTAGCCGAAGTGTTCTGGCATGGTTGGATGTGCGGATTGTGCTGCATCTTTTGGTAAATCCTTACATTGTGAAACGGTCTCCTATTTAAAAGATAGCTCCGCTTTCCTGTTGTAAGAGAAATGAGCGTCCTAAGACACCTGTTGGGTGTGATAATGCAAATGTTTAAGAACTACAGTACTTGTATTATAAATAGCCTTAAAAAACTATAATCTATCTCCAATCCACTTTAAAATATTTGCGAGTAAAAACCAGTGCCACCTTTTAGTATTATCGAAACGCAGTTTCGTCCGCCGTCAATCACTAACACACTGTTGGACCTGTCATTCCTTGATAGAAGGAAATAACTGCTTTGAGTAAAGTCAGTCGAACAATTTCCCCTTAACACCCCGGAACCATCAGGGGGACATTATGACACCACTGTGCCAAGTTTGGATAGAAATTACTTTTTCACGAACGACTTGAATGTGAAGGATGCCATTCCTTATAACTGTCAATCGCTCACAGGGTCTTCAATTCAGTATAGTCTTTTCATTTCCAATGGAAAGAGAGTAATACCAAGTACATTTTTCAATCGCAAATGCAGTTTAAATCCCACGTTATTCACGAAAAGAAGATACTTCTGAGAAAAAAAACTTTTTTTTTTATTCTACAAACTACATAACTTAGGACATTGGAAAAGTAATTTTGTTTCAATCCTATTCTTTCAATTAAACACACCACCAAACCTACCTCCATGATCCAATTAAAAATCAAAAGAGGTCAGGAATTTGCCTGTGTCGAAAATGTGCTTGTACAAGTAAGCAATGTGATTTTTGAGAGCTCAAGTTAAAATTCAATTTTCTTTACTTTGACAGTACTTTCTATGAAAATATTTATATGGGGGTGGTTACTGATTGGTAACTGACTTTATAATCAGTGTGAATTCAGATTAAAGAAAATTGTTTGTCTTAAACGTAAATAAAGAATATCAGCCTTCTGCTGACGTCGTCACTAAATTTTCTTTACAAAACAGCGATTCTTTCGTAACAACTGCTAGCATTTTAAGATCGTGTCATGATTGAAATGAATAATAAGTAGCTCTGAACCCATTCTGTGGGAAATTAAATTCCACGTCCTTCAAACTCGCAAGGAAGTCTAAAGTGTAACGACCGAGCATTTATCATAAGGAGTTTTTATTATCTCTCGGCCTTGCTTAAGGGTTTACAGATAGTGAGATCCAACTGCTTATTGTGACACAAATTATTACAAAGAAAATGTTGACCTTTACTGTATTGCGCTGACGAACAACTCGCAGGTGCTCCATAAAACACAATCGGAACGATATTTTAAGCAGTATAATTTTCTCACTAGCGGTTTAACTTGGAGAAGAATTGATAAGTTTCCATCATACATCAAGCTCCAGCCTCCAAGGGGACATTAACACAGAACAGAGAAGAACTGACCAATTGACAGGGTCATTTATTTTGGCCGATTGCCATCCGGGGTCACCTCATTTTGCATTTGATTGACACCAATAAAATTATCAACGGCAAGTTTTGATAGAAATTGGAAAGTATAGGTACATCTGGTTAACAGGTCATTGAAACCGACTCTTTGGCAACAATATTGACTGGGTCAAGAATATATCCTCGAATGTTTGTGTAGTTGTCCAAACCCACCTCGTGATGAAGTGTGTAAGGGGTGACCAAAGGACCTCAATTTGACCTATTTCAGATGTGGAATGGTAAAACAATTTGAGAAAATCAACGAGGGGGTAAGAAGATTTAACAAACCCATTAATTTACAGCAAATGTATGTCCTCTTAACGTTCTGTTTGTGGAGTGACGGAAACCATTTGATGTCACAAAGCCTGTTCCTCGCAGTTTTGAATCATTGTTTGAGGTATGGCTTCAGCTTGACTTCGGAGGGGTATAAAGAGATCGGGAGGGGGCAACACTTTTCTATAATTTGTGAACTAAATCCACACACAGTTTTTGTTTGTGTACATGTCACTCAACACGCAAGCATTTTTAGTTCAGTGTAGTCTTCTCTGATTTGCCGTGTCCTGGCATTTTAATATTTCTTCCACCCAAAGGTGAAATAAATACTACAAGAGGAACACACAGATGGCCTGTTTTGAAGATCTATTGAAAAAATAAATAAAAACCTCTTACCTATATGTAGACTTGTCACAGTCTTTTCTCCCAAAGGACCCGTAGAGTGTTCGCAGTTGGTAGTTACACCAGTTGGGTGTTGTCCGCTGTACGTACATCTCGGTCCCATTACGAATGTTACACGTCACCTGTCTTGTCGCGATGAAGTCACACCAATTGCTACTCCTGTGGGAAGTGGGAAAACACATTCATTAATTGATGAAGAATCTATGTTCCATCCTCTGTACAAAGTTGATCCTTTCTATAGATCAAATATTTTACTTAGAAAAGGAAACGTTAGATTTCAATAATGAATTGCACGAAATCCGAGCTAGACTTTTCAGCACAATTGTCCCAATACTTTTATTACAATTATTTTAAGAAAAAATAAATAATAAAATAAACTGTAAATTATGACATCACAATTGGTGCTCGCACGGTTTTATTGGGGTTTTTTAACGTTTTTTTTTAAAGTATTAATTCACAAATTTCTAAAAGATGTGAAACATTAAGCCCCCTCCCCCCCCCAAAAAAAAAAAAGAGAGAGAGAAAGAAAAAAGTGGTTTATATTTATTTTAGTTTTATTTAAATAATTCTGGTAATGAAACCAGGGACTAACACTGTTGAAACCAGGGACTAACACTGTTAGTGTACCGGTAATCAGTAGGCCTCAAGATGTCTGTGGAGACGGTACAAAAATGTTCAGTTTAATTTGTGAGAGGAAAACCGCAAAAAGGTAAAACTCACGCGAAATTCTGCGCTTTCGGCTCATAAAATAATGTGCTTTACAGTTAACCTTGTTGTGAGCGCATAATTCTGTGGCAAGCAGTGCCATAAAATTGAGCCCAGAAAGGAACTTAAAAACAAAATCCACATGCGAGGCTCCGTCCGAAGTTGGATTCGAACCGGGATCCATAGTTGTGAACGAACAGCAGGGCAAGATACCACTATAGGGGCCAACATGATCCCTAATTGGTTATCAATGCTTTATCATGTCTTTCACGTCTTGTGGTTTGGATTAAGTTCAAGGACGAGGTAACTCAGGATGAGGAGAGACGAGCATCATCCTTTCAGGGTTCTCTCACGTCTTATTAGTCCCGTATGCCTTCATGAATTGCTAAAATACACTGCCTTTGAAAAACATGTTTTCTTCCACGTGGACTGTCTAACTCGCATTTTAAATTTCGTTCTTTTCCCTTCACCTGTAAAAAGTGCACCGTTATTTTGTTAACTTTTGACACCTAATTCATCTGGCCGTTGACAACACTTTAGCAAATTGGGCTGCAATGGGATTACTTTTCCAAGTTCCAATAACAACATGTGACACCTCACTGCATTAATTAGATGAATAGAAATTATTTCTAATAAACATAAGAGGGCGTTGTAAATAATGATGTATCATAAAGTTGTGAGAGCAATCGCTGCTCTTTGGGGTGCATCCAACTAAATACTGACTAAATCATTGTGCAAAATTTTGGAGGCCCTAAAATGTCTGTAATGTGTAGAATTTAGGGTGATAAACTTGAGGGATTATTGTTCAAATGGTGTGCATTATTGTACCATGTGGTCGTTGACTGTCAACTTTGGGTAATTAGGGTAGGCTATAATCAAAGATTATTATTATTTAATGGTAATATTAACACTATACATCATTATCTTATTGCACAGGTTTTTGGTGTTTTTTGTGGGATTTTTTTTCATTTCTGCAACACTGCAAATCATTTATGTGCACGAATACCTGCAATACAAGCAATGCTTGGTAAGCAATGCACGAGCTCTTCTTAACAGCCAAGAATGTTTTCTATTTTATTTAGGTCACCTTTCGGTACCTCAGTGCTCTGATGATCTAACACTGTGCATTAATCTACCCCATCTGAGGAAATCAGCTGTTCCCAGGCTTATCATCAACTCGATGAGTTGGCCATGGTCTATGTCATGACAACTCAGGGTGGAGACCTTAGAGATGGCCGGGAAGGGGAAACTGCTCATACTTTGCATATTACGCTGCCATTTCCTTGGATACCGAACACAGTGTGCCTCAAGCTTATTACAACAGTTTAATTGAGTCAGGTAGCATTTAGCAGTTAATCTGTAAATGTCATGCACTCATGTGGCAATCTGAAAACCGACTCGGGCAGAAAGAATGCACAACTTGCACATGATGTGAGGATTAATCAATGCCGTCATTTCTTCCTCTGAGCTTCTGAAAAATGAGCTTTTATATAAATGTTTCAACCAGGCAACCAGAATCCCAAGTTTGTGTTTTCTAAAAGGCTTCTTTTCCCACAATCCCACCAAGGGTGTTTAAGACTGTCTTCGAGTCCTGGGTCATATGCAAACTAGCTTCATCTGTTGTTTTGCGTGGGGAGTAGACTGACCCCTCCTTTAGTAGAATCTTATCTCGTCATGGCATCTTGAAAAATTCTTTACAGCTGATGAGTTCACTAACTTGTCAGTCGCTCTTTATACATTCTAAACGTAGTCTGAAGTTAAATCCTGGGTGGCTTTTCTTAATGTAAACATATATAAACGGCAGATTGCAAAGTCATGACCACCGAGCTGTTGGCCTCTTGTAAGTTGTACCATTGTAGAGCTGTAAGGTTTACGAACGAAGTGAACCCAACGACCGGGAAATTGACAGGTTCTCCCCCGGGCTTTCAGCCTCGTGGCTCCCGGGCAGAGATCGCTCCACTGATTGCACTCCGCGGAAATGAATGACTGTTGTTCATATCTGCATTAAAGGTGCGCTTTGTGGCATCAAATTGCCGTTGACCTTGAGTGGTGGCGCCTAAACTACTTCAGGTTCTTTTTTCATGTCTTCACGGTACTGTTTTATATTTTGAGGATGGAGTTTGTGAATTACTGTAAAACCATATCGATAGTTGACCTGTCTTAATGGGATCACATTCCGAAGAACACAATTTTATTGCAGGTTAATTGACAGACACAATATAATTTATATAAATGTCATCTTGCGTATGTCATCTTGACATTAAGGAGAATCCTGAAAAGGTCCAAACGTGAGGCCAACGCAACTTTCCAAGTCTTTCTGATTTGTAAAAAGTCAACGATATTGCCCAAATGTTGCCAAGGGCTCCCTTCGTACCTTGAAGTGTCGGTCATGGTGTTGAATACTTTTGGATTAAGCTTGTTTTGTTTTTGTTTCAAATGACAAATCATTGTAGTTTAAGAGTTGTGGGGTTCAAGAGATTGCGTTTGTTTTGTTTCATTGGCTGTATTGTATAATAATGAAACTGGAAAATTCAGACTGTGATTTTATGTTTCGATAGCACATGTGAATATTTCAATTAATTTGTTCAGTTACCATCTTCACTAAATTCTGTTTTACAAAGAGCTAAGATCGATCTTAAGTGCGAATCAATCTTAATTGCTAAACACAGGGTGTGATGTCACAATACAAATCTCTACATGGTAATACTGACAACTCGTCAAAAGATGAATCGTTGAATCTTAGTGCTTTTCGAAATCCAGCCCTGGCATGATGTGAAGCGGTTTTTTGAAAATTAATTTAACGTAGGGTCAATAAAACTTTACATCATAGATCTGTTTGGAAACGACTGTCAAGAGTTATATTTTGGGCAGTAGTGTTCCAAAAGAAACGTCCGGTGATAGTTTTTACACCAGGTTGCCCTGAACACTTTCCTAAAAATGTAGGGTCAATCAATCTTTAAATCAAAGAGCTGTTTTGAGAAGAATGTCCAGTCCAGTTTAGTTCAGTTCAGTTCAGTTTATTTCCACTCACAATCAGTTTTGCATCGACTAGCATTAAGCACCTGCATTATGACACCTGCAGCAAACCAAATGCCTTGAACAAGTCATTTTGCTGATAAGGCTGCTGCAAAGTGACTTTAAACCGCGTCTTATTATATATAGGTTCTCTTAACATAATAAGATGATGAAGTAACTGTGTAAACCCCACAGGCCATTTGACTCCTCTGGTTAGGATAACATCCGTGTATTTGGATGGATCTATGATGATTGGTCGGTATCGAGATAAATTGAAATCGGGAGGGGGGGGGAGAGACACGGGGTGCTCTTAAGCAGAGGTTTATTCTTTCACAGACATGTATCTTATGCATTTAGTATTATATACAAACCGAGGTGGGAAGGAAGGAAAATAGACAGGTACCGTTAGTGTATGAGGTGAATCTATATGCGTGATGGTTGTTTCAAATTGGGAACACAACAAATATATGACAAACTTCTTATTTAAAGGCACGTGGTCGATAGCACGAAAGTTAAACAACATATCTGAATAGGGTCACGGGTCACAAAAGTGTTAGATTAAAAATTACTGGGTAGAGCATGGTGAAAATTGTACTTTGATTGTTAACACTGCAAAAACACCAACCAAGAGGACACCCTCACCTCTCGTGAATTAATAACACCAAATCATCATAATTTAATTCTCAGTCTACAGATATTGTTGACGGCAAAAAAACCGATGGTCCTGTCCAGACAGTCCAGCGAAGTGGTCCTTTCTCACATTTTTAGTCCATTATAATTTTTTCCAGTAACTTTTGAATTATGAGCCGGGGAATATAGTGGCTGCTTGGGTTTAACCATCAATCTGGTTGAACTTAGCAGGTGGGGTGTGTAACTTGTATGAGAAGATTTGAGAAACTAGGTTAGATGTCAGCTCGTGGTCAAGGTTAAGATAACGCACGTGTCTTTTGAGTAGGATGGAAGCAGGGTACCAATTTGTTATCTTTAGAAGTCCCTGGGGATTTATGACAGTGTCTTGTAGGTATATACGTGGTATCATTATTGTTACCATAGAGTGTCTGTTTTTATCTTGTTTTCTCGAGGGACCAAGATGGGTATCTCTTATCAAAAACAAGAGTGCGTATTGTCTCAACATTGAACTTCCTAAACTTTTCAGCAACCCACGGTATCTGCAAAAGTCTTTTCTCTACTTGTAATTTCATTCATCCGTGGTATAGTTGTACACCTGCGTACCACCCCCTGATTCTTCGGGTTATCCCCAAGGTCATACAATAGTGCTACCCTGGACTCACTCTTCCTGTCCCCCACCCCCCCCCCCTCCTCACCATCCATGGTTCAAGAATGCGTCTCATAATATATTAGAGCTTCATCTGCGGACCCTCAGTGTGTGAGTCATCCCTGAGGTGGCTATCTAAATCCACTGTGAAGCGCAGGTCCTTGATTTATCTGACCATCAGAAGCCTCGAAGAGGTCACAAACTTAGGCCTCCTCATTACTGGGTCAAGAGCATCTTCAAAGTGCCCTTTCCTCGAACGGATGAAACCCATTTGATTCGTACTTTGGTCAACTTTTCAAAGTATCTATGCCCTCTGATTAACGACTAGAAAAGGTTCTCTTTGAGAGGTCGCCATCTCCTTTCAGTTTAAATCACCTTGCACAGTCAAAGAAACGTGCTCCTTGATCAGGTTCACCGTAGATCACCCTTTCTACTAGGTTTTAGCATGGAGCTATGGATCTATCTTTTTAATAGCTCCGTGGGATTGTTCACCTCTCTTTTATAGTCTTACCTACTCATAAAACCAGCTGGCATCTGATCCATTCTTGGACATTGAGAACGCATCCTCCAAAAGGACGGTACCAAGTTATTCAACACCCCGAATAACAAATGGTCCTCAACTGACAGGGGTAACCTTTTTAACCACCCTAACAATTTTTTGACACTTTTGTGATATTTATGACCCTCGAGGTAGCGCTTTTTTCCTTGTTTATGAGGCTGGTGATCGCTGTCCAGATTCCTGTAGTAAACGCGTATTAACGAAATGGGGCGAGGTCACACTCCCATTAATGACAAATACAGCTTTGGTTGTGTTTGCTAAACCCCTTGTTCGCAGGTCCAGTGTGCTTTGCTCCATCAAGCAACTCGCCGTTGATGTTGTTGTTTTTTTCTTCAGATTTTAAGTCAATAATGGTTTTTATTTACGGTTCTGTTTACTACTTTGTGTTTTAATTGAGTAAACTGGGAGTATACTGCGACCTAAGGAGAGGAACTTTATAAATAAGAGTTGCTATTTGATTATCTTACTTGACGGGGGCAATGCACTTCCAAATTATTAGGGCCTTGTCGTACAAGGCAACGAACTGTAGTGCATGCTACAGGACCACTTTGGTAGCGCAGGAGTAATTTTTAATGTCTTACGAACCCAAGAAAATTATGTGGTAGTTGATATGTGAATGCCTTTTCAGCTCTAGAGATTGCCTGGAACTGGTTGCTTGTAAATTGCTCCGTGTGTCTATAGCCTTTTTAAACTGAATAAGTGACTTTTGATAAAGTGACAACTAAATAATTTTGAAAGAAATACAATGTAGATAAAATAATTTGGAAACTTTAATTCTAATTCAGTCCGGCAGAGTTAATATGAGCTCTTTAATATGGTAACAATAGTTTACTATTCCAAGTATAGGTCAGCTTGAAGAATCATGTGTTCTTAATTTTCTTGTGAGCGCTTTATAAAAAGGATAGTCAGGAAGTTGTTCTCATTAGCCGTCAAGTCTGCGGCATGCTACTAATGTAAACGTGATACGAAGTAACACCCACACCATTCAACCACAGGGCTTAAAATAAAACAGACGCAGACATGCAGTCCCACGCAAAAATACAACATCAACACTCCAACAATTTAAACTTATTTATAAGTACGTGTTTATGACTTCATAGATCAAGGCTAATGATAATTCACTTACGCCTTTGTAGTAAGTCCTAGTGATGTACACTACATTGTCTTTGTTTATCGACCATGACAGTTCGAGGGCTCAGGGAGAACTTAAAAAGGTCTTCTAAAAATACATGTTGGACAGCAACAATTGTTCGGTGACAGAAACATGCTTTTTGTTTCTTAGATCATTGTGTCGCATTGTCTGCAATGTCTATATTTCTTTCTTTTCCTTTTTTTAACCAAAAACATGGCAATCACATAACCCCACCTTTGTCCAGAAAATTTTCCAGTTACAAAAAAAATAGAATGAGCTGTGTTGTAAACTGCTTACCAACCACATTGATATTTGGTACAAACGCTAAAATGTGTTAATGACCTCACATTGGAACACTAGCAGAGTAACTCTCTTTCAACCAACCATTATTTTACACACTGTGTTTCTGCATTTCTTCCCATCAGTTTCGTTAAAATACCACCCAACTGCACCCTAAGCTGACGTGACCGACCAGCAGCAAATTCGTGAGGCATGAGACGATGTCCGAAATCAAAATTGCTAAGCGTTTTTTGTATTATTATTATTTTGTATTATACTGTACTCTGTCTAATTTAAACGTTTGGTCCCACCCTTGTCACATGTGTACACATGTATATACGTATAAACGGGATTATCACAATCTACTTTCATTGTCACCTTAAACAAATATCGGCCCCCTTCCAAGCATCAAAAATTAAAACCTGGTCAACATTTTGACGACCCTCGTCCCTATTCTATAAGCCCCACCACTGTCATGGTCACAAACCAAAAACAAACTAACAGTACTCCCTAAAAAACAAACACGATCACCTTTGTGCAGGTCCTGTCCCTTACCATCACACCACCCCTACCTTGGCACACATAAAGTAACTGCAACCACCTATAAACCACCCTGAGAACAAATTGTGGTCTCGCCTTCCTGCCGACCCCTCCCTATTAATTTACCCGTCCAACCCTGCCCCTATACCATGGGCAAACACCACCAGCGTCATCCCATGACCGAGCCACTCATTCATCCAAACACAAATATCAGGGGTCACTGTGAATTACGTTTCCGTGTCTGGAGGCCGCTGTCTGGACATCGTTGATGTGAACCCGCCTTGCTGATTATCACCATGCTGCCTGCTGGCGGCAGCACATCACAAGCAAACAACTCTCGGTGATGACGTGGGGGGATTCGCTAGAGAATTTGGGTGAGGCTCGGGGATGCCTTCGAGCCCAAGAGTGGACCCAGGACCCGCTATCAGTGTCCCCTCTCTCAATCCACGGAGGTACTTTTATGTTCTGTGGGGGATGCATGTTTTCACTTTTTGGCTGCTGAACGACCACATGACTACATGGGTGCTGCTTAGTGCTTAGCTCTATGATTCATGCAACGAATTATCAAAAACGTTTCAAAAAGTAATGCAAGGGTAACGAAGTCCGTTCTTAAGTTTATTTGAGATTTGCCAAGGAACACGGAAATTTTGCAATTTACGTGATACGGGCTAACACTGCTTGCAGATTAATTAATTAAAGTTCTGTGAGTCGAGCTTTTGCCACGATCCTCTCTTTTTTAAAATAGATGATTCAATCTACAAGCCCCTCTCACACTAGACTATTTCCCAACGAAAATTCCTGTGAAATTTGGTTATTCTTTTCACACTTGAATTACTAACCCCGGCAAACTCCCGAGAAGTATCCACTTCCGGGGAAATACCCTTGCTTGGGAGTGGGGTTAGGCGAGATAACCCCAGGGTTACCATACTCCGAAGTGCTCATTTCCCCCGCCCCCCGCCCCCCAAGAAAAATAGTAGTTTCCCTGGATAAGAGTGTGAAACGAACATGGGGTTAAGGTGGCGTTAAAATTTCCCGGGAATTCCTCAGGGTGTTATTTACGGAAGGCTATAAACCTGTGAACACTTCATCAGATTTGTCGTGCTTCAGTGGAACAAGAAAACATAATGCAAAAACATACACTACAAAATAAGCTAAAAACATTTAGTTTATGTTTAGGCGGGTTTTGTACGAGTTCATTCAGAGGTTATGTTGATTGGACAAACGAAATGAGCACTGGAGATTTGTAAGGTCTTCAAAATGCTACGTCCTCGACCTCACAAGATTACAAACAGAAGTATTGGTAGGGAATTTACAATCATTGACCTTTTCGAATGTAATATCGTTTCTTTTCTCGATAATTACCAACCCCGTACTTTGGTTTTGACTGTTAACTTTTACGAAGAACTTCCTTGAGTAACTTTCTCTGTGTGGTCGCTGGAGAGCCTAGTGACCTGAAAAACCTCAAGGGCGTTAGAATAGAATATACAAGCCTGGAGGTAGAAATACAAGAGACCTGTGGGTTTGATAGTTCCACCATGCACTGTCCCTCTAAAATGTCCAGGGTATCTACGAATTTCAAGGTATAGCTATCAATTTCGATTATCGCAGACGCGCCTCAACGGAAGGGTAAAGTCCTGTCGATAGGGGGCTTAAGGGGGTACGTGTAAGAGGCCAATGCCACACAGTTGCTTATGCTAATCAGTTCATTTCTGTTTAGCAAAATCGTTCAGTGTAGTACATGTACATGTCCGTTATTGCATTGAAAACATATTGTAGACATTGTTGCTCAATTTTCAAAGAGCTGCTTAAGCATTTAGCAGAGCAAAAATGTTTTTGCTTACCACAAAGTTGCCAGTAAATGTATCAGTGACACTACCCTTCTTACTTCTCCTTATTGAAGAGACATTTTAGTAAGGCAACACCTTCTGCTTCAATCAGTTCTATTGCATTGGGTGCATGGGGCTCAGTGTCATCCAGGAAATTGCTCAGCAACAAGGGCGTCGATGGGTGGGGGACGGGGGAACATGTCCCCCTCACTTTTCAGACTGGAGGGGACAGCATATCAGATGTCCCCCCACCTTTTGATTGACTGTTCATTAGAAATATGCAACAAAATATAAAAATATACACCATTTTCTTGATTTCATATTTAATTACAATTTTTGTTCAAATGAAAGAATAGCGAAAAAAAGGTGAAATGTTTTTTTAATTTTCATCTTTTTTTCTGATGGACCACGCGCAGAATGGTATTTTGGGCCTATTATGTAAGCTGTATTTTTTTCAAGACTTGCTCGCCTGTCCCCCCTACTTTTCAGTAGCGATCGACGCCCTTGCTCAGCAAACGTTTTGATTGGCATTACCAAAGAAAACAATCACAAACAACATCCACAACTGAAAGCAGTTTCTGCTGAGAAAATGTATCCGTTGCTCATTGAACATTAAATGCTCTGGTAAAAGCTAATTTGCTTCCTTCTCAGGTTCTGAACCTCTTGACAGGTCAGAGAAATTGTGCCAAATTCTGAGAGCAAGGGAGTACCCTCGATGTGGATGATGAGTCCAGGGCACCGGGGCTCTTGGGAGATGGGGGCTGAGACCCTCGGAAAAAATTGCGGTTTCTCTGCACATTATGACTAAGTAGAACCCTCCATAGACTACAGTGACACAATATCTGATGACGGTGAAAAAATGTTTTTTTTGGCTGAAGGCATAATGGCTCTGTGTTCACCAGGTCTTCTTCGAAACAATTGTTGTGTTGCAGTTTAGTCTGACAGTCCAATGACTACAGTTACACACGTTACGAAGCTATTAATTGTAATATGTAGAAAAGGCCCTGCCAGTTTGGGTGTCATGTTTGGTAGGTCGCTGATGGTACTTCTCGTGAGTAACATGTTTCTGTTTTAAAATAAATATCATAAACCTGAATGTAGCTTACACTATTGTCACGCTTCTCCGCCCCAAGATCATGGCTATACCAGTTTCCAAACAGTAACCCATGTAGTCTACATCGCATCGTTACTCCTTTAAAATTCACTTTTCCATTTTTATACACAAATAATTGGACCAGAACTACCCATACATAGCCTAAACCTGAATGTCTATCAAACTGCAAAATGTCCTATATGACTGGGGGCTATTTTGGTTATTTACAGGGAGGGAAACGGAACCAATAGTAATGTCAAACGGACGTAATTCTTCAACTTTGTCCAGTAAGTGTTTCCTGATCTTCTCTAAATCAACCGTAAAGCAATTCGCTCCGTTGAGGTCATAGACAACTCGTTCTAGGTCACTGAGGCAATCAGTGATTTCACACTAATCGTAGAGTCGTGTAAAGGATTACTGTATCTCCTGGCTGTCTAACTGTGTTCACTTGACTTGGGTTCTGTTGAAGGTCCTATGATACGTGTTTGAAAAACTGGCCCGCAAGTTAAAGGTATGGTACAACATTTAAGTTTGTCCGGTCCTTGGGTTACATACACAGTGGCGTGGCCACCAATGCTTCAATGGGGAGAGGGGAGGAATCCTTTCTTTTGGTGGCCCAGGGGCCATGTCTTACCCTTCTTTAGGCCACTAACCTACATATATGGGGCACCTGGGGCACATATGGGGGAGGGGCCACGGGCCACTGGACCAAATATGGGGTGGCCACATACACCCATATCCCGGGTCAGGCTGCCCTGAAAAGTGGATGAAAAATGAAATTTCATCTCGTATTCTGTGTCACTTTGAGCCTTTTCCGGGTCATTTTGTCACAGGTGTCGGGTCATACTGACGCAGAAAAGGCCCGCGGGTTCTGGGTCCGGGTCAATCTGAGTGCACGCCTCTGATTAAAAAGAACATTTGAGATTGTGCCTGTAATGTTGAGGTCTACGTTTTCTGGAATGTAAACCGCTTCAGGTGTGTTTGAAACAAAAGTGCAAATTAGAAACGAGTATTTCAAACGTTTTGAAGAAAAGTGCCCGTATATAATAATATCACCTACGATACCGGTACAACTACTTCTAGACAGGATCCATTCATTCTTTAACTTCTCTATCGAAACCATCCAAGTTAATATATTCCGCTTCCACGTTGCAACGGAACCAACCGAACGTGCTCAATTAAAAATATATTGACTCACCATACATGGGACTCTATCCCCAAATTTCAAACGCACCCATTTTTGTAATTTTTTGTTTTTTTTAATTTATTGTTTCATTTTAAAGAACTACTTCATAATGACGAGAAACTATATTTAACAATTATACTAATTTATTAATCGCCAAGGATCATAGAGTTTGAAATATCAGACCTGTATACCCCGTAAAAAAAGTTCTATTAAGTTATTGAAAATGAAATTCGTGGCAAAGCAGCTGTGAATATACCATATTGACGGCGTTGACTCAATTTCCTCTTTGCATTCGCTTATTCCTGTGTAGTCTATGTTCAAAGCTAATGGTAAAATGTTGCTATAAATGCCCACATTTCCTTAAGTTAAATTTGCAAAAGTGAATGCAAAAGCCTTAAGCTGTTATCTGATTCTGTATTTCTGTATTTCCGCATTGACCCCTGGCACAGATGACGTCACACGCGGCTACTGCTGCCACGCTCGCTATAGACTGTGCAAGTCTCGCGCGTATTCGAACATTGGGATCCGTAAAGCGCGTGAGTTTGTTTCTTTAACGCGTTAAAGCAATGTATGTGGGACCACAGTGGTCCCAAAAATGTTCGAATACGCGCGAGACTTGCACGGTCTATTGTGGGAGTGAACTAGTAAACGTGTGTGCGCTACGTCCTCTCAAGTATGCACTGTGGGACATTTCGGGGAGTGAGTCCCAAAGTGAATAGAGCTAACCATTTTTGTTGTCCTCAAAAGTTGAGATTTCGAACGGGGGGGGGCACGAACATCAATGTGGGGTGGTTACGCGACTCCCCCCCCCCCCCCCGGTGCCTGCGTGACTGGAACAAACCTGAGAAATTGTCCGCTACTAGCACGCAGTTGTATATGTTTGGACCCCAAGAATAACAAATGAAATAAAATCAATCAATAACAATAAATAAATAATACGACGGAGCACTATGAACACGAATTCAGATCTTTTTCACATGCAGTCGTGACTTTTTATTATTGTGAGGGAAATTAACTGGGTGTGTACCTCTTTTTTAAACTCAAACTGGAAATTAACTGTTCTTAAAAACAGCAGGACCTCTAACCTAATTATATCCCGGTCACATTGATACCATCGCCACAGCTCAACACTAAAGTAGGATTTGAAACTTGGCGTGATGAAGACGATCGGGTCATACTGATTGAAACGTCGTCGAGTTGTTGCACAAACGCTTCTCTTTGATAGCCAGCCACCTCAACTCGTTCAAGAGGAAATCAGCTGATCAGATAAAAATGGCAAGCCTGAAATAGAAGTGCCTTGCCGGTAATTAAAACAGCATATGACCACAGTCCATAGAGACTTAAACACTTAATTTATAACTGATGATACAGTTTATGATTAGGGAATGAAACTAAAGGAGAGTACCAGTGATTTCACTGCTGTGTGCAATCTTTCACCCCCATGATCCACCTGTTGTCCTTAGAATTAAATGACCCCCAAGAGGAAGGATATTCCTCTAAGCAGACCAAGTTAGAAGTGAGAATTATACTTGGATCAGGTGAAGATGTCGGGAAGATGTCCTCCTGAGCGAGACATTAACAGGTGGTGCATGAAAACAGTTCCTTCAAAAACATTCTTCGTCACGGATCTCATAGTAATTTATACTCTACTAATTTTCCACCTTGTATCCCAAGGCCGCCATGGCAGTAAAAGCCACAACATTATCTACAAGCATATCTCTGACATGAACACAAATGAGAACAACACAAGAATCACGGTTGTTAAAATAAAGACCATATTGTAGGGTATTGTTCAGTTCTCTCATATACATTTACACTTAAACTATGCTTCAACGAAGTCCAATGTTAGAAAAACGGGTGAGACTTGCCATTTGCACTCTGGTACATGGAAATGGGCAACTCGTCTACCCATGACACAGCCACAGTTTCAGACACACACCTTGGTTCCAAAACTGGCAGCTATCAGCGACGATGTTCAATCACATGTGTGATTCATAAAGCACTGACATGTAGCCGTATTTATAGTATAGCCATTTTCCTAGTTTAGTAAGTATTGTGTTATAATAATAGTTGCTCGACTCAGAAGGTGGGGGCAAGGGGTGGGACCCCCCCCCCCCCGCCTTAGAACCCTAACCCCCTTGCCTCCCGAAATGAGACTAGACCGAAAGTGTACAAATGAATAGTCGATACAGTACATTAAAGTATAACCCCCAATATGTCTTTGTTCCAGCTTCCCCAAAAATAAATGAAAATGTCTGGCTACGCCAATTACAGCTGCGAATGCGATGATCTGCCATTCCTAGACTGCCCCCCCCCCCCAGACGATTTAAGGAGGGTTACTACACGGCGCAACTATCTCAGTCCAAAGGACCACTTCCACGCCCATTCCACAGCTTGCTGCTCGTTAGTTTTTTGCCTCTATGGTCATACACTTGCACACACTTTTACAGATGTTGCTGTTGATTTTGTTGCTTTTTGAGCACGCGATATTTCAAAAAGTAACCTTGTCGTGACACTTGTAGGCCTACAGATTTAAACAGCACCGCCCTGTGTCAAAGATAGTCTCATACAATTAAACTTCACAGTCAAAAGAACATCTGCATCATTTCATTTTTAAGAAAAACAAAACTTTAACCCTTCGAAACTAGAAGTAATGAACCATTTCGTGCAAATTTAATTTCTTTAACTCCTTAAAATTTTGATCTGATCAGAAATGGTACGTGACCTGATCACGCCTTATAATGTTGATTACATGTATTAGTTTGTTTGGTCGCTACGGATATTGGAAATGAGAAAGATAATCCGAACCATGAGGGAAAATGCTGAGGGGGGTGAGACACTAGGATGACAGGTGCGTGAGTTCTCATTAAATGAAATGTCTTCCTTTGCTGCTTTTAAACCTTACTCGGGTCGCTAACGAATGTGAGAAAAAAAAGGTGTCTTAACTTTATTGCCTGCTTGAAATGGAGAGTTATTTCGGCACTTTTGGAATTAGTGACAATACAATCTTAACGCAGCACCTTGTTTTGTTCTTTGCTGCTGTCTTCCTTTTTTACATAATTTCTGTATCCATTTTTGTGTTTGTGTTTTCACGACCAAGAGTGCCGTAGGACGTATACACGTACATTTTCAGTAAACCTTCTGGGGTTGAACAAAGAAAACTGAACTAGAGCGGGATTTGAACCAACGACCTTCGGTTTAACGTGCCAGTGCTCTACAAACTAAGCTATCTAGCTCTATGTTGGCAGTCTCCCTATTTTGTCCATACGTTTGTTTGGGGGAATAACGTATGTACACGCGCCTTTGAGTCCAGTCCGCCATTTTGGGAGTCAAAATGTACACAAAGGAATTGACTCCCCAAAACGATGGAAATGGTAGACGCATATTGTGCTGATGTGAGTATTGCGTTGCGCAAGAGGTCAAGAGTTGTCAGGACCTTGCTCCGTGGTCAACAGGATGGTCAAAATGAGAATCAACCCAGAAATGTGACTGGTTCTCAATTGTTATAACTGGCACTAACTGTCCAACCGGCGTAGAGCAAGGGTCAAGCGTACCACTGCTACCGCAGTGGACGAGGTAACGAGGTAACTTATGTAGGACGAGGTAACTAATGTAGGCGGGTGATAAAGAATGAACCTTGGTGGGTCTTTAGCCTGAAATGGGATTTTGAGAAAATCGGATGAAGAGATTTTGGATGTATGGGTCACCAGATCAGCGTAGGGGTGTTGTTGTTTCACATAATATTTCTTAAAGGGATGGTTTCTTAATTTTTTTTAAGAAACAACGATCATAAAACCCTTCAACATTTCAAATTTAAGATTTAAAGCTTGTCATAATAATTATTGCACACAAATACAATGGCTAGTAGCATTTCTGACGGATGTAAACAAGCTGCAAAGCTATACAACCTGATAGCTTGACAAATAATCCCTCTCGATTATCCCCTTCAATTTACCTTCACTTCATTGTCACTCAACTATAAACACAAGTTCAAGTACAAGTTCAAGTTGGCCCATTAGCAGGTAGGACCTTGAGCGTAGGTTGCCGCGGAACAGGTTGATTAGCTGAGTCAGGATAACCATATAGGATTATTAACAATGTGAGATGGACATGCACATTATTGACTTCGTGGTATCATAACCGAGGGACAAGGTCAAGGTTCATACGCACCAATTGTTTTAAAGGGACAGTACATGTGTATTAGAAGAGTACATTTTCATATTCATCATTGTAGCTTTTATTTACGTACCATGTTTGTTTTAGTTTAGACGCTACCGGAGAGAACATGAGGCTGGTAGGAAAGTACAGCTAACGTTTTATAAATTGTGAGTAGGGGCTGTGTAATAGGGAACACATTAAAACAAATGACTTAAAAGGCTGGATAGATAGCGCTACAAAAGCAGAAGCAGGTCTCGTGAGTACCAAAGCCTTGCACAGGATGCTGTGAAGGATCTCTGATAATGTGACTTATGTCACATTGGGATGACGACGGTGTGTTGATGGATGTAGATGACAGACTGCCTGGTAGAGGGGCGTGCTGTATAGAGAAGGGAGTTTGAGACTGTCTCAGTGGTCGTTGTCTTGAAAACTGTTAGACCAGTAATCTGTCTACATGGTGTCATGTTGTGTTGTTGTGGAATAGGTTTCTATAAGCAGATGCCTTACCATCATTTGTTTTATTTGTGAAACTTTCAAAGCCAAACACACCTTTGTCAACATAGTTGGTTTCTGATTTCTGAACCAGCGTGTTTGAGTTGACCAGATTTCCCTGTACATTCTGCTTTATAGGCAAACACACTATTGTCAAGAAATTTGTCTAAAAAACCTTCGTGCTGTACGTTCGTTTCAACAGCTTGTTTTTTTACAAAATGAATGTGGCCCTGTGCTGAACAAAACTATTACGGGAAACCAGTCACAGGCAACCAGAGCTCACGCAACATTTTGGCTGGTAACCTGTACCTGCTATTCAAAACTTGTTTGTGGTAAACGCATTTAAGTTGTAGAATCTTGGTCTGAAGTGTTTTGAACACTGATCTTGTCGTTCATCCTCAACACGAGTTGTCTGCACGCATGGTTTGTGTCACCTGTTGTTGGTCTGTCTGTGCATTAGAGAAAAGAGGCTTTGTCCATTTCATATTATGTCTGTAGACTGGAATAGTCTGGTCTTAAACCACAACCACACCCCTGATATCGTTGCTAATAGGCCCTGTGTGAAATCGTGTCATTTCTACTTCGGGAGAAAATCATGAACTTTGAGGAAAGTTGTTTCCCCTGAACGAGTGGCGTAACCAGAGGGGGCAGGGTGGAGCCCATCCCCTGCTCAGAACCCTTCCCCCAAGCTTAGCCCCCCCCCCCCCAAGATCCAAAAAATTACAAATAAATGGTTCGATACATTACTTCCCCATCCCACTTGCCCCGCTTGCTATCCCCACCCTAATACAAATGTCTGGTTACGCCAATGTCCTTAATATTTACCAGCCTAAATGAGGTTTGCGATAACCTCGTGAACATGAACAGTATCAATATAAGCCTTGTGGTAGGTCTGAAATGAACCAGTGGTGCAACAACTTGACGTTTCGATCAGCACGCGCCGATCGTCTTCAGATGAAAGTCGATCACTCCTGTTACGCCACCTGCTCTTTTCAAACCACCATAACTATTGAAAATGTTTTTTTTACGTTCAGGGTGTTGCCACACATTTTACTAGATTGTATCTACACCATGCAGTGTTTTAAATCATATGAATTTAACCCCGTAAACGATGTCATACTTATTTAAATCCCGAGTTTGTTTTCGAGATTCACAAAGTTTTTCTAAACATTTCTTTCCATAAAGACAGAAACAACGTACAGGGACGCAAAGTTATAGGTAATATACATACATGTACTTAGTAAAATGTAATAAAAATGTAAAATACAATCTCCAGGGCTCGATTTCACAAATTAACACAAAAGAGCTAAGACTGATCTTAACATGCGAATAAATCTTAATTGCTGAGCAAAGTGTCGTGTCACAATACAATTCACTATGATGATACTGATAACACTTCTTGTAGATGAATCTTACAGCTTTGTGAAATCGAGCCCAGGCACCACAGTGGGAAACAACCAAAACTTAGCCTCATTGGTCTGGAGAATATATAACATATCACGGGCGCATCCTTTATTGTCCAGACTCCTTGTCTCTTGTGTTCTTTTCTTTAGTAGAACAATGCTTGCTGAACACATGCCACCTTAACCTCTCGAAAGCTGACACCTTCCCAGGTTGTAGGTGGTCCTGTTCAGAGATTAAGATTCTATAAAAACACAATGTACTGAAGGCCTGCTGCGCAATCAGCCCATGAGTTGTGTGAGCTTGGAAAATCAACATTCACAGAAACATGGGTCGGCCAGTCATGATGGACATCTCGATGTGTGTTTATTTGGGTAAGAATGATGGTGTACAGCCATCAATTATGGCAACTTTCTACACCTTTAGGAGGCCAGTTGGGTCCACTGATGTGTCATGTGCGGCAACACTCTGGCATGATGAGTGATAAACTTCATCAAAGAATTCGATGTCGTGACTTGAAGAAAAGACCTCCTTGAAGACTCCGTTTGTTCCGTTAATCTTGGAAGTTTAAGCAACTCCACATTAACAAGTGGCTACACCTGAGACCTGATTAGTTTATATGACCGTGAGAAAGATTTCCATCATCCTGTCGTTCAGTTTAGTGAGCGAACCCACTGAAAATGTGGTCAAATGTTTGCTGACCTCCGTCTATAGGAAATGCTAGTCTTGCATCATCTTTGTGTTAGAAAAACAAAATCATATTTTCCCGGCTATAATATATCCCCCCACCCCTCTTTTCTGGACAGAAAAACGAAGCTTTTAAATGCTGGGCGAGAGACGGTATACACTTGTTATTTAGCAAAGGAAAGTTTGCCGTTTTTGCATCATGGGGCCCAGCCTTTCATTTCCCGTGTTGAGCGATACATTACGGATGCCATCTAACAAGTTTTTCATTATGGACATTTTTTTTTTATGTCAGTGGACCTCCATTTTCTTCTTCACTCTTGTTAGCTAAACTGTCTTTCAGTTCACCTCATCTCACCCATTACGTCATTGCCAGATGGCAACTACACTCGTCAAACATGGTCAAACCAACAGTTTGTCTCCGTCATGGTTCATGAACTTATCGCAAACAGATTCTCTTCTTTCTACTCTCTATCCAACTTCATCTTGTTTTGGGGCTCGCAGGCTTCTTCCTTTACATCTTGGCTTGCCAGATAAGTGCAAGAGTACAGTCGTAATCGCTCTGTTTTCATAGCAAAAAACATCCCAACCCGGCTTCAACTAGTAATTTAGTTTATTGACTGGCAATGATTGAAATTATGTTTGACCGTTGATTTAGCATAATTACTTATTTCTCTCTTTCAGTACCACACTTATTTGTAACAATGTAAATCATAAACTGGTATTTGTGGAGTCAGAAATGTGTCTTTCTTTGGACCGTGCATTATTGCAGAGTGATGAGAAGGAGATTGAGGGACGACTTGACGCATCGTTGAGTGAAGCTTCCCGGACAAGATTGAGAGGGATAACTCTCGACACTCCATCTCGTACTGGGAAACAAATGATAGAAACAGACTTCCCGTACAACATTGTACTGTTTTAGCTACACTTTCTGCTCACTTCGTTACTTGTAAGAAATTCCTGAAAGGTTAAATAGACCACAGGAAGGAGATTCACCGTGCTGGGGTCTACGCCACTTATAAAGAGCTTAATGTTAAGGGGCTAATAGTGCCCTCTAGCGACAGCTAGGTTTCAAGCCATCAGGCGCCGATAGTATCAAGATACATACACGAGTTGTTTTTGTCGTCTGGTTCACTTGATACAACGGATTATCTCTCGGGTCGACCTGCGGATACCAGGGATATGGGTTGGGCTACAGGTTCAAAGAGTTCCATCTCATGAAAATAACTTCCTACAACCTTGGCCTCACAGATTTCCGTATCTTCGACCCCTCATAAAACGATATCTGCTTGGTCGCCTGTTTGATGGATTGCCTTAGTTTGTCTAATAAATATAGATTACCTTTACGTGACCTAACCTTGTGCATTCTGACAAGGGTTAACGTGGGGTTAAAATACCCACATTGTCCAATCAACGTAAGAGTTGATGCAATAACGAAGAAAAGTACGTTTGAAGAATGTGACTAGAAGGGCAGATACTGGGTATCACCATTTGTGTACTTTGACACCATGACCCAAATCCCCAATTAATGGCTTCACGTCAGAAAAACAGAAAAACCCAGCGATTAATTTTAAAGCTGTACAGCACATGACATTACCCTACACTATATTACTCGTTTCGGCAATAGACAAAACTTTCCAGTACTGCTTTGTGAAGCAGGCTGAAGGTTTTATCTGCAGGATGCACTTCACTGGGCAATTGTCTTTAGGGAAAATGGGGTCTCCACTTCACTTCATTCTCAAGGAACTACAAATTTGTTTTGTCGAAAAACATTTGTACTGTACTTAAATGGAGGCTCGCCATCTCCATGCTTCTAATTGTGACCGGTTAAGTGTCTAGGTTGATACACTGGCACTTGAGAAAGTATTCGTCCCGGTTGCTTTCATTTTCAAAGAACTGGGTTGAGTCCTCAAAAAAACAAATCTTGTAAAAACCTATTCACACTTGAGGACTTCAGTGAAGTAGTCAAGTTGACGAAGTCCAACTCCTCCCATTTTCAAGGTTGATAACCAGTCAGGACTGACTCTTTGTTTACCCGCCTTAAGGGGAATACAGACTTTCACCTAATGTGTCACCAAATATACACAAATATTCATTGCTTCCATTGAGCCGTACACGATCTATATGAGTGATATGACTGCTTTGAGCCCAATTGCACATAGCAAAGATGACGATAAACAAACGCGCCACAAGAGTGTGTTTGTTTACGTGAACTTGGACTTCGCTAATGGACCGGGGTATCGAAAGCTGTGACCCCGGATGACACTAAAGAGACTGTTGTGAAGCGAATAAAGATAACATCACAGTCGTCCTTCCAGGGGAGGTTCGGGTTCTTGAACCCATGCCCAAACCCCCACCTCCCACTTTATCTGATTTAGGATGAGGTTGAAGCCCACTGATAATATACTGGTAATTACCCCTTAGATACATCAAAGATGCTGCATTGCGTCACCAGTTGTTGCGTCCATGCCTTGGATCCACCAAAGCAAAGCATGTTATTAGTCTTTTCCTAAGTTATCCATGGTGTCTTACCACGGAGAAAGGGTCCTTCTTCCTCCCACACCGACCACCAACCCCGCTCGATCATTGGAATCAAAATGACACCAACAGAGCCGAAGCACTGTCCGTGCAGCAAGGACTCTTTACATCCATCAGTATTTAATGAATTAAGGTGAAGCATGGAGGAAGGAAACACATGTTTCCTTCCTCCCTGGGTGAAGACAGTTTTGAGTTCTACAACGATGCAGGTAAATGCAATCTCTTCCAATGTCTCTATAATGTTCTCGATCTTAGGCCTAATCCTGAACTGAAAATAAGAAAAGTATTCATCTTCATATTTTGCCAAGAGCTGTTTTTGGCTGCTGAGCCTTTTTGTTCTTGACTGATCTAGTCCTAAATGAAGATTAAGCAAATTTGGGATCCGTCTAATTGGTGGCGACTACGTGGGGTGTCACCAGAGTGGCTTCCGATATCCATTTGAATTGCATGATTGATTCAGACTTCAATTGAAATAAATAACTATTTGTTTCCGGAAAAATACACGGGCGATAAGATAAATACATGTATTATAGGTTTACCAATCTGTACAATTTTTCGACCAATCTTCGTGCAAATGCAAAACGAAGCAACTTTTGATTTATGATGATATACGGAAAGATAGTTGGTTATCTTTTTCTTTTTTTCTCCCCGGCACAAACATGTACGTGGATCTAATTTGAAGCTGTTTGAACACGTGTTTGCTTTGAGTTTGAATAATTACTGACATTTATTAAATTATACTTATTTGTCTTATTGCAGACTTTTTGACGCAGCAAAAACAGACTCTGTAGTGTCTGATTTAAGATAATTACTGTCAATGGAAAGATCTTCTGAAAAAAACTTTTTCGCTGTGTGTTTTTTGTGGGAGTCAAAGACTTTAACAAAAGGGGCCCTGGTGGGTTTTTGCCGACTGAGGGCGTCCTAGTGTTACTTTTGTGTACAAAACTAATGGATACGTCGATGAATGGAACAGCAATGCTACCCCACAGGGGTTTTCTTTTTTATAGTGGTATCCCCAATAAACCATTTTGAGATATGGTGCCGGACAACACAGTGACACTATTCGGTTTAGGTAAATTTGTCTGTAGGTAGGCCTACACCAAAACCAAACAGTGCACTCCTGTAGTATCCACCGTATCTCAAAAAGGCTAATGAAGATTTTTTCAGAAAAGGGACTACAATGGTAGGACCTCGTTTGTCTTACGCAAAGGTGCGTGTTTGTGTGGTGGTGGGGGGGGGGAGGGGCTAGGCCTAGCTGCTTGCACTGTGGCAAGTTGTGTGGTTAAAACAATATAGTTATAACGGAGTCCCATTTACACACTGACTCATTTACAACATTGGTTCAACTGTTTAGTTAATCAGCATATCATTTTGTAAAGTGTTCTATTATGTTACGAGTAAGCATAAGCTAGTTGACATTATGAGATAGTTCTCGTAAGCCAGATGATTGTACATTTGCAATTGACTCAATTAATGATAGTGCCAAATCAAACTGGATCAAGAAATAAACTATACAGAGAGATAGGAAGACATAGCTAAGCGAGCACCGGCATACTTGACAAACATCATTTCCTTCATCACATTAATGTTACTGGCAGCACCCCGAACATTAATGAGTTGCCTCCCTTGTTGTAGTAGCCGTCACCATCGAAACAGTCATCGCCATGTTCTCACCCTAATCGAATCAATTCCATGAGGATTACGCCACATTACCCCGGGGTGACGTCTCACACCGTCCAGTCCAATAACTCAATCTAATTGTCAATGTTCCTGGTGTGTGTTTGGCAGACATACCACCAGGTGATTCGTCTTGACAGTCTCATTCAGAATCACATCCGATAACATTATCGCTACTTCTTACATTTTAACAATCCATACATAAAACAGCCGCAAGATGTCACCTTGAAACGAAACGTCAATAACCACTTGATGATGGCATACGTCTCATTTTCTGATTCAATTTCAAAAAACATTCCACAGACGCTTCGTGTCATGCGTTTCATATTCAATATGAAACAGCCACCGAAATGATCATGTCTTACAAGCGGAATCATAAACATTCCAACGGACAAAATAATATCAAGAGGTTGTCACCACATGATCCCCGGTGTTGCGATATTGGAGTTTCTACTTGTCTGTCTACGACGAGAAACGCATGCTTTGGAGTGTGGATTCATCATCTTGTAAAGTCGTAAGTCGAAAGGCTAGGATTCACAAAGCACTAAAATTCATCTAAACTCAAAACGAGTTGTATTAAAAGTATCACCATAGTGATATGTATTGCAACATTTAAGATTAACACACATACGAGCTCTTTGTGAAATCGGCCCTTTGTACGAATGTTCAGTTGCCTGAAATAACTTGAATGTACACTTTATTCAACAAAACTATTGTGTCTTATCTTTACAATTTCTTTACACTGTGTAGAACATCAGTTGTCAGATTTAACTGCATGCTTGTACTTCAAAGTTAAGACAAACATCCCTTTTGAACCATTTCCTTCTTGTACCATTTCCATTATTCCGGGGGACTAGTACCTCTTCCAATCTAAATTGGCAATGGACCATGATCCAATGATTTCCGCAATTTTACGATGGTTTCACTCCATGAGGCCAGGGATTGATAAATTATTGGAAGCTGGTTGCGGAACGCTTGTCGAGGAATGTAAAACACGCCAATAAAACACAGGGCACAAGTACAGAACTGCCCACCACGTCTCCCGCTGGCGTGAAAATGTTGTTGTTTGATCACTAAATTGGCAACCAGCGGAGTAAAACACACAATCAATCCCCTGCAGGAGAAACGCCAACGACTCGTGTGGCAGGTATCATGTGACGGGAAAGGCATGTCAACAAAACACCGGTAGCAGTCGGGAAGGTGTTGGGTTTGGCAGCTTGTAGCTGGACGGGCTCGTAGGGATCTCACCGGGGAGCTAATTGGCTCTACACGCTGCTAAACGCCCCGTTAACTTGCTAATAAACAATGCAGCGCCTTGGGCTCGAACAAAAAAGGATCTGTGTAAATGTGGACAATTGTATGATTTGCTTGTTCCTAATCTATACCTCCATTGTTTATAGAACCACGGTATGACAACGGAACAATTTTACAGTATTTCTTTACAAAACGCAACAAATGCTAATTTATTTGCCTGTGGCTACATTCAACGGGATGTATAACGTCACTAAACACCTGGGTTGACACATAATTGTGAAGTAGAAATACGTGTTTTGTTTGAAGGTCAAATGAATCCCTGCAGAAAGCAACATTTAGGTATTCTTAGTATACGGTGGTAACATTACTGTCAGTGAAATTTGTTTAATTGTGAAAAGTAATGCATTTTATACTCTGTAGCCTGTAACATTCGTTATTTGTGAACATGAATATGCGCAAAGGCTGTAAAATCTCTCACTACCCAAGAGTCTTTCGCGACGTTTCATCACCTTGACCTTTGAACTTTACCATAAGCATGACATTTTGTCCTTTCACACTGCCCTCATGTAAAATAAACCGTGAAAAAAAAATCGTTGGGCTTTCGTCAAAACGAAGCACCGGACTTGTGAGGCAGTATTGGCCCATACAGCTCTGAGGTTGGACACAATGGTGACGAGAGAGCAATAACAGCGCACTCTTGAGTTTACTTACTTTGTAGAATTCCGTTTAACAGTTTGAAAATACACAACATCAGCTGAGACACAAACAAAAACAAACAGTATCAAGCATTTTTAACCCAAGTTACATGCAAAAACAACAGCCAAGCAAGCACACCTCATCCCATTCCCCCCAGAAAAAAACAAAAGACTTCTGTTTGTCCTCCCATTGTTGTTATTAGTGCAACATGAGCACGAACACCTCGTTTTTTTTCTCTCTCTCTCTCTCTCTCTCTCTCTCTCTCTCTCTCTCTCTCTCTCACTGGCTACGGCCACAATGTCAAACCGAAAACTTCCTCACTTTTTAACCCCTTCTTGGTGGGCATGCTCGCCGGGGTTTTTTGATTTGTGGTAATAAGCCAGAATTCTGCTATAAAAATTATAGTGAGTGAGTCGTAGGAAGTTACTAATATTTAGTACACTTGTGGATAAAATCATGTGAAAATATCTGAGAAGAGCTGTTTGTATGGTCTTGACGTTTCGAACAGTATACTCTGCTTAGCTTCAGGAGAACGCTACTTCCAAATGAGATTTACACATGGCTGGAATCTGCATAGTTACTTCCTGTTATACAATAAGTACTTAATCTACGAGTGGAGGTGAACAGGGGTTGCCCCACCCCCCCCCACTTTTTTTAAAAATAGCAGTAACCAGATTGCCGCTATATTCTTTAGGGGGAAAACACCAAACACACACAGACGAATGTCCCAACGGACCACCACGCTCATCAGATATTGAGTCTTGAAAGTCCATTTTAAGTCACTTCATAACAGTGCTGGCAAGGGCAACAGTAATTTATCAGAAAAACACCAGTCGTACTCTGTGTGAACCCCGTGCTTGATCCCCACACGTTCAGCCTGCCTCGGTGCCTAGATTACACCAGCATTATCCTATAATGCCTTCAGATACAGCCTCGACTGCATTTGTTGGGTATTTCTGGTGAAGGCAGGCAGAGAACCGAGTACTCGCTCTCTCCCTCTCTATTTTGTTCAGGTCAGAGGTCAGTCGAGGTTAAAGCCCCTCATCTTCCGAGCCCTCTTGTCTGGGGAAAAACAACGATCAGTCACTCACGGTTCTGTCCCCCTATGACTTGAACCAAGTTCAGACAGCAACAGGGGATACTCTCTATCTACCGCAGGAGTGCACTTTTACTTGGAGAGGAAAAAATACCCAAGTCTGTTGTTTGCTGTCGAAGGTCGCAGGTTGGGAAGGGGCTTGAATGTCATATTACGATAATCATAAAATACTATGAGATACATTTTTTATTTTATGAGAAGATTTTTTCGTGTCAATTTGTTGCTAAACAAAGGAAGTACCGGGTACCTTTTTATCGTTACAACATGAGCACTAACTTGTAATGGTTAACAGTAGGGCACAATCGTTAAGATTTATGAACCAAATGATTGATTAAATTAAATTGCTCTTCAATTGTAGTCCAAATTAAGGACCTTCGTGTTAAAAGGCCTTGAAACTCTAATAAATAAATTTAAAAACAACAACAACAATAACAACAATGTCCGGGTCCCATCGGGTCTGACTCTGGGCTAGTGACCCGGAATCTGTGTCAAAATGACCCATAAATGATTCAAGCTGACGCTGAATCAGAGCTCAATGCCCAGTTAAAAGAACAGTTTCCGGGTCTACCCATAGGTCTACCTGCCCCAGAAATGGGTCCGACTCAGGCCCAGGGACAGTTCCGACCCGGGTGTTTTTTAGAGTGTACCTTGTCATAGGTCAAAGCTAGGCCTTTACTGTTGTCTCAAAGGTAACCAGTAATCGTGTGCAGAGCTCTGTGGGATGCAACAGCCTTTTACTTGTCAGGAAATCAACCCGATATACAATCGTTGAGATTGTTCGTCTGTTTGAATCGAACGGCACTTCCGTTTTACCACATCCCGTGCCTTATGCAGGTATTATGTAACAAACCTAAGAGAGCCCGCGACCAGACGGTACACTGCACATAGTTCACGTAATAATGGTTCAACCACAGAGCTCTAGTTGGTCCAATCATTGTTCAACTTGTGTAGCCATGGTCCTTTCTCTATGCATGGAGGTATTTCTACCTCCATGCTCTATGGTTAACCAGATTAGACAAAACTTCCTTTCCACCAATAACCCACCCCCTAGATATGCAGACTGTTTACATGTTTACAGCACACCGCAACGTTAGTGTATATCTAAATTAAACAATCGGTGGACATTTTTAAAGCACTGGTGGTAGTCAACTTTGTATAGACCATGTCACATTATTTACAAAAAGATTGACTTATAACCAATTAAAAGTATTGCAGTGCATTTCCTGGCAGGCACGACTCTATCGTGTTGTTTATAATATGTAGAATTTTACAGTTTGTATACCGCAGAGTTTTCACATAAAATCAAGCACTGTTTTACTAACACTACAGCTGATTGAGTTACGAGATGTGCCCCTTTACGTCAACGTCAAAAGATGATAAGAATCGAAGGAATCTCCATAAAATGTTTTCATGATTATAAGTGAACGTTGTTTGCATGAATTAAAGTCAAGGCTAGTAGGCACATTTGTAAATATGTCATAAATAGAAAAGAACAATAAATAAACAATAAAATAAAATAAAAACAGTTGAGGACCATTCGAGGTTGGACCCCCGAACAAATTGAATAACGGGCTAAACTTCGATAAACGGAAATTAAGGTGGGACTTTTGTCGTTCATATAATTTGAAATAATGATCTTCACTGTTGGTGCTCGGCACACAACATTTCCAACCACCACGCTATGTTTTGCTGAGCCAAAAATTGGACGACATCATCAGAAAACACTTTTATTGTACATTTCAAACGACCGGTTTCAGTTCAGAATCAAACTAGTTGCATTTATCTTTTTCTCCGTCTAGCAGTTTATATTAGAGCATGGAATGTAAACACTTCCCACTGAAAATAGATTCTGAAACAAACTGTTTATGGGATTCTGGGAATTTTTAGAAAAGGAAGCATGTGACATTCTGACCTTTACCTTGGTCTAGTAGTCATACAAAAATGCCAGGGATGTTCATTTAATATACTTTGATAACTTTAATGAGTCATTGCTTTATATTTAAAAATAAAAACTCGTTCGGTAATGCAGCACAGATGGGTAGTTCTTGGACCGTATATCCGGAACAAAAAAATACGCATGCAGCTGAGGCACAATATCTTCGTAAATCCACCCTCGAGCTAGTCTGACAAGCATGGGACTAAGGGTCAGTATAAATATCACAGAAATGTCCTACCATCTTTGAGAATTGGAATAGCCAGATGCCTAATAGACTATTACGTTGATGCCACCATCTTGGTCATGTTCCCTGTAACCATTTAAGGTAAAGGATGCTTGTACACAAAGGAATCAGACTACTTCTCCTTCCAGCCTCGGTTTGGTTACATTGATTTGAATGGGAAGAAATCATGACAGCCGCACCATGATGAAGGTCTGTTACGGCTACATGGTGAAGAGTTCAAACCTGATACAGTGAAAACATTGTTTTTTTCGGTATTTATCTGTGACTCCGATGACAGATTGAGCTTAAACTTTCACAGGTTTGTTATTTCATGTCTATGATGAAGTGCGGATACTGGTCTTTAACGATTACCCTTGCTCTATGCAATTAACAATACTGTCCGCGTGTTTAGAAACAAAGGTTAAGGTGAACAAACGTGGGACAGCTCCTTCTAATTAAAAAAGTAGGCTGGCGTTCACCGTTTACAGTTATACTATAGAACAAAGTAGCCTTTAAACCTGATGTGACAAAAAGACAGCGACTGAAGTAAACAATGCAATATTGACAAGGGGATGTCTGGTGTGTAATTAACACTTCCTGCACAGCTTCGCTCCGTACAGGAACTCTTTTGGTATCTTTTGTTGGAACCGCATAAGCTCTTGGCGCAACACTATCTCATTGTCATGATAACTATTGGAAACTTCCTATCTGTGGACGCCACTCAATTCCTGTCATTGCCGTTTTTTTTCATTGTTGCTGCCAAACACAATGAAAGTTTAGAAGACCCCAGATACGGACTCTTGAGCCCCTTTCACACGAGAGCAATTTAGCAAGGGTCCCTTGCTAAATTGTAGCATGGCTGTAACATTTTACAAAATGTACATGGGGGTGAATGAAGGTAATGTTAGTATTCTGTTTTCAGTGTAGGTTTGAGTCAAGACTCAAGTGTAAGCCACTAACTTCTCTGCAGTTTTAAAATTGTTCACATGTGAATTTACATTAATTGAATGGTGTAGTGTACATTGTACAATGTGTAATGTACAGTTAATAAAGTGTATTGTGGAATCACATACAGTGTATAGTGCAAAAACATCGGTCATCTTAGCATTAACACTATCCGTACATTTTCGTCACTGCTAATACTAGTACAGCATTGGTGCAATAAACTCATGCGGGCGTTGTATTACTTTTCCATCACCTTAAGTTTTCAAAATGGTTTTCAAATGGACAGTACGTACAGAAGAATTCCTCCACCTACTCTTCCCCCCCCCCAAAAAAAAAATAAATAAATAAATAAATAAAATAAAAAAGTATAGGCCCCTTGCACTTTGTGCATTTTGGGTCTCAATTTATCAATGTATATTAATGCTTCCACTGCTACGGTCAAAACTACGACTCTTGAGGTGCTCCTCAGCACGATAAGATTTTTCCGAGGTGAAGCCGAATCAGAATAGAACGTTTCGGGGATCACCAAGGGAGTCATAGTTTTAATCATAGCCTGAGTACTGTCCAGGGTCCCTTGTAAAATCTTGTCAAACATTGCTACATTTTGTCGGAGGTCCGGACAGTCATGCACGGTGACAACAAACAATCAGCGCTCGTAAAATTCGTAGCAAGGGGGATCATGGTTATTTTTTGTGTCGTGTGAAAAGGGCTATTTGAACAACTGATATCACTTTCAAAGTTCAATTCATATTCAAACCATGATCTCTTGAAGACATTCTCGTCGAATTTCAACTCTCACATAGCTTCAAGGACGAACCACCCACGGTTCTAGATCCAGGTACGGTGGATGTCATTGTCAGATGTTCCAGAATCTATGTTTCAAAATTGAGTTGATACTGTTGGACATTTTTCTCTGACCAACATTGTTTTAGCTTGTTATTGAATTACCCACCTACAAACTTTCACTCTATACAAGGTTCGGTCATGAGCTATCGCCCTGAAGGCCGAACAGTGCATCTACCTTGTTACTGGGTACACGCAACTTGGGAAAACCCTGGTAAAACCCGTGTTGAATAAAATCATAGCAAATTGGTTAAAGGACCGAGCCGCCATGGATAAGTTATCTTTGGGCTAGGTATCTAATCTAGCTCACTTCCTCCATCCATGGCATCCCAGAGGTTTAACGCCATCCCCTGGACAGAGATAAGCCGCACGGGCTTTCCAGGTGTTACACTGCAGTGGTCTAGGGCTTGCTACCAAATACCTCTTGAGAAAGACCAGTATTCTCACTTATGTATCCCAACATATGCATAAAATAACGAACCTGTGAACATGTGGGCTCAATTGGTCTCCGAAGTTGCAAGAAAATAATGAAAGAAAGAAAAAAAACCACACCATTGTTGCATAGAATTGTGTGCTCTCAGATGCCTGAAAGGAGTCATGCCTGAAGCCTTTCCCAGATTCAATTTTTTGGCCGAAAATTACCTCTTTCTCTAAAGCTACATTACTTCAAATGCTTCAAAGCGGTCGTTTCTAACACCCCTTACACTGTTTGATAATGTCAACTGCTCCCCCAGTGCTCTTTAGCAAGTTAGTTTTTATGGTCATTAACTTGTGGAGTAATTACCAAAAGTACACCCTGCCTTTAAGAATATTTGACAGTAATAGAGATGAAATTGAAACCCATATCCTTGATTCCTTGGGACATAACATATATAAACGATTTCTTGCCGTCACCAGTTTCAGGGACGGCCTCTATAAACCACAAGATGAGGAAGGGTCTAGTATGTCTTTTATATCTCAGCATGATCTGAGGTGGTAACTAGCCGAGGAACTACTATACTAGCTGTCACAACAAACACGACCTGGGCAATCCGCAGTTATTGTTTGTTTGGATTTTGACGGCTTCACGCCTCCTTTCTTGGTTTCTTCCCTACAGAGGGCTGTGTTTATTTGACGGGTAGGCTTTACCCTCGAGTGGGTTTTGTTAACTTTTGGGGGCCACTGCATGAATTGCACTTTCATTTTTGAAATAGTATATTTTGAAAGTGCCCCCCCCCCTCCCATTACCTTCAAAAGCTTCCGCGGATTGACGTACGAAAACAAACACGCAGAAACAGTCTTTCAGAAGTTAAAGATTCAACCGAATTTATTTCAGATATGAACGACGACACCGTAACGTAAATTTCGAACGTGAATGAAAACAGAATGATGTTGTTGTGACCATGTTGTGACCATCTGCATTATTTCTTTCCTCCATGTCGTGACCGCGCCGTACTCTAGTCTAGCGCCATTCGTTGGCGTAGGAGATTCGTAGTTTTGGAGGTTGGTTTGAAGTTAAAGAGGTCATTGTTCGTGAGGGTTATGGTATTAGGCAAAGAATACTCAGTACTGTTTTCGATTTTCCTGCAGTAAAAGCTGATTCAACAATGAGTTTTTACATGCCACAAATCTCCAGTTACCCACAACTGTCGTTATTAAATTCACAGTTGAAACCTTACACTGGCACAATCGTAATTCATACCATCTTGTGTTTCTGTGGTCCCATTCTTTACCAGTAAATTACTCAACTGAGCGTTATGAGGTTTGAGAGTTGTGTCTTTATCTCCGAACGAAATCAAACTCTGCGACTAATTTCCCCCGAGAAGATCCGCAAAATCGGATTGTTCACTCAGTAATGACTCTGGTCAAAAGTCGAACCTCAAACCATCTCAAACATTGCAGCTATATAGGCCTACAAGTTAGAAAAACAAGTCCCGGTGGTGATACAGTGACGGAGTTTGTACATCTGAATTCATCGCAGCATGCGTTGACCGTATGACCACGGGTTGAACTTGTTAATGCCGAATGCTGATGTGTCACATGCAATTTACCATGCTCCCTGAGTAGGAGCGATGCCCGCGTTGCATCTATATACGCGGATCGCTTTCCCGTTGCTATAATTAAATAATATGAGGAAATCAGATGTAATGATCAACTAACTACCCCATAAACCACCTCGATGAAACTTGACTTGAAGTGTAGCCGTGCATGATTGGCCTTGCGCCATGAACACTTTGGGGTTTGTAGTACTCTAAGAGCATGGAGCAAGGATACCAGCTAGTTTTTTTTTTAAAGATGCAGGCAACGTGGTGCAATATCAAATAAACAAGGCGCGCTGTGAAATACACCCGCCGTATACGTTCCCTTCGCCAGACCACCAAAGAATCAGCACATGCAAATCAGATCCATCTTAGGCTTGCAGATAATAGTACAGGCTTTGACAGTACCCGAACAATGTTTGCAATCTAAAGATTTCTTGCTTTAAAGACAGAACTTGCGATATAGAATTCTTCGGAAAGGCTGCCACTTCAAATCTGTACGCGTGTAATAAATACGGTAAATTTTTTAAAACTTCAAACAACGGTTTCCAACATTGGTTTTTGTCAAAGACCAGTATCCACACTTTATGTGAGCCGGTATATAATGTGAAATAACAAACCTGTGGAAGTTTAAGTTCGAACAGTCCTCGGAGTCACGAGAAAATAGTGGAAAACTCTTACGTTTGCATTGTTTTCAAACATCATGTTTAGAACTCGCGAGATCAAACCAGATTGTTTTACTCACTTCTCAAAAACAACAGCATTGCACGCAAAAATATTTCAAGAGAAGTTTCCCACCATGACCATCTTTATGCTAAAAATTGTGGTGGAAATCTGTGGACAATGTTGTTTTCACTCTAATCAACGTTGTGCACATCCTTTTAAAAATGTAACTATTTTTCTGGTAGGCGGCAACACCATATTGTACCTTTATGCATTTCTGGATCCTCGGTATAAGCTACCGCACATGCTATGAGGAGTGTAATTCACTCCTTCCAGCCACTTTGCAAGTAAAGAAGTAGAAAGAGCAACAGGGCCCAAGGGAAGTTGTAAAACGGGGCTAGTCCTCTCTTCTATTCAATCTGAAAAGCGAGCTTTCCACACCAGCTGTTGCTGGGTTACTGAAAGATGCGACCCGACAAAAAAAGGTAATTACAAAATCCCAAATACGCAACTGACCTAGTTTGGAGTCTTTTTGAAAGTCTTGGCGCAAAAACAAGGGCCACGTCTTGCAAGCTTTTACCATCCCCCCCCCCCCCCCCGTTTCTTTTAGCAGGTGTTTTTCATTTAGAACAGTTACAGCCGGTTGCCGTTGAGTTATTGAAATAGAGAAACGAGCTGCACGGATGTAGGCCTCCTGAACAATACACAAGGGTGTTTCACAAATTTAACCACGCTCACAATTCAACAAATCGTTTTTCATCAGTGTTTTCCTTTTTGGTAGACAGACCTTTATTTCCCAGAACGTTGGTTCTATTCGTGCTGCGCTACCCTGGTCGGCTAGTGTGCCCCGTTTAATTGTTGGCCTATATTCCACAACATGAATAGGTCCATAAGCTCAACAGTCTTGTTTTTATGGTGAGTATATCCTGGAAGGGGGTCGCCCCGCCCCATGCTGTTAAGCCATATTGAGGGAAAACATGAAATAGACCAAACATGCGAAATTGGTTCAATTTAGTTTAAAATGTTTGAATGGTTTCAACGCAAGCTGGTAAAACTCCACCTTTAGACGATGCTGAAGTTGCAAATACATCGTATGTCGCACAGATGTGGGAATACATAGTGCGTCGCAGTCACATACCGAGCATACTGACGTCACAACATGGAGGCTGTGCGGAACATGTTTCTAAAATAATGTATCGTCATTCGGGACCACATTGGTCTCACATTTTATTCATGAGGTGATGCACATAGCCACGTCAGGAGCGTGTTTTGGCTTCTGATGCCGTATCCAAATTGGCGGCTACGGGAGCCACGACTACGACTATTGCTATAGTGTAGGGCCGTCATATACGTCTACCCAAGATGACGCGCCGATTCAGCCGTTGCCGTAGCCGTAGCCGTAACCACTGATCCGGACATGGCCCGCTTTCTTCAAGGTACCGCGTTGGCCGATTTCCCCCCTTCTATTTTGGCCTGTCCCTAAGTACATGTATTTCTGCTGTATACATTGTGGCTAACTTTGCCTGGTTTCTCGTCTGCTCAATGAAAACGGTAGTAAACTCCATTATCTAATCAGGGAAATCATACTGTTTTCTTTCACCCTCGGTTTGGTACCGTAGGTTACAATCAGCTGCTATGGTAGAAATGCAACACGGGCAACACGTCTTTATTGATTTCCTTCTGCTGGATCGGAAGCTGTTGTTGTGAATTGAACGAAAGCATCAACTCCTTTTCAACAAATGACCTTGACTATATTTGGCAGCTAATTTTTTTCACAAAATAAAAGTGAGATTTCAGATTAATCTTTTTACCCTTGTTCAAAGCCCCATGGCTCATCCCATGGCCACCCTTCCCAGAAAATCAATTAGTAAACTGATTTAAATGTTATTTACGCAGATGGATGAAGACAGGAAAAAACACCTGTTCCTTATGTGTTAATGCAACATAATTGTTCCGTTTCCTGCATCGAAAACAACTACACGGTAGTGTCGAGTTTAAATAAAATATCCAAGCTGATGAAGAATACATTGTTTTGAAAAGTAAATTATGGACAGTTTCTATTGCATTTATACAATTATCATCGCCAACTTTTTAGTCTAACAACAGATTGTATCAGTCAATATTCACAACTTCAGTGTAGTATCCACCTAGCTAAATCAAAACATGTACGCAAACTCTTCTAGCCTACGTTGCCATAAAGTAATCACATCAATCATTGAGGTAATGTGAAGAGAAGCCCGATATTTTTTCAGAGGTTCTCCCGAGGACAGGCTATCAATGTTGACGACTTATTCTCAATACATGTACATGTGAAGAAGAAGAAGAAGAAAACGAAGAAGAAGGCATTACAATGGGTGCACTTATCTATTACATCTCAGTGTTCAATTTACATCTCATTCGGTGATCAGGGACTAAACGTTTTTGTTGCATAAGTGGTTTTTGACACTGGCATAAAGAAAAACCTCGCACCAACAGTGTATATAAGGCTTGCATCCGTGGAACACTTGGGATCTTTGATCGGCGTGGATGAATCTGACCAGACCGGGAATCCTCGACACAAGAATATCAACTGAGCTCAACTGGAGTATCCGTGACCTCGACCACAGATCCCCATTTGGTGCTCAATATGTGGCAAGGTGCCGCCGCCCCCCTCCTACTGTGTCTCCATTGTGTTATGGGAATCTTGGTAATATATTAGGGGGTTGTAGGCCCCTCCTTCTGTACGAGAGGAGAAGAGTGTATTTGAGTATGGGAACATTGGGGGGGGGGGGCATCCTCTATTGATGATGGTATCTAGATCTCGATTTTACTCCTACGATCCTTGGGGGCAGTACTCAAAGGCCGACTTCAAAGATCCCAGGCTGCTCAACCTTGAAGTAGTGATCCGGGCTTCATGGCTCCATGGTTTAACCATAGAGGACACGGTTTCAACGGACCCTTGATTAACTACGGATCCTCAGATCAAAAAACATAAGTACAACTTCCCGTCGGGTCATTGAGAGTTTAACAGCTTCCATTTGACGATGTTTGACAGTTGTTGACACTTGAGAATCTTCTGCATAAACAAGTAATATCGTCATGAGTGATTTGTGTAGGCCGCAACATTGGATAAAAACAAGTTGAAGTTGACCTACGTACTATAGCTGGCCATGATACCTATCGTGACTCCACCATCTTGTTTTGTCCACTTTGTTTGCACGCAGCTGTGCGTGACACCACCTGTCCTTGGATTAATCACGTGGTGCAATTTTGTCTGAAGGAACACATCAGAACCATTTTCAAAACAGAGAAAATCACTCACTGACACCCATCCAGACAAATTTCCCTCGCATCCTTTATTTTGTTAATTTATTAAAATTTGTCATTAATTCAATTTATGTCCAAGAAGTGTGGATCCTCTTTTAATAGGACTTGGTGAGAGAGAATTCCGAAGCGCAGTGGCGCCTTTTGGTGAGACCTTTGGTCGTGATTGGACGGTATCCCCTGGATGGTAGCCATGCAGTCTGTTCACGGTGGAGAGAGCCTCGAACGAGAGGTCACACAAAATGATCAACTTCATCAATATTGCAGGAAAATCCCGAAATCGCATGGCCTTGTCACCTACCGCGGCACCCCTATAACCTCTCGGAAGAATGATTCAGAATCTCTCAGCTTGGTGCAATTCAAACCGAGGTGTTTACATTTATGAATATTGCCCAGTATCTTCCTGTTATGCTCCCGGCAGATTCCAATCTTGTCAAAACAATTTGAAGACGTTCCGTCGAGTGGCGAAGTCGCGACTGGTGCGGTGCCATGACTGAGGTGTTATTTCAGTTGCTTTACTTTTAGAATGCAGGTGCTCCTTGCTGTTATCTTGTTTAAATTGTAGATAGCCGCTAAACGTAGAAACATATTCACAGACTAACACCAAATTTTGATATATCATCTTTAGATCATGTTGTTTATTTTTGGATACACAGTTTGCCTCGACATCTTGTCCACTGATCGCTTTTTATCATCATGCCTAGACCGATAAATGTTACGGCGAATACATTTAAGCAGTACCAGACTGCCAAGATAAGCCTTACGATGGGACAGGAATGCACTGCACTTAAATAGTGAGAAAAAGATGCACCCCTCATAAACATATTTTAAAAACTCACAACTCTTTCTAGAAATCAAAGATTTGATGAAGGTTATGGTTTTTAGGAATTGATGACAATGGTCCAACTGATATTGCTGTGCCCTTTAAGGCTCTTGGCCTTCAGCCTGGGACATTTCGGGCACACTTTTCCTCCAAAGTCAACAGTTTAACTGCCTCAAATTTAAAAAGGAAAAGGTACAATTGTAGTTGCCAGCAACTTATTTAGGAGGCCTCCTGTCACGAGTCTCATTACTGAGGGGAGCGATACTTCCCAAATGAAAGAAGTTTTAAAGTAACAATATTAACATTTGAATACAATTCTTGGAAATGAACGATTTTTTATTGTATCGTGTATGTATTTATGTCAGGTAGAATAGCTTAAAACGACACGCGAACGACGTAGTGGTTAAACAATCCAGTAAACTTAAGACAAGTGAGAAAGTGCTTGCTATTTTATAATCACTGGTCAGGCAAGAGGTTCGGATTTTCAGTAAATCTACAGCAGAGTGAAAACAGTTTAGTGTGTGCAAAGGGACGTGTTTTTTGTACATTTCATTCCGTCTGGTTGGTGTTTCTGCTAATATTTGACTTTTGGGGGTCTTAGTTACGGTGGTTGTTGTATTTATACATTTTAGTAAATCTTTTACTTGCCATCTTTTGTTTTACTTTTCACAGCAATTTTATATTTTTGTGTATTATATTATATCAATTTTTACTCTTCCAAATGAGCAAGGTCAGGGAGGGCACATCTTTTGATGACAGTTTTTTTTTTTTTTTTTTTTTACTTTTGCATTTTTTGGACGGCCTCTGCTCGTTATAGAAATACAAACAGGTTTGAACACAATGTGGACTATTTCTGTCTCCCTTTGCTGACTGTTTTACATATGTTAAGACAGTTTTGGAGACTCAATGAGTTTTTGAGAAATCAGGAAAAGTCCTGAAAAGTCACAAGCCTGAATATATATTGCTACAGAAAACGGAGATACGTTCAACCCCACCGAAAAATGGGCGCAAGTGTATAATGACGAGACATGTTTAGATCCGGGCCAAAAGCAACCCCGTCTCCTCCGTCTACTACCTCCCCTCTCAACCTCTTTGGCAAAGTCCTCGATCTCCTTTCGAATTGACGCATATATCGAGAGCCATGATCGACGATCCCCACTGTCAGTGTCAGAGAGAACTTTTTTATCTGGGTTGATATTTCCAGAAGGCAACATCCGGGAGCTCGATCTCCGAGCGATATCCCAATGTGCGTGTCTCGGAAGGTTACCCATTACAAGGTCAATTGTCACACCGAGTCTTTGTCTTCACCCACTGACATCATAACTGATTACGAGGTTTGATATCTCCCGCAATCTATGGACGGAACAGGTGGTCCTCCTAGCCAGCTCGGGGATTTCGGTGTTGTTATCTATACCGACGGGAAGGAAACGCCAATGGAGGAAACTGAAGTGACAAATGTTTTTCAGCGATGAGACAAGGTCGAACACCGTTCACACTTCCACACCACAAAACTGACATTTGGCACTATACAAGATCGAGCAGAAACAAATAAACAAATACCCTAGATAGATGGTTGACTTTGGTGGGAGATAAGAAACAAGTGGCGAACACAATGGATCTTTAACTAGTGCCACGCGGTCAGGCGGGCGATTTAAACAAAGATGGTGTGACCGCATTGACCGATATGTGTCACTACTTGTTGTCAAAGAATGGATAAATAGGTCTGTCTACAGCTCAAGTCACGCACTTGAACCAAATTGTTTCAAAGTATATTATTTATCCACCGCACATACAATGGGGTCAGGTGCGTGGATCTCATCGGGTGTTATGACCTAATGGGTTGACCCTGACCATGCAGGTAGAATTTAATTTCTACCTTCGTGCCCTTACATACCATGATGGGCGAAGTTGCAAAGTTGAAGGTGTCCACGTGATAATAAGGTCAACTGGCATCATCGACACATAATTATAGTGTTGGCTTTCTTTCATATGGGGCCATACTGCGTCGCTGACAATAGATTTCTAAACATGATGGGATTGGTTTACAACTTAACCCGTCTCTTCTCTTCTTTTGTCAGCATTAAAACATTTTAGTGCACAAACATTCTAATTTGGGGTTGAACAAAAAACAAACTGTTTGCAAAATTGATTTAACAAAAATTATATACAGAAATTATTTAGGCAAAAATCGGGCTATGCAATTTTAAAGCATGGTTTAAGTTTAAGTTGTACTCTAACCATGGAAACCCTCCAAAAACAAATCTTACGGAGACAGTAGAAGTTCTGTCTAGTCGGATATAAATTACGTCACCATTCACAGAGTGCTACCCTTCATCAGGAAAGAGAGTTAAACTTCCACAGAAAACGCCCATTACAAAGCTTTTATTCTTGTTAAAATCTCCAAGAGGGGGAAGAGTGATTCTCGTCTGAGAAGAGATAATTACAACATGACCGGCAGACGACGAAACACAAATGCGATCCTGATTACTTCAAATTATATCCTCCAAGATCCATCGCTCGATAGAGCTGGTTTCGAGAATATCCAATTATCAGAAAGGGCTGTGGTAGTGAAATTGAATCTTAGTTTTAAGCGCTGCTGAAACCATAATAATAACATCACCATAGAATCATGTATATCATTCTCCAGCTAATTGGTTGGGGCTCATATGAAACTAGGCTCCCGTGCATCCCGGGGAAATATTATTCTAACTTCCTTTTTTTTATCATCAACTAATTTGTATGTTTCCATTTTCGAAATATGTTCCCATGGATCCATTTGGCAGCCACCGTGGCGGCCATCTTGAATTTCTGACGATAACACAATGTTTGATTGAAACAAGACTGGTATGGTTAATGCGGCCATCTTCAGCGACTAGCCAGCGGATCCAGTTTACCTTGTCATTTCACTGGTCCACCAGCTTTTCCACTGGTCCTCATATTAGTCTTCATTTTAAGGTTTTATGAAACATTGCCATCTGTGGAAGTTGTTTTGAAACCATACAAACAATCAGTACAGTCAGTGATTTGCCTTTGGAAGCAATGAACTAGCCAGCAGTACCACTTGGGACAGAATTTCGACTGTTCCTCAGAAGTTACAACTGTTGGCCAGCGGACCACTGTTCTTGGCGGTCATCTTGGATTTCTGACGAAACTCATTAACTTACGTGGTACTCCACGAAAGTAGAAAGGTTGAGCTTATTTCAGTGATAAATTCACAACAAGTTAATGGACCCACATTCTCCGTAAATTGTTTCCATAGCATTGCAGCTTAATAACATACGCTTATGGTTATTCCGAAACATCAGCACATGACCGGAATGCCGGAACATGCCATTTATCTCAATCCAATATTGTCCACCATTTATTAACTTAGGAAAGGGTTCCCTTAGATATTTGAGAAGTTCGGAAGGAACCCGTCAGTGTTCTGGGCTTGATCTTAACTTTTTCAGTGACTAGCCAGCAGGACCTGTCAGGTTGTTCCGTCAGCTTTTTCCCTAGTCCATATAAGTATTTCCAAATTAAATAAGGATAAACTTCAACATTGAACTAACCAGCCGGACCACTTGAGACGATTGTGACTGGTCATCGGGTGTTTTACCTAGAATTTGGGCGTTGGACCACAATATATAAGCGCTACGTCATCAATGTATTGACTTTTACAGCATGCCCTCCGGTGATGTGTGATTATGATTGATCAACATTACCGTTGTACACACGTACATTGCTAATATCGTTCTACTTTACTACCGTGCTCTTTGCACTTCTATTTAAACATTCTTCCGTTCGGTGCTGTCTATACAAACGAGAGAGTGCACACGATAGTTTGGGGTTTATACTCTGTAAATGGTAATGACTCATGCAGTTACAAGTAACAAACGATCCCTTGCAATGGGCTATTCATGTCAGCAGACCATCGAGGTAGAACTCCATGGCCAAACAAGACAGGTGCGCTGACATTGATTTAAAGAAGAGAAAAAGGGAAACTCTTGCTTTATATACGTATACAGTGTAAATGCTTCCCCAGATTTTCAAATGATGTTATGCTATTGCTCTAGCAAAGCATTATGTTATAGTTTTGAAGATACTACAGCTATTTACAAGGGAAAGAGTGCGAATCTCCTTAAAGCCAAACTTCAAAGGAAATCCCTCGGGTACACAGTACGAGGTTGCCTACAAACAAAAGGCGACAGTAACCTTCAAAACATCCAGTTTCGTTTATTGTTATTGTTATTAATTAAAGCGCAACATTGGTTGTATGGATTGGAAAGGCACGCTTGGAAGGAACCAATGATGCACAGCTTTTTATTGCTTCTTTTCAATTATACCAAATCTCAGGCACCAGGAGGTTGGGCAACACATGGTGAGATTGTAAGCCTATAAGTATAAATGGTCACAAATTTCACAGACCTTCCCTTAAAATAGTTGCTATAAAAACACGTTTTGAAAGAATGAGTAAAACAATTAGTTTTGAACTCGAGAGTCCAAAAACAGAATGATGTTCGAAAACAGTGAAAACATACCATTTCTTGTGACTCCAGTGACTGATTGAGCTCAAATTTTCACAGGTTTTGTTATTTCATGAAGGGTGAAATGAAGAGCGGATGGTAATTACCAAACTGTCCACACGCTTTAAATGCATCCATTAGGTAAATGAACGAAGCGGTGCCGGTGTGGCACCTTATTCTGTCCCCCGGATATTCTGTTTCCACCCCCCCCCCACCCATACGGCGAACTGTGAACAATTTTTTTCTCCGCCCTCTTTTGAATCAACCTTCTTTAACCCATCTTACTTTCCCAATGGGGACAGCATCTCCGGGGTCAGATTTCCCTAGGTAAGGATACCAGCATGGCAGGATTTTCTGCCCCCCCCCCCCGCCCCCGAGATTCTACTCCCCCCCCCATACGCCGATTTGTGAAGAAATTCCCGCTAATAGCACCATCTTTTGAATCAACTTTCTTCAGCCCACCCGCGGACAAAATCCCCCATGAAACCGGAAAGATTCACCTTTAAACAACATAGGCCTATCACATGTTTAGAGCGTCAAGTACAGAACGGGAACATCTTGAATGTTTGAACTTGGATCTCAAAAGGAACTAATTTGCTGTGCATACAAAGGAATTCCTAGTGTCAGTGACCTTTCATGTGCACGACGCAACTACCTCCGGAGTTTTCATTCATAATACTTTTCGCAGATAAGCACAGGAGCCGATGTGTTTAAAATTCCTTCGGTTGTATGAGTTTTATGTGTACATGTACATGTACATGGCCGGTATGTGCTCCATTTTGTTGCAAGGCCGACTCATTGAAATCATGTATCGACACGCGATTGCCGGCAGAGGGGCAATCAAACAATAACAAACGTTATCAAAGAAACCAGATGGCATTCTGGAATCTCAAGGGGGCGTTTAAGAGAAATATTCGAAGATGTGTTAAAGTTTGCAAACGTTCTGTTCTCGGTCCATTTTGAATAGAAAGCACAAAGGGCTTGGCTGTCTGCACATTGTGCTCATAAAAAACATTTATATTGAAGATTTTCGAGAAGAACCCCCCCCCCCCCACACACACACCCAAGTGTGTAAACACCTCCAATCGGGGACCTCCTATTGTCCCTCTTTTGTTTGGACTTTAACTTTTTGGCAACAGCTCCCATTGGTTTTGTACACAATTTCCAACTGGGGACCTTTACCCAACCGGGGACCCTATTGTCCTCTTTTGTTATAGGTCCCCGGTTTGAATGTGAAAACAAACTCACACACACACACACACACACACCCAACCTTACGGATCCGGTTTGTGGGGTACTGCTATTGTTGTTCTATTGTTCCCTTTTCTAAAGAATTCCCTTGTGGGGCCCTATTGTTCCTATTGAAATTGCCTTGTGGGGTCCATTGTTCCATTGTTAAAAGTACCCCGTAAGTTGGCATATGTAAGGGCACAAGTGTGTAAACACCTCCAATCGGGGACCTCCTATTGTCCCTCTTTTGTTTGGACTCTTAACTTTTTGGCAACAGCTCCCATTGGTTTTGTACACAATTTCTAACTGGGGACCTTTACCCAACCGGGAACCCTATTGTCCTCTTTTGTTATAGGTCCCCGGTTTGAATGTGAAAACAAACTCACACACACAACCTTATTCAAAATCGTTAGATCGGCTCATATTAATATTATTGATTAACAATTTTGATTTCTAAGACAAAATGTCTACAAAGCAAACAATACCTCACCACATGTTTGATATTGGTACCATAATGAGGATGCATTAAAACAGGTATTGATAGGTAAGGTTCGTGTGATCGTAAGTAATAAATGATTGCCGATACAAAAAAACACCTTGCTTTCACCAGTTTTTGAATTTCAAAAAGGACAACCCTTTGTCATGTACAGTCACTAAAGTTGGTACTTCAAACTACAAGTATTGGTTGTAAAAAAAAAGTTGAACGTTACAGACTTTCATAGAACGCTACTATATAAACGCGCCTTTAAACGTAACACTCCAATGGTACGGGTTGGTCTCCAGTAAATAATGATATCTCCAGATGCAGACATGATCCATGCGTACTGTAAAACTGTGCAAACTAAAAAACACTCCACGCAATTTACGTCCTGCTCCACAATCATCATGAACACTAATCCCCTGTTGCATTCAGTCTGAACCTGTGTGTTGCCCTCCTGCAGTGATAAATCCCTCCGTTATGGGTGACATTTACTAAAAAGGTTACGTCTTCTCGGCGTATTCTATAAGGTCATGCGGTTGGTGCATCAGCGCGTTTTAGACCAATATTGAACAATAGGTTAATGGTTGCTTCCCTCTTCCCGCGGTACACGGATGTCTTTTAAAAAAATAGGCCATTTTTTAAGGTAAAAACAACGACGGTGGGGTACAATCATCCACCACACCAACCAGGGTTTGCCCTTAACTTTTTAGTGACTGGCCAGTGGTCAGCAGGACCAGTTTCTTGTCACTTCACTAGTCCATCACCTTTTTCACAAGTCAATAATTCAAATGAAATAGGGGTGTTTTTCAACACTAAAGAGAATTGGAGAGAATTGTGACTGGTTCTCATTATGATTGTGTTTTAACTGGCATTTTGGCTATACAATATATGTAATAAATTACATTTTATATTGTTGTGTTGTATATCATACGATTGCTAACGCAGTTTGAAAACAATTGACTGTTTGATTGTTATCATTATTTTTTTAAGTGGAGGGGGAGGGCACTACATATGAAATAAGAGTACGAAGGGTCCTGTTCAATAGTTTATAGTTGTTCTTTGCAAACAATGCGGCAACATCCACGGTGAACCCTATGCAATTGAATATCTAATATTAGTATAGAAGACCTCGAGTAAATTTAACCCTCGACGCGCAGAAGTGGGCCTTCTTCATCCGGGAAGGATATTGTAATTGAGATCACATGAAGGTATTACAATTACTACCTAAAACTCGCTCTGACACCTCGGCAGGAAAACTATATTATAAAGGGGCTGGGGTTAATGTGAACGTATTTTGGGAATACTGTTGTAAATAATTGTGCATAAAAGTGGGCTGAAGCAGGATCCATGATTAAATAATTGTAGGACTCCACCGTAATGGGTCATGGAGACTCTCAAAGAAGTCCCTGGTAGTCTTAACGGACCCAACACAGAGTCTGCGACAGCATCGTTCATTGTTTGTAAGAAAAACAGAGGAAATTGGTCAAGAATGTACAGACAGCCGGCCATCGGAACAATACTGAATTTTTGTCAAGAATAATTTTGTGTATAAGCCTGTCCCCCCTGTTGTTGGTTTCTTTAGCCCCTCCCCCGGCCCGTGAGTCTCAAGCCCCAAAAGGATCCATGTCATGTAAACCCTGAAAGAAAAGGTCCCTGAGCCTGAAGGAAGGAACCGCCTGTGTGCTCCGAGGAAGGAACCCACTTATTGTCACGTCAAGTGCCTATTGGGGGTAGATGATTGTAGAGCGTATACCGCCCCCACACCTATTTCCCCTTCCTCTGCAGATGATCTGTGCACGGTTGCAATATAGTCATAGAGAGATCATTTGTAGCATGGTAATATTAACAGCAAAGTGGAAACAACAGAAAAAGGGAAGATCAAGGGATCGATGCTGTCCTCGAATTGCACGTCTTTGTAATTCTGTGTCATCACATTTATTTCGTGTGCTCAATTTAACATCAGGGATTTGTAGAGCAAATGAGTGAGTCAAGAGAAAGTAGTGTTTAAAAAAAGAAAAAACTTGCACAATTTTCAGCATGTAAACACATTTGTCCTTAGTTTTGGTGGATGTATCAACCGAAATCGGCTGTTGCGTTTTTAAGGGTTGTCAGATGTAGTTTTCTCGAATATGACTTCATTTCAGCGAGAAGTGTTTCACATACAAATGGTTCTATTTGAACAAGCTTCTAGACTAAAATTTAACAGTTATATTTTGTATCCTTACCAATATAAAAGCAAAAGAAAGTCTTTACACTGACTGATGGCATACTGGTGTATGAAACGACTCTGTATACGACTCTACATCCATGACTAGTAGGAACAAGCTTCTGTTTATGTGATTGATGAGGGAATTAACCTGGTTATCCATAACTGTCAGTATTTCCACTACAACGTCTTGAATTTTCAAGAAAGTTAAGTTGACTGTTTCAACGGTGAATTAAAACGCAGACGCACAGCATGATCGCAGTAGCTGTGTCTACAAAGTCACGATGGGGTGTTGGGGGGGGGCGTTGTGTGGCATAGCCAGGTTGAGGGGGCGTGGTGGGAACAAAACCTTGCTCTTACATTCCTCCTGGGAAAATAAACTCGCTGATGCTCAGTTTCTTCCCAGGCTGTGTGCACTCAGCACTCAGCCAAACCCTCTCGACCACCCTGGACCTTCTGGGAGTCACATCTCGATTGATATTCAGCAGGTGGCATATAAAGGACACCACATCATCTTCATGTAATCTTCCTTACAAAATGCAAGGTCATACAATGTAGGCCTACTTTTTTTTAAAAAGCAGCCGATCCAAGGCTAAACTTCCTACCACTTACATGACATGCAAATTTGATAACTTATGTAATCTTTCGAGCAACGTGTCGCCAGCTGCTCGGTGTGTAACTTGTTATACAAGTTTGATAAACGAAAAGTTGCCACCATCGGCCTCGTCCATAGATCATTGTTTCCATTGTAATACGACAAATACTAACAGTTGCTGTGAACATTGCGGAGGAATTCATACAGATGTAGAGAAAACAAGTAATGATGACTGTGAGAGAATGTCCTCTCTCGATGGTAAGGGTTTATACAGCAGGGTAGCGGTGTCCTCGAGTTTGATCTACACGAATTGAACTTTAAAAAAATATGACACACTTACCAACTGTAAAACTCATGCATGCCTTGCGCGTACACTGTCGTGTACATTACATTATATTAAAAAACAATAATTATACTTTGGTTGTTTATATTGCGCAATTAATTAGTTTCACAAGAGTATCAGACCATGTCCGAATGAAGCGACTTTGGCTACAGCTATTGCCGTTGGTTGCATTTCAAGGTGCGAAGTGACTTTGGACACTTCGTACCTTGGACAATTCGTACTTTCTCACAAGACACTTCGTACCTTCTCACAAGACACTTCGTACCTTCTCACAAGACACTTCGTACCTTCTCACGAGACACAAAATATACAAAATACGGACAAAATAAAGGTATTTTAAAGATATTTTTAGTTAGATAAGTAATCACATTTCACATTAAAAAGGACATTCAAATAATTAAACAAAATGACATTTCATTAAGTATTATTTTGTATCTCAACGAAAATTATATCCTTATTAAGGAATTACACATTTTACTGAAGGTACGAAGTGACTCGGCTGAAGGTACGAAGTGACTCAGCTGATGGTCACTTCGTACCCCGCCCGCGGTACGAAGTGACCAATTTGGTTACGGTACGAAGTGTCCCGAAGGTACGAAGCGTCCAGGGTACGAAGTGGCAAAGGCACGTAGTGTCCGACATCCTTTTACAATAATAGGCTTTTTCAGCGATCAAGCCATAGCCACTGCCGAAGCCGATTGGTGAGACAAAGGGCTTATTCTAGATTTCTGTACAATTACAATTAAAGTCCCCCCCCCCCCCCCCGGACTCAGGAAAGCAGTGTGCAACGTCGGTGTGGGATAAAAAGAAAAAGCAAAAAAAGCAAATGATCCTTTACCTAAAATGATCAAAAGTTGTACCGAACTTTCTTGGTAACGCCCCTTTATTACTAATCAGGCCATTTGACATCGAGTCCATGGTAAGACCTTGATGAATTCAGTGGGATCCTGCGTTTGTTGGCACCGTATACTCTCGAGTCTCGTCTCAGTCAAAATACAATTACACGTTAATCCGGGTTTCCTGAATCTCGTAAAGCATACACAAAACAGTCGCTCAGTTGCGTACCAGACAGGGATTGACTTGACTGGGCTTAAAGGTTATGGGTTAGAGAAAACAATTTGTAAACGTAATGCTTATTTAAAGGCAGAATTGTAAAGGATGGTACAATAAAAGTCACTTGTAAAAGTTTCAGCTGAATACAGTGTCTACTTGCTGAAAAAAACAGCAAGAAACTGTCACGTTATTTTCACAAGAACGTCGAATTCATCCACGTTTAGTGAGGTACGTAACCAACGGCATCTCTTGACCGCAACATTCGCGAACAGCCACCAACAGACAGAATTTGACATGGTTTTGCCCATGAAAACTATTTGAGCGAGGAATTTATTCACAACCTTTTTGAAAAAGTTTGGATCACGGAGGAATATGGACGGGTGTACATAGGTGTGATTGTAGTGTTCCAGCCGCCAGTGTTTTGTTTCCCCTTTAATTAGTTTCAGTTTCATGAACGCTGGTGAATATTTACTGGATGCTAAACTCTAAAACGTCGAATCGACCAAGATTCCGGGTCCAAGGAGCCCTGGGCCATTTCTGGGCCAGGCTGACCCGGGAGCTGGTTGGAAAATGGGGAAATTCGGCTTGGATACTACGTCAGTTTCACACAGTTTCAAGTTTGACGTATTCGGGATCATACTGACCCGGAAATGGGTCCGCCGCCCCCGCCCCCCCCCCCCTCCCAATAACCCGTCATCCGGGTAAACTATGACCCGGGGCTGATCAAGCAACAATTGAGAAATTTTCTGACCGAAAATTATGAAGAAAATGATACGATAATATGATCATGGAGGTAAAAGTGTCCATCCGATTCCAGGTTAATACCCACAAACGGCCCTTTTCACACTTGGCATACACTGCTGTGAAAAACTCATTGTGTGAAGGAATTGTTTAACGCCTAGCATCTCGATAAAATAGCTAGTTCATCCGTTGCTTCATTTGATACTTTTGAAACTTCCTAGAAGACAGGTTGCAACTTCTAGACGGATTGCGTGCTGTGTCTCATACCATGAATTTTCTTCTCCATGCTCAAAGCCAGAGAGCTTTTACCCTAAGCTCCTACTGCTGCAGACTGTTTATTACAACCAAATGGTGTACCCCTATTTGGTCTTACCCTCCATGGCTGTACCATTGCACTACTGGCGCTACACAAGCTGTGTACACGTGATGTGTATGTATACATTACATACAACCATTCAGTCAGGGGTTGCCATAATCTTACCATGGTCTTGCCAATTGGCAGCATAGCTCTATGGTCTTGCACTCACACGGCTAGCCCAATACATACACGCAACTGCAATACATGCATTTCCTTAATACAATTCGAACGTCAGATATAGACATTAATCTATAAACCGTACTCTCTTGCGGCGACAATGATGACAAAACCACATGTCAAAGCTTGTCAATGTCACATCTTTGTCAGGGCATGTGGCGAAAGTTGACTCAGGCTTTCCACACTTCGCCACGTCGTTTACAAACACAAGGCTTCACTAGTCTGCATTGTTCGTCCTTAAAAAATATCCACAAACCCTCTGGAAAAAACATAGACAAAGTAATATTTTCAACAGATTGAAGCTTAATTACCTTGGATTGCAAGGTTTATAAACAGCAGATGCACGAAGCAACATGGATCCCAGAGACTATTTTTGGTTTGCAGGTTTGTGTTTAAAACATGTATTTCTACATACTCCACATCACTTCATCATGGGAGCAGCGTCATCACTCGGATGTTCAACCCGGGCCTCGGGCCAATTAGTACTAGTAGATACAGCTATTTGATTCTAGGATGACTCTGACACTTGCCATTCTATCTGCGATTGGACAGGCCTGGTCGTTCTTGAGCCCGATCGACTTACGATCATCGAAGACGATTAATGCATCAAATGACCACTGGTCATGGGGTTGAAATATAATCATTTGCCCTCGATGAATTCTAGGTCAACAGACAGTCACAGCTGTTTGAGAGAGATTTTGATTTAGTAGAAGAGGGCATTCACAACAAAGGAATTATCTCATTTGTGGATGTTATGGCCAGACGACGTGTCTCGAAGACAATCAAGGCTTCCCGGTCGAAACGTCGAGTGTTTCCCATAGATTATTATTAAAAATAACACTAACGTCCATTGTGTTGTTTCTAATGATAACAGATTACCAAAAACACTTTAGTGGTGTAGAGCTAGGTAGTTGGAGTGTTGTTTATATGCTATTGCTAAGCGATCACAGCCCACAAACTGAAACTAAAGTCACCCTGTATTCTTCTTTAATTGCCCCGCAGATTGCTATGCAAATTGTTCAACGTCTCAAAAATCAAAGGAGAGAACCTTCCACCATAATTTCTTACCACCTACCTGGACTGTGAATGGTAGCTACTGGACGCTGATGAGGAGTAGCCGGTGCTTTGGCAGCTGGCTCCCGGTAGGAGCAAAGACGTGACGGTGAGAACCAGGAAGCTTGACCAGACCAAACAACGGACTGTGCCCAGCAGGGTGTCCTGGGCAACCCAGCAGCATCGGGACGGTAGCGGCTCCATGGACGAAGAAGATGTCATTCCCCTTGACAACAAAAACACTTGTGTCTTCCACCAGCAGAGAAACTTGAACAGTGTTTCTTAGAGTTAGTACTTTATGGAGAGGTCACTGACGGATGGAATACAGCTTGGTGATGTTGCACTCGGTGAGAGAGAAAAATCACATAGCCTTGCATCCAGATAGTTTGTGAGCGAAGGTGTCCGCACGAAGTGGGCAATAATCCATTCTGCTCAGTCGGAGCTTATTTATCACACATTTGTTGTGCAGGGGTTGTGACGAGCTACCGGTGATGGCATGCCAAGCTACTTGTAGACTTCGCTGCCACTGATTTGTGTGGTGTGGTCGGTGGTGGAAGACACAATGATTGACTGGTTCGTGATGACTGCAGTGACGACAGGACGGGGGTGCCCGAGATTCACCGAGAGTGCTCTGTGCACGGTCCCTGGTGATTGTCAGACGGCCTATGCTGAACTATAATATACCTGGGTGTGTGAGTCAGCCAGCAGGAAAAACTGGTTGCCGGACCCCCCAAGAGGTATTTGCGTAATACGTCATGAACTAAGCGGTTGGCACTCGGGAGGAAACCAGTTGACTTTCTACTAATAAAGCTTGTGGGTCAATATACTAAAATAAAACATGCCCACGTGGTCCTGGGTGCGATGGGCACCGTATCGTCGTGCATGCTACAGATCGAGTTTGAGTTTGACCGATTGTTATGGTTTGAATGATCAGAAAAAAAGTTAGCCTCCCCCCCCCCCCACTGTTTTCCCAAGCTGTTTCTCAATCGAAACCCCGTTCCCTGTTTATTCTAAAGGAAACGATAGTAAAGTAAGCACGCAAACTCACAAACAACTCTAAAACACAATACACGGTGCAGTTCAACTGTAGTCAGAGAGTGCGCGTTATTTAAAGGCTGGGGTTTATAACTCGTTGTATACTTGGTGGCGAAACTGTCATGGTACTGCGTTGTTTGCGTTAACAAGAACGAATACACTGTGATTAATTCGTTTCACCATCTTGGATTGAGACCATTTCCTCGATTAAATTTATTAAATTGGATGTAATTGACCATTATTCACTTCTCGTAAACCAAATCAACAATTATGTAGGCTTCACATCCGAAGTGAACCATCATTTTAGGACAAAAACAAGCCACGCTTGGAGCTCATCCAACAACAACAAAAACATCGCTAATCCTCCAAGAAAAAGAAGTCCATCTGGTAAAACACTATGTCGAGTTCAAATCTGGGGATAATTTTGACATTTTAATTGCTGGCTACTTTGCTTATGATTTATAACTTGGTATTCAAGTCGTTCGGCAAAACACACGCGATGATTATACCATGATTATACTGTCGTATAGGCTTGCATTCCGCACAAGCAACGAACTTGAAATTCAACACATGGACTCCACCAAAAGTGTCGCGTTTTATTCACCAGATCATAAATTCCAATTAGACCGGCGTTAAAGTGACAGAATGCTTGTCATTCACTGAACGGGGAGTGTGAGTGGGACCGCCCATCCGGTCCAGTCCGATTTGTCTGCCTGACCCGGGTAGTCCCAACTCCCCACCCCTCCCCTTTTATGTCCCATATATCTCTCTCAGATTCAAATAGTCGCACCATGGTCGCACACATTGTTAGGTTCTCTGTATGTTATGAGTTTATGGGTTCTGTTTATTTATTTGTCTAGACCTTGGAGGGCGGCTCTAAATAACAACAACACAAGTTCAGGGTCCACATTGGTGATTCATGTTCTAAAAATCACTCGTAACAGTATACACTCCTTGGATCAATATGGTATCGATCCTACGATGAAATTAAATTTTACATTCTTCTGCACCCCTAGCAAATAGACGTTTCGTATGCCTTTGACTGTATGCATTATATTTTGGTGGAAACCCCTCACTTTCGACGAGCGAGGGCAGTATTCCATTGCGCCAATACACTACGGCCCTTTCCGAAACCGCGGCTTGGATTATGGGCTCCGGCTTAAGGATTCGTAAGTTGTTTTGAAAACGTGCGCCTTCGGTACGGGGCTTCAAACTGGTGGACGGAGCCTAAGCCAGAGCCCAAGTAGAAGCTCTGGTTTCAATAAGGGCCGAGTGACTAACGGCCCAACCACAGCGTAACTGCACAAACATCTTTACCTTTGAATTTATTGTTTTAGGCTTTCCAATTAAAACAAAAGTATACTGAAGTACTTAGCATACTATCATAACAAAACAATCTGTCGCATAACATTGATTGGGGTGATTTGTTTATTCTGTTATAACCAACAAATAATAGCAAATCATCATTCATCATCACCGATTGACTGAAAGAACTTGTGCTTGCGTTGGGCACGATGACAGATGCGCCACGTGTCCCGTTCCATCATCAGAGTTAGAGTTCATTTCAAACGAAGCATTTTTACAAAAAAGGCAACAAATTAATTACGTAATTAACTTTTTCGTGTTGTAGTCCCAAACAATTTTGCAGTGTTTTATGAATTGTAAAGGATTCTTAACAGGGATATGCACAATTAAAATTGGTAAGGATAAACATAAATGGCATAAGTTACTTTGTATAATGGTGTGGGGGAAATTCCATTGAAATATTTTCCTTAAAAAAGGAACAGAAATAGAAAACAGTTTTGACCTTGTGAGTTCAAAACCCGACTCTCTGTGTTTGAAAAAAGGGAAAAAGTAAAAGGAGTTTTTCCCGCTATTTTCTCGTACCTGTGATAACCAATTAAGCTTAAACGTTCACAGGTTTTTAATTTTATATGTACAAAATTAATGTTGAATCACATGAAGTTCGGATAATCTTCGATAATTTTTGCCATTGTCCGCCGTGTGCTTTAAAATTCAATAATATATATGAATGTTTTATTTGCAGTTGTTGGAGGGATCATGGACGCCATCAGTGACTACAAAGCTTATCTGCGGCCTTAGTCACTGCGGTCCGACAATGACACTAAATTCACAAGCTTCAATGATGAGACATTGTCCTGGAGACAATAGCCGTCAAGTTCACGGCCCCGAAACCGCAATAAGGACACTTGTTCGAAAGATCAGCTGATGCTCTGAACAGGTCACCGAGTAATTGACCCCAACAATGGCCTTAAGGTTAGTCATGATTAAGCTAAGAAAAATACCCGAATGTGCACATTTGTTAACGCATTTATTTCCAGAATATGCCGCAGGGAAATGCTCTGGTTTATGTAGGAGCCATGCCATGTTTAAACTGTGTACGTGTGTGCATGTATCAGATGTTAAAGAGGACCTCTAGGGTCAAACTCAGCTTTTTGATGCACTCATTGTGCAGCAGACAGAATCTTTATGACACCCTGGGAGAAAAATACAGGTCTTTAACCTCACTTTCACAAGGACTCTATCAATTGGACACTGAGTGCATCAAAAAGTAAATCTGACTTTGGAGCCCCTCCGTTGTAGACTTGATTTCAAGTCTGAGATCGCGGTTGTTCCTCTGCATCAGCCACGAAAAACGCCTCCAAAGATTAGCTATCACGCGCCCCAATCGCAATCTCAGACTTGACCCCTTGCATTTATGTATATTCATGTATTCAAAGATAAATTTAAATAATCAAACATACGCCAGGGAGCTGGCCAATCAGGAGACGGCAAAAACCTTACTGGCAGCGTATATTACTAACGGGCTGAACTCGCTTAAAAATGTTGCTTTATGTTCATTCGATATTAAATTTGTATAGTCCTTGGTACGTAGACAGTTTTTAAAATACATAGATAAGTTTAATGAGATCTTAATGTAGTAAAAACACATAACAAAATACATGATTCCTACTCCGCGATAACAGTTGCACCCTAGAGTTTAAATGGAATCGTTGAATATGTCTCCTCCAACCGCATGTACTTCAACCTATCCCGTAGATGGTTTTGTTTGAACATATTCATGTTATTGAAGGTTTTTGCGATTCCGACCAATCAGATTGTTCCGTCCACTTTTGGACTAATTCGCTATAGGGTGTGTACAAACCGTTGAACAATGGTCCCAAGTCTGTGATCGTAGGCTAATGACGGAGGTCAATTTACAAGAGGGCGCTATTTCAGGCAATAATGTATTGGCTATCGGGTAGACTAAAAGCCACGACCGCAGACTTGGAACCAAGTCTACCTCCGTTGAGAAACAACAATCAAAGATCACACAGTGCGCGGCTTCCAGCTTGATGGAGGGAAGACACATCTGCACAACCTTTAATAAAAGGGAAAACACAGCTGGAACTGTTTTACCCCCATGAATTCAAAACTATCACAAAGGATTTGCAAACCAATGGAACTAGGTAGTATACATGATTTGCTCTTGCTGTTATTTTCATATTCGGGGTCACACTGTGAAGTCTTAACACAGACCTGTTTAAAGTTTTGCGTGCAGGGATGGTGGGCAAATAAAGGGGGGGGGGGGATTGTGTCTGGTTGCCTGACCATACTGTAGACATAACTGAGCGATTTATAGACTGCTGTGAACTCTCAGGTCGGGGAAGTAAACTATTTCGAAAGATTGCCGTCAACGATCGCTGATGATATAAATTTCCACTTTTCTTGAAAAGGAAGCACACCAGGTGCAATGATTTCACAGGAAGATAGGGACATGGCTAACTGTCTAGTACGGTATTTTGTAATAGTTCAGTAGTTTTGTTTGCAAATAGTAGTTTATCGTCCTCTAGTTATTGATGAGCAAACCAGGGCACTAACCATCGAAATGATACTGCCCACCCAGGTAACACGTACGTTGTTACAACATTGCACAACGCTATGATAGGGTTGCATTTTGGTCGATGGGGATGACAACGTTTTGTCTACTGATAGACGAACGTCAGATCTCAACATGATTTTCAACCAATGTTGTACATCGGTTGCATATTGGTAATTTCTGGAAGGTTACCGAAAAGTTGTATACGTAACGTTCTCATAACATTACCAAGCAGTTTATGTGGGGGGGGGGGGGGGGAGTAGGCAAGTACAACAAGTTACTAATGATTTCCCTCTTGGATGTTCGGACCATGGGTTGAACCATGAAGAAAGGGTTGATTGGTCTGGAGGCGCCTTATTCCCAGCAAACACAATACGTTGTTACCCAACATTGCACAACGCTTTGACATTACACAGCGTTGTGATAAGGTTGCAATTTGGTGGATAGAGCTGACAACGTTTTGACTACGTTGCATGAACGTCAGATCTTAACGTGACTTTCAATCAATGTTGTTCATTAATTGGTAGCAGATTGGTAACTCTTTATTGAACGTAACAGAAAGTTTTATACGTAACGTTTTCATAATATTGTATTTGGGTATTTTTACAAAGTAGTATTTAAGTTAAAGCAACAACGTTGTGGAAAAGTTCTATTTTTGTCCCATTAAAACGAACGTTTTGTCTCATTAAATTATGTTGTGACGAGCACGTTGTCTGCACGTTGTATTTCGGTATTATTAAAACGTAGATTTGCATTGTTGCGGTAACGTTATCTGGACGTTGTATTTTGGCGACATTAAAACGTAATATTAAGTTGATGAGGTGAATTATGTTGCCTTCACGTTATATTTCGGAGATTCTACCCCCCCCCCCACAGCATTCACAGCCTTGGACATAATAATCTAGAGAAACATTTCCCCTGGTAGGGTTATCGATCCTTACTAAGGTAATTTTGTCCCACATTAAATACTCACTGCTTTGAAAAATCAAAGTTTGTTCAATGTTTCAAAGACACTTTCAAAGTTTGAAATAACTTTCAACTTTCGCGGGTACTTTTTAACGTGTTTTGCTTCAGTTTTGTAGAAAGAAGTCCTACGGTTCCGTTCGGGTGTCATACGCTCACTTGTCGCATTGAGCAGTGTGTATGTTTGTACGTCGCCTTCGTTTGAGCATAGAAGGGAGAATGGACGACAAATCGCTAGTTGAATTTCGCTCGTCCCCAGCGCCTTGCCTTAAAACCAAAGGCGCTGGGATGGGCAAACGTATCAAGCACGCTCATTAGTTAATGCTCAGTCCCATCATGCATCACACTCACACTGCAAGCACTGCACGCATGACGTAGTTCCTGAACAAGAATCTGTGCAAGCTGATTAGCCCATCCCAGCGGTCCTGGATAGGCCGCTGGGGCCGAGCGAATAGTTGAATCTGCCACCACCCCGGTCAACCGAGAATGTAGTGTGCCTCACTAAAACCCAAGAGGGCGCTAGACAAGTTACGCATTGTGTGCGCTGCATCTTCGTCACTACATCGCTGTTATTATACCATTTTAATTTGTAAAAGTGTTTGTGGGGTGTGTAGTACACTTGCTTCGTGACAACATAGTTTGAAAATGTTGTGCCAAACCTCGTGAATGTTAGTCTTGATTGGTGACGTTCATTTAGCGTAGTCGCCGGTATCGCAACTCGAATTATTGGAGAAGAGATGTTTGTATCACACAAACATCTGGCTCGAAGCTGTTTTGATAGCGATTCGCAAACTTGCACAATCCCTCTGAGCCAGTTAATTTTGCGCCCTCTACCGGTTACTAATATTAAAAACAGAACAGCGTCGCCAGTTCATACTACGTGAACGTGAACCACTGATCTCTATTATACTGTCAGTATAATAGAGATCAGTGACGTAAACCCACAACAATATGGCACAGCAATGTGCCCCGATTTTCAACCTGGGGCAGTTTGGGTACACTAATCATCGAAATAGCCCTATTTTCGCTAACAAATTCGTGTGGCCCTTTGTGATTATGGTTTGACCATGGAAGGACAGAATGGAGCAATGAAATATTGTTCCAAATAATTTTGGGTTGAACAAAGAATAATTGGCTAGAGCCTGATTTGAACTTGCGACCTCCGAATCAATGTGCTGGCACTCTACTAACTGAGCCATCTGGGTGCACCACACTAAATAAACTCCCGTAGCAACCAATGCTGCTAAATAGTCAAAAATATTTAAAGTCTCTCGGCCGCTTGAAAACCAATCAAATATATTTTCAGACCACTAAACTTCAGATATATTTTCAACTTATGGCAGGTCAGCCGTTTGGAATTTTTGCTAATTACCCCCCCCCCCCAGAAAAAAACACCCCTGAAAATGTGATATTTCTCAAACCGAGTTGCTGCTAATTTTCATGAGGCACTCCTCCAATTCCCAAGCCAAATAGGACCAACTTTAAACCCTTAATTTATCAAATCTCCTCAAAAGTTCAAACACAGAACTCCCAGGTTGTGGTAGATTCTTGTAATTACACACTGAGGGCCTATACAAATTATGATAATCAGCTTGGCGCATGAATTGTTTGCCTATTTAGTGTGGTGCACCCATCTAGCCCTAAGTTTGAGGTGTATTGTCAATCTCCCTTCGGGGTGCCAATCAGAAGCCATTCAACCTGTATAGTAGCTGAGGTGTAAGCCAGGGATCACACCCGAGTTTTGATACAACCTTTGGAAGCAGCTGCAGAGGGATCAACTCCGATTTACACAGTTTACACAGACAGTTTCCCTTGTAGTTGATTACTTAATATTTGAAATAAAAAAAGTCGCGTCCTTTAGTACATTGGTCGTCAAACAACAGTAATACGCAAATATTTACTTGCGAAACGATGTCAGTCAAAAATACATTATCTTTTTTTCAGCATTGCTTATCTTAATATAAAGTTGAGCACTGCACTTCACACCCCTCTGGGCACGGTTAGTCTTGCTAGTGAAACGTTCCAGTGGCTTCATCGTACTGGTGTTTATTGGGTAACCGAGACGATGGTGAAACAAAGCGACCGACTAATAAAAACACATGAAGGCATGGGGTTATTTTAGTGGTCGGTTTTACTGGGAAGATGCGTCCGAACTGGCCGTTTTGGCTCGGTTCTACCTCCATGGTTTGACCAGGTTAGAATTACCTGGGCAGAAGGTTGCCGGTTAAACTACCCACTGGACTCGGTAAAGCTACCTGGTGAAATTCTCAAAGGCTATTTCACTCATTTGCTCGGTTAGTTCACGGAGGTAGAATTTCTACCTCCATGGTTAGTTTACCCCGAAAAGTCAAATTTGAGTTAGACACGTATTTAGCATCCCGGCCCTTCCATGACAAAACAGCCTAACTCGAAAAACGCAATTTTGAGAAAAGTAATTACAGATAAGCTTTTCTACCATAAAAACGGAGTCCAAAGGCTGGATAACCAGCAGATTGAATGGAGTTTCTGTTAGTTTCATTGGATCACCTGATCGACACCTACACGCTTGATGTTTTCACCACCGTCCTCGGTGCTCACTTACAGTCCGTCAACCCACAATAATAGCCTAATTTGCATACAGTTGAGAACCTTAACAAAAGACTATTGTGCGAATTCAGCTGGGCTTGGGCGGTTCTTTGTCACAACTTGTTTACTCTCCCAGGTCAATGCGTTGTGCAATTTAAAAACCAGAGTTTAAAGTCCACCAGTACTGCACTGGTAGACTGGCACCGAGTAAAGCCTGCGTGCCCTTGATGTCGTGTGGTGTAGCATTGCCTTCGTTCCTGCTGCGGTTTCGGCAAAAATAGTTTCGAGTAATTTTTGACGCCAGCCACATAAACGGGTTCAACATTGGATCACGGCAACATATCCAGTTCAGCAGATCTGCGAGCGAGTTACCGGTTCAACATGGACAATGACGGGTAAGTAGTTTCACAAGACTGTTACTGAAATAGAGAGTTTCTTAATCTTTAGTTATGGGCCTAAATATGTGTAACAACGACGATCGGCTGAACATGGCCTTTTTGACAAACCTATGATGTAAAATGAATTCCCGTGGAATGATGCCATGGAGATGCAATTAAAGTAGAATGCGTTTTGTTTGATATTGTGCAACTTGAACTTCCTTTGCTCCCACGAGCTTTACGTAGGCTTACCACGGGGATAGGAAACAGGGTGTCCATGGATTCATGGTAAAGCTTTCGGGATTTATCGAGATGCCCCAAACAGACTGACACGTGCAAGTGTTTAATTTGGGGGCAACGTTTTAAAATGACATGTATTATTATGTTGTTATTGATTTCTTCTTCTGTCGTGTTGCGTGCGTGGTGTGCCATCACAGATTAACACGTTTGTCTCTGCGTAAAATTAACTTGGCATTGTGAAGCGTGGATCGTTATTGGCAAGTTGGACCACTGCAAACTGTGAGAATGATAGGTTAAAATGACTGGTGAAATATGATGAATACTAAATACGTATTGCTTGTGAGAAACGAGTCCCAGATAGTGAAACAACTTGGTGGTGAAGTATGTGCATGACCGGCAACATCCTCCAGGGATTGCGTTGGTATAGGTCTTGTACGTCGGAGACTCCGTCTGCTTCGTGGTTGATTATGATCTGAATTTTATTTTGTATTGTGACATAAATATTCATTTTGGAATTGGAAGTTAATCACCAGTCAACTCAACGAAATGTCTCAGCTGAAGTCAACGCTAAGGATTCAAGCACGCGGACAGCATTGGCAATACTAATTGTCAATGACAAGTATATGCACTTTAATATTTATGGCCGAACATAATACATGGACTAACATCGTGTGAAATTTTAAGCTCAGTCTGTCATCGGACTCTCGGGAGTGGGAAAAAAAACCTTATAGATTTTCATAGTTTTCAAACATTGGGTTTTGGAATCGCGAGATTAAAATTAAAAGCTTTCTCATTTCTTAAAAAAAACACATCTAAAAATATTTCAGTGGAAGTTTCAAGCGTTAGGCCTACTGTCTTATACACAAGTTATGTGCAAATCTTTGCCTACATATTCACTACCTTATGGAGACCGAGAACAAAACAGCACAGGGAAAACAAAGGGTCTCCATAGGGAAATTCTAAAGACTGGGTTGCTCCACAAGGAATTTTGTGTACAAAGTCTATGGGAGGTTCTTAACTACAGGGACAAAGGAAAGAACAAAAGATGTCTCCACAGGGATGCAAAAACAGAAATGTGTGAACATTTATATATTTCTATCTTGCCAATAGTTAAAAACAACCGTCGCAAAGAAAACCAAATACTTTGGTTCAAACTGGATACGGCCCTTTAAAAAAAACCTCTTACGGATGCCTTGCTCTTCAAATCTCCCGGGTCACAATTGACTCGGATTACAAGCAGTTGGTCGGGGGGAAGGGGGGAGGCTGACCATTTTCTAGGTTAGGCTGACCCGGAAACTGGTGTTATAATGGGATTCTGTGTCAGTTTGATCCATTTCTGGGTCATATTGACATAAATTCCTGGGCATGCTGACCCAGAAATGGAGCCTCCGAGGAACCCGGGCATCCAGGTCAATTCTGAACTGGTAGTTTTTAAATTGTATGCTTTGTGAATAACAGAAGTACATTATACATGCGTCGCAACAGTAAGTTCAATCAAACAAAAACAACATGTTTTTGGGTGACACTGTTTTCTCCTTCAAATTCGTTCACATGATAATTTAATAATCTGTGATCCAGCGAGCGGACCTTCACTTATCACTTAATGTCAACAATGATTTGGTTCCAGTGTGGATTTGGCTGATACTATTCTATTATTAGCAGCATGCTTACTTACCATAAGGACCTATACGGTATAAATGGCAGGGGGAAAATATTTAAAGGCCCGACTTTACGATTCTAGCAGAGTCAATTGACAATACAACACACACAACACGTATAAACAGGTACTGGTTTAACAATGAATCCAATGGACATAAATGAAGAGAGCGAGTGAGATTGGGGGGGGGGGGGGGGGGGCAACCAGAGAGCACACAGAAAAAGCAACAGGTGAACCAACGGGTTGTTTGTCATACAACACATTGTTGGCAAAACGTTGACTACCCACACAACACAAACACACGCTTTATTTGCTCATTGAATAAAATGAGAAAAAAAATTGCTGTCAATAAATAACACCTATAATTTAGGACATGTTTTTAAAGTGTTTCTCAACATGTATAATGTTTAGGGTATCACAAATATACATCACATTGATATCAAGTCTAATTTTTTGCTGGTCTGCACCTGTTATGAGTTTCACAGAAAAGTGGCTGATTTGGGGCGTTGGCGTGTACACTGTAGGAGTCACAACCCGGGCCAATTAAAAAAAAAATTCATGTTTACTATTCGCAATTTCATTTTACAATCAACGCGTGCGTAAATCACGAGCGGACATATATTTCTGGTTGACTCTTTACTTTTAATTTTTTAAGTGAAAACTAAAAGTTATACGACCTATAGAACAATTTCCTCGAAGAAAAAAGGTAAATGATTGTTTCGTTTGATTTGTCAAGTTTCAAACACATTTGCACAGATGTGGCCCAATCTTACTTCTGAAACACAATTTTTAATAGACTGAAATTTGTGAAATGCAAAGTCTTCATGTTAAGAAAATCCTTCATTTATTTGTTGAGATTTTTTTTTTACGATTGCATTGTTGGCACAAGCCAAACCTATGCAATTTCTAGTGCCATTGAAGTCTAATTAAAAATATAAAAAAATGCTGTGAATTTCATTTGTACATTAGCCGATAATTCGGCGTGTCGTGGCTGAGCGGTTAAGAGCATCGGACTCGAGCTCTGATTGCTTCTTGATAACTAGCAAAGTGTAGGTTCGAGTCCCAGTCATGGCACCTGTGCGCAATATAATTGCTTAGTCCTTCGGATGGAACGTACAGCCATAGGTTCCGTGTACCAGGATTGGTAGTGTACATAAAATAACACAGAGCACTTATCGTGGAGTAGTAGGAGTTAAAACACCAGTGTTTCTGATTCACACAGCAAAGTGCCCTTGTTTACAGGTTTCCTCAGGCTTTCCAGCTACAGTGATTTAAAGTTCACTTATGAGGCATTCTTGGTTTCATCACCAGAAACATATAATAAATTAACAAACAATTTTTTTTCCGGCGTACTCTTCCTTTAATCCGTGTCCGATTTTCCCAGACTGTAAAAAAAGATATGGTTTTCAGCGTTGTTATCTTAAGCCGTATGCGTCAATCATCCCAATTCCCATCCACTGCTGGGAGTGCTTACCACAGCGTACCCAGCCTCACCGCCGGGGTCCGCGCCGAACTCACCGCCAAGTAAATCCTTTTATTCTACCTCCATTTTTCATGTAACCTTTTGCCCGTATCCTGAACTCAAAACATTGATCCGGTTTTGCTTTCCACATAATACATGTTGGGCGCTGGCTTAACATTAATCTACTGGTATGTTTGAATTAAAGGTGGTCCGTGTTGCCACCATACCATCTTTCTGGAGCTTACTTTTTTAGGCTACAGAAGAAAGATTATTCATAAATCTATGACAGACAACGTTGTCCGTTTGTTCAAGAACTTATACCACTTCAGTGTAAAACAAATCATGAAAAATAGTATTAGCTGTTGCAAACTGCTTACCAACCAAAAGGATGGTATAAATGCAAAGAAATAGTTAGTGGCCTGACGTTTCGACCCTAGCAGAGTCTTTCTCGAAGGCTAATAAATGACAAGACTACAAACATAGATACGTATACTGATGTAACAAAAGGACTGCTTTTGTTACATCAGTAGACACGTGTTTATGTTTGTAGTCTTGTATTTAGCCTTCGAGAAAGACTCTGCTAGGGTCGAAATGTCAGGCCACTAACTATTTTAAAACAAATCATGTTACACTGTAAGCCTTACATGACTTGTTTACCATCACATGCTGTTTTCTCACATGGTGTGAGAATGATTTAGATTTTCGCAGGTTTAGTCTACGCTCCCAGTATGTCTTTCTCTGTAGTCTTACCTCTTTGGAAAAACGAACGTTTTATTAAGTTATATGTTTTCGGCAAATTTTGTGACCGGGGAAATCCGCAGACGTGAACATTGACGTCAAACTTTGCGCCTAGAGAAACACAGAGATGAATATATTAAAGTCAATTTTCATGACTCAAGGGGGGGGGGGGAGAGAGAGAGAGAGAGAGAGAGAGTCGTAGACCTGAAAATATCGACGTCAAATTTCACGTTTGAAATCGGGGAAAGTCACTGACATTTTGCATATTGGCGTCAACGGGAACGGCCCTCCAGGACCCGTATTACGATACTTGGGAATGAAAGAAGATATCCCTAGAAAAACCACTGTCATGAGGCCAAAGAAAACTTTCAAGCTTCTTACACAATTTGGGAACGCCGGGTGCCCATAGCACTTCAAAATCTCTCGCATAACGGGTTTCTAATTAATTAATATTAATATATATTAATATAAGGTTCGAGGGAGTGCAATACTTCATGACAAGCACACATTTCAGTGGCCCGACGGCTGTTTATTTGGAAAAGACTATGACTTTATTTGCTTGCTTTTTCGTGCAAAGATAAAGAGGATCATTTTCCATCCATGGGCTCATAAATATAAAGGGACAGCGCCAGAAAAAGACCATGAGGTTTTTCTGCTTGGCTGGGCGGCAAATGCTTGCAGGTTACGGGACCGGCTCGGTGCTGCTGGGGGAAAAAAAGTTACATTTATTATTGTTTGCTATCCCAGGGCGATAAGATTCATTAGCATAAACTGTGTATGATATTGTGTGCACCTATCTTTACCCTGTTCTGTCCCAGCTTTAGAATCGTTTCAATAGTTGGAACGCTGACACAACTCAAATGTCACAGTTGGGTTGGCCCAACTGTATAGCTGATATTACCTGGTGTTAACGGTATAAAAGGTAACTGCGATGAGCGGGCCTCTAAGTAATTCCCCGCCACTATCCTCTCGAGTTTCCCTCGACCTACAACGGGGACTCGGTAATGCATCCACGGCAAAACTTGCGAAGAAAACAGAAGAATCAGTGGCAATTGACACTCCATCACGTAAAAATTGATTTAACACCACGCCACGTCCCTGCCAGCGGTATAGTGTTGCGACCATTTCATGCAATGTAACTTGTTTCCTGCACGATGAAAGTGAAAGATATTTTGATCCTTGGGTCATCTGAACACTCGAGTTGGGACCGGTCCCAACTCAAAAGGCCTATGGTTCGGAGGTTTTGGGATGGACAGTTTCACTTTCTATAGGAGGCATAATGCTCCCACGGCGTATATGAAGCTATCAAAACCATGTTGGTTGTGATTCAAATGCGCATATGTAGAGCCTGGTAGCCTCTTTGAATTGTAGTCACACATTTTGTTCTGAACACTAACACCACCCCCTTACCATTACTATCACCACTACCCACACCCAATCCCAACCCTCATACCCTTCCGATCCCCTTCTAGTCTTGATTGGCCACGCGGTTTTTTTTTAGGGTTTTTTTATTAGTCACCGGTAGAGGGCGCAATATCGCCTGGCTCGGAGACTGTCTCGGAGGGACTGGGCAAGTCTGCGAATCTGGATAAAACTAGCCAGATGTTTGTGTGATTCATTATGTCTCTTCTCCAGTAATTCGTGTTGCGAAATCGGCGACTATAACAAAATGAACGTCGCTTTTCAAGACCTATCCCCTCCTCACTCCCAACTCTACCCCTGCAACCAATCCCTATTCCTACCCACTCACCCTACTACCATCCCCTAAAAACGTACAAACTTCCACCCCTCTGGCCCCATCGACCCCCTCATGGTTCTGGCTGCATACTTGTATACTGTACTACCATGGAGGAGTGTACATGTACTGTACAACCATAGAGAATATGGTACAACCAAGTATAGTTTCTTTATATACATGTACATGGTATGTATGTACGTGTACATCTGTATGATGGTCACACACTATTTTGTTCATTCATAGCTCCGTGGTTCAATACATCTGTCTACATATGACGTATCAATGGGAACTATTGACTGAATACGTCAGCAGTATTCGACCTTGCCAATTTGCATATTAAATGCCAATGTCGCGACACACTACGGTATAGAGTGTGAGTCAGTTTGCATTACAAACACGGGTGTGCGTGGGAATAAATGCAACCAAAACCCAATACAAACACATCACATATATATACACACACAGACACATCCTGGCCATCTTGAATCAAAGAGTTTGTTTGCTACGCAGTTCGAGGAAAGTATGAGAAGTACTCCCGAGTGTTTGTGATAAATTTCGAGTATAAATCATGAACAATGGTTATGTGCCGTGTAATGTTTCAGGGCGACCAGCCATAAGGTATGACGTTCATTGCTGTTATTTTTGGTACATATTATATTATTTGAGAGTCGAGTGTCCAGCCTAAGTATAGTATAATATGGCATGGCATGGTGTGAAGGTATTTTTTCCGTCGGTTCCATGGTGTGGGACAGAGCCACAGGAAACGGTTAATTACGATGACCATGCGATGGCCTTTTTCTCATTTAGATAGCTTGGGGGAATAGTACTGAAAACCACGGGGAAATACTTCCTCCACGTGATTTTCTGAATTGTCTCATCTAGAATATTACAGAAGTCACGGTGGGTGTATTCTCGGTACGGGTGCCAACGTTTCCTACCCGTTCACTGTGTGCATGGAGCCACCCTCCATAGTGCATTGACCGCCCCTCGCTTTTGTAAGGTTGAATAATAATCACAGATTTGCACATTATTAAACTTACATTGTAAAGTGGTCATGGTGGGGGAAAAATCATTGAAATAAATTTTGGAATGCTATAGTTTTTGAGAAATAAGTAAAACAATTTGTAGTTTTGATCTTGTGAGAAAAAAAATCGTTGTCTGAAAACATGAGGTTTGTTCACTGTTTTGTGGTGATTTTGATGACCGATTGAGCTGAAATTGTCAGTTATTCACAGAGTTTTGTTCATGTATATGTTGGGTCACATCAAGAGCGAATACCGGTCTTTGACATTTAGCAAATGTTGTCCGATGTGCTTTAGGGTCGATGTACTCCTGACGTCCCAATATGTGCAGTGTAACAAGGGCAGAGGGTCGTCCCATATATTATATGGATTCGATTATTGTTATTTCGGTTTGATGTCGTTGTACCCGCATGGTACCGCCACCTACCGTCCTTGAGGTTAGCATTTCCCCCAATTTGCTCCCTGGGTAGACGAATTCCCGCCATGTTTGAACCTAGTGACCTAACGTCCTTTTGCTTGCGTGAAATCGAGCACTTGGTTTATTTTCGTAAAAAACTGTCGGCTGTAAATATTGATTTGACAAAATAATAAATAAACGGCTAAGGGTGCTAAAGATTAAACAGAATTATTATTTTATTTTGCGTTTTACTTTCTCATGTCCTTTGTGCAAAGGAAACACTAACACGAAGAGGGTATATTGGGAATCGAACATTTACAAAACATCAGCATCTTTATCCAGCTTATTTCCAGTATCTTCGATTCGACATAATTCACGAAAATATGTTTTTAGTGTCTAAAGAGTCTTAGTGTCTGAATGACATATGTCTATCTCTTGATTTGAATTAGATGTCTACGTTATTGATCGCATTCACATGTTTGATAAATCTGAAGAAAGATGGCAGAGGTGGACTTGAAATGTATGCAGAAAATATGTATCTTAATACGGTAATTTATGGTGTACTTCAACAGATATGAAGACCCGTCAGAGATGACGAGAACAAGCAAGCATGGGCAGCCACAGGGATTTGATGACGTAGAGTAAGTGTAGCCTACTCACATAATTTGAAGAGCTGCTCCTTAGAGAGGCGTTACCCGATTTTCGTCCAAAGAATTGTCTTTACAAAAAAAACATTCTCCAAATGAATTTTCAAAACGAAAATCATACAAAATACATGTAGCACGCAAAATTGTTTGTACATGGTTATGGTCGTGAGACAAAATGGCTATTTAACTTTGATCAATTGTATTTGTCAAAAAATTGGACCTAGCATCTTTAAGCAATCTCACTTCAAAGTTGAAATATTTTTGCTGTAATATTATCATTCGTGTGTTTTGGGGTGTTTTTTGTTGTTGTAATATTCATGATCAGACAGTGGGAATGATCCATTGTGAAAATCCTTCCACATTTTGTTGGAAGATAGGCTGCAAGGCCCCTCCTTTAAAACTTTCAAAGCACAATCTTCGGGCAAAGCAATTTGTTTAAAAAAAGGCTCGACTGAGATAAATGTTTTATTTACAATAAGTTAATCCAAAGAACGTATGCAGCCGGTGACTTACTTGAAAACTCGTTGGTTGTGGCAAAGTGGTAGATTTTCAACTCGAGTTACAGAAACTTTGTTTTTGTTTTACAGCTTAAGTGTATCAGCCAGTGTAAACAAGGGAAAACACCGGTCGGATCCTCCCAAATACGACGACGATGTGTAAGTAAATCATATCCGAACTAAGTATAGCCTACCACGGCTATCACCTGTCTGTGTAAGGGGAAAACCAACAACAGTTTTCTTTATTCCCTATGCAGTTATTACATCTATCGGGTCCGAACTGTTTTGATTTACACAGTGATGTTATATGGAATACTAAGCTTGGCGAGAGACTACCGGTAGCTGTGTCTACACTTTCTTTACATGTCAATCTAAATTCTCCTGGGTCAGAATTGACCTGGGTCCCCGGGTCTCATGGGGGCCTGATCCATTTCTGGGTCCATATGACCCGGAATCTGTCTCCAAAAGGACACAGAAATGGCGAACTGACGTAGAATTCAGTCAAAATCTCATTTACCAGTTTTGATGTACCCCCCCCCCCCGAGTTCTGGATACATCAGAGTGATGGCATTTTAAATCCATTTTCAGCAGTGTGTTTGTGTTTTGGAAGGTTCTTGTTTTACATGTAGGATCGTACTTTGTTAATGACCCTGAACAATTGTAGTTTTATCCGAAAGTCCACTCGTTATATAAATATGGTATACCGGCCTAATGATGTGCCCCGATCTTTGTGGTTTGGGGTCATGGCGGTCGGGTTGTCGCAGTAGTATCTTTCCTCGCCTGCCACCTCGACCCCGGGACGACTCCCTCCGATGGCACTTTGTGGGTTGGGTTTTCATTCCCTACTTGACTGCTCACATATTCTCTGGAATAATTCTCGGGGTTTTCCTACCACATCTATAACCAAAACTTCCTTCCTAGCTGTCTTTTCTCCATTGGGGTTCTTGGCTAGCAAAAAGAGATTAAGTTTGCTTTTCTGAGAATCCTTTGCTTCACAACCAAAATAGATAAAGAAATAATACACACATCTTTACGAAACTGTTCTTCTCTCCGACGTGTCACCAGGGAGGCATCTAAGAAGACTTCAGGCGGCGAAGAGGAAGGAAAAGGCGTGCCCTCGTGTTGGTTCGTCGGCATGGTGTTAATTCTCGGTGTAGGTGTCATAGCGGCGTTAGTGGTTGGGTTGACCCTAGGTCATCCTGATCCGAGTTTAGAGCCTTATCAATTCTATGCAGGAGCCGTTTCATCAGATAACAAACTCTGCTCGGAAGTCGGAAGGTAAGCTAAATTTGAAAATGAGTGGTAATATAAAGATGTGCCCACACTGTGATTAGGATGTTGGAAATGGAATACTGTACACTTTTTTATAGTGCAGATTGTATGCTGAGTTGAGACAAAGTACCGTTTTTTCATTGAAGTTTGTAAATTACATGTCTTCACAAGTATGACTTAATATTATATATAACATGCAAAATATCTTTTCCTGTTTGAGTTGAAAGAGAGACAAATTTTTTTACAAGTTTAATGAGTATTTTTAAGCAATGTTTATTAATCGATGCTTCCACGTTACTATCATTGAAACACTTTTGCTTATTATTTAATGTATATCGTATACAGTATTTTTGTATATCATTGTTGTTACGTTCCCCAAGGGTTATGGGGTATGTTCTTGAATATTGAAGAAGACAAAAAACAGTCAAAATATGACAACTTGGAATCTCTATCAGCTTTTCTTTGGTAAACTCGCCTTCAATTCCCCAAATAATAATGCCCAGGATTCTTCCAATAATATTTCCCTTATTCATTCAGAGATATCATGAAAAATGGTGGCAATGGCATTGACGCTGCGATATCGACCGTCTTCTGCGTAGGCGTGGTCAACCTACAGGTGGGCGGTATTGGCGGAGGGGGTTTCCTGACTTTCTACCATAAGACTAATGAGACTGTCGTCATCATAGACTCGCAGGTTGCTGCTCCTGCCTATGCTACACATGATATGTTTACTGGCAGTGAAGCAGATGCTTCTAAAGGTAAGCCAGGAATATGAGTTTGGAATGTTACATGGTTCAAGTGAAAACTTAGTTTGATAAATGTTATTTAACCTTCCATGGACGTAATTTTGAATTAATTTCCGTAGCTGTGATTTGAAGTAGGTTTTGGGAGACCGAATGCATATACCCGGGGTATGAATCTGTTTTTATCTCATTACTATCAAGCCTGATATCCCTGACTGGGGCTAGAGATGCTCAATGCCTTAAAAAATAATATAATTATATGAACTGTTGATTAACGACCTGCGGGATTGCTCAGACAGGGTTTTAATGGATTTTTAACCCTCCGTGACACCATCGCTCACTTATTGAGTAACAGTTTTTAATTAAAAAGTAATTAGTCCGCCATTTTTTAAAAAAATCAAAAAAATTCCAAGTTCCACTACTGCACCGAGCCAAATAGCATGCCAAAAGTCTTATCACTACCGGGGTTTGTTTTTCACTAACCCAATCCAACAATGACCCGTTCTCCAGGAATTCCCATAGGAATTGTACAGCAATTACTCAGTCTTGCTAAGTTTTGTAAACAAAGGGCGTTATTCATAGAAATGGTTGATTGAGCAGAAAGAGACTTGTGGGCTCATCTCAAAATACAATTTTGCTTGGTCTATATCTAATGATTTGGCTGATTTAAAAGTGATTTGGTTCTTCACAGAAATGTATTACACGCTAAAATCAAACTGTTACTCAACAAGTAAGGCATGGTGAAATGGTGTGATTATTTTTTGATGGTGTCACGCAGAGTTAAGATATGTTGCAAAAGAGTAGTATATGTGTGCATTCTTAGTGTGGTTCTGCAACCCTTTCTATGTCATCATCTAATCAAATGTATTACTTGTTAGATAGATAGGTAAGTGAGAAAACTATATTGTGTTTTCAATTCAGATTGTTTTCTCTGATACAATTATCATTAGTGTCAAGATAATGTAGTGAAGTTAATGTCATAGCTGTGAAATCTCTCAAGGAACTGCTGCTCGTATACACCTAGGAAACTGTACTAAAACGGAAGATAAGTTTGTTTCTTTTATGGGAGTGAGTATCAATGTCCTGGATTCATTAATACTTGAATTGTCTTGCCTCCTTACAGGTGGCAGGGCAATTGCAGTACCCGGGGAAATAGCCGGTCTCTACAAGGCCTATGAAACGCTTGGTGGCGCCCTTGCTTGGGCCTCTCTGTTGGAACCGTCCATTCGTTTAGCCAGGGGAGGATTTCAGATAACAGAATCGTTAGCCGGCGCAATGGCGGCCAACAAAGACGATATTCTTGACGATGTGTATCTGAGGTAGGTCAATGCAAATTTGCTCAGCTGAACATTGTGTACATGATTGATAGATAATACTTGGTACATTACTAAGACTGAAAATAAATTAATGGTTATAGACTTGCACATAGGCCTAACTTACATTGTTTAAGGTTGGCCATGGTGGAAAACGTCCCTTGAAACGTTTTTTGAGTGAAATGCTATCGTTTGGAGAAATTAGTGTAAAATGATTTATAGTGTTGGTCTCGCGACTCAAAACCTGATGTTTAAAACCAGTGGAAACATCATGTTTTTCCCACTGTTTTCTCGTGACTCTGATGACCGATTGAGCTTAAACGTTTACAGGTTTGTCATTTCATGTAGGCCTACATGTTGGGTCACACAACATGGAGATACTTGTGTTTGACATTACTAATGTTGTACAAATAAAAAATTGTAAAATCCAGATACTTAGCTATGGATATGGAGGGATTTAAAATAGCGTATAACGCAATATTTAAAAAAAAATGTAGACGGCAACAGTTGAAGGACTAGTCTTGATTGGCGACGTTTGTTTTGTTAACATGGTCGCCAATATTACAGCATCAATAACTGGAAAAGAGATATACTGTGTGTATCAAACAAACATCTGCTGGATCAATATTGATCCAGATTCGTACACTTGCACATACATGTAGTCCCTCCGAGCCAGTCGATGGAGCGTTCTCTATCGGTGACTAATACAAAAACTAGCGTCGTCTATCAAGACTATAGAAGGACGATTGGGTATGACAATGGTTTGACAATATAACAAGATTGTTTATTTTGTTTATTACATGAAGATTATGTTGAAAGTTTAATACAGAAAAAAACAATCCTGAAAAAAATGTTTCCAATTCAGTGTCCCTTTTTTTCACGGAGCAAAGTGTTTACGTAAATTGACATGTGGAACATTAAAATTCCTTCACAACAAAATTTCATTTTTGCCAGTCTTTTCAATGCTAAAATTATTAATCCCGTCAACAAAATTGGTGTATCATTCATAACTTTCAGTGAAATCCTAGTCTCCGGTGGTGAATTGAAGACGGAAGGAGACCACATTACGTTGCCTGATCTTGCCAATACTCTGGAGACAATCGCCGAGGGGGAAGCTGATGCATTTTATGAGGGAAGTCTAGCCATGGACATCGTGGAAGATGTCGCAGAGGCAGGTAAGGTATCTTTGGAGGAAAACAGCGTGTGAACGCCTTGCACGTAGTTGAGTAATATTCGGTACCTTCTGGAGACCTTGGACAAAACAAGAAAGGGAAAACAAAAGATCTCCATAGCGAATTCTAAAGACTAGGGCGCCCCACAAGGAATTTTGGGTACAAAATAATATTTATAGTAGGATGTTACAGGGACAGCAGTACCCCGTCCTCCCCCCCCCCCCCGAGTCCTGTGGAAAGAAATGCATAGGCACTATTGCTCGCTACGGGGTTTGATCAAATTTGGGTGAACAAGGAAATAATGACAAGTAAGGGCATTTCCCAAACCTCGGCTTGGGCTCCGTACTCCGGACTACGGGCTCCGTCATTACGGAGCACGGAGCCGGAGCTTAACCGAAGTTTTTTAAAAGGGCCTTAGAACGGAATTAAACATGAATAGGAGATTGCCACCGTTTTGCTAGGTAGCTCAGTTGGTGGAGTATCGGGAAATTCAAACCCCGTTCTTCTCAAGTTTTCTTTGTTGATTCATTTTTTTTTTTTTTCACACTCAGTCAGTTCACTTGTGGTTTGTTACTGTTTGGTGAATGAAAAGTTCACACAGCTTTGATGCTATCTCTTCCCATACATACCGCTACAAATAACTCTTAAAAAGCTGTTTAATTTAGTTTTATTTTCATTTATAACCAATACCATTTTTATTTATTCAATACAGGTGGAAATATTACCCTAGAAGATTTGAAGAGTTACAAAGCTCTCGTAAAGAAGCCCGTGACCATAGAGCTTGGCGGCGGTCAACTCTATACGTCCGGGGGCACTAAGGCCTACGCACCCCCTCCGCCATCTTGCGGAATTGTTACAACTTATATACTTGATATTTTAGAAGGTAAGTGTAGAGCATGAAGTGGTTTTTGTTTCGCAATTCCAGCATTGCTTCTTGCAGTGGGCTAGGTCACAGTTTACACACTCAAGTTCAGTTTACGAGGTAGTCCATAAAACTGAGGACTCAGAATAGCACATCTACTTTAAATCATTGTACGAGCGAATTGCAGTTGGGACAAACGAGTTGCTGTAGCGTTGTGTTCTAATTTTCCGTTGCAAAAGGCAACCCCCCCCCCCCCGCTGACTTAATTAAAACTTAGGATACATGGAATGGGATGGATCAGACAGAATCACGTTCACTCTAGTACATACTTACTTGATCATGGGAAAGTACCTCATGGTTTTGTAGTTGAGTTCCGGTTATTTTTCTAGCTTGCTTAACAACCTTAAAAAAAGAATGTTTGTCCCGAGATAGCATATTTCCATCAACACAAATGAGGCTAAAACATAACACACTTTGTAAAATAGTGCGATAAAACAATTCTAAAATGGTATTGTCCACGCCAAAGGAGTTCAGCATTCTAAGAAAAAAGAGCCGTTGACGTAGTTAATCTGATTGTAAAATTTGTATTTGTTTTCAGTTTATCATCTATTAGAGTTCCTATGGTACTTATATTCTGTTACTCTGTCAACTGACTGGCCATTAATACTAACGGCCGGAATTGGCGTGCCGCTCTTTCTGAAGTCAATAATCAATTCCTTCATTTTATTCACATTAATTTCAATGTAGTTTTCTGCACACCAGTTGAGTAGTTAATTTCGCAGTTGTAGTGTTGCAGTGAGTCTTCTGTGGAAGATATACGACCAACAATAGAACTACCCTTTCCCATTCTAATTACACTCAGGCATGCTCACAGACAGTATTGGTTGGCGCCATAGAGTTGTACCATTTGCATATTTCATGGGAAAGGTCTACTCTGGTGGTAATGCATTGTGCATCACACGCGTGCTACATCTGCTGCACCCCCACAGTTTTTGTGCTACTTCCGGCTCTAATGCATACGTTTGTGTGTAATTTGACCAAAAGTCACCCATTTTTTTTGTTAGCAAATCTTATGACAAAATCTTTTAACTCTGAGACGACCTCAGTTTTTTTAAGAGTTTGTAGAAGCCAAGTACAATTATTTAACTTTTCTTGCATACATCATCTAAGAAAAACAAGCTCAGTGCAACTCCATGGGCTTCTGGTAATCAGTGAAGCCAGTTTGTGTGAAGTGGGCGTGGCTTACAGTGGGTGACGTCACACTTTCGAACTGGTGAAGGTATAAATGTCTAAGGTGAGACAAATTAAGCACCCATGTGAGCTTTTTGTCTGGTAAAATTGGCCTCGTTGATCTTGCATTGTACATAATTCGATTGCTGTACGACATGCACATGTTATTGAGATAAAGCTGTACTCGCAAATATCGATATTTCCTCATAATTGAAATGACACACGACGCAAAGAAGTGGTATGCACGTACATACATTCAATCGCTGTCAAAGCTCGAATAATGTGATCATGGAGAGCACAAGGTCAGCTTAAGCCTAGCCTTGTTAGTATTATTGTTTTGTTTTTAACTCCCGCCTTCAATTTATGTGTGTAGGCTACGACTTCTCCTGGAAAAGTAGCACGTCTGAAAACGTAGTCGAAACGTATCACCGTATGTTGGAATCTTTCAAGTTTGCCTTCGCCAAACGGAGTGAGTTAGGGGACCCTGCTTTTGAAGAAACCTTGGAAGAGGTACGTTCAGCATTTTATGTTCTAGTTTAGAGAAAATTGTGTTGTTGACAATTTAAAGGCATGTTCTTGTGGTCAAGGAAACAACGTGATTTTAACATTAGTGCTTACATATTCAGAAGCTCACTGGTAACCAATGTAATAATATGGATGATACTAGCATGGCTCTTGGCAGATGGGCTCCAATATCAAATTCACTTTCGCGGTGCACTCGTTTTTCAAAATTTAGGGGTTGAAAAACTGTGACTAGCTGAACGGGACTTGGACCTGGCTACTTCCGGATTAACGTGCCTACGCTCTACCAACTGAGCTATCTCGCCCTAATGTTGGTGGTCTCCATTATTGCCATGATCTTTGCACTCATTTTTTGAATAGAGTCCCAATGAATTGGGAAACAAGATACAAATCTCTAACCTCGCGTTAAAATGATGTAAATTGTCGTTGGTAATGTGAACCTTGGTTCAGATCTTCAGACCATTATTACTGATTCATAAATACCCCAGACAGTTTCGCTATTCTGATTGGTCGAGAGCACGTCACGTGGGGTGTTTAAACGGACGATATAACACCGGCTAGAAGTGTTTAAACACAGCTGGCTTCGCGTGTTGGGCGCACAAGCTCACGGTACCCCAATTTAATTACGCGGAACGCAATATATAGTTATTAGTACCAGCGCGTAATCTATTTTCACACGCGCGTACACACAACCCAACGCGCACCAAACATAACTTTTAAAAAGTTTTTAAAAATGTACAAAATGTACAGATTGTCACAGATTGTCTATATAACATTTTTTCGCTTTTTAACAAAAGGGCATTTATGAATGGGAATAAAAGAGTAGTGACTCGTTCTTAAACGGCCGTTTAAAACCTTGCACGGTCGTGGCCGTCCGATAAAGGCCCGAGCCGAAGGCGAGGGCCTTTATCGCACGGCCACGACCCTGCCGGTTTTAAACGGCCGTTTAAGAACTCGTCGCCACTCTTTTATTCCCTTAGTTAAACTTAATATAATACAAAATAAATTCATACAAACACTTAACATGACTATCCCCGTTCTTCAGACATAATAGATCATTCCTCAAGTTTCCTTTTATCCCTGTGAATCATGCAGTCTCTCAAAGTTTCATTTAAACTCCTTGGTTAAGAGAAGCAAGTATGGTTAAGTGTCTTGCTCAAGGACTTGATGTCATGGCCGGGAATCAAACCCACACCCGCCGATGACCTGGCCACGAGACAGTCGAGAGACATAATTATTCAGCTTGGCACATATTATTTAATATTTTTGTATTATCATAGGTGGTCGACGAGATTGGATCTTCAAGTGGTGAAACGCGCGAACAGATCACAGAGGCCGCTGAGGAGTTTGGTTATTATGGCAGCAAGTACGCCGTACAGACTGATGCCCCTGGTGGTGCTACTCATGTATCTATAGTTGATAGAGACGGAAATGCTGTTTCCTACACAACCTCTATCAGCCTCGAGTATGTACATGTAATTCCATTTCCCTGTGTTTTTATTCAAAAATAATTTTCAAGATTACATATATTTTCCATTTCATTTCATTTCATTTCATTTATTGATTCTGGTTGTGAAGCCGAGGACTCTCAGAAAAGCGAACTTAATCATTATACTAGCCAAGAACCCAATGGAGAGAAGACAAAGAAGGAAGTTTCAGTTTAAGATGTTGGAGGAAACCCCCAGATAATTATTCCAGGGAAAACCCATGCAATCACGCAGGGACTGAAAACCCAATCCACATAGTGCCCCCGGTGGGGATTGGAGTGGGGTCCCAGAGGTGAAAGGCAAGGCAAGATACCGCTACACCGACCTGACCGCCTATACATACTCTGTGGGGAAATTCTTTCGGTATTTTAAGAAAATCCATACAATTTTATAAAAACAAAAAACAACATCAATACAAAAACGAATTTATAAAACAAATATTCAGTGCCGTTTTTCGTTCGCACATTGTCGCAGAGTCTAACCACGCGATGGAATCTGGCCCTTCCTTTTCATTCGGACTCGCATATGTATCCAATACTTGCCTAATATACTAATATCATGTTTGAAACTAATACCTAAATAAGTAGGTGAAATACCCGAAGCAATGAGCTTGCGGTCAATATTTACAATCAACTAAACTTTGCATGAGTGTGTTTATACAGTCGACTCTCGTTATAGCAAGTTTGCAGGGACTGTCTAAATTACCTCTTTATAAAAGGAGCGTCGTTATAAGAAGACAGAAAAAAGGGGAAAAAGCAGAATGAGATTCGGGACTTCAGAATATACTTATAAGCAGAATTAGTTTACAACGGCGGTTGACTGCACTCTTTTTTAAACGTAGTTTTTGTGTTGGAGTACCCGTTTTTAAAAGTTAGTGGAGGGTTTCGCTTTGCTATAATGGAATATTTTATCTATAAGTTGACAGGATATTTATTTGTTATTTTTTTTAGTTTTGGCGCCAAAAGGCGAGGCAATCGCACCGGTATCCTGTTCAACGCAGGGATGGGTGATTTTACGTTACCAAGCAGCCCGAAAGTAGACAATTTAGACCCGTCACCGATCAACTTTATTAAGGCCGGGAAGCGCCCTCTATCGTCCATGTCTCCAATGGTATTTGTAGAGCCATCGGGCGAGGTGAAGGCCGTGGTTGGTGCATCAGGAGGATCCGAAATGATTACATCAACTGCTATGGTAAGCGTAATGTTATCCTTGCTCTCTTTCTCATTGTGAACTCTTAGTTACATCCAATAACAAAGGCAACATTTATTTGAAAACGTTTTCTTGTATTCAATTTATTCACTTGACGTCACCATCACAATAACTTTGATTGGGCCATTTTGTGAGTCAATTTCCCTGTGTGTCACCGCCATACGTTCAGCTGTAATAGGGACTTAAACACCATAGCGCAAAGGTCCCAACAACTTCCTGTCTTTGGGGTGTGTTCACTTTGGTCCCCCAGCCGTCGATTTCACCAAACTCTTCCTAACTTAGGATTAATCTTAGGACTTAGGACGAGTCCCAGCCTTGCACTGTAACATGTAAACCTTAAGATTAATCCTAAGTTAGGACTAGTTACTCGTCCTAAGTCGAGATAGGATTAATCCTAGCGTTTCATGAAATCGGCTGCTGGGGAATTCTTAAGAAAAGGGAAAAATGGAAACAACAATAGCCCCCACAAGTCCACACATCTGTGAGTTCAAAAGACCACGTTTGCTTTTTAGCGACGCAGTGTTAACACACCCTTACTTTTTTTATCATTTCTATGCCTTGACTCCCCCAACGGCAAATGTGGCCGACAGTAACCGCGTGTGACGTTGGTGCAAGAGTGTTTTGTATTCCCTTGAATATTGTTCTTGCTTGACTGAGTGGTAAAGGTCTAAACTGCCAATGTGAGATCAAATGGTTTCTAAAAGTGCATATCTTGATGTCGAATGTAACTGAACTGAGTTGTATAACTTGATGTTTTCAATTTCTTGCAGTACGTAATTCAACAATTATTGCTAGAGTTGGAATACGATTTTAAAATGCACCCAGTTAGCCTTTTTGAGGTTTGGTGTACTGTTTGGTTTGAGCTTTGCAGACAAATTTGCCCAAACAAAGTAGTACCCTTGTAGGTGTGCACCATATCTCAAAATGGCTTATGTTTTCCTGAAAAACAACCGTCATGGTATCTCTGTACTGAGAAAATACAATTAGTTGCAAGCTGCTTACCAACCAAAAGGACCTAAGGTCTATTAAATACAAACAAAATTTATAGTAAATGGCCGGACGTTTCGACCCTAGAAGAGTATCTTGAAAGCTAAGACAACACAACACACATAACCAGGTGTACTGGTGTATCTCTCCGACCCACACACAAGCTTCTTTAAAAAGTATATTGTAATTACTGTATAATTTGCCTTCCCCGTAGATGGCGATACAATCTCTCTGGTTTGAGGAGAATGTCATTGACGCGATGAACAGGTCTCGAATTCACACGGAGTTGACCACAGACAATGGGAAAGTGATATACAAACATGAGCAAGATCTACCAGAGGTAAGTTAGGCTTTTAAGAGATAAAAACCATTGCTGGTGTGTGCTTTTTTCGTTCACTGGTTTGTCTAGAAATTCAGTAACGACAACTCTCTCGGTCCAATGCTACTTCAGAACATTGTTGGTTTCCCAATACACAGCTTAGCTTCTTTGCTTTCTTCTATGCATTTCTGCCTTGTTGCCTAACTGTTGAATTGTGTAAAATTCATGTCACCATTCTGCATTACTCCTTCTTGTCATTGTTGTTATTATTACCTCCAAGATATTGTTATTATTGTGTTGTTGTTGTTGTTGTTTTTTTGTTTTTTTTTGGGGGGGAGGGGTTTCAACGCAATCCTCTTTCTGTTAAATGTTAATATTTATTTGTTTGTTGCTTTTGTTTTTGCTTTAATTGTGCCGGTTTGTATTTGTCAGTGGGCACAATGCAAGTCTCGTTTTGGATTCTGAAAGAATGCATTCATATTGGTTTGTTCCCAATCCCTCCCACAATTTTTTTCTCTTTTTCAATCAGTTCTTAAGTGTCTTTGATTTAAATAGTTGTTCTAAATATGTTTTTGTACTTGTTTTCATTTTTACCAATACGGATATAATTATTGAATTAACCTCTGGGTATTTTACGTCCATGCTGCCTGTACGCGAAGTAATTTTGACGGCGGTTTCATTCATATCAAAGTGCTGAGATTACATGAATCCAGGTTTTTACACTGTAGATTTTGGGTGTTATTATTGACACCATGGGTGTTGTCGCATCAAAATTAACGTCATAAGGTGTTAAAATGAATTGTTTTGGCAGAAGTTTGTGTGTATTATAACACCCTATGGTGTACATGTTGATTCCTTTTTTGGCATATGTATGTGACAACACTCATGGTGTCAATTTTAACACCCCATACTTGATTAATTGCCAAATGTTCCAACATTTCGTTTTTGTTACTTTTTACTCTTTATCTTTTGCAGGATATTAGGGCTGGTTTATCAGCAAAGGGGCATATTGGTGACGCCTCAGCTCCTCCTCTGACGTCATCAGTTAACATGATTATGCAGACGAAGAAAAATAGGTGGTACACCAACTCAGACTTACGGGTAGCTGGTTCCGGATACGCAATTCTCTAGGATTCTTGTGTCTTCGTGTTTTTAACACATTGCATTATCTTTGATTCCAATTTTTTAGACTTCCTTTTGCAAGTGTAAATTTCTCAGAGCTGAAGACCCTCTTGATCAATTTTAGGGGGGGGGGTCTTTGAATTTGACCCGGATGGCACAGCATCAGTTCCGAAAGTTCAGACTACTACTAGTCGTCTGTACTGCGACCGGAACTTGGGCATACATCCTGCGCCACTTGAAGTAAGGGAATTTTGTGCACTTCTAAGATGCGGATAACTTGATTCTCGCAAGTCTACATCTTTCCCTGTCTCTTTTTCAGTAAAAACAAATCAAATGGAATCAAGTGTTCCGAAGAATAGTGTGTGAAGATTGTGCCACACAGTAAATGAGGAATACATTTTAAATCCGATTCCAGTTTACTTCAAAAACGTATAACGAAAGACGAAATTAGGGTTACCATTAACTTGCATATAAATATAAACATAAATTTATAACTATGGTAATCTTTATTCCAAGAACACTTTAAGAAGATAAGAAGATGGAGTCATGTTAAGAGATCATGCAAGTTTTGGTCGGAAATTATGTAAATTGCCATCATTGTACACTGTAAAACCTGGGGTCGATTTCAGAAAGATAGTCCTAACTTAGGACTAGTCCTAGGAGTTATTAAAAACTTAAGACTAGTCCTAAGTTAGGACGAGTAACTCGTCCTAACTCGAGATAAGACTAGTCTTAACTTTTTGTGAAATCCACCCCAGGGCTGTTAAAGTTGACAGCATTGGGTTTTTTTTTCTCGAAGAGAGAATCAAAAGTTACATCATAGGGTGTTAAAATAACACCGATGTTCATGTAGTTGTTTTGTCAAAAATGTGTGTAATTTTAACACCCTATCGTGTAAATTTTGATTCTTTTTTTTTGGGGGGGGGTCTAAATGTGACAGCACCCACTGTATTAATTTTAACACCCCAGTTTTTTTCAGTGTACTCTGTTTTGTTATTCATATGTAATTTTTGTTTCACAGTGTTGGCAATATTGACATACAATTTGTTGTTTCTTTGAGTGATTTAAAAACCATCTTCACGGGTTCTCTAGTGTTCGTGTCATTCAGTCGCACTTTTTGTATTCTTTTCATTGACGATTTGGAGTCAAGCAGAAAATTATTCTTTGGAATTTTATGTACAATTTTAACAGAATTGGTGATTTGTTCGGACTACCTTTTGGATATTCATGATGAGATGAAGTTAATATTATTTTACGCACCACGACTATTTTTTTTTACTAAAAATAAATCATGTACTTATACCCATTGCTATTTTGTATATACATGTACTATAGTTATTGTTCTTCTGGGTTTTTTTGGGGGGGGTTGGTTTTTTTTTTTTTAAGTAGTGTTTATTATGTGGTTTTGGAAAATTATTCTGAAAATTATGCTGTTTTTAAATTTAAAAATATCTTAAAGAATTTTATCTGATGAAATATTTGTGCTGCCTGGATTGTTTATTTGTATTCAAAGGTATATCAGAAAATAGTGCTGCTGAAAATTTGCTCGAAATTATTGGTAGTCGTCGATCAAAATGTATGCCGATGTCATAGGGGTTTTGTTCCCTGTATTTGTGTTCCCCAGACAGTAGATTTGAAGGGAGTTTATTCTTAAGGGGGCGCTGTCGGACGAAATTTTTACACAATTCCTCGTATTTTGTGGGGGGGGGGGACACCACAGAATCTGCAGGGGAAAGAATCTGCTATTGACCCAAATCGATTGACTCCCTCATCACAATAATCGTGTGTTAATATAACTTGGCGCGTATGATATGGGGCATGGTGCTACCCCCGCCCCTATTGTGTCTTCATTGTTTGTTTGGAATCTCAGGAATTCTTTGGAGGTTTTTAGGGGTGTACAGTAAAGTGTAACTGAAACAGTGGGGAGTGGACCATGCCCGACCCAGACGCAGGAGCCTGAAGACTTGCTGCAGTTCTTCCAAGGCGTGGCCGGATGCCCACTGGACGACGGACCAGCAACATGGGCTGCTGCTTTCCTGACTACCACCGTGTCAATTACATAATCATCCGTGCCACCGGAGCCACGTTTACTTTGCCAAACCAAGGGGTTCGTCGTCCGGTATACTCTCGACCTCCTGCAAGTAAAACTGCCATTGTTTCTACCCAAAGAAATATTCCATGGAGCTTTTTGGCAAATTTGCATTTTTAAAGGCAACTAAAGCCAGTTGAGTGCACCAAACGTTTTTAGTTTTTAAGGGTGCTTGGTTGGGAAACATTCCTATTTACTCAAATGAGATATTATTGCTTTTGGTAACAATGAGTGAAAGAGTGGAGGCAGGATTCGGAAATTGTTCCCTTGTTTGTTTGTTTGTTTGTTTGTTTGTTTGTTTGTTTGTTTGTTTGTTTGTTTTTGTTTTTGGAGGGGATAGGATTGACTTTTGATGTATCTAACTATTCATTTAAGCACCTTTTTCCCAATCTTATTTGGGGGCATAAGGGGGGCAATGATTCTAGGTGGGCGGGCAACGAAAGAATTGAATAAGCCTAGCGGGGCATTTGTGCCTCAAACACATCATTTATAATATGTACATATATGTTTCTTCTTCTTTTTTCCCCCTTCTTTTTTATTATGTCCCAAAATCCTTTACAGAGAAGCAGCATTTGTGCACGCGTTCAGGTTACCTGCGATTATGTATGTTGGCTGCTGATTTGTATTGACGAACCTTGAAAAAGTACGTCTACTCCTCCATTAGCCCAGTGAAGCCATTTTTTCCATCTGTGTTTTTCTACAGTCAAGCCTATATATCGAGTTCACTCTCTAGTTTGCAAGATTTGACAGACTAGGAGTAAACACATTGAATAGTCGTCAAAGAAAGCGTTACGATCGAACACCTGAAGGTTACACAATCGGGCTACGTGCCTCCCAGAGGCATTGTTCTGGAAACACAACAATGTTGATTGCCCTGTGCATTCGATCGAATCAGTATAAATCTGGGGCATGTGTGGTGTTGGCCTCACTTGTTGTTCTCTTCTCCGTTGAGTGAAACTGTATTAGAACTGGTATCCTACGACCGTATACACAATGTACTGAAGTATCCTGAACTGCCACTTCGCAAACCTTGACAATGGCAAGTGGTAAATCAACCCAGCAGTTGACTTATTTTGAGGTGGAAGAGAGAAAAAGGTAAGAACACATAGCCTGGAATAAGATGCTGAGAGGAGTTTTAATTTAGTGACTTAGATTAAGTTTTTGTGACGACTCTAGTTCATAAACTTGCATTGTCCATACAAACACAGTTACGTGCGCAGTCTTTTGGATAACCAAACGTTGCCTTTGCAGTAGCAATTTGAGGCCAAACGCTGGGCTGTTGTTTGTTTGTTTGTTGTTTTTTTCATAATCATGATAATACACAAAAGGGCGGTCTCGCTTATAAGTTGTCCGACTATGAAATAGTGTCAGATTTACAATTAATTCTTTGCACATTATACTTGATGAACAGTTCACTTTGTCGGTTTGATGTCCCCTATAGACAAAAAGCAGTCCGGCACTGGCAGATCGCCTTCACCGTGCTGCTTATCCTGGCAGTAACAGTAGTTGCAGTGATCATAGGTTTACTCTCGAAGTGCGAAAATAATGAAGTACGAACTACTTCTACATCGGAGAGCCCAAGTGGACAGTATCAGTACGCCAGGGCTGCCGTTGCTACCGACTCAGGATCCTGCTCTGAAATTGGAAGGTTCGGTTGTGTTTATTCTTTTCTTTATTTGTAAAAAAAAAGGGGGCATCGATCTGAAGTATTCACAAAGCTGAACAGGCTGAAGGAAGACAAGTGACCGATTTCCGGTTTGTTCGCGTCAATATGAGGATAGACTAATTCAAATTGCAAATATTTTATTGAAAAATTAATTAGTTATTTACTTTTTGATTCGCTAAGTACATCGCACATACACACACGCAAAAACACTTGCGTTTTATTCTTTAGTTTCTTTATTTATAACAGTTAAAAAATCCCATTGTGTAGGCCCTATATAACATTGATACAACTTTTCAAACTTTGTTTAATAATGTGTTGGGTTTTTTAAATTTATTTTTTTACTTGTACAATTTACTTCTTTTTTTCTAACTTAAAGAAACAAAATTATTTTTTCTATTATTATTTTTTTTTTACATTACACTTGAAAGTTTAAAGTTTTTTTTATACACAACACACTTCAAAATTAAAAGATTTTTATTTTAACAATTAAAAAACAAGATTTTACTATTATTATTAATGTATTTGTCAAACAGTTTGAAATCAGTCTCTTTAAAAAATCGGTTATTCGTTTATTCGGTTATTTGGTTTCTGATTTTACTGATGTGTGTAATTCAATTCATAATTATTGCTTCGTCCAAAGGAGGAGATTATGAACGATGACCATTTGTGCTAGACATATTGACGTACAAACTAATCGTATTATTATGAACTTAAATTTTTACGATCCAACCTTTGACATTCTTAAGATCTCCAGTTATATCTATCGCAGCGTTTTAAACGTTTATTTAAAAGAAAATAAAGTTATAAAATAGTTCATATTTTTCTTTCCAAGTAACAGCCGAATATTCGATTCTCAAAGAATCGAATTAACTGTACACAAGAAACACAAGGTTCTTGGAGGGATCGTTTTATTCCTATGTAATATATAACTGTTAAAGTTTATTTTAGGTATGGTGTAATCCTTCACACACAATCTTCTATTGTGTGTCCTCATTACATATTCCACCTTTTCAGAAATGTCAGAGTTCCCGATGTTCACGACTGGTTCTACCCATTCGTGAGCGCATTAGTCCGCAAACATGTTTTCTATTATTAAAATATTTTACAGATCGGGATTGTTTAACCCTCCGTGACACCATCGCTCACTTATTGAGTAACAGTTTTTAATTAAAAAGTAATTAGTGTGCCATTTTATTTCAAAAAATCTAAAATAATCCAAGTTCTACAACTGCACCTAGCCAAATAGCATGCCAAATGTCTTATCACTACCCGGGGTTTGTTTTTAACTAACACAATCCAACATTGACCCGCTCTCCAAGAATTCCCATAGGAATTGTACAGCAATTACTCAGCCTTGCTAAGTTGTGTAAACAAAGAGCGTTAGTCAAAGAAATGGTTAATTGAGCAGAAAGAGACATGTGGGCTCATCTCAAAACGCAATTTTGCTTGAATTGATTTTATTTAGTCAAAAGGGTCTATATCTAATGCTGTGGCTAATTTTAAATTGATTGGGTGATTTAAAAGTGGTTTGGTTCTTCACAGAAATGTACTACACGCAAAAATCAAACTGTTACTCAACAAGTAAGGCATGGCGAAATGGTGTGATTTTTTTATGGTGTCACGCAGAGTTAAGGAACGCAAGGCCCGGCTTCATCATCCATTGAGTACTGGTTACAAACAGGCTCGTGATTAGTTAAAGCAAAAGTTGGCCCACCGTGTATAACCGAGTGCAAATTTTCGAATTGCACTCTCAGTTGTAAACCGTAGTTTGAGTCATAACGTAAGGTCACTCGAATCAAGAGGTGGCCATTTTCGATGTGACTTATTTTGGTTTGAAGTGGATGACGAAAACACGAGCACAAAATGTTGACGGACGTAGGTTTCCACTGATCCTTGAAAATAATTACTGCACGGTGAAACGGTTTTAATAACAACAACAACAACTCAATTTTGTTTTCAATCCAAGTTCGCATTCATTTCCATACTTCATTAATATTCCTAAACAAACAAACCCCCCCCCCCAAAAAAAAAAAAAAAATGGTTTAGTATAAACCAATACATTCATTTTTTTTTACAAGGTAGAGATTAAATAAGTATGGAGGCATCTTCTAGAAGCCGGCACTTGTGGTGAGATACTTGATGGACAGACAGACCGAACGTTAAAAGGAACAAAAACGTACGAACAGACAGGTTGGAGAAAGACAGAGCTGATGAAAAAATATATAAATAAGTGGAATTAAATGAAATACGAGAACATTGGTTGACTAACCTTAGTAGAAAGAGAACACTTGCTGACTAAGTTGGATACTGGGAGATGCGAGCTGTTTTATAAGTACTTGTAAATCGACCCACGATGCTTGTGATTTAAAACAATCCAAAGAGTAAGTGTCGAGCATAGAAACACAATGTGATTGACAGTGTTTTTTGTGTATACTTCAGCTATTGCGACACGCATTTTGATACCTTTTGTCAAATGTGAATTTTGAAGATACATTTTGTCAAAGGTCTTTTTGCTAGGATTCCGTTAGAATGCAAAATGGTTAAAAAGTTATGAATGAAGGTTTGAGATATGAAAACTGTTTATGAGATATGTACATGATAAACAGCGAAATCATAAATCTTGATAATCTTTGAGTCGAAAATAACATGTCTTTAACTGTTTTTACATCTATCTACTCATTAATGTTCAATTTAGTAAAAATTAAGCTTATTTACACAATGCTGTAGTCAAAATGTGCTAACAGTTTTCCTTCATCAACTAATATTAACAGATTATTTCCATTCACAAATTCCAACGCCCTGAATTGTTTTCCGGTAGCAAGTATCCACCCGTTTAGCGATACTTTCTTTTATACTTCAGCAGCAGTAAAGCAGCTTCAAAAAAATGCATAAATCATGTACGATCGCAGTTTTGATATCCACATTTTCACCTCCATAACAATACATCTAAAATTAGTAACAACATTTAAATATTATTAGACACTAAGTCTAGCGTGATTATGTATACTGTCTTCGCTACTAAAACGATTATTGAGATTGGAATCGTGGTGCTATATTGCATTAAAAAAGTTACACATTAATTATTGATGTTTTTTGCCGCGATACCTTCAGATCTTTTATAAGTATGGACATCTACTCTATAGACCGATTGCGCGACAACCGTTATCACGTGACGCATAGTGAGTGCTACGTCATCGCAGCCGATGGCAAAGACGTACAAAGACTATGCTTTGACTAAATAAATCTATACCACCGAGAGTTGGCTTTTTTTAAATTATTATTTGTAGTAAATAATAACACACTTTCTAACCCCCGCGTTCAAGTTGTATGTTGTAACATTGATTTAAATCCCATTACTGTTTCATCAATTACAGGTATTCAAGCACAGAGGGGTTTATGTTGAGTTATGCACTACCGGCGTGGGCCACGACGCTGTAGCCACCCGCCCCTGTATGCCACGGAGGAGTCCAAACTGCGGTAAAGCCACCGGTAATTTGTTCGTAATGTAAAGCACTGTAGTAAAAGTAGAGCATTGGATAGGTGAGCGTTTAACCTTGCGAAATTCCAAATAGTCAAAGGAATCATACAATTTTGGAAAGCCTTTTCTTTTGGTTGATTTCAGCTTCAAAATATTGTGACATTGTTGTGATGAAAAGAACGTGATCGCAGTGGCGTCCGTGTAAGCGCCACATCGTGAACATATAAAGTTCCTTCCCTGTAGAGTTTACAAGACTTGCTGGAACCCGTGTCCTTACTGACCTTCTTAGTCACTCCGGTATGTTACAGATTCTGGAATATTCTTCACATACCGATATTTCAAGACAGAAAAGTCTCGACCAAAACAAATGCAACAATCATCATGTACTTTACAACAACGGCACTTTTATGGAGGACACTGTGTTTGTTGATGTTTAACACCCACTATAGGTCACGTGATATTGGTCGCGCAATCGGTCTATTGGCGATAAATGCAGCATTAAGTCATCACACCGTCCAACGCAGTTGAAACTTCTCCATCATGTAACGCTCTCATAATGATTGTGAGGCTCTTGGGAACAAGACCTCTGAGAGACTGTCTGACAAAAACATAGTTATCGTTTCTCTTGTCTAAAAAGCGTTGGTCGTCATTTGCGCCCATTCCTTCTAAAATTCCAAACTAATGCAATCTCCATGCGTTTGATCTCATTGAGGCCTCCATATTTCTACAGAAACAATTTTGACAGTAGTGCCAACAAAATGTATATATATTTCTCCATCAACTTTCCGGATGTATCACTTCAAAACTTCTACACTTCTATCACATCACTTCTACACTCTACGCACAATCATAAGGCTAATATTTTATTTTTCTGCAAAGCAAAACAGATTTTTGTATGTCTTTATCAACTTTCGAGATCTATCTTTTTTGACTGATGTATTCGTGGGCTGAGACCAGTTTCTACCAGATCAAACAAGTAGTATGTTTTAGTTACCTCCATTATTTTCTTCGTCGGTCATTTTCTGAGTAGTATTGTTACTAAGGCGGGCAATCTTGTTCCCGCAGATTGAAGGAGTGACATCGAGGGTGTGATCGGCAAGACTTGCCGCACGACACAACACCATTGCCCATTAACTCCTCCATGGCGTGGTGTAGCAGGCACTGAGGAGTGAGGCGGCCGTAAATGTCGGCCAGCATGGTGGATACCGTTGTGTCCTTCACATGTCGCTCACAGACTGCGTGCACGTCTTTACGACTGCACTGAGTATCGTCCCATTGACCATTTACAGCATACCACATTTTTCCACAGTCTGAGTCGCCTCCATTGTTTGGTTCTCCATCCCACCAATTCTCATATTCATTGGTCTCACCCTTCACTGGACAGTGCTGCCACGTTCCCTCCTCCTCGATGTCATTACAACCAATCCAGAGATTGGTGTCAGGTGTCTGATCGAACGCTTTCAGGTATAGTGCCCATATGTAATCCTGTTCGGACTGTGAGTTTGGGATGGCCAGGTTTGCTCGTGACTCGACACAAGTGCGATTTGCTTCGTACCAATCCATCATGTCAGTTATAATAAAGTAACATGACTCGCCATATTGCTGCCAATCAGTAGGGCAGATTTCAGCCATCAGACGGCCAGAGCAAACACACAGAGCAAGAACTGCTGGAATAATATCCATGATTGTATATGGCAGGAATAACACAACAGAATGTGTCAAAAGGGGCTCTTACTTAGAACAGAGACTGAGTGTTAATTCTCCTTTTGAAGAGAAATGGCTGCTCCCTTTCAGCTCCTTCAAGCCGTAGCTTTATAGCGTCGGCAGAAACAGAGCAGGATGCTGCTATTTATAGCTCGGATATTTAATCATCCTGGCCCCATACCGCAGTACTTTTTCCATTTCCATGGCAACGAACGGTAAAGATTTCGAGGCAATGAAAAGGCTTAATGATCAATTAGAATCTTTTTCATAAACCAAAAGAGGCACAGAATGGCAGTTTTCTGGCCGACCTAGCGCAGATGATTTCAGGAGTGAAAGTGGCAGTACTTGCAAAATGTCTTCTGGCAAATAGCCTTGACCAATGTGTTGGAGCGATGTTTTCATTGTTTTATTTGTTTGTTGTTTTGGGGGGTTTTGTTTTTGTTTTGTTGTTTGCGTCTGCATACTAGGTGTATACAACACACTGATCACGACGTCCGTACACAACAAACGCTTGAAATATTCATGATCTGCTTATTAGCATATCCCACACACGCTCTCCTCCTCTGAATAATGTTATAAACAATGGATGGCACGGCAAAGCTAAATACAACTAGAAATTTAGAGTTTGTGGACAAACTCACGGTGTTCGGCTTGAACGTATTGAAAGTGACTGCGTAATTGAAACTGTAATTGTTCATGGTGTATTACAACGCCAGGACTGGAACCACCGAAGTCATGGATGCGAGAGGAGCGGCTCCATTGGCTGCCACAGAAGACTTGTTTGCAAGCGAGGCTGATGATGCGTCCACTCTTGGTAAATATCAGACGCTTCCTTTAAATAGGCTGTATAATGTATACGTTTACTCTCTCAAGTGACTGTTAAAGTATGGAAATGTTCTCCTGAAAACTGGCAGAGTACACTATTAGAAACTCCTCCCAAAAGAGAGTTACAAAATGGTAGACGCGCAAGTTGTTGTACTCCCTATTATTAGCACCGTGCAAGGCTTCAAACATCACATTACATTATGGAAATGTTGAACCGGTGTTAGGGAAGTTAAATCATCCAATGCATGACACACACAAAAACCGACTACGATTATTAGTGATAAAAATTTTGCGTACTCTTTATATATTCACCCCCTTCCCTCCCGTCATCTATTGTGTGTCCTCATTATATATTCACCGCCATATCCATATCTGTTCCTTTGTTTAATCGGATTAACTTTCTTTTGTGTGTCCTGAACATATGGTTACGTCTATACTCTCCTTGTGTACTAGGCTTCCCCCAGTCGACCCCAGATCACGTTACCTTTTTATCTTCTGTCTGTTATGCTTTTAATTTTCTGTTTGCGCTGTAGTTTTTATTGTTATTCTTTTTTTATGGTAGTTGTTAGATGTTTATTGTTATTTGTTTATACTACTTATTGTGGGGTGTTTGTGCTTGTGTGCAATTTTTTTTATGGTAGTCTTTTAATGATCGTTGCACTTTGTGTGTATTATTGTAATCGTTCGACCGTCGTGTTACCCCTTTGCCAGCGGAAATCAAATGTCTATGTAAAAAAAAAATGTTGACAATAAATGCTATAAATTATATATCATTGGAGAAATGTCAGAGTTCCTGATGTTCACGACTGGTTCTACCCTTTTTCGAGCGCGTTTTTAGTCCGCAAACTTGGTTTCTATTATTTTACAGATCGGAATTGTTTAAGGAACGCAAGGCCCAGCTTCATCATCCATTGAGTACTGGTTACAAACAGGCTCATGATTAGTTTAAGCAAAAGTTGGCCCACCGTGTATAACCGAGTGCAAATTTTCGAATTGCACTCTAAGTTGTAAACCGTAGTTTGAGTCATGACGTAAGGTCACTCGAATCAAGAGGTGGCCATTTTCGATGTGACTTATTTTGGTTTGAAGTGGATGACGAAAACACGAGCACAAAATGTTGACGGACGGTAGGTTTCCACTGATCCTTGAAAATAATTACTGCACGGTAAAACGGTTTTAATAACAACAACAACTCAATTTTGTCTTCAATCCAAATTCACATTCATTTCCATACTTCATTAATATTTCTAAACAAACATAAACCCCTCCCCCCCCCCCAGAAAAAAAAAATGGTTTAAAGAAATAACCAATAAATTAATTTGTTTACAAGGTAGAAATTAAGCAAGTATGGAGGCATCCTCTAGAAGCCGGCACTTGCTGTGAGATACTTGATGGACAGACAGACCGAACGTTAAAAGGAACAAGAACGTACGAACAGACAGGTTGGAGAATGACAGAGCTGATGAAAAAAATATATAAATAATTGGAATTAAATGAAATACGAGAACATTGGTTGACTAACCTTAGTAGAAAGAGAACATTTTGCTGACTAGCCATAAGAATAATCTAAGTTGGATACTGGGAGATGCGAGCTGTTTTATAAGTACTTGTAAATCGACCCACGATGCTTGTGATTTGAAACAACCCAAAGAGTAACTGTCGAGCATAGAAATGTAATGTGATTGACAGCGTTTTTTGCGTATACTTCAGCTATTGTGACATGCATTTTGATACCTTTTGTCAAATGTGAATTTTGAAGATACATTTTTTCAAAGGTCTTTTTGCTAGGATTCCGTTAGGATGCAAAATGATTATAAAGTTGTGTATGAAGGTTTGAGATATGACAATGAAAACTACTTATGAGATATGTACATGATAAACAGCGAAATCATAAATCTTGATAATCTTTGAGTCGAAACTAACATGTCTTTAACTGTTTTTACATCTATCTACTCATTAATGTTCAATTTAGTAGAAATTAAGCTTATTTAAACAATGCTGCAGTCAAAATGTGCTTACAATTTGCCTTCATCAACTAATATTAACAGATTATTTCCATTCACAAATCCCAACGCGCTAAATTGTTTTCCGGTAGCATGTATCCACCCGTTTGGCGATACTTTCCTTTATTATTCAGCAGCAGTTTAGCAGTTTCAAAAAATGCATAAATCATGTACGATCGCAGTTTTAATTTCCACATTGTCACCTCCATAACAATACATCTAAAATTAGTAACAACATTTAAATATTATCATATATCAATCAACACTACGTGTAGCGTGGATGCTATAATATTATTGCATTAAAAAGTTACGTACTAGCTATTGATATTTTTTGCCGTGATACCTCCAGATCTTTTATTAGTATGGATATGTAGGCTATAGACCGATTGCGCGACCAATGTTTACACGTTATCACGTGACGTATAGTGAGTGCTACGTCATCGCAGCTGATGGCAAAGTTGTACAAAGACTATGCTGTGATCCATCTATACACCGAGAGTTGGCTTTTTTGTTATTTGTAGTAAATAATAACACAATTGCTAACCCCCAAATTAAACTTGTATGTTGTGACATTGATTTAAATTCCATTAATGTTTCATAAGTTATCGGTATTCAAGCACAGAGGGGTTTATGTTGAGTTATGCACTACCGGCGTGGGCCACAACGCTGTAGCCAACCACCCCTGTATGCCACTGAGGAGTCCAAACTGCGGTAAAGCCACCGGTAATTTCTTTTTAATGTAAATCATTGTAGTAAAAGTAGAGTGTTGGATAGGTGAGCGTTTAGCCTTGCGAAATTTCAAATTGACAAAGGAATCATACAATTTTGTAAAGCCTTTTCTTTTGGTTGATTTCAGCTTCAAAATATTGTGACATTCTTGTGATGAAAAGTACGTGGTCGCAGTGGCGTCCGTGTAAGCGCTACATCGTGAACATATAAAGTTCCTTCCTTGTAGAATTTACAAGACTTGCTGGAACCCTTGTCCTTACTGACCTTTTCAGTCACTCCGGTATGTTACAGATTCTGGAATATTCTTCACATACCGATATTTCAAGACAGAAAAGTCTCGACCAAAACAAATGCAACAATCATCATGTACTTTACAACAACGGCACTTTCCTATGGAGGACACTGTGTTTGTTGATGTTTTGCACCCACTATGGGTCACGTGACATTGGTCGCGCAATCGGTCTATTGGCGATAAATGCTGCATTAAGTCATCACACCGTCCAACGCAGTTGAAACTTCTCCATCATGTAACGCTCTCATAATGATTGTGAGGCTCTTGGGAACAAGACCTCTGAGAGACTGTCTGACAAAAACATAGTTATCGTTTCTCTTGTCTGAAAAGCGTTGGTCGTCATTTGCGCCTATTCCTTCTATAAATCCAAACTAATGCAGTTCTCCATGCGTTTGATATTATTGAGGCCTCCATATTTCTACAGAAACATTTTTGACAGTACTGCCAACAAAATGTATATATATTTCTCCATCAACTTTCCGGATGTATCACTTCAAAACTTCTACACTTCTATCACATCACTTCTACACTCTACGCACAATCATAAGGCTAATATTTTATTTTCTGCAAAACAAAACAGATTTCTGTATGTCTTTATCAACTTTCGAGATCTATCTTTTTTGACTGATGTATTCGTGGGCCGAGACCAGTTTCTACCAGATCAAACAAGTAGTATGTTTTAGTTACCTCCATTATTTTCTTCGTCGGTCATTTTCTGAGTAGTATTGTTACTAAGGCGGGCAATCTTGTTCCCGCAGATTGAAGGAGTGACATCGAGGGTGTGATCGGCAAGACTTGCCGCACGACACAGCACCATTGCCCATTAACTCCTTCATGGCGTGGTGTAGCAGGCACTGAGGAGTGAGGCGGCCGTTAATGTCGGTCAGCGTGGTGGATACCGTTGCGTCCTTCACATGTCGCTCACAGACTGCGTGCACGTCTTTACGACTGCACTGAGTATCGTCCCATTGACCATTTACAGCATACCACATTTTTCCACAGTCTGAGTCGCCTCTATTGTTTGGTTCTCCATCCGCCCAATTCTCATATTCATTGGTCTCACCCTTCACTGGACAGTGCTGCCACTTTCCCTCCTCCTCGATGTCATTACAACCAATCCAGAGATTGGTGTCTGGTATCTGACCTAACTCTTTCAGGTATAGTGCCCATATGTAATCCTGTTCGGACTGTGAGTTTGGGATGGCCAGGTTTGCTTGTGATTCGACACAAGTTTGATTTGCTTCGTACCAGTCCATCATGTCAGTAATAATAAAGTAACATGACTCGCCATATTGCTGCCAATCAGTAGGGCAGATTTCAGCCATCAGACGGCCAGAACAAACACACAGAGCAAGAACTGCTGGAATAATATCCATGATTGTATATGGCAGGAATAACACAATAGAAAGTGTCAAAAGGGGATCTTACTTAGAACAGAGACTGAGTGTTAATTCTCCTTTTGAAGAGAAATGGCTGCTGCCTTCAACTCCTTCAAGCCGAAGCTTTAAAGCGTCGGTAGAAACAGATCAGGATGCTGCTATTTATAGCTCGGATATTTAATCATCCTGGCCCCATACAGCAGTGTTTTTTCCATTTCCATGGCAATGAATAGTAAAGATTTCGAGGCAATGAAAGGCTTAATGATCAATTAGAATCTTTTTATTAAAACCAAAAGAGGCACAGAATGGCAGTTTTCTGGCCAACCTGACGCAGATAATTTCAGGAGTGAAAGTGGCAGTACTTGCAAAATGTCTTCTGGCAAAGAGCCTTGACCAAGGCGTTGGAGCGTTGTTTTCATTGTCTTATTTGTTTGTTGTTTTGGGGGGTTTTGTTTTTGTTTTGTTTTTTGCGTCTGCATACTAGGTGTATACAACACACTGATCACGACGCCCGTACACAACAAACGCTTGAAATATTCATGATCTGCTTATTAGCATATCCCACACACGCTCTCCTCCTCTGAATAATGTTATAAACAATGGATGGCACGGCAAAGCTAAATACAACTAGAAATTTAGAGTTTGTGGACAAACTCACGGTGTTCGGCTTGAACGTATTTAAAGTGACTGCGTAATTGAAACTGTAATTGTTCATGGTGTATTACAACGCCAGGACTGGAACCACCGAAGTCATGGATGCGAGAGGAGCGGCTCCATTGGCTGCCACAGAAGACTTGTTTGCAAGCGAGGCTGATGATGCGTCCACTCTTGGTAAATATCAGACGCTTCCTTTAAATAGGCTGTACAATGTATACGTTTACTCTCTCAAGTGACTGTTAAAGTATGGAAATGTTCTCCTGAAAACTGGCAGAGTAAACTATTAGAAACTCCTCCCAAACGAGAGTTACAAAATGGTAGACGCGCAAGTTTTTGTACTCCCTATTATTAGCACCGTGCAAGGCTTCAAACATCACATTACATTATGGAAATGTTGAACCGGTGTTAGGGAAGTTAAATCATCCAATGCATGACACACACAAAAACCGACTACGATTATTAGTGATAAAAATTGTGCGTACTCTTTATATATTCACCCCTTCCCTCCCGCCATCTATTGTGTGTCCTCATTATATATTCACCGCCATATCCATATCTGTTCCTTTGTTTAATCGGATTAACTTTCTTTTGTGTGTCCTGAACATATGGTTACGTCTATACTCTCCTTGTGTACTAGGCTTCCCCCAGTCGACCCCAGATCACGTTACCTTTTTATCTTCTGTCTGTTATGCTTTTAATTTTCTGTTTGCGCTGTAGTTTTTATTGTTATTCTTTTTTTATGGTAGTTGTTAGATGTTTATTGTTATTTGTTTATACTACTTATTGTGGGGTGTTTGTGCTTGTGTGCAATTTTTTTATGGTAGTCTTTTAATGATCGTTGCACTTTGTGTGTATTATTGTAATCGTTCGACCGTCGTGTTACCTCTTTGCCAGCGGAAATCAAATGTCTATGTAAAAAAAAAAATGTTGACAATAAATGCTATAAATTATATATCATTGGAGAAATGTCAGAGTTCCTGATGTTCACGACTGGTTCTACCCTTTTTCGAGCGCGTTTTTAGTCCGCAAACTTGGTTTCTATTATTTTACAGATCGGAATTGTTTAAGGAACGCAAGGCCCAGCTTCATCATCCATTGAGTACTGGTTACAAACAGGCTCATGATTAGTTTAAGCAAAAGTTGGCCCACCGTGTATAACCGAGTGCAAATTTTCGAATTGCACGCTAAGTTGTAAACCGTAGTTTGAGTCATGACGTAAGGTCACTCGAATCAAGAGGTGGCCATTTTCGATGTGACTTATTTTGGTTTGAAGTGGATGACGAAAACACGAGCACAAAATGTTGACGGACGGTAGGTTTCCACTGATCCTTGAAAATAATTACTGCACGGTAAAACGGTTTTAATAACAACAACAACTCAATTTTGTCTTCAATCCAAATTCACATTCATTTCCATACTTCATTAATATTTCTAAACAAACATAACCCCTCCCCCCCCCCAGAAAAAAAAATGGTTTAAAGAAATAACCAATAAATTAATTTGTTAACAAGGTAGAAATTAAGCAAGTATGGAGGCATCCTCTAGAAGCCGGCACTTGCTGTGAGATACTTGATGGACAGACAGACCGAACGTTAAAAGGAACAAGAACGTACGAACAGACAGGTTGGAGAAAGACAGAGCTGATGAAAAAAATATATAAATAATTGGAATTAAATGAAATACGAGAACATTGGTTGACTAACCTTAGTAGAAAGAGAACATTTTGCTGACTAGCCATAAGAATAATCTAAGTTGGATACTGGGAGATGCGAGCTGTTTTATAAGTACTTGTAAATCGACCCACGATGCTTGTGATTTGAAACAACCCAAAGAGTAACTGTCGAGCATAGAAATATAATGTGATTGACAGCGTTTTTTGCGTATACTTCAGCTATTGTGACATGCATTTTGATACCTTTTGTCAAATGTGAATTTTGAAGATACATTTTTTCAAAGGTCTTTTTGCTAGGATTCCGTTAGGATGCAAAATGATTATAAAGTTGTGTATGAAGGTTTGAGATATGACAATGAAAACTACTTATGAGATATGTACATGATAAACAGCGAAATCATAAATCTTGATAATCTTTGAGTCGAAACTAACATGTCTTTAACTGTTTTTACATCTATCTACTCATTAATGTTCAATTTAGTAGAAATTAAGCTTATTTAAACAATGCTGCAGTCAAAATGTGCTTACAATTTGCCTTCATCAACTAATATTAACAGATTATTTCCATTCACAAATCCCAACGCGCTAAATTGTTTTCCGGTAGCATGTATCCACCCGTTTGGCGATACTTTCCTTTATTATTCAGCAGCAGTTTAGCAGTTTCAAAAAATGCATAAATCATGTACGATCGCAGTTTTAATTTCCACATTGTCACCTCCATAACAATACATCTAAAATTAGTAACAACATTTAAATATTATCATATATCAATCAACACTACGTGTAGCGTGGATGCTATAATATTATTGCATTAAAAAGTTACGTACTAGCTATTGATATTTTTTGCCGTGATACCTCCAGATCTTTTATTAGTATGGATATGTAGGCTATAGACCGATTGCGCGACCAATGTTTACACGTTATCACGTGACGTATAGTGAGTGCTACGTCATCGCAGCTGATGGCAAAGACGTACAAAGACTATGCTGTGATCCATCTATACACCGAGAGTTGGCTTTTTTGTTATTTGTAGTAAATAATAACACAATTGCTAACCCCCAAATTAAACTTGTATGTTGTGACATTGATTTAAATTCCATTAATGTTTCATAAGTTATCGGTATTCAAGCACAGAGGGGTTTATGTTGAGTTATGCACTACCGGCGTGGGCCACAACGCTGTAGCCAACCACCCCTGTATGCCACTGAGGAGTCCAAACTGCGGTAAAGCCACCGGTAATTTCTTTTTAATGTAAATCATTGTAGTAAAAGTAGAGTGTTGGATAGGTGAGCGTTTAGCCTTGCGAAATTTCAAATTGACAAAGGAATCATACAATTTTGTAAAGCCTTTTCTTTTGGTTGATTTCAGCTTCAAAATATTGTGACATTCTTGTGATGAAAAGTACGTGGTCGCAGTGGCGTCCGTGTAAGCGCTACATCGTGAACATATAAAGTTCCTTCCTTGTAGAATTTACAAGACTTGCTGGAACCCTTGTCCTTACTGACCTTTTCAGTCACTCCGGTATGTTACAGATTCTGGAATATTCTTCACATACCGATATTTCAAGACAGAAAAGTCTCGACCAAAACAAATGCAACAATCATCATGTACTTTACAACAACGGCACTTTCCTATGGAGGACACTGTGTTTGTTGATGTTTTGCACCCACTATGGGTCACGTGACATTGGTCGCGCAATCGGTCTATTGGCGATAAATGCAGCATTAAGTCATCACACCGTCCAACGCAGTTGAAACTTCTCCATCATGTAACGCTCTCATAATGATTGTGAGGCTCTTGGGAACAAGACCTCTGAGAGACTGTCTGACAAAAACATAGTTATCGTTTCTCTTGTCTGAAAAGCGTTGGTCGTCATTTGCGCCTATTCCTTCTATAAATCCAAACTTACGCAGTTCTCCATGCGTTTGATATTATTGAGGCCTCCATATTTCTACAGAAACATTTTTGACAGTACTGCCAACAAAATGTATATATATTTCTCCATCAACTTTCCGGATGTATCACTTCAAAACTTCTACACTTCTATCACATCACTTCTACACACTACGCACAATCATTGTAAGGTTAATATTTTATTTTTCTGCAAAGCAAAACAGATTTCTGTATGTCTTTATCAACTTTCGAGATCTATCTTTTTTGACTGATGTATTCGTTGGGCCGAGACCAGTTTCTACCAGATCAAACAAGTAGTATGTTTTAGTTACCTCCATTATTTTCTTCGTCGGTCATTTTCTGAGTAGTATTGTTACTAAGGCGGGCAATCTTGTTCCCGCAGATTGAAGGAGTGACATCGAGGGTGTGATCGGCAAGACTTGCCGCACGACACAGCACCATTGCCCATTAACTCCTTCATGGCGTGGTGTAGCAGGCACTGAGGAGTGAGGCGGCCGTAAATGTCGGCCAGCATGGTGGATACCGTTGTGTCCTTCACATGTCGCTCACAGACTGCGTGCACGTCTTTACGACTGCACTGAGTATCGTCCCATTGACCATTTACAGCATACCACATTTTTCCACAGTCTGAGTCGTATCCATCGTTTGGTTCTCCATCCCACCAATTCTCATAGTCATTGGTCTCACCCTTCAATGGACAGTTCTGCCACTTTCCTTCCGCCTCGATGTCATTACAACCAATCCAGAGACTTTTGTCCGGTGTCTGATCGAACTCTTTCAGGTATAGTGCCCATATGTAATCCTGTTCGGACTGAGAGTTTGGGATGGCCAGGTTTGCTCGCGACGCGGCACAAGTGCGATTTGCTTCGTACCAATCCATCATGTCAGTTGTAATAAAGTAACATGACTCGCCAAATTGCTGCCAATCAGTTGGGCAGATTTCAGCCATCAAACGGCCAGAACAAACACACAGAGCAAGAACTGCTGGAATAATATCCATGATTGTGTATGGCAGGAATAACACAATAGAATGTGTCAAAAGGGGCTCTTACTTAGAACAGAGACTGAGTGTTAATTCTCCTTTTGAAGAGAAATGGCTGCTCCCTTCAGCTCCTTCAAGCCGTAGCTTTATAGCGTCGGCAGAAACAGATTAAGATAATGCTATTTATAGCTTGGTTATTAAATCATCCTGGCTCCATACAGCAGTATTTTTTTTCATTTCCATGGCAACGAATGGTAAAGATTTCGAGGCAATGAAAAGGCTTAATGATCAATTAGCATTTTTTTAATTAAAACCAAAAGATGCACACAATGGCAGTTTCCTGGTCGACCTGACGCAGATAATTTCAGGAGTGAAAGTGGCAGTACTTGCAAAATGTCTTCTGGCAAAGAGCCTTGACCAAGGCGTTGGAGCGTTGTTTTCATTGTTTTATTTGTTTGTTGTTTTGGTTGTTGTTGTTGTTTTTTTTTTTTTGTTTTTTTTTTGGCGTTTGCATAATAGGTGTATACAACACACTGATCACGACGCCCGTACACAACAAACGCTTGAAATATTCATTATCTGTTTATTAGCCTATCCTACACACGTTATCCTCTAAATAATATATAAATTCATAAACAATGAATGGCACGGCAAAATTAAATACAACTAGAAATTTAGAGTTTGTGGACAAACTCACGGTGTTCGGCTTGAACGTAATAAAGTGACTGCGTAATTGAAAATACGGTCGATATTGTGTGCAGGTTTTTTGTGTCCTTGTGCTGTGCTGACGGGCAAAATATTTATTTCTACCTTTTGTTGATCTTTATGCAAGATCATAGCATGAAGGTTTGTCATATTATGAAACTTCAACTTCCGGTTTTGATAGAAACTAAAGGTCAAATGGGGTCACACTTTGTACAAGATATCTAGAATCGCCCAAGAGCTTTAAATTGATGTAATGATTATTAATGTACCACGTTTCATTAATAAAAACTTTTTTTTTAGGAGCTTTCATATGGTCCAAAGATCATGTATGTAGCATATATGGTTTTTGAGATATGATTATTTTAGCATAAAACTTCAATTTAATGTAATGACGTCATCGATGACGTCATTCCAAAATTTTTTGTCATGTACACACTGTGGTCTAGGAATAGTTTCAACTCCGTACAAGCTTTAAAAGCAAAATTAAAAAAATCAACATTGTATACGATTTTTTGTGACGTAGCTATGACGTCATATATCATATTTCTAGAATGCTGATGAGCTAAACAACATTTTATTCATTGAAAGTTTGTTCATATTTTTATTTATTTAGGCTCCAAAGCCCCAAATAACATCATTTTAACTTTAACTTCCGTTTTCGACCGAGATTGTAAATAGATTGTTGAAACAAGATTGTAAAAAACCACATTGTGGTTCAGGAATTATGAGTTTTTCAAATATTGAATTTGATCTTTCGGTTTGAACCGGAAGTCCAGGTCAAACTGTGTCGTGTTCTGTGTATCATTCTTAAATTGATAATTACTTTCCCAATGATGTACAGATTGTAAAAAACCAACGTGTGCTTCAGAAGTTATGATTTTTAGAAACATTAAATTTCATCTTCCGATTTGAACCGGAAGTCAGCGTTAAAGGAGGTCACGCTGTGTATCGCTGTTTAGTCCTAGGAGCTCATTCTGATGACGTTTAAATGATAAAAATACAATGAGTGGTGAAGGAGTTATGATTTATTTATTTAATAATTACATTTCATCTTCCGGTTTGTACCGGAAGTCAAGGTCAAATTGGGTAACATTCTGTGTACCGTTTCTTATTTTGGTACACACCTGCCCATGGTAGCCTATACGTACACACAAACACAAAACTTTGTAACCTTTGACCCTTTAAAGCACGTTCTAAAAAGCAGCAAAAAAAGTACAATCTTGATTCAGTACAGCTGTTTTCGATGCTGTACCTAATGTTTTGCAAACTAAGAGTTTGAGTTCTCATACAGAACTTTTCCATTGCAACCGTTATGGGTAGGCAACTAACTTTGACGAATTGACAGCCGTGATTATTTCATTCACCACAACCAATCCGTCATCGAGCGACGGAGCAGTTGACATGGTCGAGTACGCCGAAACTTGGTACCTCGCCATGTTTCAATGAGGGCCTCAAAGTCCCAATCTTTACATTTCACTCATGTCAGTGTCCGCCAATCTCTTTGTGTTTGATATCATTTATGCCTTAATATTTCTGCAGAACTTTTTTGACAGTCCTGCCGACAGATGCATAAATTTCTCCAAAAACTGTCCGGATCTCTTTATTTCTAAGATTATCCCACTACGTCCATTGATATGTCGAAACACACTATAAGTACTTATTGTTTGATTTCTGTTGTGTTTTTTTCTGTAAATAAAAACAGATGTTTATTATTTCTCAATCATCTTTTCGGTTCTATCTATTTCCACTGATGTATTTGCGGGTCAAGTCCAGTTTATACAGATCAAACAAGTGGTGAGTCCTTGACACCTCCATCATTTTCTTCTTCGGTCATTTTCTGAGAAGTTTTGTTGCTAGGCAGGCAATCTTGTTCCAGCAGATTGAAGGAGTGGCGTCGAGGGTGTGATCGGCAAACTTGCCGCACGACACAACAATTTAATACATCCATAAGTATATTTCTTCAAGTGTAGTCTTTTAGTTATTACTTGTGATCTAGTAAACATTTTTTTTAAACTAGATAAATAAAAACAGGTATTGTATTTCTTTATTTCTAAATTGTTAATGGTCTCGTTCATCACCTTTTGTTTTGATCAGAGTTAAATTCGTTTTGTTATTAAATGTATTATAATTGGAGGTTTCGGTCCAACTGTTTTTAAACTCCTTCAGACTTTTCCATATTTCTGTTTATTAATAACTACTATTATTATTAATATTAACATGCAGTCAACTTTTAGCCTGACCGAAGAGTACAATGCTGGTTTTTTCAAACCACACAAAGTTTAACAATTTCAGAAATTGTCGATTTTGAGGTCTATTTAACACATTTGTACCAATTGTTAAAACAAAATGTGTATTTTGTTGTTTTTAACTTTGCTTGGAAAGACGTAAACGTTTTAGCTGAGGTACAGGTGCAAGCCTGCGGACCGTAATGTTAAAATTTAGAGACACTTCGGAACATGACATAGAGTTATGGGCGGGTAAGTCAGGTTAATACGTTGAGATTAGGGTCAGGATAAGGGTCAGTATTATAGCCAGGGTTAGGATTAGAGTCAGAAGGAGAGTTACGGCTAGAGTCGAGTTCAGAGTCACATCATCATGACGTCAATACCACGATTTGTATTTGTGTACAAAAGACACGTGGCTCTAAAAGTGTATATTATTTGGTTCTCACAAAACACGTTTATTCATAATAAAGGCTAAATTCAAGTTTCCTATAGTAACATTTACCATTAACAGGTAAATCTGAGTTGTTAATGCACGGCTCATGGACCCATACGAAATTTGGACTGTGATACAAGTCCCTTTGAATAGACGGTGAATCTTAGAAATGGCTGGCTTTCTTCGGCTCCGGGATGCTACAAATGTTGTCGGAGTAGAGCCGAAAAGGGCGAATACAGATAGTTACTAACTGGTAACTCGATGTTTCTTCGTTTCCCTGGCAACGAGTTGTGTTTACAACCACCGCGGGCTAATGCCTCTGTATGGGGTTTGAATAGTAATCTCTATCTCTTTAGTCACAACCAAAACACCGACTATCAAACACTAGACAATCTCACTATATACCAGGATGGCCGTTACCAGCCAAAATAACATGTATTGTGTACTCTTAATGGTTCCCTGTTTCCCTTTGGCTGAGCAGACATTTTGTTAGGCAATTTATCTGCTTCATCAGCCTTACAAAATGGGGTCCTGTTCAACTCAACCGGTTGCCCAACCCCAACCCCTTCCCCCATTTTAAATCAGAAATCCTCGATTTCAGCAATTTCCAGAATAAAAAGTTACATGTTACTTCAATAGTTAAAAAATATGTATATAAATATTTTTTTTGACACGTGGACAATGTTTGATTGTTTTACCTAAACACATCAGATTCTTTTCACAAAATTAACACGGTTTATCAAGAGCGCTGAAGGGGCTAATTTGGGGAAAAATGCATAACGGAAACTTCGGTTTTTAAATTCCTCACAAGCCCCCCCCCCCCCCCATTCCCTGCAAAAATTGGTGCACGGGTGCCCCGTAAATTTCAAACTATCTATATCTATATATCTATATTTGTATTTTAAGTAATTGTGTTTTTTAACAACATGATCATATCCTTCACATCTGAATTTCGGTTTTACACTCATTGACTTTCTAAAGTCAACAATTTTTAACAACTACATTAAAGAATAACTGTTGAGCTTAAAAATGCAATATAGTTGCCTTCTTTTTCTTCTTCTTTTTTTCATTTCATTTCGGTAGCTTAAACCAAATTCAATTGGGGTGGGTAGGATTCCAAATGGTTAAATAATTATGGTTGAAAGTTTGAAATTTGAAAAAAATATACACTTCGTATTAAATGTTTTCCCAATAAACAGCGAACAAATTATTGATCTTGATAATCTTTGAGTCGAAAATAAAGTGTTTTTCATCTATTTTGAAATCAATCTACTCACTAATGTTCAATTCGGTAATAATTAGAATTGTTTACCGATGCTGCAGTCAAAATATACTTACAATTTGGCATCGTTGATTAATCTCAACAAACTATTTCCATTCACAAACTCCAATGTGCTATTTTTGGGGGGCAGTCGCATGCATCAACCTGTTTAGCGATACCTTCCTTTATACTTCAGCAGCAGTTTAGCTGATTCAAAAAATGCAGGTTATAGACGATCGCAGATCTGACTGTCCAGATTTTCACCTCCGTACAATGCAGTTAAAGTTAGTAACATTTAAATATTAATATTTATCACTCAGTACGCGTTAACTACGTTTGGCGTGGCTATGTATATTGTCTTTGCTAATTAGTAAGATTATTGGAAAAGAAATTATGGGTGCTATTTGGAATTAAAAGAGTTACACACACTGATCATTGGTGTTTTTGCCGTGATACCTCCAGTAGTTAGATGGACCATCCATTTTAATAGTGATAGACGGAACATTTAGCCATCACACCGTCCTCTGCAGTTGAAACTTCTCGTCTTAAACAACTCATAATGATTGTGAGGTCCTTGGGAACAAGACATCTGAGAGAGTCGGACAAAAAATATAGTTATCGTATCTCTTTCGTTTAGAATCGCTGGTTGTCATTCTATGCGCGTATTCAATTTTTAGATCAAAACTGTTGCAATTCTCCTTGCGTTTTATATTATTTGGGCCTTGATATTTCGACAGAAACAGTTTTTACAATGCTGCGAACGAATGAATAAGTTTCTCCATCTACTTTCTGGATCTATCAGTATCTATGATTGTCCCTCATTTGTCCACAATCTCATTCGTATTTAGTGAGTGGTTCTCCGTTCGCCCAAATCTCATACGCGTTGGTATCCCCGTTCAACGGACAGTACTGCCTTTTTCGACACGTCAACTTTATCCATCCGTCCGAATGGCTATAACGAGCAATGTACACAATCGTTGTTTGATTTTGTAATTTCTCTGCAATTAAAACAACCCCAGATATATATGTATTTCTCCATCACTTTTTTGAATCTATCTGTTTCTACTGATGTATTTCTCTGCCAGTTCCCACGAATGGGGCAAGTCGTATGTCCGAGATGTCTACATCATTTTACTTGTCAGCCGTTTTCTCAGTAGTCTTGTTACTAGGTGGGCAATCTTGTTCCAGCAGATTGAAGGAGTGACATCGAGGGTGTGATCGGCAAGACTTGCCGCACGACACAACACCATTGCCCATTAACTCCTCCATGGCGTGGTGTAGCAGGCACTGAGGAGTGAGGCGGCCGTTAATGTCGGCCAGGGTGGTGGATACCGTTGTGTCCTTCACATGTCGCTCACAGACTGCGTGCACGTCTTTACGACTGCACTGAGTATCGTCCCATTGACCATTTACAGCATACCACATTTTTCCACAGTCCGAGTTGCCTCCATTGTTTGGTTCTCCATCCGCCCAGTTCTCATAGTCATTGGTCTCACCCTTCACTGGACATTGCTGCCACTTTCCCTCCTCCTCGATGTCATTACAACCAATCCAGAGATTGGTGTCTGGTGTCTGATCGAACTCTTTCAGGTGTAGTGCCCATATGTAATCCTGTTCGGACTGTGAGTTTGGGATGGCCATGTTTGCTTGTGATTCGACACAAGTGTGATTTGCTTCGTACCAATCCATCATGTCAGTTGTAATAAAGTAACATGACTCGCCATATTGCTGCCAATCAGTAGGGCAGATTTCAGCCATCAGACGGCCAGAACAAACACACAGAGCAAGAACTGCTGGAATAATATCCATGATTGTATATGGCAGGAATAACACAAAAAGAATGTGTCAAAAAGGACTTGTATACAGTGTACTTGTATAAAGACAGCTGTTTTACCAGCGGCGTGTTTAATGTCAAGCTGAACAGAAAGGGCTGCTCCCTTTACCTCCTCTGTAGCGTTGGTAGAACTGAAACAAAATGCTGCTGTTTATAGCTCGGTTATTAATCATCCATGGCCCCGTACGGCGATGTTTTTTGCATTTCCATGGCAACGAATGGTAACCATTGCGAGGCAATGAAAAGATTTGATATACATTAGCATGTTTTCATGGAAACCAAAAATGACACAGAATGTCAGTTTTCTTGCCGACGTGACGCACGTAATTTCAGGAGTGAAAGTGGCAGTACTTGCAAAATGTCTTCTGGTAAAGAGCCTTGACCAAAGTGTTGGAGTGTGCATAATCATGGTGTATACAACACACTGATCACGACGCCCGTATTTAGCATATCCTACACACGTTCTTCACTACGGAGCCCCTAAAGGGACAGGTGGGGAAAAAATGAAAAGGTAAAAAAAAAAGTTCAATATTATTTCGTTCCCTCGAAATAATAATTCGAGGGAACGAAATAATATTTCGAGGGAACGAAATGATTTCGAGGGAACGAATTAGTATTTCGAGGGAACGAATTAGTATTTCGAGGGAACGAAATGATTTTGAGGGAACGAATTAGTATTTCGGGGGAACGAAATACTAATTCGAGGGAACGAAATACTAATTCGAGGGAACGAAATAATATTTCGAGGGAACGAAATAATATTGAACTTTTTTTTTACCTTTTCAATTTTTTTTTCACCTGTCCCTTTAGGGGCTCCGTACTTCTCTTCTAAATAATAAATAAATTAATAAACAATAAATGGCACGACATAAAAAAAATACAAATAAGCTTGCATCCGTCTTAAAGAAGACGAGTAAAACGTTCCTTCAAAAAGAGCAATGAGTGTATTTGTCCTAGGTGGTTTGGCTATTGGCGTTCCAGCAGGGGAGTTGGCTGGCCCATCAACGTTTTGGGGTCTTACCGTGGAAGGAGCTATTCGAACAATTCATTTCATTAGCAGAGAAATGTTTTCCTGTTGGAAAGAGACTTGCTTCCGCTATCTCGCGAAGAAGTAATTTCATATTGGCAGACAGATTGCTGAGGTTAGTTTATGTTTATGAGATATGTACCGATAAAAAACATTGTCTGAGCAGTTTGTTGTGTAGTTATAGTTTTATTTCAGTTCAGCTCATTTACTGCCACAGTATTCCACAAATATATCAAAAGAATAAAGTACTATCACATAATTATTAAAGCACAGCTTGTAAGCGAGGGTCCTAAACGAATCATGCGCTCTGACACAAATGATATAACAGGGAGCAATCAACTAAAGACCATGTCAGTTTTACAGGCAGTTTACAGGCAACCAGAGAAGAAAATTCATTCACATTTCAGTGTTCTCAATATTTTCCGAAAACAGCTAGAAGAATGTCTCGTGCGCTGTCGGAGTGTTCTTTGTGCACGCAGTGCAGATGATCGCCCTCAAGTTGCCTGAGAAAAATTGCCCTGTATGATTTGGTCTTAGGGCCCAACCCCGAAGAGTTGCTCAAGCCAAAAAAAACAAAAACAAACTTAGCACAAAACATTTTTGTTTACCAAAAAAATGTATACCAGCCCAAATCCCATTTAACATGCACAATGGCTTGTTTACAGAAATTTATCACGAATTTTCAACAGCTCAAGTTTAGCCTACGTATGACAGCAATGAGCCCAAAGCTAAGGTCGCACATATGAAAGCGTTATTGAGCAATTATACAAAGAAAGCTAAGAAATAGACTTGTTATTTCTGTTTAAAAAAGTTTCAAAATTATACGATGACCGTTGAATTTACGTTGTTCATTGTTTCTGTTTTTTTGCTGCAGGTTTATTTGTCATACACCATTGATTTATATTGAAATAATCTGGCGGTAATGTTTTCTGGTGTTTTAATGTTTCTGTTTATCATTCCTTTTACAGAGTAGGCTAAAATGTGAAAAATTCAATTACCGGTTTAATAGCTCTTGCTTGTATCGCTGCAGTTTTCTTTAACAAAATAATTAATCTTCATCAAAATAGTGGCTAATTGATTGGCTAATTGCCGAAAAATGTTTTTGTTTTGTTTTTATTAAATTTGTGGGGGGGGGGGGTTCAAACCCAATTTAATAAAAAATTACCCAGTCAGTTTTCCTTGTGGTTTATTACTTGTTTTGTTTATAAGTACAAAACTGTACCATTGGAAGATGTTGCACTATTCTTGTCTACTATAGTTTTGAGCAATACACACAACTATTTGACAATAGTTTGATCACAGATAAGTTTTTACGACTTTTACGGGTGACCTACTCCGTGCGTGAAGGCGATATCATGACGAGACCAACCTCTTCCCTAGGGTGTGTCGAGCAGTACGAGGTTGACTGCTCTCTCAACCTGGTATTGGATTATTTGCATATCCAAAATTTTTGGATACGTATGCAAATTAGAATAGTCTGGCTGCATATCGAAATTCACATCTTCGCCATAGTCTCGTGGTCCGGTACCAGATTTAGTAGCTTGTATGTATTGGAAACATGTACATGTGCTAATGTAATGTTGTTGTCCAATCAGGGTCCAAGTGAGGAGTTTCCATCCCAGGGTTTACTATTGACAAACATGGTTGGAAATAAAGTAAACCATGGGGACGAGGTTGTGACGAGACCTAAACTGGCACAGACTTTCAAGAAAATAGCGCTAGAGGGCGGAGATGCATTCTACGGAGGCGATCTTGCAGACGATATTATAGCAGAAATTGCAGACAGAGGTTAGGGGTGGGTTAAGAAACCAACAATATTACAGACTTTAAGTTCAATTTAGGTCCAAAATGTGGTGTGTTTTTTTTATCTCGCCCTAGTTTACAAAAAAACTATTCCCCAGTGTCGCTAAAAACATTTAAATTCAATATTGACTTCACTCACTCACTTCACTCACGTCTACTCAACTATGAACATTCTACAAGGTATGGGTACATTGTGACCATCGTACATTGTACATTGTACATTGACCATTGGTACATTGTACACAATTTCATACAGCTGCTAAAATAATGTTGCTTCCTAAAAAGGTTACCAGCCAAAATGCCACTTAACATGTACCATCTTCGACTGGTATCCTGCCCCTTTTTGCTTGGCACAAAATGTTGACATGTTTATTGTATGATTCTTGATACTTTGACACCGCTTAAGTTGTTTTTTTATTTCATATAGTTGTTTTTCTGTTTCATTTAACTATCTGTATGTTGGTACACCATGTATATTGTCGTAATTATTTACACGTTTAACCACCCGTTAGTTTGGATTGTTCTTTTTACGGGCAGGTTTAACATTTGTGGTTCGAAAGGGGAGAACCGTAACAAGGTTCCTCTTCAACCTTGCTCTCTCCACATTTTGCCTCCGTTTCGTATAATTTTAACTTGTGCAAGAGTATAACACATGTTGTATATTTTTGCGAATTGGAGCAGAATGAAGAGTAATAACATTAACTAGACATCCCCCTCCATTTTCCTTCCAGGTTATGACTTTTGTCCTGAGAGTGTAAACCAACAGTGAAAATAAGATCTTGACTGCTCATCGCATGGTAGAGGCCTTCAAGTTTGCATTCGCCGGTCGATCGTTCCTTGGGGATGAAGACTTTGTTGATGTTACCGAGGTCGGTGATGGTCTTTCGTTATAATATTGACAACCAAAAATGAAGCAAAAAAGTAGGACGGATAAAATGAATAAATACCATTTTCACTGTTTGCATTAAGGTGTGGACTCTTCCAATTGTTGGCCGGCGTAATAATTCAATCTTAGAGCTCTTCCAAACTTGAATGGGAAAATAAGATTCGTTATTGGGTGTTGGGTTTGTTTGTGTGTTTCTGTTGCTATTTTGTGGGGGTTTTCTGTTGAGGGTGAGTGTGTTGCAATTTGGGGGTGTTTGTTTGTTTGTTTGTTTGTTTGTTTGTTTGTTTGTTTGTTTGTTTGTTTGTTGGGGTGTTTGTTTGTTTGTTTGTTTGTTTGTTTGTTTGTTTGTTTGTTGGGGTGTTGGGGTGTTTGTTTGTTTGTTTGTTTGTTTGTTTGTTTGTTTGTTTGTTTGTTTGTTGGGGTGTTTGTTTGTTTGTTTGTTTGTTTGTTTGTTTGTTTGTTTGTTGGGGTGTTTGTTTGTTTGTTTGTTTGTTTTGAGTTATTTGTGGTGTTTTTTGTCATTTCTTTTTCCAAACTATGAAGAGGTCTTCGCACTGATGGTGACACCCCAGGCCTTCATTAATTATGCTTGACTCTAATATTTTTCAGAAATGGATTTTTCAGATTTCTGCGGATATACTGTGGTTCGGTAAAAGCATGAAAGAAGCTGACCAACTAAGACGTGTGCATCATCAACTTGTGCCTAATGCCGTCACATACGAAGAAGGCCATGATCAGGTGAGAAAACAGAAAGATGCAAATACATAAACTTGCAAACTTACAGTTAGGTACCTTTCATAGGGTGCAAGGGGCGCTCTTTACGGACCGTAGACCTTCCGACTGTCACGCACGGTCAGCTACAAAGCGTCTCGTTTGAACCATGTTGATTCCACGACTTAATATTCACATGTGATTCATTACCTTTATTATGATTGTTTACTCTCTTCAACTCAAAATTAACAAAGCTATCAATAATAGCAGAGTCACTTACTCTACTTTAGCCGCAGAACACACGCTGACTTTTAATTCATGTGAATGTATTTTAAATTAAAATAGCATTTGCAGTCCTCAAAACTTATATTTGCTTGTTTTGATAGCTACATAATTGAAGTAACCCCCGATAATTATAAACGTGTACAAACAACGCTTTTTACGAAAGTGTGACCACTGATTTTGATTTTGTTTTTCCTTCTCACAGTTGCACAGTATAGGCTTGACCTAAATGCGGTTATTTATCTTCATCAGTCACGCAACCCCCCCCCCAAAAAAAAAAAAAAAGGGAGAGAGGAAATGGCTATCACATGCTCTAACTCAAACTTCATAGGTTAATCCTCGAGAGGGCGCTATTTCAGGCACCATTGCAGAACTGTATGGATGGTAGCAACACAGTCGTGTTGAGTCAGATCAGACGTTGTGACCAACTTCAACATGTCTGCAAACTTTCAATTCAAATAACATATGCATTCCATGATTTGTTGCATTTGCCCCCAACAAATTCAACACTATTGTTGATTATTTGTGTAACATTGTTACAAACTGTTTTATCCGCTTTTGCTTTGCATTGACGGCTTCCCGTGTAGTTTTCCCAATCGTGGTTGGCAATAGTGGGAGAGTTGCGACAAATTGCGATTACAGAAGCCGTTTTCGGTGTTTAAAGAGTTGTTCATGTAGACACCGACAGTGTGTTGTGATTGGTGAGTTGTAATTAAAAGACCAGAATTTGCAGCTGGAAATACAACCAATATACGGCCTGCAATTTTGTGGAGTCAAACATTTGATTCTACAAAACAGCGGACCGTAATCAGCCATGAAATTACACATACTACGTTTTGCATGTATACTATGCAGTTTGCAACAGCTGTATCATTTTTCTCATTTGAAATTACACACAAAACACTCAATTTCAAGGGATACTTATGTGAATAATTATACATTAATGGTCAAATATATTCACAATCATATTAGTTTCATATAAAACCCTTTTTGTTGCCCAAAGTGTTCAATCCAAAGACAATAATATACCCCTTAATACAAAGTTGTGTTCTATTGTTGGTATTTTTTATCGACTTCATTCATGTGCAGCAGTTAGATACCAGCCGGATAGCCTCATTTTCTGTCGTCACTTTAAGCATTCAAGAATCGTTTCTCATCTCGAAGTATGCCTTGCACAACTGCGTTCTTTCTCGAGTGTTCTGGGATATTGCCTTGTCCTCGCAGGCCGTTGTTGATGACGTCCTGTATGAAAACGAACGTTGACGCATTTTTGTCTCTTAAACTGTCTAAACGTTCGTTTCTTATACCAAAGAAGAAACACCACCTCAATTTTCAGAGGAACATCATGTACATGTAGTACACTATAGGCCAATATACCTAGACTTGGTTTCAAGTCTGTGATCGTGGTGTTTTTGTCTACGATAGCCAAAGCAGTACTGCAGAACTGTGTATTGAGAGAGTTGAAAAACACAGGGACCAAGTTTTCTTTGGTCACGTGGTTGCTAGACGCAATTTTTTAGCCCAAAGTGCAGGACAACCTAGTGTGCGGTATGGCAACCTGGGTGCGCGCATGCTCTTTTGTTAATGTTCGTCTTCCTTACAGGGTCTCAATGTTTAGGTGGACGGAGCCAAAACCTGTAAAAACGTGTGCCTAATTCGTCATCAGAGTTGCAAGAAAATAATGAAAGAAAAAACACATTTGCTGCATAAAGAATGATGTGCTTCCAGAGGCATGAGAAAGGCTTCATGCCTGAAGTCTCACAATCAAATTTGTGGATGAAAAATTACCGCTTTCTCTATTACTACAATACGTCAAAGGAGGTCATTTCTAACAATGTTTTGTTACATTGACAGTTCTCCAGTGCTCTTTACTAAGTAAGTTTTTATGGTCATATATATATCGGTTGTATTTCCAGCTGCAAATTCGGGTCTGCATGAACAACTCTTTAGTGTTTGCCTTTCTTAAAGGGTCTCAATATTTAGGTAGACGGAGCCCAAAGCATGGTTTCAAAAAGAGCCTTTGGATCTATCAGACCCGGATCCGATCCGGCAAAGTGGATTAACAGCTGGTGTAAACGCAACAAAAAGCAGGATCAGACCCGGTTCAAGATCCGGCAATTTTAATACACCTATCGAGGAGGGTTGAATCCGGCAGTTGTGGTGGATCAGATCCGGCAAAGTGGATTCCAAGTGCAAGTGTAAACGCAAAGGTGGATCAGACACCCCAATTCGACGTGGTCTTTTCTGGTTTCGCTACGAATGGCGAGCTTTTCGCTAGTGCTTTGTTGGTAGATCCATGGGACTCATAAAGTATGCAAATCCCACTTAACAACTTGTTGAACAAGGAAATCTAAGTAGGTTTGCAAGGTTGGGTACAATCAGGTGAGGTTTGCCGTAGCACCATGTGTAAATATCTTTTGTGTAATGGTTGTGAGAAGAGCCGGTGGTTGGCAACTCAACGTTTCGATCAGTATGCTATGATGAAGGAGGACGTTCTGAAGACAATCAGAGCATACTGATCGAAACTGTGCGTTGTCAACCACCGGTTGTTCTCAGAATCACCACTACTCAAAAGAGATTCTTTAATCTGAATCCTCAACTGGGAAACAGGGCAACTCGTACCCAAGTCAACATTCTCCTCATTGACTTTGCACACAACATTTCTTGTTTACGGTGCCATCCTGCCCTTTAGAATTCCCCTGTGGAGACCTTAAATTGTTCATCTTCAGCCTCCTTCCTTCCTTCCTTCCTTCCTTCCTTTCTTCCTTCCTTCCTTTAGAGTGCAGCTTTCAAACGTTTGAAGATAAATGCACTGCCAGACACGCCGGGGCAAACCCCTTCTCTTAGCGATAAAATGGTACTGGGGTCTTTTACGTGCATTGATAGTATACACGGGACCTACGGCTTTACATCCCATCCGAAAACAGTTGCTGCAAGTGTAATATTCACATTAACTGTGAACTAACAACTGGGATTCAATGGGTATCATGATGGAGTATCATCGTTGTACTATTGTATACTGTGTGAGACCATAAACACTGTCAGCGTCCTCTGCTGTTCGTATTGTGTTCTGTAATAAAAGACCTCGTGTCGACCACCGACGGTCGTTGTTTTTTTAGGTAGCCATTTTATACGACTCGTTTCATTGTGTCTCCCAGTTACATCACAGTCATGGCAGGAGGAGTGCCTTTTAATTAACTGAAGAATGATTTTTGGGAGGGCCTTGAGCTCCATGGTTCATGGTTCAGTGACTTGTTGTTTGAAGGTTCAACATCATTTAAAACTATTTGCATTTCAACTGTGTACATCTTAAGTTCAAGTACAGCACCTAAGGGTTTTAAAGATCGGTGGTACGACAGTTCAATTCGGTTGTGAACATTCCTTTCCAAAAACGTCTCCTTGAAACACATCAAATTGGCAAAGTCCAATTACTGCGAAGATTGTTTCCTGAAGAAAGCTGGGCTCACTGTAATTGCATGCAACTGGTACAAGGTTACATTGAAAAGTTATGAAGATTCTTGAAGTGTAAAGATGGTGCTCCCCTCACAAAACCTGGTACCGTATCTGCATGTTTGCTCTATGGTTCAAGCGTGTACATGATTCGTACTTCTTCTCTTACACCGATGCGTGACAAGTATTGGGGTGCGTTTTTCGCGCTCGTGGCCAAGAACACTTTTGCCACGGGTTTCATCACTGGCCAATGACTGGAAGAGTTATTAGCTACAGCTGCGAAGACATCCACTCGGGCTCCTCGATGATGTTCGCAACCAAAAGGACCTATGGTAAAAATGCAAAAAAATACTTTGCTAAGGTCGAAACGTCAGGCCACTAACTATTTTGTTGCATATTATTTCTGTATGTAAGTAACACTTAGGTTTGGGTTTGATTTAGCTGTATTGTTGAAGTCAACCATTTCAACTCTTATAGGTTAAATGGTCTTAAAGTTATATCAAAGAAATTTTCAGCATTAAGTTTTTGTTTGTTTTTGGGGTTTTTTTTTTTTTAGTTTGTTTGTTTGTTGTTGGGGGGTTGGGGGTGTTTGTTTGTTTGTTTGTTTGTTTGTTTGTTTGTTTGTTTGTTTGGGTTTTTTCAGGAAACCTACACATTTGGATTATTGCCCAAAACTCATTGGGTTTTTTTCTTCACCGTTCTGATCCTTGTTTTATTCTTACAATAATTGAAGTTTTCTGAATGGATTTGTCTCACAAGTTTTTTTTTTTTAAATCGGTTAATGTGGCCCAGTTGTTTCATTTGGTTCTTGATATGTGGCGTGGTATACCTCTCCCCCTATTGTGTCTTCATCGTGTTCTGGGAATCTCAGGAATTCTTTAGAAGATTTGTGTTTGGTTTTTCTTCTGCTTTTTGTTGTTGTTGCTTTTTTGTGCCTTTTTGGGTTGTTGTTTTTTTGTTTGTTTTTTTTTGGGGGGGGGAAAGGTCTTCTGTTCAAAAGGAAAAGATTATGTTTGAGCATTATGGGAGCATTTAGGTGGGACACTCAGTAGGCATGGTATACTAAGCATGGAGGAAGGAAAATACTTTCCTTCCTCCATGGTATGTTTTCCAGTTTACATGTAAACACGTACTGCATACATGTACACACAATAATCCAATGACTAAAGCAAAGTCCGCATGCACACATCGCTACTCAATGCCTCCTCAGCCATAATGTTTTATGCACCGTGAACATTATTTACCTACTCCGACCGCCCTGACTCTCACCCACTAATCGCCGCGATTATTAGCCACATTAAACACGATAAAAGTCCATTTATTTACTAAAAATACGACCCTGTATAAATATTTGCATAAGGCACTGTACCCGCTTTACCTGACAAGCACACTGCGTATATAATATTGGCTATACAACATGGTCCTCGTCGGTGGTTATGTTTTTAAATTGTTAATTTTACATTGTCCAATAATGTCAAACACTGCAGTGAAATTGCGTCATCTCACAGATAGAACCATGAGGGTAGAGGACAGGTTATGAGTTGACCCCTATCTTTTCCATGCGGTTGCATCATTTAGAAGACATCATGATTGTGCAATCTGACCTAGGCCTATATGTCCTTGAGTGGACTGGGGGGTATTTACGTTTCAAGTCGCAGGAACCACAAACAGACAAGTTTTAGTGGAGTCAAAGATCGCTTAACAGCGACACCACACTTAGGAACGCCCTAATTAGCAGACAGATACATCATAAAGCAATTCACGAGTTCATCGAGTGGCTGATTTTTTTTTTATCATCGAGCCTTTCGAAGTTTTGTGTGACTTAACCAAAAACAATTAACCATTGACATCACTGGTGCCGTTAGTTGGTGTTATCTTCGTCCCATTGTGCAGTGACGAGCACCAGTTCGTCGAAGTTAAGCTACCCGTGAGTGGCCGAATGTTAACTGACAATTGATAACAAACCTACAATCTCTGTACAAGCGTCTACCACACAAGGGCTTGGAAGAGAGGTTTGGGATATCATTGCGCGATACCTTCACCCGCAGTGAAACCACCTCTGTCGTGCATTCCGGTATCTGATACGACGGTCCAAGGGTTTCGTGTACCTCTGTATACTTCTTAATCATTGAAAATGGAGAGTGAAAACGGGAAATCAACCCAGCAGTTGACGCCTCTGGAGATTGAAGAGATGCACGTTAAACTAAAAGGGTAAGATAATGGTAATTACTCCAAAAACTCAATTCATAGAAGGATGAACTTAGTTTGCATGGTTCGGTCACGAATAGCGGGAGACATGTGGCTTTAGTGAAAACATTCCTGATAGAGCACCGTGACTTGCCAATTTTCAATATTGTCCGAGGGGATTGATCAAACATAAGATTGTGAAAACGTAAGGTCTACTGCTATGGCCAGGGTGATATGGACATGTATATTTATAACGTAAGGCATGCCCCATGGGATCGGGCCTATGACGAGGCTGGGTCTGATGTCAGAGGCAATGCTCGGAAACCATGGATTATCAACCACTGATATTATTATCTTGTCTAACAAAAAAAGTAACTTACGTAGAAAAGCCTTAAAATCTGGCAAACCTCATCACTGGACATGTTATAAGAAATTAAGTTATCTTGTTCGTCGAACTGTGCGGAAACAAATATGTTGGATACATGTCACCTTTAGCTGACCAAGGTACTAATAAAAGCAAAACGCTTTGGTCTATTGTCTGCCAGAAACGATCACTGGGCAATCCAAAAAAATGGTACAAAAAATAATCAAAACTTCACCTGCAAACAAACAATAGCAAACAAGTTTAATTCTAGTTTTCTGAAGTGTTTCAATCTTCCGAGCTGTTGCACCATTGGACCTGATGCCAACCACTGAAATTGATAAGCTCACTGTCTCCCCTGAAGCTGTGATTAAAGTGACAAGTAGACTAAAACGTAATAGTGCTCCCGGTTATGATAAAATGTTAACACCGCTCGCATCTTCCATAAGTCATCCCTATAAGCAGACTTTTTAATTTCACTCTGGAAGTACATAGGGTTCCGATGGCTTGGAAGCAAGCTAATGTCGGTCCAATATTTAAGGGTAAGAGTGATCGAGCATCATTTGATTCATACCGGCCTACATCACCGACCTTCATGATCACATTTTTATTCACATTGTGTTGCCAACTCCCACTCCGTCCTGGGTTTTCTTGCAGCAGTCTGGCAAAGATCTTTCACGACAAATCGTTCGGAAAATATGTAGTCATCAACTGTTTGGTATTTTGACCAACAAAAGTTCACTGCCTGAATCTGACGTCCAAGGCCCAATATCAACGAGCTGCTTAAGCCCAAAAAGTAGCTATAAAAAGCACAACTAAATTACGCTTCCCAGAATAAGCTTACCAGGCAAACTAGCATACCACAAGTACAATTTGTGACTGAGTGATTAGAGCAACTCTATGAAATTGAGCCATTTTACTTTACAGCCGTAGTCCCTACATCTCCAATAGGCACAGTTGGGGAAATTTGATAGTTTGCGTGCTCTTTTGCGGGAATCGATCGAGGGGGGGGGGTCATGATAAAAAGTACTCCCTGTACACTTGTGAAGATGTTTCACCACAACCACACCCTACCCAAACTTTTTTGTTTTTCATGCAAAAAAGTGGATTTGTGATTGACAAAATGGCCTCATTGTACCAGTGCACAATCTCTATGGCTGGGCTTGTTAAACCCGTTGTTGCTATGAGGTAATGTGCACTATTGTTCAAGTCAACAAGTTGGGCAACACCTCTCGTCGGCTCTGGAATCTGCACTCCGTACTTTCGACCCCTGAGCTTGGTATGTGATGTTATTAGAAAACGCTTAGCAAAGTCGCCCAGTAAAACATGACGACGATTGAGTGTGCTTATGGCACTGACACGGACTGTGACGAAGAAGGACCCCTTATTGTCAAGAAAAGGGGTCGAAATGTTAGGCGTTCTGCGGCTATGTAAGTTTGTCACAACGTATTCACAGTTCTATTCCTTAAGATGTGTTGGCTATTGGGGTTTTCCTGTTTATCGACTCAACACACAGGCATTTTAATAATACTAAATATTTACACCGCGCTATAATACACCATTGTTAAGCACTACAGTATTTTAATCTTGCAAGGTATGTGGGGCTACGTTTTGAAGAATGAGACCTTTTTCCTTTACTTAGCACCATTGTAATGGTTTGCAAGGTATTGTGATGCAATGTGCAGCTATTAAATCAAACCAGGAACAACGGGGCGAACCCTTTCTCTTTACAAGTGCACTGATTGATTCTTTGACGTCGGTGCACAACACACGGGACCTACGGCTTTACGGCCCGAAGAACGAAGCAATAATGATAAGTGTCTTGCTGAAGGACACAATATGTCACGACCGGGACTCGAACCCAAACATGCTGATCATCAGAACCACAAGAGATTGAGTCCGGTGCTCTTATCCACTTGTCACCATTATTTGTCATAGTGAATTGGTTCGGTGTATGAGCAGCGAAGTTTAGAAAAAGTTGCCACACATAGCGTCCAGAACGGCTGGGTTCCGTGGCTCGAGAGGATCGAGTATGTCGTCGTCGCTCTTCCGGTTCCGCTAAGTACGTCAATGTTGCATCGGCGAATCGCCGCTTTTCCGCACCCCCCCCCCCCCGCTTTTTGTCGTGCTGCGGCCGTCGCTCGGAACCGCTCATTTGTCCGCACTCTCTCCACGGTATTCCCGTAGTTGATGTCTAGTCTCCTGACCAGTGTGTTTCGTTACCCAAACGACCGCACTTTCGTAGTCTTTCTCTTATCTTACATACAACAGCCGTTGCGCTCCAGCGATGCCTGCACGCTCACTCATGTTGGCAGTTTCGCGCACAAGAGTTACGTAACTTAGTTTATTCTGGCCACACATATCATGTTACGGCAAAGTGTTCGTTGCGCATTTTAGAGTACATGTATTCATGTTACTGAATGCAACGTTGCCGTTTGTGCATTTCCCCACAATTTTATTGGTGTTTTTTTTTCGAACTGCACGCTGTCGTTTGCGCAGAGTTTTGTATTATTCACATTAAACTGTTTTTTTATCCATTACCCCAAATCCCAACCCTACGCTGTCGTTTGCGCATAGAGACATCTCCGCCTAAAATCCAAACTTTTTGCTAAAATCTCAACTGATGTCCAATAGACCGCAAGCAACTTCTGCCGAGTTGCACAATCTCCTCATTGCGCTCTGCAGATTGGGCACAATCTTGCGCAATATGTACACTGTGCAAACCCGTCCGAGTCACGTGCGGTGTATTTTGGACATCAGTTCAGATTGTAGGTACACAAACGTACCACCATATCATCCTACAAAGTGTCCTGTGTACCTCAGGTGAGTTTCAAGTATATTAAACAGGTCTTCGTGGATTTTGCAACAGTATTTTGTCACTCCCTGTTATTGTTAATGGGGTTTTGAGTCGTAGGCTACGCCATTTGTACACAGGTTCCAACAAACACATGGGCGGGCATTCACTCGGACCTAAACCCAAATACTGACAATTCTTGTATAAAAACGTTGTTGAGTCAAGTAACTCGGACAATGTTTGATCAACTCTACCCTTCAACGTTAATCTGCTAACAGACCTTCCTTATTTTAGTGCACACAGTTACACTTCTCATCATGCACGCTCTTAATTTAACAATACAAAACCTTTCAAAGTTAACAATGCTTTCTCAAACACCCCCGTCGTTCTCAGAACTATTTCACATTGTCGTCATCCACGATTAAATATTGAGGTCTAAATTCCAATTCACCAAAAACCGACCGCTCCAAGCCGGCTCTTCAGATCGGACGACTTTTCTTGCATGTCCTTGGCTCTAATGATAAAGTACCAAATCAATCCTACAGCGCCGAAACTAGGGTAAAATTGTAGGGGTGGGCACAATATTAAGGGCCGGTGCACTATTTTTGATCCTATGGGGGCACTTCTGGCCAATTAAAAATTAGTTTTTGTTTGTATTTTTCTTAAGGGTCATATATTGCTTTTTTGTCAACGTTATGCTGATTTATGGGCACAAATATCAAGAAAGATCATCCGTGAAATTTTTAGCAACAACAGAAATATTTTTAAAACTGTCACGGGTATTTTAATCAAGAACGTCGAATCGATCCAAGTTTAGCGAGGGTACCAACCGCATCTTTGACCGCAGCACTCTTAAACGGACACCACGGACATTTGAATGTCCAAAAGGTTTTAATTTGTTGACATTTTTTTTTATTGATACATGATCAACGTGGGCATTTCAGACGAAATAATTTCGCAGGATGCTTACTGCCATTACCATCTTTATAACGAGGAGGCTTTCGGATACAAATTACACCCTTTTGGGGGGGGGGGGTCATTACCAGAGTTTGACCCTACCTTTAAACAAGCCCCTTTTCGGCACTCTTGATGCGGCATTTACTATTTGTATAGGTCAATCTGACAAAATATAGGATTCGAACTGCCTCTAGCTACCGGGCAATCTCGCTGGTCTAGTTGGTAAGACACTGCTCTAGAATTGCAAAGGTCGTGGGTTCGAATCCCACCCGAGTAATATGCCAGTGAATTTATTTCACAGAACTCGGGAAAGTACTGAGTATACAGTGCTAACACACATCGGTGTAGGGTAAAACCAAAATTAGCAATCTTACATGAATGTGTATAAAAGCAAAACTTTGTCTGCTTAGAACATTTTACTGTAGTAATTTTTTATCTCAAAAGTCCAAATCTCAAATGGTGGCACTGGGGGGGGGGGTGACAGACATCCACCCCCCCTCTTTAGTTGCGGCACTGCAATCCCCCGTGGGTTACTTCTGGGTAGGCCTATAAAGTCAAGTGTTGTTTCAATGCGACGTCGGAGCTTGCTATTGACAGAACTGTATTTGGAAAACCTTGAAACATGCGAGGCTCGTTAGGTTTGAGCTGGGATTTGATACTCAACTATCAACGTAATGTGTGTTAGATCATGGGTTAGGTTCAGTCCAAGGGTCGGTGTTTACGGTGTGTACGGGGGCAGAAAATGTGTTAGGCGTTTCCAAAGGGGAGGTGCACAGTGCACGACGATGACGACAATGGGGTGTTGATTTGCATGACTGTTAGTGGGTGTGTATGATGACGTTCTACCTCCATGGTATGATCGACTCGCCTGTCAAATCACTCCTGATTCTCCTATTGTGTTTCTCAAGCCCCGACCCCAATCAAACATGGAGGTCAACAGATCACAAATAAATGGAAAGATCTGTTATCACCAACTTCATCATTCTCGCTGGTTTGTGGCACCGTGGTTGATTGCAGGGTTAATTACACAATTTTCTCTTTGATTACACTAGCGATTGCTCAAGTGGTTTTCGTGCCGGGAAGGGACTCGTGTGAACTGGGTGTAACCTCAGCTGCATGGTATTTAAAAACCCTGGGTGGTGAAACAAATTGATTACTCGGGTATTTGTTTTGTCACAATTCTCAAATTCCACAAGTCCCCCCGAACCGTAGCCATACAACTTTGGAAAGCCCCGTTAATGTGCGACAAATCGTTGACACAGAAAATGCCAGCCAAAGCAACCCCTCTATTTCCATATAGGCCAACCACCAACACACCATGGGAGTACCGACTGGCCGAAGATCGCACAGTGCCGCGGGCGCAAGATGGGTAAATTGGGCTGAAATGTGAAGTATGCACAGGACACCATTTTAGTAAGCAACTCTTTTGACGCGTCCCTACACACCAGTGTAGACAATGCGCATTGATATCAATGCTATAACAAAACATTTTGCTTAACGATTAAAAATGGCGCCCACGCCGTATTTCACGTTCTAGTCTCTTGCGTATTCGAACATTTTGGGGACCACTGTGGTCCCACGTATTTACTTGAACGTAAGAGGGAGACAAACTTGCGCACTTTAATGGGTCCCAGTCAATAGATACGCTCGAGTTGCCATCTTGCGCGACGCGGCTTCTTTGCTACTGACACATTTTGCGTAACGGTGCATAGAAACCAAAGATTACAGGGCGCTATATAAACATTGATACAAGCGTATATGAATGCAAAACTGTTCTGTCCCTTGGTCATGTGTAAACTGTATAATTATGTTGGGGACTTCAGGGGAATGTAATCACCAACAACAATTGTTTAAAAGGTATATTGGTGTCAAAGTAAGATACAATAAAAGTCACGTGTGAACGTTTCATCGTCTACTTACTGAGAAAAGAGCAAATAACAGTAAACTGTCACGGTATTTTTACACGAATGTCGAACATCCACTTTTAGTGAGGTGACAGCGGGTAGCAACCACCTCTCTGGCCGCAGCATTCGCGAACGGACACCAACTCTCAGAAATTTTAGAAGCGATTCATGCATGAATAATTTCGCAGATTTAAATGTTTTGGGGTTAAACATTTTCTCAAACCGTTATTACATTGAAGGGAATTATCCTTTTACAAAAAAAGCCTTATACTATCAACAGCTTTAGTGCTTCTCGCCGAGTAAGTTTATATGGTCATTCTTTTCTTTTTTTAGTAGCCTAATGACCAATCTATGGCCTTACTAAAGATATGTGAAACGATTTATGGCGTCCGTAAAATCATGGTGAAATTGCTCTGTAATAAAAGTTTTGATTTATAAGAGAGGATAACGTGGCCTTGTCGTGGTCGAGCATTCATAAGCACACCGGACTCAAGCTCTGGTGTTTCTGACAGTGACTGCTACATGCCCCGCCTTATAAACCCTTATATAAGTTGCTACCGACAAAAATTGATCTAAAACTTTGACAACTTCAAAACATGTTTTTAAAATGTTTATGTTTGTTCCGGCTTCTTGAGTACCTTATTGGTAGATACGTGCCTTGAACCATGGCGCCTTTACAAGCTTGCGGTTCGACTACGTCGTAGCCGCGTCCTTCACAGTTCAGCTTCTCGGCAGTTAGTAAGGATGCCAGCCTTCCAAATTATGATTTCATATTGTCTGACTTCATTTTAATACTTCACCTTATCTTGATTCACAAAGTGACAACGCGCCAGTTGCATGCTGCAGCTTTGTCAATCTTTACATGCTTGTAAAAGTACAATAAAAACATCACCAACGTAATGCTGTACTTTATCTTAATTCCACGTCCGCTATAACCAGTTTTACTCAACGAATATATTATTTCTTCATGTTATTACTCCTCCAGAAAAAGTGCTGTCCGGAAATGGCAGATCGCCTTTGGTTTGCTGTCGCTCCTGACAGCAGCAGCTGCAATGGCTGCAGTGACTGTGGGATTACTTTACTACTACAAAGACAACGATGACGCCACCAATGCACCGACACCAGACGGTCAGAGTGGGCAATATCAATACGCCAAGGCCGCTGTAGCTGCCGATGCGGGAGAATGCTCAGAAATAGGAAGGTGGGCTTGACTCACGCGTTGAACTCTGTACAGTTGAATTGCTCTCTGTACACAATACAAGTTGCTGGCTGACGTAGTCACTTGACCACACAAAACCCTGTCGAATTTTTTTAATGTGTCGGTGGTTAGTTGATTATCGTTTAAACAAGTTTTTCATATTATGATAACTACTTAATTCAATATTATATAATAATATTACAGGTTTTCCGGTCATTTTCGGCAAATAAGCGGCCAATTTCAATGTCGCATTATTCTATTTTGCGCGAAATAGAAAGCTCCTCGAAAGAGTATTTCAATTTCACTTAATGTGCAAGAAGCTGTTCACTTGCGTCATGCCATTGTCAAAGATAATCAATCGATTTAGGGACTTTTGGAACGCTAGGTGGCAGCAGACTTACCAGGTAAATCCACTGTTCTTGGTAATGCGCCCAGGCCCAGAACCATGTAAACAATGGAAATTAACCTAGTAAGTCTGCTGCCCCCTAGCGTTCAAACGTTTCCCATTGCAGCAGCTTACCGCTGAGGTCTCTAGAGTTGCGCCCACTGTGCTGTAAATTGAATGCCGATTTCACATGACTAGAAACATCGCCTGAAGTTTAATTGAGTATAATAATGTGTAAAATCACATTCCTCAAAGTAAAGTTGAATGAAATTTTCATCTCAAGAGGCAAAATCTCTTTAATACGAATGACCGACAGTGAAATAGGCTGGGTTTTGGGGGTTTTTTTGCGAAAATTACTGGGGAAACTTATACTCATAATACTAATGCACTTTGCGGTTTTCTAAAAGAGTTGATGACCAAATCGCATTACATGCTACACGAAGAACATTGAAAGTATTAAGTAAGCATTTGGGACACAGATACGTCTTAAGATTACTCTTTGTAATTTTGTAAGCTCTACCAATCCTGTACATTACCTTTTGGGGCATTTTTATCTCTAAGTGAAATCCAGCCAGGGACAAAATTAACGTGAAATGATTTCCGTTCTAGGGACATGTTGATGAAAGGAGGTTCAGCTGCCGACGCTGCCATTGCTGGGCTCCTGTGCGTTGGGTTACATAATGCGCACAGTGCAGGCATCGGCGGAGGATTCTTTATGATGCACCACAACGGTAGGACTGGAACCGTCGAAATGCTGGATGCCAGGGAAGAGGCGCCATCGGCTGCCACGGAAGACATGTTTGCCACCGAAGCTCCCGATGCATCTCTATATGGTGATTATAAATACAGGCCCCAGATTGACCCCTTGCACTATGACGTCATAATAAGCGGCTACGGTCTGTCCATGGTCTGCCGTGTTGGGAAGCTGTAAAGACACCGTGCGTATCTTATCTAACAGCGTGCCCCAGCCAAAATGGCGCGACCAAGTTTTATCGTTCAATCATTCAAATGTTTCATTCTATTTACAAATAGTTTCCATGACCACCAAGAGTCGAAATTACGGGAAAACATACCAAGATTAAAAAATGTAAAAAGAGGATAAAGTACACAATTGCAAAGATGGGTTTTTATTTCATATCAGAATTTGTTTATCGGGGAAGAGATTAACTGTAGAACTTGTAGTCACTCGTTAATGAGTCAAGAAATTTTGCAAGAAAATGTCTTGGCGGAGACAAAAACCGACCAGCTGTTTAGAGGGCTTTCTCTACAGGATGCGACTGCTTAGCGAAATTTTCCTGGATACCAGTCATAGATAGTAAATAAGAGTTTTGACTGGTAACTATATTTTGATAAGCATAATTTTGCTGTGCTTGGCTATAATTTGTGCTTAAGGGCAGCTCTATTAAATTGGGCCAGGGTCTTGATACTTACCAATGCTCTCCGCGTCAACAAAATATATTCCCTGCCGTTTTTTAAATTCAGACAATTTGTAAAAACCTTTAGGTCTTCAAATGTTTGCTTGTTCGTCGTCCTTTACAGTATTTCAGGCAGAAATGTCTTTTCACGAGGATTTGTTCTGGGATATAATTTTTTATAAACCGTGAACATTCAGAGTCAAACTATAGTCACATTTTGTTCCAGATAGACACCGATTATTTATGTTACATTTGTCAAGTTACCACTTACGACTGCGGTGTCCCCATGCTGTGCTTGTTTCACACACTTCTTAATGCTTCTTTATTATGTAAAATATTACACATTCCCTACCGGGAAAATATTATGTTTTATTATTCTCGATGCAATCATAAATCGGACAGATTCCGTGAATTTTTTGCATTGAAAGTAACTTTATCCAGTATTACGATTAAAGAGAACACAAGTTAAGTTGGTCACCTTTGCATTCTTATCTATTTACAATGCCATAAATTCACCCAAAGACGAATGAAAAGGACAAAACTCCTCAAGTAAACCACAAAGCCCAACAATTTTGTAACACTTCCCGAACTCGCGTAACCTTGCACCGAGTTGTACAAATCAACTTATAAGTACAACGCCTGCCCTTGGTTGTGTGCTAGGTGTATCGTGCTCGTAAGATTTTTTTTTGTCTGTGATGCAACACGAGTGGTATCATTTCCGTGAGACCCATCGTTGATACAGTCATTCAATTTGTGTATGTATCAATCTAAAGATAGTACACTCGTTTTATATTATGCAAGGAGAGACTTTGGAACGCTAGGTGGCAGCAGACTTACCAGGTAAATTTCCATTGTTTACCTAGTTCTGAGCATGCGTGCAATTCTGAGGACAAAGGATTTACCTGGTAAGTCAGCTGCCACCTACCACAAAAGTCTCCCTTGCAGCAAGCAACTGGTATACTGCATTGGCATCTTGCTCAGTCCCTCCGAGCAGTTGATGTTGCGCCCTCTACCAGTGGGTAATACGAAAACTAGCGTTGCCAATCAAGACTACATTGGCATTAAAGATCCTGCTGGCTGACATTTTAATTGTGCCACCAGACGCAATCCATCTAGTAGAGAATGTTTTTAATAATTTGTATCAGTTTTTTTTCAATGGCATGAGTAAGCGAAAGCCCGTTAGTCCCATCGCAAATTCATTTTCAAAAGCACTTACCTGTTCAAGAGCAGTTACTTTTATTTTCGAGATTTTCTTTTTCCAAGAGCAGTTAATTTTTTTTTCAAAAGCAGTTTTTTTTATTGTCAAAAGTAGTTTTATTTTCAAGAGCGAATGTTTTTTATTTTCGTGAGCAGTCATTTTTATTTTCAAGAAGCTAGAAACAACTGCTCTTGAAAATAAAAATAACTTCTCCAAATCTGCCCTTGAAATACATTTAGTGATGGCACTAAAACGAGCTGTCGTACTTGAGAATGTAACCCTCGTATTACCTCCCAATTCATACAGGTGGCTTAGCAATTGGCGTTCCAGGGGAGATAGCGGGTTACTGGCTGACCCATCAGCGTTATGGGGTCTTACCGTGGAAGGAGCTATTCGAACCGTCGATTGTGTTAGCAGAGCAAGGCTTTGTCGTCGGAAGGGCACTTGCTTCTGCCATTTCAAGTCAAGAGGACAATATAAAGGCGGACCCCAGTTTGCGGTGTGTAGTGTTTGGTTCATCTTTTTCAAATTGTTGGAATTCTTCTTTAAATGTTTCATAACATAGTTTGTATTGTTAGTTCTTTTTAAATACACGGTAGTTAATGGTTGTGTGGCTTCTGACTGGCACCACGAACAGAGATATTGACAAAATAGGGACACCGCCAACATATTGCTAAATAGCTCTGCTAGGTTAACTTGGTTAACTTGGTGGAGTGTCGACACGTTAATCCGGAGGTGGTTCAGATCCCGCTCTAGTGATTTTTTCGTTGTTCAGTCCCAAATCAGATTCTTTTAAAATGATATTCACTTGAAGATTTGTTGATAATGCTACTGAACTATTTGTCTCAGTCGGTACTACTGAATTTAATTATCTAATTGGTTTAGGATTAACTTGTCCCTTCGGCTTTTTCAAGGCTTCGCTCGGTAATAGTTATGGAGGGTCTGTCCGCATGTCAAGGCCCCATGCCGAACTAATGCTCCGGTGGGTTTTTTTTAATACTGACGAAGACGGTGCTGGAGCAAAAGCCAAAGCCAAAGCTGTGTTTTAGAAACTGCCCATAAAAACTATTTACATGGGATTTTACTTGTTACAGGGTCATACAAAATAGGCCCCTTGCATTGGCCGCCATCGTTGATGAAACGTGCACGCGTGAAAGGCTATCATTGGCTGAGAGTCGCGCGCAGCGCGTACACGCCTGCACTTTTCCATTGTTTGTCATCAAAGATGGCGGCCACTGACGTCATATGCAATCCATCTATTGTTATTACGTAATTTGCCTCTCCAAGGATAACAACCATTTTCTCCTTTTTTGTTACAGTGACATCTTTTTGAACAGTACAGGCGGTCTACTCCGTGAAGGCGATATCATGACGCGACCTAAACTGGCACAGACTTACAGGAAAATATCGCTAGAGGGCGAAGATACATTTTATAGAGGCGATCTTGCAGACGATATTGTAGCAGATATTGCAGACAAAGGTTGGAGCTATTATAAAACCCCTGTGATCAAACAATGGAAACCTGTGAACGCGCTGCGCGGTGCGCTCAGCCAATGACAGGTCTTCATGTGCATCAGTGAGGGCACTGTTTTGGCTTGTGACGCCATATGCATCAAAACATTATGCAGTTTAGTATGGCACGCAAATAAGCATACCGTGTGTGTGTGTGGACAATTCAAACATAGACCATTAAAGTAAGGACAATTATGTTCTTACAACAAATACTTCGACATTTTACTTTACCAACAAGTCCGCAACAAAAATGCATTTATCATAATGGATACATTTTATACAATTTTTGAGTCCGTAACTACTATGCGTAAACGCATATTTATTAGTTAAAGAGTGTGGCAAACGTGCAGGAACAATACTTTTATTGCAATGTTTATCTATACATGCTAGAACCAGTCTATTCGAAACTCTCTATCTGTAAACCTTCTAAACCATTTATTTTAAAATCTAACTTGCCAGGTGGTATCATCACGAAGGAGGACCTTGCCCGCTACCGATGCAAGAGAAGAACACCTCTGATGATCGAGGTTGACAATGTACACATCTACACACCTCCTCCCCCTGGGAGTGGAGCCGTCTATTCACTAGCAATTAATATTCTTGAAGGTAAGGTTGTAGGGCTGATTATGGTGACTGATGGCTTGTGGTTTCGCATTCTAGCCAAAGCCGGGGCCATAGCCGTTTGTTCGAGCTCAGCTTCAAATGCAATGTGACACTTTGGAACGCAAACTTACGCCAGGACAATTTCCGTTGTTTACGTAGTTCCAAGGATGCACATAACTAGTCCCTAAAACAATTGATTTACCTGGTAAGTCTGCTGCCACCTAGTGTCCCCAAAAGTCTTCATTCTACGAGAGCATGAACGAGACATAAAGCCATACTTGACAGCACATTGTCACCGAATTATAAGGTACATGCACACCCTGCAGTCGATTGGTTTTGTTATGGTTTAAAAACATTAAATCCTTCCCGAAGAAACTGAATAAGCAGTGTATGACACTGATCTCTATTATGAGCAAGTTCGAGTGGGCGACTAGAGTGACTAGACTTACCAGAAACCATAGAGCACATGGAGATTGACTAGATTGACCATGCACTGGGGCATGGTCAATCTAGCCAATTCGAGAGCTACGTCACACACTGTCACACTGTTTCTGGTTAGTCTAGTCACTCTAGTCGCCCACCCGAACTTGCCCTATGATTTAATCAAGGCTCGCTTTGGATTATCTATTCCACAATGACAATGTGCGCCTCCATCGATTCAGACTGACCAGAATGTCCTTCCTTCACCTGTTCTGTAGGGTATAAATTTAGTCCCGCGAGTATGGCCAACACTGAAAACGCAATCTTAACAACACATCGAATGGTCGAGTCCTTCAAGTTTGCTTATGCCGGACGCTCTTTCCTTGGAGATGAAGACTTTGTGGATGTTAAAGAGGTAAGAAGCTTCCTTTTTTTGAGGTCTGTTAATCAAAAAAAAATCTTCAGTCATCTATTTTTATATACACATAAAATTAACCCTCGAAAGAGCAATGTTATAAAGAGGTTTGCTTATAAAGAATATATTCAGAAGTCTCAAATTTCATTCCTGCGTTGTGTTTCTTAGTTGTTCTGTTTTCTTATAACATCATTCTGTTAGAGCACTGTTATATGGACCTTGTTACATGTATAACGAGACTCGACTGCAGTCAACCATCGTTATAAAGAACACGTTATAAAGAGATTCTGCTTATAAAGAACACATTCTGAAGTCCTGAATCTTATTCCTGCGTTGTGATTCTTTGTTTTTCTGTTCTCTTATAACTATATAAATGTAAAATCATGAGAGTAGCAAGACAGTCCAGTATTAATGTTTAAGCTAATCTTCCTGTTTTCTTGATCCAGTTGGTAGCCAACATGACGTCACAACATTTTGCCGACTCCCTGCGAGCGCACATTGATGATAACGACAGTCATGATCCTTCTTACTACACATCATACTTCAACCGGCCAGACAGCGGCACGGCACACTTGTCGGTTGTTGACGGTAATGGGAATGCTGTGTCTGTGACGAGTACAGTCAATACATAGTGAGTATAAAAATGGAGATACCAAGCAAACGTATAATTGCGACATTGATCTTAGTAGGATGTATTTAATACAAAGCAGTCTTCGTTATCGGTTAACGTTTTCAGTTACTACTCAACGCTGTTAAAGTAGAATCAACATTCAACATCGCAATTACAATAACGTTAATTCGAGTTGGAGGTTTTTTTCTCGATCTTTCCAGTGTTTGAATTTAATAGTGATTGAAGTTTGGATGTACATGGTTACAAACCCATCCAGCCCATCCCCTAAACCCAGCCCTTAAACCCCCTCTCAATAAAGGTCAATAAAGGATCAATTTCTGCAAATAGAACCTGTTCATTTCTTTTATAGGGACAATGTTTCTTACATTAATAGTATTCACGAAACTGCCACGCCATTTTTCCTTTCTCAATGGTTTTAGCCATTTTTGACATGAAGTAGTGTACCAACCAAAACTTTTAAAACTGTCTTTTCAAACCTTTCGAAAAAGTGAAAGTAGTATTAACATGACAAAATGCATTTCCTTTTATTTCTGCTACGCCATGTCTTTTTCAACATGTTTTTATACTCGTCTAGTTTTGGCTCCAAGGTCCGGGGTAATCGTACCGGAATCATATTCAATAACGAGATGGACGACTTCTCACAACCCAACGCGACAAACTTCTTCGGTCTTCCACCGTCTCCAAGCAATTTCATCCGGCCCGGAAAGCGCCCCATGTCCTCCATGACTCCAGTTATAGTGATCAGCAAGGACGGAACCGTCAAGTTGGTTGTTGGGGCGTCAGGCGGTTCGCGTATCACCACTGGGGTCGCACAGGTAAATTAGCGGTCTGCACATTTTGTTTCAAGCCTTTCGAGAAACGAAACAAAAACTTCAGATAAAAATAAAACACCCAAAAGAAGCAAATTTTAGTTTGGCTAGTATAAAACCAAGGTACGATTCTTAGCTGCAATAGTCCTTCATGTATTAAAGCCGTCAGTACAAAAACAAACTAGGAAAACATTATTGATATTAGACCACACTCTAAAATCTCCCGGGACAGAGTTGGTCCGGATGCCGGGTCCTAGTTGGCCTGATGTAAGTTAGCCGGATAATAATAATAATAATAGTGGCTTCTTATATAGCGCTTAAATCCGTCACTCAGTGACGCTCATGGCGCTCATGGCGCTTCAACATTATTACCCCTGGTCACTGGGCCATTTTTTTCATTCTACCATCTCAGCTCCCTTGGGAGTATACAGCCGGTGCTGCCAAAAATTGAATATGTAGAGTACTAAGCTAAATCAATCACAAGAACTATCTCTGTCCTCACAGGTACCCATTTTACCCCTGGATGAGGAGAAGCAATTATGGTTAAGTGTCTTGCTCAAGGACACCAAGTGTCATGACCGGGATTGGAACCCACACCCTGTTGACTCAGCCACCAGAACTTGAGTCCGATGCTCTAACCGTTCGGCCACGACACGCTACCCATTTCTGGGAGAGGCTGACCCATTTGGTGTATTTTTGACACATATTCCGGATCATTCCTGACACAGAAATGGGCCAGGCCCCCCACGGAGACACGGAAACCGGGTTAATCTTGACCCGGAGGCGAGAGTGCATGGGAATATCTTTTATGAGATAATGCTTGCCCATAACATTTTCGCCACTATAGGCAAAATAAGACACTTGCAAAAATTAATTGATATTGATTCCAAAACAAAAAAATTACTTCTGGCTGTGAATTGCGTGTGCGTGTTACACATTATTCAACCCTACTTTTCAGTCGAGTATCAAGTACTGCCGAGTACTGGTGTGGTCGAGTAGTACTCGAGTTTGAGTACTTGGGCCATCGCGAGTACGAGTACAAGTATCCGAGTACCGAGTCCAACAGCCGGGTACCAAGTACTACAACACTGGTATTAAAATGTACATCGTCCAAGCAATGGGGGACTTTTGACCAGCGGACTTACCAGGTAAACTTCCATTGTTTACGTCGTTCTGAGCAAGCTCACAAGAACAATGGATTTTACCTGGTATTTGTGCCGTCACCTGGAGTCCCCCAAAGTCTCCCATTGAAACCATGTTGTGTATGACAGCTCAGCAAAATTAACAACACAATTAATTACTTTGTAGACTTTGATAATAAGCACGGTGTATTTTGCTGACTGGACAGCCTCTGCAACGAAGAACTGGTGCTTTTGACTTGACGAGGCTACTAATAGTTTCTGATATGACATTTTTGCAGGTTTCTGCGGATACATTGTGGTTCGGTGACAGCATGAAGGAAGCCATCCAACGCAGACGTCTTCATCATCAGCTTGTGCCTAACAACGTGACGTATGAACCAGGATACAATCAGGTGAGTGAAAAGATGGATCTTCATTGGACAATCGATCAAACCGTTTTGGACCAATCACAACAACCGTACAATATAAATTATCTACTCGTTAAACGTACTCATATAACGGTTCGTGTTATTGGTAGAATGTTTCTATTTAACTCGTCCGTTTGTCATTTTCACCAAATTAAGTGCACACTTTATAGACCATGTAACCTTTGTTTATATAAAAAAAAATGTGACCTTGTGCATTCCAGGACATTTCCTGTTTCACATTCCACATAAATTTAAGGGTTATAAAAAAAATTACAGCTGAACAAGTTTTGAGATGTTTCCGCTTTCTTCATGTCAACAGATGATAAAAGTCAAAGTGTGCAATCTTCATAATGAATAATATTTTAATGTTTTATTGCATTGAGCTGTGTATCAATCTTGCCTGCACAAAGTCTAGGCTCTGTGACTCCTTTGTAAATTTTTGTAAATTTAAGATGTGACGTCACGGGTTACATGGTCTAGTTGCAGTTTTACATTCAGTTTAGTTTAGTTCAGTTCAGTTCAGTTTAGTTTATTTCCACTTAATCAGTTTGCTTAGTAAATTTACAATAAAAGTACACACACGGTACTTTAGAGACAATGTAATAATTAGGTGGTAAGAGTCTCCTAAAAGCAAACTTGTTGGGTGGAGGAGACCCCGGGTAGTTATGTAACTGGGTTAAGGAAGTATTGAGATAAGGAACCTTATTTGAATATCTTGTTTACTTTCAAGTTTTGGGAATTTTGGTTTGATTGTTCGTTTGTTTGTTTGTTTGTTTGGTTGGTTGGTTGGGTTTTTTGGGGGGTGTGGATTTGGGGGGGGGGTTAACGTATTAAAAAACGTGTTGTGCGAATAGTGTTTGGAACGTCATACACAACTTACGAGCAGGTACTGGCACAATGCACGTTTCAATTCTAAGAAGATCGTCGCCAATCACTCTGTAATTCCCTCGTGAAAATGACTCTTAGTAAAACAATTTCAACGATGCTTGCCAGCACCCCAAAACTCAAGAACTCTCAAGCTGAAAATCAAAATCCCTGAGTTCCATGGTAAAACTGAATAAATGAAAAACAGTTCGTTGCTTTACCTTGTCTGTAATTTTAGCAACAGTTAACAGTTGCTCCTTCTTAATGCATTACTTTTAAGCTCACATAAACCTATTTCCTTGTGAAATTTTATTTAAATATATTTTGGTTTGGTTTTAAACTCATTGTTGTTTTTCCATTGTGCTTTCTTGATTTTTTTCAATACTTTAACTGTAAATTTACTTTTAAAATAAACCATTGATGAATGAATGAATGAATGAATGAACAAATATCATCGTAATGATTTCTCGTTTTTATTCAGGACATTATTGACGGTTTGAGGGACAGGGGGAACTTCCCCTATGAGTCAACAAGTAACTGTGTGGTACAAGGCATACTGCGAGATTCAGACGGATTCCTAAATGCATACAGCGACGACCGGAAAGGAGGCTACCCGGCTGGAATTTAGAATACACTTTTTTACATGGTATATGCATTTTTTTTAGCGCAGGATTTTTGGTTTAAGTACGGTGACGAACGGAAAGGAGATTATACGACCGGTTTCATACACTCCAAAGTGGAAACAGCAAAAGGTAGAACGGACACATTTTAGAATTTAGAAACAAAAAGATGACCGGAGATGAGACTAGCCATCTAGTTTTAAAACGCGTGCATTTTAGCATCTTAAGTTGGGTTCGAATCCCCAATATGCTTATTTCAAAAATATCTTTAAGAAATATTGCCAAGGTTAACAGTGGTTTATTGAAGAGTTTTTCTGTTTGAATGTTTTGCTCTAGTATAAAGAGGTTGTTGAGCTCCCTGTGTGCTTTTAAAAATGTATTGTACAGGATAGAGCTGGCAAAAATAGTTGCAGACAGGGTTCATGTTTTTGGTGTGGTCAAATACAAGAAATAATAATTAGACCTGTGAACATTTGGGCTCGATCTGTTGTGTGGATCAGGAGAAAATAGTGCAAAACCTTTCAAAATTTGCAGCACTCCTTAATTTTGGTTGTAACAATTGAAATCAGCTTTTGCTTTTTCTTCCTTTTTTAGCTTTAAGATACAGTTTTCTTGAATATGACTTCATTCTAGTGGGAAATATTTCACAGAAAAAAATTGTTCTAGTATGAACTTTATAATCAGTAAGCTTTCAGACTAACAGCAATGATGTTTTTTATCCTTAAAAATCCTGTTTCACCTTTAAATTAACCCGTGAACTTCCTGTACCCCGGCTTCAAAGTGGAAGGTCATGACACATGGGCAACAAGGCAGCAAGGGGGGTTGACCTATATAGTCCTACCAGTAAACTTGTTTTTCAGTGTAGTGTGTGCTACCTTTAACAGTGTGTGATAATTTTTAAACAGTACGTCAAGAACGGGAGTTTTCATTTAAAAATGTATAATAATTTATTTTTTAATGAGTTGAGTATACTATTTAAATTTGTAAGTTTGATGCTAAAGAACGAAAATCATTAAGGATTATATGAATCTATTAGTTCTTTTATCTCCTGATTCAAAATTTACTACTATACAGACGACTCTCGTTAAAACAAGATCGCTGGCACTGGCCAAACTACCTCTTTATAACAGAAATGTTGTTATAAAGAGGACGCAAAACAAAGAAACACACAGCATAAATTAGATTCGGGACTTCTGATTGTACTCTTTATAAGAGCACTCTTTTATAACGAGTGTTGCCTGTAGTACGCAGGCCCTGATCTTGTCTTGTTTTAGCGAGCAGTGGTGGAGTGTGGCACATCGATGTAGAACACGAATTGGGTCGTTTGTACAATTCCTGCCCGCACTCTCTTCTGTTCTCACAGGACCTCAGAAAAGCATCGAGTAGTTAGTGATCGCATTTACGGCAATTGAATACTCCTTTGCATTGGTTAGCTTGGTTTGAATGTCAATTTCGAAAGAAAAAAAAACTGTTTTGAAGGAAAGTCCAAAACAGGGACTCATTGCCGTTCATTTGGGCGCTTTGGTAAAAAAGCGTTTATGAAATAAATAAGGTTAAAAAGACGTTTTTAATGTAGAATATGATGATTCACACACAAAATAATACCCCTCGAAATGGTATGGTTTTCTTTTTACTTAGTGAACTAGCACGGTCCGTAATTTTGTGGAGTGAGCTAGTTTGTTCTAGTCAAAATGGTGGACTATGTTAGTTCACGAAGATGCCGGAAAACCACCCACCATTTCCGGGATATTTGTGTGAATCATTATGCTACTTTTAAAACATCTTTCAAACCGTATACTCATATCATAACAAATGCTTTCATAGCCCAAAGCGCCCAATACAAGGCAATGTGTCACTTTAATGGAAACCAACATTCCATATATATGAATATAAATATAGTAGCTTGTATTTTGTACATGTACATGGAATTTACTATTTCCATAACTATAATGGGCCCGATGAGATGACAATATTCATTATAGTTGTCTATTTTTATGAAACAAATCTTTCGTGTTCAAACAGTTTCTAATGTGTACCCTTTTTCAGACAATCCTTAGTTATTCAATGATGTAATATTCAGAGCTGTTATTATTATTTTTTTGTCAGGAAATGACAACATTCTATTTAATATATACCACTCATCTTTCCAAGCATTGTTTTTAGAAACAGAGTTTTTTTAAGAGCATTGGAGGTAACAAAAACAAGCATGTTCTACCTCCATGAATGAACAAACACACATTAACCTTTTTTGAGGTATGGTTGACACGTAGGAGTGAGCTGTTTGGTTCGAGTGTATACACACGGGCAGACTGCAAACCCTACGGTGCCATTGTATTGTTTCCACCGTATCTCAAAATTGCTTATTGGTGTACTTCGGCTTAGAAATCTGGATGGAAATAGACAATGTGTAGATATTTAGAAGAAAACAGTTTTTAATTAAAACAAGCACATAGACCCACCAAGAGTGCCTATCTTTAATACGTCATTGCCCTAGTTTAGTACGGTCATTATATTGGTAGCCCAGTTCAGGTATGACTTAGTCATAAACAGCTCAAAGATTGTCTTGTTGTGTGAATCTTCAGTGTGAAGTGTTGACTTGTCAAAAAGATACAGATCATTTTTTGACAGTTTTGTTGTGTATCAATGTGAGAGCTGGTTCGTGTTTGTGGTTTTCAACCGAGGTTAACCGACAATGTCGAAAGTCTAGTTTACGTTGATGGGTTGGCCGAGTGTCGTGGGTGGGAGTAACATTGTTAAGTTGTCGGGCACCGATTGAACCTACATGTACACAACATTACTGCGGTAAATTGTATTCAAAGGTTAAAAGTTCAGTTGCGTTAGTGTAGTCTGTGCTTCGAGACCCCTGCATTCATTTGGTGATTTTCCTTGGGAACAGTTAAATATCAGTGAGGGCGCTGTGCATAAAAATTGTGTGAGGCAATTTGATTTGTCTCAATTTGAAGTTCGAGTGGACGCCTTTGGAAGTGGCTATGGCCAGTTCGATGAAAAGTGCCCCTTTTGTTATTGATGCAGCCAATGGCCACAGCCTTGGGCCTTTCGAAACGACGACTTGGCGCTCACGCTATGGCTTATTGGGCTCCTCCAGAAGACATGTTTCGGTACGAGGCTTCAAACCAGCTGGACAGAGCCTAAGCCAGAGCGGAGGCCGAAGTCTTGGTTTAGAAAATCTAGCCAATAAATCACTTGATTACAACACGTCCTTAAAAAAAGTTTTGCCATAACAGCAAAGTGAAGTGCAAACTATGTGCGTAATTATCGCCCCTAAAGTATCACGTAAAAATAACATCTTCAACTATAGGCTAAGGACTAAACGCTTCGTAATCTTGTTCGGCGATTCGTAGAATTATGTTGATGATTGGCTGGTAACTTTGTGAGAGCTTGTTGTTGTTGAAGTTATTATTGTTGTTGTTGCTGCTGCTGCTGCTGCTGTTGTTGCTGCTGCTGATGATGCTGCTGCTGCTGCTGCTGTCGCTGTCGCTGTCGCTGTCGCTGTCGCCGTCGTTGTCGTTGTCGTTGTTGCTGTTGTTTTTGTTGTGCTGTTGCTGTTGCTGTTTCTGCTGTCATTGTTGTCGATGTTATTGCTTTTCTGCTGCTGCGGCTGTTGATGTTGTTGGTGGGGTTTTTTTTGTTTTTGTTTGTTTGTTTGTTTGTTTGCTTGCTTGCTTGATTGATTGATTGATTGATTGATTGATTGATTGCTCGCTTGCTTGCTTGCTTGCTTGCTTGCTTGCTTCCGTCCTAGCTGGCTGGTTGGTTGGTTGGCTGGTTGGTTGGTCGGGTTGTTAGCTGGTTAGTTGGCTGGTTGGTTGGTTGGTTGGGTGGGTGGTTGGGAGGGTTGGGGTGTCTGTTTTGGGGAGTTGTTTTGTCCCAGGCCCTGTTAGAGAAACTAATATTATTTTGATTACTGAAAAGAGGCCAAGGGTGCAGGAATTGGTTTACAATAAGTCCAAATATAAAACATAAATGCATCATTTCGTTACTTGTCCAGTCAGTTTCCCTCAAGAAGGCTAGGCACGCATGCATCTCACTTCCCGTGAGAGCACAATGAGTGCGTCATCCAAGCTCATTGGTACGTCGGGTTTTAACGGATAATAAAGTCAGAATCGGCCCCCGGGAATCTTCCAAATGAACGGGTGATGAGAGCTTCTTCATTCAACCCCCACAGCCCTCCAACCACACACAACACACTATACATGTATGCAAACGGCATCGATGCATGGCTTGCATTTCTATATCGCCATAGTATAAATTACAAAGCGCATTGTTGTTGCTATTGACCCTGCAAGAGCTCTTGACTGTTGTACCAGGGGTTCGCTTTTGCCTGAGCGCCATCTTGTTCGTCGCCAGCTCAGGAAAATTACGGTGACAGCAACTTGGTGGCTGGCTGTTTCGCCTATCGGCTCGTTTCTCGCATTGCGTCTTTCCAGTTGAAGGGTACACTCTCTTCATTTCATCCTCTCTTTTGTGTTTAACTCCTCGCTCGAACCCACGCTTGCGTCTCAAAGAGAAATTGCACCAAAGACGCCTTGCTGTAAACGGCAACTGTGTGTGATGGAACACGTTCGTCATCTTACGACACCCCTTGGGAGAGTGGTATCAACCAGCTCTTAATACGGTGGAAAATCGAAACAGGCTCGTCACGGTCACATCCAATTTGTACACAGGTCATTATGAAACCCGGGGCAGTTTATTCAGCGTCTGGTGGCCATAAATCTACATAAATGATGTCAACATTGCACTATGTCAACTTCAAGCCTTGTAGAGAACGCGAAATTTTCTCATTTTTATGCTGACAATTACTGAGGAAATATTGATAAAGGGACATGGAAGACGGGTGTTGTTAAATCCCGAAGGAGAAAAACCGAAGACAGTTTGGGGAACGACTTTCTCTTACACATCTACGCATGTAGGTGGTAAAGGTGAGTGATTGACGATGATGATGGAATTGTAAATTATTCATTTGTTTGTTTTTGTAGCATGACGCGGTATTTCTAACGAAACCTCACATTTTTTTAAGGGTTTGTTTCCCGTTGACTGGGGAACTCGTTAATGTGAAGAAACATGATCTAGTTATATAGGTCCATCTATATCACTCACAGAAGAAAACACAGAAAGCTGAGTACACACATAATCATTTTGTAAAAAGTAATCGATACTTGTATTGCGAATTATATTCTCGGAAAGGGTGCTGAACCTGACCTCCGATTTTTCACACATCACGACCCAAAAATATATTTACCCAAATAAGACGGTGGTTTCTGTTTTGTTTTGTTGTTGATTTTATTTATTTATTTTTATTCATTTTATTTTGTTTATTTTTTTTTTCACAGAGAGTAAACAATGTCAATCTAATACAACATCTCACTCTTTTTATTTTCCATTGGAATTCAAAACCGCAATTTTCCATTTTATAAAATAGGCCTGCAGTATGCATTCGAATCATTGAGGTATAAGACTGAAATGGGAAACAGGTCAACTCGTACTCCAACCAACTCGTACTTTAACCAACTCGCACTCCAACCAACTCGCACTCTAACAACCTCGTACTCTAACCAACTCATACTCCAACCAACTCGCACTCCAACGAACTCGCACGCTTACCAACTCGCACTCCAACCAACTCACACTCCAACCAACTCGCACTCCAACCAACTCGCACTCCAACCAACTCGCACTTTAACCAAATCATGCTCATGTGTGTCAATTTCGTACTCGTGCCAACTCGTACACCCAATAATTTTCCCTCCCGTCCACTTCACCGTCGAGGAAACGCTCCTCAAAAGACCACTCCCAAAGACCCCCCCCCCCCCACTCCCAACCAAAGATCCCTCCAAGACTCCCCAACCAACCCCGCCACCCCCTCCCCCCCCCCCCCCCGTCGTTTTTTCAGGCTTCTGCATTACCGGGCAGAAAATACTTGACAAGACACATCAATGTTGGGTTAATCTCAGGTTGTGTTCACAGAAATCGAGAGGATTGCAATAAATGTATACTTTTATCTTCCCAAGAATTTTGATGCAAAATGTCAGTCATATTACTATTTTGCGGAAGATACGACTAGTATATGATATTATTATTAAGAGTTCGATCACATGCATGGTTGTACCCGCCAGTCTCTCGCTACCATTAGTTATCCATCTACACCATGCAAAGCTTGAAATTTCATTTGATATTATTATTGTTACTATCAATTAAATTTCATTCCGGTGACGTGTGTGGGGGAATATATATACATATTTCCTGTCAGGTCGCTGAGCACACATGCATGGATACAAAATGGCGACCGAAATAAATTAACCATCTTGGTTATAGTAACGGGGTGAGATACGTGTTAAGTGGATTGTGTAATTACCGTCCTGCCGTCTGTGAAAATACTGCACGGGTCAATACAGAATGTGGTCTCCCTCGGCTATACGACGGTGATATTATTATCATGAAGGGTAGGGTTATATATAGATTGGTAAATACTCCAGAAATAAATGGACATAGAAAAATATCTTACTTGGTTAAGAAGCACTGCGGCTATTGATATAGTATAAACTATTAATCTCGTAGAAGGATTCCCTTCAAATGGTTTGGATTATATTTCACTGGAAATCATTTGAATCTTAATCCGAGGGAAACGATTCAGGCATGAATCGTTTCTGAGATTTTTTTTTTTTTTTTTTTTTAGGGTTGACTTAAATTTCAAACTTCCGTGGTGTCCGTTCGCGAATGCTACGGCCAGAGATGCCGTTGGTATCCGTTGTCACCTCGTTAAAAGTGGATAGACTCGACGTTCCTGATAAAAAATACAGTGACAGGTTTTTTATTTGTTAATGTTTTCTCTAACAGACACTTCTTTTTCAGCTGAAACATTTACAGGTGATTTTACTTTTTTTTCAAAATCCGCATTACATTGACAAAAAAACGATCAATGACCCTACCTTTAACAATTGCTAAACTGTGTCAATCTGTTGCTCGAGCAGTATACGGCCTCATAATATTTCAAAAAGAGATCCACAACAAATATGCCGCATTGAAAATACAGACTATACGACAGTTTGTGCCTCTTTTTGCATTTTCTACAAGATCGGTAAGGATAAAAAACATCATTTTTGTCTGAAAGCTTGCTGATTATGAAGTTCATACTACCAGACACATTTTTTTCTGGGAAATATTTTCCTCTTAAACGAGGTCATAGTCGAGAAAAATGTCTGAAATCTTGTATTAATATTAGTTTTTACATTTGTTTTAAACACTTAAAATAATTGAATAAATACAGCAACAGCTGATTTTGGTTATCACTACCCAAAATTAAGGACATTTTGTTTGCGTGCTGAAAATGTTGACTGGTTTAAGGCTTTTTCTCTTTTATCCCTCTCAATGGATTTGGCCCAAACATTCACATGAACAATGTTTGCGACAGTTTTGTTATCGGCTCTACCATTCCTATATAAAACCTTTAACCAGTTCAGTAAGAAAAACACGCGTAGAAGATCAAAAAATGTAACTATTTCTCATGATCGCCTGTTCCAAAAACGTGCTCTCTTTTGCTTTATGCACGCCTTTGCTTTTTAATTTTTGTCAAACATCGATGTCTATACTCAGTGTCGTCACCAGGGGACAGAGTGCGGAGCCCTCGCTCAGGACCCCCCCCCCTCCGTCTTCTCCCCCTTTCCCCCTTCAATGAGGTCGAAAAATGCACCGCTAAATGTTTCGATATAAAAGTTAAACAGCCCCCACAAAAATAATAAGCTAATTTTAAACAAAAACAAAATATTATGTGCATTATAACATCATTTACGTGGTTACGTATACGCCACTGCACAACTAAACTTATACGCTCCCGCTTTAAAGCCTCACATTAATAATAAGCACACACAAATTTGCTTAGCGGAAAATATAGGAGTGTAGGTACCCGATATGTCATACATTATGTATTCTTTGATTGTGATAGATTCTCCCCGCCAAATATTTTTGTTAAGCAAATTAGTGGGAGACTTTTGTGGGACTCTAGGTGGCAGCAGACTCACCAGGTAAATCCATTGTTCTTGGAAATGTGAGCATGCTCAGAATGGAAATTTTGGAAATTGTGTACCTGGTAAGTCTGCTGCCACCTAGATTTCAAAAGTCTCCCATTGAAGCGAGATTTATGCACCAGCTTTAGTTTATGAAATTTTGGTCGTGGGTGTATTGTTGTGCTTTTAATTTGCGGCTCTTGCCGTTCACACAACATTGTTGCTTCCATGGTTTGACCGAGTGTATACAATTTCTTTATTTTGTGGACAGTGTTTTAAACCGAGCAAAATCAAGTATGGCGTCGAGGTTTGCTGACGTCACCTGCCATCCTGAAGACATAGAACCGTAAGTTTAAAATACTTGCATTATAGTTTTTAGAACGTCTACAATGTCGAGATTTGAAATGCATTCTATCAACTGCATGTGCTAATACCTGAGCCCAATTCAACAGAGTTGCTTAAGCAGAAATTATTGCTTTACATTTCTCTGCTTAGCAGAAATGAGCAGAATACCAGTCACAAATTGTACAGGTGACATAGTTTGGCTGCTAACCTGGTAAGCATAACTGTGTTGTGCTGAGCTACTTTCTGTGCTTAATCCTCTGTGAAATTGGGCCCTGGATTTGCCAGAGACTTAAAGCTGACGTTCATGTGCCCTTCTTGACTGGAAAACTGTAACATTGATGATAAGGGCTGTGTTTCAATGCATGGTCGGACCGCAGAGCTGCTCAGGTCGAGATTTGAAATGATTTCCAGACTATGAGTTGGTGGCTGGTACGGGTAAGGAGTTCCAGCTGTGGATTTTTTCGAATCTTCCTTGAGTGGCCTCGTGTTGTTTATTATGACTCATCAATTAGGGTGAACAATTGCTTGTACATCATCTACTCCATTGAGAACCTTGAAGATTTGAAACATGTCTGCTCTTTCCCGTCTTTGGGTTAAAGGTTGAAAGTCCCAATATAGGCCCTACGTTTAGTTTTTCAGGGTAATCGAGCTGACGTAACTTGAAAAGTAATTGCTCTTTGTTGAACTTTTCAAGCAGGTTTTAATTTTCTTAAAATATGGATCCCGTACAGTATTACAACACTCTAAAGTTCGACGGACTGTGGTCTTAATTATCCAGGCAAAAGATCTGTTGATGATACATACAGCTTGATGTTGGCTTTCGACGTCTGAAACCAAGACGCTCCAGAGTCGTTCCAAACGACTGCAACAGTCGATCGTTCGACTTCCAGCGCGTCCAGGCCAACCTCGTTCCCAGTGGTGTACGATTTCGACGCGCCATTTTGTTTTATTTCCCAGAATGCCTTGCTCGATTGTTACCCCTGGAAGTGTGACTTTAAAATATCCAAATATATTGGATATTTTAATTAGTCCTGTGGTTGATCCATTCTGTGTTAGAGACTACGCAGAGCGCGCTGTCAAAGGACGCATCAAGTCATGGAGCAACTGGCCCCTCTCATTCTTTTTCGATCTTGTGATACGTCTAACTGTATGCAGTTTAGGGTGACCATGTAAAAACATGATTCATTTGAAACGTATTGCGTCGAAATACGTGCATTTTTACACGCGCGTACTGAGCGCCCACCAAGCGCCCTCTACAAGCGTTCGAATGTTTTTAACAAGCGTGCACGCAAAGCATTACATTTTGGTTGGCCAATCAGCATTGATTTTCAGTGTTTCCCTCCCAGGGGTTTAGCGATGAGAGGTATAAATATCGATACGGCGCGCTGCCCATGGTAGCGAGGCTGCGTCCAGACGCTCCTAACTGCTCAGACGTCGAAGTTTTCATGTACTATAAACTCAATAATGAGGATGTCGATGTCCTGCTGTAGGGCCTCTGCATCTACAATAATATCTACAACTCGGTATACTTTCCTGGGAGCTTGGTCTGTCGGTGGGATTTACGTCCATGAAAATTAAGTTCTAGTTTCTCACTGACCAGTCTCTGAAAAGGAGGGGGTTGGAAATCCATTGTTTTAATTTTGTGTACTTGTGACGTGTTTTCACGTGACCTGATTGACTCTGAGTAAGGCCGGCCGTGTCCGAAACGGCAACTTCGGCTACAGCTACGGCTAGATCGCGCGCGTCTGCCTATTCTTCAACACTTGCAGACGCGCTGATCTAGCTGTAGCTGTAGCTGTAGCCGAAGTTGCCGTTTCGGACACGGCCTGACTTTAGAGCTACCAAGTCCATGTATTAGACCTACGTGTAGAAGTAATTTGCTGGGAAAGTGAGAACACGCGTCGACTGAAAACCCCCCAAAAAAGATAAGGTTTTCCCGGACAAATTCAGCAAAATTTAACTCCGTTTAAATAAACCAGGGTTTCTTTTTCAGCTATGCTTTTATAATAATTGCATTCAATTTCGTTTTCGTACACACTTGGTTTCGTTTTTCCTCATTCGGGCTCGAATCGTTTTAGTAATTTTCAAAGATTCATTTTTGGACATTCAAGACTACATTTTTTACATTCTTCATTTGCATTTCTTCTAACCTATTTACATTTTGATGGAATTGAATGGCTGACCAGCCTTTTGCTTGTGGCTTTTTGCGAAAGTGAACGATCTGTTCAATGAATTGGCAAGATCCTAATAATAATATGTGACCAATGATTGTGAGGTTGAATTAATTTACTCCTTTTGACCGATGAATGCTGATGCAGAGGAGCATTCATTTTCAAACAAAATTGAATGAGCCAGGTGTTGAGTTGAATGATTTGTTGTTAAAATTGGCCGGGAAAGTCAACCAGCCAAAGTTTGGAGACTATTTATCCACTTGCCTTGTAGTGCACAATTTTCCGAATTCCACTATTGTGACATCGATATTTATCCCATACAATCGTTGGTTTGGAGTGACAGGAAATATAAACCATGACTGTAAACCATTATTGGTGGTGTACGTGTTATATATATATATTTTTCTTTCTTTTAGTCATGTAAAGCTAATAAAATAAACGTCAATATACCCGCCAGTTTCGTTTGGTATTTATTTTGTCCTTCTTCTTTTCTAGTGGCTTCTTGCCCTTTCGAAAACGATGTCCCTGTTAAATTTGCTCAATTGATAAGGTTTAATAACATATATGTCTTACAGGTCACGTAAAACAATGCACCACTAACAAACACACAAACGTTTCTAAAAGATGCTTAATACAAACTTGACTCATTATGTGTGAATTTCCCGAAAACAACCAAACTTGAAATAAACCGGTTCCCGCAATGATCGAATTTCTAAATGCCGCCCTCTGTTGGTTCAAACGCGATCGTTCAAATTATTTACCTACGGCTTATACATGTGTGATATACATAAAACGTCCCGCCCCCTTTGTGTGGAGTTCTTCACAATATCAGTGACATGCAATAGCTAGCTACACGTTTTCATCATAGTTTGCTTTTTTAGTATTTTACGGCTGACTGTCAGATCGTCGGACAAACTTTCCTCACACGTACAGCAGCAACTTTATTCACAAGAGAGAAATAAACCACCGCTTGTCCATTTTGTTTTATGAGCCATTCAGCTAACACCGTTCATGAATTTTCTTGCCAGAGTGGTGAAATTTCGCCGGGGACTGTCGAGCGATGGTTCTGCGCCGGGCGGAGACCCTGGAAGTTACGAAGATGTGGACCTTGGGACGTTGGGCTCGGACAGCATGAAGGCTGCCGGGAGAGAGCGACGAAACACGGCCGAGTTGGCCAGCGGTTTCGGTAGCATTGTCGGGGACGTGGGAGAAGTGGACCCGAACGCTTTGGCTCTCTGTGAAGGTTGGTTTATAATTGATCATTTCAGAAAATATAATTTTGATGATTTATTTGGATATGGTCTTACTCATAGCTTTCGACCCAAACCGGACCTTCTTTAGAAGGCTTCTAAGTTCTATGTATTTTTTTAATTAAACCAACAAAAAGAAAAAAGAAAAACAAAAGAGAAATATAATTTATTAAATTGTGTAACTCAAAAATTGAATCGATGTCACGTGACGCCACCTTTTGTTTTTAGAATGTTTCAGGTGTGAATTAATAATTTTATGTGTGTGTATTTATCTTTAGTTTTGTGAATTTAAGTAAAAACAATTCAGTTGTCTTGTTTTTAATCAACCAAAGAACAGCTGGAACACGCACAGCATCCAACTGTGAAACTTTCAATCAGAATTAATTGCATCAGGCATGCCCCTGGTCATTTGGCTTTGGTGCCCTTGAATAGTGCTTTGTCATTCTGGATGTGGATAATTATTTGGCAATGCCTCCTAACGTCCATCGTTTTGGGCGCAAGTTGTCTGTCCCAAAGGTTGCATGCGATATCATGACAAACATTCACACGATCACACACATCGCGTTCCCGACGTCCCTTGTTTATGTGAGATCGCACTATTGTTTATTTATCAGTTCGCTGGTGCTCTGTCAGTGTCCCATTTAGTGTAATGTAATTGCGTAAGGTTACCGCCAATTGCTTTCTCGGCGCGCCATTTGTGTTTTTTTATGTGACTTCTCAGCGTCCTGACTCCAAAGATGAATGTATCCAACCAAGAGCATTTTGTCAGAAATGGCAAGTGGAAAGCCAAATTCAAGGCTTTCTTGATCGGACGCTTCTTGGTAATAGCATGGAAACTTTCCGGAAAGCAACTTAAAATAATTTGCAACAGCAATGAGCATTTCTTCCGCCACCACCATTTTGATGGATGCCTCGAACAAACAAACAAACGACCTTTAATTAATCATTGTGTGGTACCATTAATTGGCCCTTTCCCTCCTTTAAGAGTTTTAATAATAGTTTGTGCATGCATGATCGTTGTGCGATGCTTGGGACCTTGGTTATCATGCCGTGCGTCTTTTCACACGACTGATCTCGGTGATTCTAAACAGGGATGCGGTTTTTGGAGGAGGTCTTGATCCCGGTTGTTTATAACACGATTTCGTTGCAAACGACCATCGTTTTGAGATCTCGTGTGAAACGGGCTTTAGGGTCAGTTGTAATACAAGTGCTGGCATAGGTGCGTTTTAAGTCTTTCTTTGAAAGATGGTGAAGAAGGTGCTTCGATGATAGCAGGAGGCAGGGTATTCCAGTCGACAATAGTTTTTGGGAAATGTGAGTTCTTGAATTTTATAATTCAGTTTTTGAATTGAGATGCTTGAATCTTGATGGGTGCAATTGAGTGCTTCTGGTTGGTGTTAAACGCCTGTCTGCTGCCGTAGCACATACATGTACATGTAGTAGTAGCTGGCCATTTCTTATTTTAAAAAGGTTGGCGAGTCTGGCAGATTTCCTCCTATTTTGTTGGGTATGCCTGTCCATGTCTTTCAGCATACATGTGTAGATGTTACTCTGCTGTGTCTGCTATATTATAGTCACTACAGACAAATCTGTCGTTTTTACTGTCACTTTTATAACATGGCTGATGGAAGCTGAATCTATGTGATGAAGCATGTGGTGAGAGAAAGCAATGGTCTGGTAAAGGAAGGCTCTAGGCCTATTACTACAGGGCTCGAAATTGGGGTAAAATTCCAAAAGATTACATGGCTTGTAGCTTAAAATGTTTACTGGACCACAATTTATTTTACAATCTTGACCAGAATTTTCACAAGAAAAAGCTTTCTAAATGTTCAGTTTAACATGTAAAATTGTTCTTATTTGGACAAGCACTCAGAGAAGATTTATCTCATCTGTCTTATGGGTTAGTATGTTTTGATACTCAATGGAATTGTATTTTTACCCTTGCGGACTCAAAGTCAACATTTGAGCATAATTTATTTTCGTTTTAAAGATATTTCACAGTTAGGTAGTATTATTCAATTGAAAAACACAAGACTGCTGGACTTGTTTGGTCATGAGTTTACTGGCCCGGGGCTAAAATCACTGGCCTCTGGCCTGCACGGTCCAGTGTAAAATTTTAGCCCTGTACTATCATATTTAACAGATGGAGTAATATAATTGTTCTGACGAATTTAAGTAGAGTAGACAAAGTAGAAGGAATTGCAGAGTATTTCCCATTTTATGACAACTATTTGGAAGCCATGCCCCTGCTACAAACTTAGCTGCTCATGGTCGCCACCTTGATTTCTTGATGAAACTGGTGAACTCTATAAGCTGAAGGCTGCAAAAAGATCTCGAAAATTTGCCGTTTTGGATGGTGGACTAGCACTGCGTATGGCAAAATTTAGTTCAGAGAAGCAGTTCATGGATGGATTTAACCAGCATTCACAGTCCCAGAAGTTGTAATTCCGGGTGAATTTTGAGCTATTTTGCTCAAGCAAAACTTTACATCCGTCCAGCCAGCTCGATTTTGTGCATTTGGGCTTGTTCTGAATACGGCGATCAAAATTAAAACTTATTTATAAGGGTACAACAAATTATGCTAATTCCTAGACTTTGACAGTATTGTGTTACAAAAGAAGGAAAATATTATTAGTACATGTAGTAGTCTTTAGAATTTGTACTGTAACTGAGACTTTTAAACGTTTAAACCCTTTCAGTACATACTTGACAACATCCTAGCTAAACATTCAATGACATCACATTTCAAATTGGTCTGTACAACTTTGTTAAAAAAAAAAAAAACTTTGTACAGGAAATTTTTAGTTCATTCCTGAATTCATAGTGTTAGCCAAAAGGGTGTTGTGTCTTTTGGACACCCTGTTTTAAATTTGGACACCCTGTTTTATTTGTCATTGACATGTAATTTTGTAAGTGAACAATTTTGATACCCAGTTTTAAAATTTCCAACAAATTTGGACACGCTTTTACCAAATCCTGGCTGAAACTTTGCCTGAATATGATATTCACGTAAAAAAAACATTAAATTTCAACTTTTTTTGACCTTTTGACCAGCGCACAAATTAAGTTCTCCAAGTGTACAAACTGTTTATTGTTGATATCCAATGTTTAAAATCTCCTGTCTGAAAACGTATCAAATAAAATGACATTTTACACCATCGTGAGGTTTAATGGAGACTTGTAAAAACAACCACTTTCATATGGACTCTTTCTAAATAAATGGAAAATGAGTACAATGTACATCACAACACCGAGATTGACCTCCCTTTGAGAAAAGTATCCAAAGATGACCAGTACACATTAGACAGGTAGACCGCTGGGTGGGTGTTCCATACCCTTACTGAGTGATGCTAAACAAGAAACACATTGTGTATTTATTAAATTCTATAATGACAAAAATAGAAATGTTTGCATCTGATTACCTAACAAAAATACTTATGTGCAAAAACATTTGTTTCGTCTCATGTTTTAACCCTATAATAGAGTCCACAGGGCTCAGATTTTTAGTAAGACTAAAAGGTTCACAAGACTGCAGGGCTTGTAGTTTTACCTTGGACCAGAATTTATTTTATCCGACCAGAATGCAATTCTCACAAAGTTTAACCTGTAAGTTGTTTTCAAATATCAAGTTGCAGCCTAAATCATGGACAACTGACTGGATAATATACATTGTACATTTTGGGTTAAACAAAGCAAAAAATTGACCAGTGCAAGACATGAACCTGTAACCTCTGGATTAACTGCTCTTCCAACTGGGCTAGCTAGCCCTATGTATGTTGGTGGTATCCCTATTTTGTCATATATGTATCTTTTTTCAGGGGTGCCATTCGGAAACCATTCAACCTGTAACTTCCATAAAGCCAGGGATCACACCAAAGTTTTACTCGGTCTAAATTTCAAGCCCTGGTGTGGGTGCATTTGCTTTTTCTGAGTACTGTATATTCTTTTCTGTCTTCTCTTTTCACTGTTTCTGTAGATTATAGTTGACAGCAACACACGAACATGTACATGTACTACATCCTACATGTATGTGGTGTGTGCTGTGTGTTGTGTCGTCACTAATACATGTAGCCTTTGAGAAAGACTCTGCTATACTGCTAGATCTATTCGAAACATGAGACCACTACATGTTTGTTTTTTGCAAATTTGTTTATAAAGCGTGAATTGTCAGATCCAACACTTAACACACATTGTGCAGTCAGTACTGCTGTTTGTCTATTTTACACGCAATTTATCCAATACAAACCTGACAGGAACAGCTGACCAATATATTGAGTGTAAACCTAGGGTGTTATAGGCACAGCTGTTGAAGAATGGTAACACAACTGCATGGTATTTAACAATACTGTTATTGCTAGTTAATTGCTAGTGTTTGTTTTACATTTATTAATTAAAATCAATACGAATCAGGCTCAGCGCACATCTTCACTTCAGGGGAATAGTGGAGCATAGTAAGAATACAATTTTCAAAAATGATTCATGATTCTACGTGAGTTTGAATCAGTTGATTTGTCCCCAGCATGGAGGTTCTATTTTACCTCCATGGTCCCAGTCATGCACAGCCAAAACAAGGCATCAGTTGGTTGGACCAGCTACACATGTACATGTACTCATCAGGGCAATTGTGTTGTAATAGTATACTAGACCACAGGCCCGAGGCCAGTGATTTTAGTGTTGGGCCAGTAAACACATGACCAGACCAGTCAGGTGGTCTTGTGTTTTTAAAAACCTCACTGGGTAATATCCTAATTTGAAACAAATAATTGCTTACCGTACTTAGCAAAGAATCGCCACTATAACACTAACAGAAACAGGCAATTCCACGCTATGATAAGCGTATTTCTCAGGTTGGCGGGGAATTTTTGCTTGTGCGCATGTGTACGTACTCCGCGTTACTAAGCATTTTTTGCTTACACAGCTACTGTAACTTACACTGTAAGCGAAGAATGGTGATCGCGAGCGCAGAATTCGGCCCTGCTGGGATGTCAGGGATTATTGCCACTCTCTGATGTCCTCTGTGATACTTATGGTGGCAGCAATGTTTCAGCCTGTCTTAAGTCTCAAATTTTTTCAGACCAGGACTTCCATTGTCCTCCTCTCCGTTGCTTGCCCTCAACTGTTCCTTGGTGGGTTTTGGACAGGGAGTCTTGATGGGACATGTGGCCGTACCAGGCGAGCTTGCAGCATTTCACTAATGACAAGGAGAGGTTCCTGAATGCCTGTGTAGGTGTTGATCTGCTGCCTGACAAAGTCAAATTGTCTTGTGCTCTTTGTATGAGATGCTCAGGATCTTTCTGTAGCACTTGTGCTTGAACATCTGAATCTGAAAGGCTGATGGAGACTGCTGTTATGACATTAAGGCTTTATTGTGGCAGATAAGGCCAGGCCGACATTTGTTTGGATGTCTTTGGTTGAGTCGCCACTCTTACTCAAAGGGGACCCAAGATATGTGAAATTGTATGCTTCTTCAAGTCTACTCAGGATGATGTTAGTTGCTTTTTGCTGGCTGTACATGTATGTGTTGACCAGGATCTTGCTTTAAAACAAATGCAAGAATTGGCAATGGACTAATATTTGGACTTTATTCAGTGTCTTTCTCAAAGGAAACTGACCCTGTAAATTTGAAATAATTTGGGGTTGAACAAAGAAAAATTGACTATTTACTATTTTGTCAATATTTTTGTTTGTGGGTGCCAGTCAGAAGCCATACAACCGTATACAATGTGTAGCTACTGTGTACTTAGGAATCACACCCAAGTTTATGGGGCATTATGTACAGCCACGGAAGAGGCAACCAGGGGATCACCTTAAGGGGATGCGACTTTTTTTATTTCAAATATGAAGTTATAAACCACAAGGGAAACTGACTTGGTAAATTTGAAATAATTTGGGGTTGTTCAACCCCAAGGTAATGAATCAAATTACAACTCAACACCACGATTTCTCTTGATACGTACACGCATAGCAAAATGCTACTCAATTTGTGTTATTTTTTGCTAGCTTAAAAATCATCGTATAGCATTCAGTAGCATTCAGTGTGAACACAATGAAGTCTAAATATTTTGCTGTGCAAAACTGCTCGATGAAGTCATTTCCTGCGCGCAAAGACACACACACCCCACCCATGTTTGTTTATATGGCAAATCAAGGACATTCTCTTCAACACAAACTGTTAGTTTATTGTTTTTGTAACGTCCCAATTGGTTCTATACACAAAACTGAAGCAGGGACGTCTTCTATCTGATTGTACATCCCAGATTCCTTTTGTTAACAAACCCTCTCGTTGCCGAATTCTTTTGAAATAAAAATGGTGCCCACTGGTGCCCACAGTGTTTAACCACTCAAGCGTGAACACACACTCTCACACAACAGCATTGAATTTCCTTTCATTTTATTCAATAATCATTGAAATCGGCCAATAAATGTTCAAATTTTCACTCGGCAATTTTTCTTCTTCAAATTTTGGTGTGTAATTTATTGAAGGGTGGAGTGTGCAGAGAAATAAAATTATAATATAATCAGCAAAAAATAGTCTGGTTGGACATGTACATGTATCATAAAACAAATTTCTCAGAGACAGTAAATATTTGAAGTTTCAAACTTAATTGTTTGCTTTGGAAAATGGATACATTCTGGAGCTACATGTATCTCAGCCTTTTGACAAGGCCTTCGTGGCTTGGACAGCTGCGATTTCAACCGACTGGAAGGGGAGACCACGCACACTAGTGGCGAAGCCACGAGGGCCTTTTCCGACTTGTTTGCGGTTTCTATTGTTTTTCTTTATAATCTCGATTTTTGCTACCCAAACGGTAGCAAAATAGTCCAAACCAATCAGAAGCGACGGGGGTCAGCGGGTCAGCATACATTAACAAATTATGCAAATTAACAAATATACAAAACGGTGAATGTCTCGTGGTGTGTATCATCAGATACATATTTCCATAAGTTATGAATAATGCACGCTTCATACTTTATTGAATAATTCATTTTGGAAAAGGCCCTCGTGGCCTGCTACTCAGCTCGCGCGCGTAGTCTTTCGTTCCAGTCGCGCCTATGCTGTTTACAAAGCTGTCCATGCCAAGGTCTTACCAAAGGCTAGAGTTATCTAGGCAGTTTTGCTTCTTTTTCAATTTGAGTTACCAAATTTTGTGTTTTCTTTACATAACAGATGAGTTTACCGTTGAGCAAGCAGTGGAGGCTATTGGGTTTGGATGGTTCCAGATTAAGATATCTGCCCTTGTGGGATTCTGTTGGGTATGTTAGACTGCCACTTCTCCCCTGTCCCTTCACCATTCATCACCCACCCCCTTCACATTTCACCCTTTACCCTTCAGCCTTCACTCCTTACCTTTCACCATTCCAGCTTCACTTTCACCTTCACCCTTCCCACTTTACTCTTCACTCTTTCCTCTTCACTCTTCACCCTTTACCCTTCATCCTTCACCCTTCACTCCTTACCTTTCACCATTCCAGCTTCACTTTCACCTTCACCCTTCCCACTTCACTCTTCACTCTTTCCTCTTCACTCTTCCCACTTCACCCTTCCCCTTATTCCCATTTCACCCTTCACCCTTCCCACCTCACCCTTCACTCTTCCCACTTCACCCTTCCCCTTTTTCCCATTTCACCCTTCACCCTTCCCACCTCACCCTTCACTCTTCCCACTTCACCCTTCCCCTTTTTCCCATTTCACCCTTCACCCTTCCCACCTCACCCTTCACTCTTCCCACTTCACCCTTCCCCTTTTTCCCATTTCACCCTTCACCCTTCCCACCTCACCCTTCACTCTTCCCACTTCAACCTTCACTCCACCCGATTCACCCGATCAGCGATGCATTTTTCCAATTCGATTTAAGTCAACATTGATGCAATAAAAAAAAAACCACTAGGCACAAATATTTGTGTCTAAGTCAGTTGCTCGTCTGTTGTTTCCACGAGCAATTTCCAAAGTCAAACTATTAAAGTACAGGCATGAGCAACAACAAAATGGCGGCAAGGTCCAGAATAAAATGAAGCTTGTAGAGGCCTGCCTTTTGATTCACACCTTTTTAATCTAAACGACCAATCACCGATTCCCCGCAGATGGCCGATGCAGTGGAGATGATGTTATTAAGTATCATCTCTCCAGAGCTCCGCTGTCTCTGGAACCTTGACCGTTGGCAAGAGGCCATGATAACAACAGTGGTCTTCATCGGGATGTTCACCAGCTCCACTCTGTGGGGGAAGATCTGCGACAAGTATGGCCGCAGGACGGTGAGTAGACACTAGTATCGCAACACTAGTATCGAGAATACTTTGGGAAGATTGTTTTGAACTTGCACTCTGGTTTTTACTGATTCTCGACTGAGATATGATCTACGCATGTTTGGTGTATTGGAGTCTAGTAAAGCACGATCTGACAGGGGTTGATTTTAAAAAGAACTAAGATTGATCTTTCAAAAAGAGGTTTATCAATCTCAAATGCTTAGCAAATTAGTGTGGGATGTCACAACACAAATTACTGTGGTAATAAATGCTAAGCAAAGTGTGATGTCACAACACAAATCACTATGGTAATAAATGCTAAGCAAAATGTGATGTCACAACACAAATCACCATGGTAAGAAATGCTTAGCAAAGTGTGATGTCACAACACAAATCATAAGAAATGCTAAGCAAAGTGTGGTTTCACAACACAAATCACTATGGTAATAAATGCTAAGCAAAATGTGATGTCACAACACAAATCACCATGGTAAGAAATGCTTAGCAAAGTGTGATGTCACAACAGAAACCACTGGATGGTAAATACTGACAATGATCTTAAGATGTCTCCATGTGTTTTGGGGAAATTGAGCCCAGAGCCCAATTTCACAGCAGTTAACATTTGAGCGATAAGCTTCTTGCTTGACAAGTTTTATTTGCTTTGCAAATCATTGCTGGGAACCAGTCACATACAACAATGTTCATCATGTATCTTGGCTGGTAATGGTAACCCAGTTCTGCTTGGAATGTTTTTTTATGTAATTAGGCCCACACCGTTGGAGAACTTTTGGAATTTTTGCAATTTTTCGAATTTTCTGAAACATACCTTACCATGCCCCAGAGTCCATTTCATTTGTCAAATTTAAGGTTTAGTGTGAACTTGTAGATGCTCTGTTGAGCGGTGAGAAGCATTTTTAGTGAATTTTTAAGAGAATTGGTTTGGTTTTAAGGCTAAAAGGAGAACAATTTGTTTTTGGTTTTTTTTTGTCAAGTTGATTTGCCTGGGTTGGTCTGCATGTAGGCCTGAAACTCTAGCTTGTGTATGGGAAAAAGTCATGCACTCTGATGCATTCAATAGAATGTCAACTCTCTTTGACAAAAAAACACTCGATAAATAGTGCAAAGTATGGGAGCATTGAGGGCGTACAAGCCAGGTCGGAGTTTCATCTTTAAAATGGGCAAGGCCATTTTCATCTTGCAAAAGGGCACTTCCATTGGAAAATCTTAAAGTCTGTGGGAAAGTTTTGAAGGGGCACCATCAAGGCCAAGACATGGGGCAACAGAGGCCATGGCCTCCATGGCCTCTGTGTAATTCCAGGCCTGACATGTACCTTCTGCCCTCATATCAAGCTTGGTGTGCACTCAACGGGGCAGAAAGCTTGCATTCTTAAAGTGCATTCATCTTTCAAAACTGACTGCACATTCGTCTTTCAAAACTGACTCAGCTAAGTATACAATGTATTGAGTAGTATTAAAGTTAGTTTTAATCCCATGCATGACTGCCACCTTTCAAAATGACTGAAGATAAAAGCCCAGGAAAGCGGAAAGTAGAAATGAGATTCGGGATTTCAGAATGTATTCTTTATTAGCAAAACCTCTATATTAATAGCAGTGCTCTTTACAACAAGGGTTGACTGTCTTGCTCTATGCTTGGATATCATATGATTATGAGCCATTAAGCTGTATGAGCCTCGAAGTCATGCATTGTGACGCGTGAACTGACTGTGTAGTTGCAGTATTAAGGATGAGTGATAATGAACCGTGAGGCTGGCCTGCTTGTTGATCTAGAATGCTAATTTAGCTCAAGGATGGTCCTCAGTGTTTGTTTTCCGGCTGGTGTAGCCGCCATTAGAAAAAGATATATCCCGACAGTCCAAAATGTGTTTTTAAAGACTTCATTATGATGCATCACTGGTTAAAGGTTTGGAGTTAACTACCAATGGGAGTACGTCAGTAAGTCTTGTCCGTTTCCAGACTCCTTACGTTTCATCTCCCAAAAGTGCACAATATTTACATCACCCATGAGTTCCGAAGTGTAACAACATCAAATCACACTTGACAAATCCTGATTTTGGCGCTGAGATATGACATTTTTGGCCGCAGCATTTTTTCGTGCGAGAGTCACCAATAATTATAAATACATATTTGAAATCAGTGCAAAAGAGTTATTTACTATTTTGCACTGAGGCGATGACATGTACAGTACACCTAGATAAATACAATTGTTTTTTTTTTATTTCACCTAATTTGATTTTACTTTTGAGAAAAACAGCGAATAAATATTCCAAAGGAAAGTACTTTGTTGATTTTCGGAAGAGTAAACCAATTCACACCGCCCTCTTGTTTTCAATTACAAACACACCATAAAAACCAACCTGTGAAAATTTCATCACGTTCGGTGCGGTCACATTTTGGTGTTTTCTTATTGAATTTCTTTGCATATTGGGCTTATTGGATTGCAGCAGCATAGAGCAAGGAAGTGAATTACGCTTGGTTTATACACGCATTGCGAAAGCGAAGCAAATTTTCCTGCATCACATTTTCAAGTTTAAAAATACACATTTCCCAAATCCCATGTCAAAAAGTCAAAATGTGTGTACCCTCTTGTAGCTTATGACACATTTAACATTTTATACATTACAAAATATGACCCCACTTTGACCTTTCCTTCCAAACAGGGGGTTATACATGTATAAAAAAAATTACATTTCCTGAATCACAAGTGTCATCAAGTCATAATCTTTGTGCTGTCTTGTAGCTTATAGCACATTCAACATTTTACATGTATTTAAAATAACTTCATTTTTCCTTCCGGTTTAGACTGGAAGCTCAAATTTAAAATCCTGAATCACATGTCATAAAGTTATAATCTTCGTGACTTCTTGTAGATTACAGCAGGAAAAATTTATTTTAAAAACATGACCCACTTTCACCTTCACTTCCGGTTTAAAGAGGAAACTCTAAAAATATAAAATTATATCTCCTGAACCACATGTCAAAAAGTCACAATCTTACACATTTGCCATGTTATTCAAAAACATACCCCACTTTGACCTTTCTAAGTTCGGGTTAAAGACGAACCTAAGCATATTGGACACATATTCATGAACACTTGATTTCTAGTTTTTATTTTTTACTATTAGGTTTTATTTTCCTCAAATCCTCTTTCAGAGTGAGTATATTTGTGTTGTTTATTTGACTCATATCAGGCCTTGTGCTTTTAAGCTTTTTGTGCAGTAGCCAACTGGGCTAGTTAACTCTGCATTTTACTGGCCATCAGGAAATTTTAGCAGCCCAGGTCTTAAACATGTGTGGTCATAAATGTTTCTCTCTGATGTACATTTATTAATGGTAGCAATCACTGATCAAATAAAAGAAGTTAAAATCACCCACTCCAAAATAAATTCACACATTTTTAAAATGTTTTATTCACATCTGAAAAAGGAGAAATAATATTATTTATGAGCATTTTAAACAAGTACAGGTTGCCCAGTTTTTAGTAGCCCGCAGTGCAAGTTGAGAAGTGGTGTTTACTACACTGTAGTCTAGCAGTCCACAGCAGTTTTTACTAGACAACATTGTACATGTACACCGGGCTAGTGGCATTTATTTCAATATTCAAATGCAGCATTTGAGTATTGAAACAAGTTGTATCAAGAGGAGCAGTCCAGCTTAATTTCTTCAAACTACACGGCCTGAAAAACACGAACACAGCTTTCATGAAGTATAGCCTTACAATCTAACATTGCGGCGTAAGATTTTTACAGACGCACTTGAAGTAGGAGTCCTGGTCGTCAGGTTTTAGTGGAACGTATTAGTTTACGCTTCGGCCAGACCAGCAGAGCGTGTTACCATAGCAACCACATGAAAAGGGAATCAGTATCGAGGGTGGCCGGGTGTGTGGATGGACGATGGTGATGTTCAGGCTACTTAAGGATATTGACGGGATCGATTTGGAAAATTGAGGGAAGGGGTTGGAACAGAGAGCAGTTGATATTCTGATACTGTGTGAGGACATGGCAATGTACAAAGAATTTTTTGGGATTTTTATTATTTTTTAATGCATCAATCAAAATTAAACTATTACATTTTGTCTTGTGATATTAGTGGATACTGATAGTGTGTTGTAAACAAAAATTTCTTCTTAATCTGATGGTATCTAAATAAACTGTGCAAGTCTCGCGTGTATCGGAACGAGAAAACACAGAAACCAAATTTTTATTTTAAATTATACCCAGGAAAAAATCTATAGAAAAAAAATCACACTCATTACAATTTTTTAACAATCAGTTTTAGCTTTTACAATAAATGCACAAATAATTTTTTAATTATTATTGAAATAAAATCAAAACCACGGGACAAGGATGCTTATTTGGACATTTTAGAAAAATCATACATTTTTAAAGAATATCCACACCGGAATTTTTGCAACTATTAAAAGCACGGGCGAGTTTTTAGAAAATCCATGCCGAATTTGTGTGTTACTACTAAAAGCACGGGCGTAAAATTAACACGTGACACAGTTTATAAAGGACATTGATGCCTCAACACCCATAGACTGCAATGAAAATGCTTATCACGCATCAAAAACAAGCGTTCACATCAGGTTTGTAATCGGAGGTGGGCACAAATTCTAATTTTTTGCAGTAACTGAAAGCTGAGGTCAAGTTTAATTCTCGGGTTTCCTTCATTATATTGTTCAATTGATTTTACTTTCAGATTTGTTACCGTTATTACATTCCCCACAACATATAATTTTCATGGACATAAACTACGCTAAACTAAGATAATTGACGAAACAAAATCTCACCCACCTTAAACTCCATATGGTTGGGACCACATAATGGTCCCGGAAGTTTGAATACGAGCGAGACTTGCGCATTCTATCATACTGATGTCTATCAGATCGTGTTACTTCCTACTGTCTGATCATTCAATATTATTTGTTGTGGTTTTGAATGAAAGATAAACTACACGTATCTCACTACATGTCTGAGCCTGCAATACAGTATGATATCATGATGTGGTGAGTGCATTGACACAGTTCACTGTCAACCCTCCTACAGTCTGGCCAATTCAACCTCACTCACTGGAGTAGTCCACATTTTCAAGGGTTCCAAGGCCATTGGAGAGGGCACCCAGGCCTAACATTTGAAAACTGGAAAGGCACGAAGGCGTTTAAATTATAAAAGTTGTAAAACAAATTAAAACCAAATACATGACTTTGTTTGAGAAAAAAAGGTTACGAAAAAGAATTCATTGTGACTGCAAGAAGTTAATCCAGACCAATGTAGGAAGAAAGCACTCGTATGGCCCTTTTCACACTACAGTGCCAATTCCTAGGAAATACAACCCAGGTAATTCCTGGGGAATTTTAACAACACCACCACCACCCCATGTTTCGCTTCACACTCAATGCAATTTTTCCAGGGGGGGGGGGAATTACCACTCAGCCACTAACCCTGGGGTGACCTAGTTTTTATACCCTACTCCCAAGCGGTCTATTTTTCTGGAAATAGCTATCCCAGGAGGCTGTAATTCAAGCATAAAAAGGTCAACCAAATTTTCCTAGGAATTTCTGGGAATATTTTTGTAGTGTAAAATGAGGTTTGCAGGCCTGAAATTTTCATTTTTGAGAGGGAAAGGCCATTTTTTATTTCACAAAGGGCACTTCTATTGGAAAATTTTGAAGCCTGTAGGAAACTCTTGAAGGGGCACCAAGACCATTTGTATTTCGCAAAGGGCGCTTCCGTTTGGACATTTGAAGTCTATGGGAAACTTTTGAAGGGGCAATAAGGCCAAGACCATGGGCAACAGACGCCATGGCCTCCATTGCCTCCAATTAATTCCATGTTTACATGACAGATAAAGCATTGGACCAGACCAACAGATCAGACTACAGTAGTAAGGATGGTCCTTGGGGAACAACAAGAACTCCCTGTCGACATGCATAATAAAAATTAATAGCCATTTTGTAAGTCGCACGGTTGCTGACAGCCCATTTACAGGTGCCCACTGGTCAATTGAAACACTAAAAAATGTATTATATTAAATCAAAGATTAAAGAGGAGTGTCTGAAAATGACACAGTAATAAAAACAAAAGGGAACCTTCGCATTTTGCTCCAAAATACAGCGGAATAAAACAATAATTGACCTGGACCTTTTTAGATATTGTTTGTCTCCCTCCCCCACCTTACTATATTTACAGTCCATAGGCCCTATGTCAAAGTCTATTTTTTAGTGGATACCAAATGCATTAAAAACCATTCAACTCATTTAACCATTGCTGACCCTGCAAAATTGTACAACAATTTAATACATTTTAAAGAGCACCAGATAGAGGGAAACAAAACACTTCAAATAAATTACATGTAGAAACATTTCTCCTTGGCGCTTCATTGCAAATAAAGGTTTTTTGGGGGGGGTTTTTTCAATTTATTTTATATTTCCTTTTTATTTTGTGACCTACATATTCCCTTTATATTCAAGGATGTCTTAACTGCGATTATCTTCGTAAAGGACATCTTCAGAAACGGTAACAATTGACAAGTTTTTTTACCGATTGTTTCGCTGCTCGGCTGTGTCTCTGTATTTATCTCTGTATACAGCATGGGGAGTTTTGTTTAAAGATGTTGCATGGCTGCTGCTTGTACAGCCGAATTCTGCAATAAGGCCTGATACTTCACTGAGGTGACAGAGGCAATTGCCTCCTGAATGGTTCAACACAAAATGAATTTTATCTCAAAACTAAAACACGGTGTCCGGCAAATATTGCTGTTAAATTTCTTCAGTGGCCGGGCAGTCTGATCGCACTGGACTCAAGTTCTTAGGTTGTTTGACTGTTGGTTCCGGCCCCGGTCATGGCATTCATGTCTTTCAGCCAGACACTTTAAAACCATATTTGCTTCGTTCTTTGGGTGGGACATAAAGCTGTTAGGTCCCGTGTCAGGCTTTTAGCCAGGATTTGAAGATAGGGTGTCAAAATTTGACTGGATTGAAAAACAGGGTGTCCAAATTTTTAGCGGCGATTAGCGGGGAGGGTCCAGAGGGCGTCTTCAAGGGCGTCTGACAGTTTTCCAGGCTGTCCAAAAACAAAATAGGGCGTCCAAAAGAAACCCAGACGCATTGCTGGCAAGTACTATGTCCATGTGTTGTGTAATGTGCATAAAAGAACCCAGTTACACTTATTATAAAGAGAAAGTTTGCCCCAGTGTTTCTGGCGTGGCTGGGTACAGATAGTGCGCATCACCCAATGTACATGAAAACCCTCTACAAGGTGCCATGGCCTGGTAATTTCAACACAGCTCTGCGTACCTGTTAGAAACATAATCAGTGATTTCAAATACCCGTCTGATGTGATAAAGCGCTGTAATAAGAACTGCTTTATTATTATAATTTTATAATTATAATTGCATTATAAAATGTTATTTCGAATTTAATCCTCTGTCTACCACTCAGCTGGCGTTTTCATTGCGTTAACTCTACACTCAGGCATGTACTTACACTAGTATTTCTTTAGTTTTTGGTCCTCCAGTTTAGTACATAACTTTAATGAGACATTGAGTCAAGTGGTTTTGGGTGGGGTTTTTTTTTATGTGGGAAACACGTGCGGTTGATATTAATAAAAAGGACCTCACAATATACGGTTGAATTTATTACTCATTAAATGAACAAGTGAATTGAATTGTAAGTGGGTTTCGGGAATTAGTGGGAGTGTATGAATTGTGATTTTTTTTTTTAATGCAGCTGACTACTGAATTTCTTTAGAGAGTTTTCTAAGGTCTTCAACTTGTCAAGGTTTTTAAACGCATGTTTTGCATATTATAAGCAAATAAACACACTGCCGACTGTTTCCTGTAATACAATTGTGTCCTTTGCTGACTGTTTCCTTTTAATATAATTATGTCATTTGGGATCCTATGACCCCATTGCATTGGTTAGCCAAAAAAAAAAAAGGAAAAAGAAAGGGAAGAAGAAAAAGTTTCCGGCAAATTTAGTTTCGAATCACAATGATAACAACCCAGATTTTTTCTGTAATGGTTGCAGCCCCAGTTGGTGTCAGACCCCACAATTGAAAATTTACCAAATTATATTCCTGATGAATATTGACGAGACGTACATGTATGTAACACAGGAAGTCAACATGTTGTCAAATATAAAATATAATAATGGCTTCTTATATAGCGCTCATATCCATCACTCAGTGACGCTCAAGGCGCTTCAACATTAATTTCCTGCAAGGTATGTGGGGTATATAGGTAAAATGGGTCAATAAGGTGTTTTTTGGTTTGTTGTTGTTGGTTTTTTTGCACCTTTTTTTCCATGTAGAATCTGGATATTTTTTCCTTTGACCAAAAACTCAGGTCTATACAAATCATATGAAAAAATGTCATTCAAGAAGGGTTACCTAGATTTTGAGAAATTAATTTTAATATCTGAATTTTATTTCCAGTCAAGGTCAGAGCATTTATTTGTTGGTATGTTTTTTTCTTCGCGCTAGCACTGCCCTGAGATTCTGTGTAATGCCATGCATTTTAATTGGGGTGTTTTTTTTTCATAAACAATGACAGCAGTCAAGGCATATGTTCCCCAACTTTATTGTATGATTTCATTCATTTAATTTCAATTCACTGGTAAAAACATCACAATTACATCATCAAAATATATACATTAATTATAAAAAGGCAAGAGATATAAAGATATAAACAGCAGATTACACAATACATTCCAAAGACAGGACAATGGAACACCTGTCAGATTGCAAAAAAATAAACTATATTACTGTCAAATTGTTTTCCCCAATTGATATTATAGACACAAAAAAATCAAAAAGCCACATCACAAGAGGATACAAAAAAAATAATTTAAGATTATTATTATTTATTCGACCACAATGGCACACCTGACGGATTGCAAGAGGATATGTTCCCTATCTTTATTGTATGATTTGATTCATTTCATTTCAATTCATTGATTAACTTCATTGGTAAAAACATCACAATTACATCATCAAAATATATACATTAATTATAAAAAGGCAAGAGATATACAGCAGCTTACAATATACATTCCAAAGACAGGACAATGGCACACCTGTTGGATTGCACAAAAGTAAACTATATTACTGTCAAATTGTTTTCCCTAAATGATATTATAGACAATAAACAATCGAAAAGCCACATCACAAGAGGATACCAAAAAAATATTTTAAGATTAGTATTATTTATTCTACCACAATGATACAAATACAACAAAAATACAAGGCAAATTGAAGAACTGTAAAACCAAAACAGAAACAACAAAGCGAGAAATATAGGTCTAACCCAAGAAACATGCAGAAGAAGAAGAGTGAATAACTCTACCCAAAACCTGTGATGTGCATGAACTGTCCATTTATTAGAGATCACAAAACATGCTCTAAATGTTTTAGAAGCAAAAGGTTTTATTGGCCATAATTTGGGGGGGGGGGGGCTTTAATTCTGGATTCGACTGATTTCTTATCTTAAATATCACATGTTTCAATCCCTTGAATGTGTGTTTTGATTGTCTGAAATTGAAGATTAGCACTGTTCACTCTTTCCTTGAAAAGCCTTTCCCAGTTTCGGCTTCATTTAATATTTCACAGTGATTCATCGGCGTAAGTCCTTTATCGCCTCGAAGAAAAAAAAATTCATCAACTTGACATTTATCATTCTTAACTGGGTGGGTGAAAACTAGCCAGGCCGCGTCTACAGCTGCAATCACACTATAGTGTAATACAGTCTGTCACAAAAGTAGAATGCATAGTCCCGTCTTATCTCGAGACGTGTGGACCGAGTAAAATAAAAACGTCCATATGGTCAGGTTATAGTGAGACTGACTTGTGTAGCTGTCTGTCGACAAGATTGTGTGTACACGCTGCTGCGTGTAGGTAGCGTAGTAATAATTTATACAGAGAGTTTACACCTCATTGTACACATCGGAGATTAAAGTGCATTGTGACAGGTTTGACTACTTTGCTGTGTAGATTTGTTCTTTAAGATCTTGTCTTGCTATTTTTTTTTTTTTATTCTGCTGCTGCAGAGCAGATTTTGGAATTTGGGAGACTTAATTCTGGGGAGACTTAATTCTGGGGAGGAGGTGGGAAATCGGTCGGGAATACTACTTTTGCTCAAATCTGCACAGCAAAGTAGATAAAGTAGAAATTAAGAGATGTCATCATCATCAGTTCCGCATGCTGAGGAGGAGGAGTGTGGTGCACTCGGCAACAAAATGTATCCTGTTAGATAATAAAAAAAAATTATGAACTTTCAAAAAAATATATATTTCTTTACAGAAAATGCCACCAAAAATACCTTCCAACTGTTTGAAGAAAATTTACACTTATTCTAAAATTTACATCAGAAAACACTTGTTTTCAGAAAATGATATAAAATATTATACATTTAACTTGAGAACGCAAAAGAACTGAAAGGATCATGTGTAGGGACTTAAATTTGTGTCGTAAAAAAATGTCAGGGCTCGACTTGGATACCAGCCCACGCCACCATGCAAATCCCAATCAAGAGTGCTGTGAGTTGGTCAGGTTTGCTTCTTGATGGGTAGCCCAGAGGCTTGTAAAAAAAACTTATCAATTTTCCTTGTACCTTGTAGTTGTACCTTAGGCATTAGGCCAAGTTCATACTTCACACGAAAGTGAAGGCGAAGCGAGTTTTTCTGGCGTCACAACTGAAAAAAAAATGGTTTGGATTATTGTGCACCATAATTTGCTTCACTCTCACTTTCATGTGACCAGGCTCCAACCATACACTGTCAGTCTCTTTTATGTTGGTCTTACATTAGTTGTTCCAGTCCGGGGCCCAAAACCTTGCCCCCCCCCCCCTCCTTCCCAAAAAGATATTAAAAACATACCCAAATAAATGGTCCGATCCAACAAATGCCCCCCTCGCTTGCCTCCCGTACACCACTCAAGCCCAGGCTTAATCAAGCACTCGGCAGTGTTTAAGACAAAAAGCTTTTAATTCATTATGCCCACAATACCGGGAACTCATTTTATAGAATCTAATTACAATGTGGTTTATACGCCACTGCCTGTCTGGGATAGCTTAATGAGAGCGTGGAGGAAGGCATTAATAGAAATAAGTCAACCTGTTAGTGTGTTATTATAAACGTGGCGGCGATGTGTGTTGTAGCAAAGACGATGCGGGCTTGTTTCCATGGTGACTGGAATCATGGCCAGTGTAATCAATCTGGTAGCAACCGTTAATTTAAACCCTGAAACAAGTTGGTACTTTACAGTAGTCTTGCAATTGGATTTTTTTTATTGTTTTTTTTTATATTATTATTTAAAGAAACAGAATGCTTGTAAACTCGAGTAATCTTTAATGGAATTACTCACTCTCATTCACTAATTGAAAACTCATGGTGTGCTGAGTGTGGTAGCTCAGCTACAGCTGGATGAGTTACAGATGAGTAAATACTAAGGAGTGACAGTTTAAGTCATTCTTGTTACTTTATTCAAGAACTCAGTTTGTGCTCCGTGTGGTAGTGCTCAGATGAGTTCCTACCTGAGTAATAGTCTTACTCACTCTCATTCCCCAATGCAGAAACTCAAGCTGTGCTCAGTGTAGTTCAGCTATACATGTAGGTGGATGAGTTACAGATGAGTTCTTACCTTCAGGGAGCAACGCTTTGGGGGTAACTTAAACTCAACTTGTGCTTGGTGGGCAGTTCAGCTATGGCTGAATAAAGATGATAGCTGATTAAGGCTTTGACTCCAAGGTACTCACCTCGTGTTTTGGGGGTAGTTCAACCTCGGCTAATGAGTAAATAACCGACAAAAACCAACCCTAACTATTAAATGTTTACAACTTGTTCTAATTCTCTATTCAGGGACTCATCATGTGCTCAGTGTGGTTGTTCTACTACGGCTTGATGAGTAGTTTCTCACCGACCTACATCTGGATTCTCGTCTTGAGAGGCTTGGTCGGGTTCGGAGTGGGTGGCGTTCCCCAATCGTGAGTATTTTTTTATTATCCCTAACTACCTGAGTGATTTACTAGGGTTCCTTCGCCACTCTGACAAAATCCAACAACATGGTTATTCAGAACCCAAACTGTTGGACTCTGATAATGGCGGTATGCCTGATCCCATGTAAAGCATGACCAGTTTACTCGTGCAGGTCTCGAACAAACAGAATTGAACAAAATGTGCAGTTGGATTTTGAAGGGGTTCAGATTGTTTGGAGTTGGAGTGAAGGAATTACACACTTATTTTCATTTCTCTCGTTTTCAAGACATACCTCTTAAATCTAATTTTTCAAAAATGATTAAAATAAATATTTGTGCTTTTTAAGGATTTTATTGAGAAAAGAGTTTCCAAGAATTTGATAATAAAAAGATTCCACATACGACTATTTTTCACTACACATGTATTTCTATTAAAAACTAGAGGACTAAATGGATTAGGCAATGTTGTACATGCACAAGTCTGCACCCAAAAATCTGTGCTTCTGGGTGTTTTGGGGAATTTTTTTCACAAAATTGCTTTTAAATAAAAAAACACTTGAGCATAAAATGCATCCATCCACACATCAATCCTGTCCATGTGCAAGAATTCCAAGCAGGTTCCAGACAGTGATGTGGAGGAAACGGCATAATAGAGTCTTCAAGCCACACTTTGAGTACCTGGGAAGAAGATGAAGGGAAATAGTGACGCATTAGGGAGCAGGGCAAATTCAGTGGTCAAATTACAAGTCAAATTGAGTCTGTTTTCGTAGCCTCGTTGACATTTGACTTGCTGCAGCGCATAAACCAACTAGACGTGTAGACGTCGGGATTTTTGCAGGTTGAATGCAGGCATGTGATTCCTCAGGGTTATTTTTCTGATAAATTTCAGCATTTTCTCAAAATATCCTGTGGTCGATTTCACAAAGATAGTCCTAACTTAGGACTAGTCCCAGGAGTTATTAAAAAAGGCCAGTCCTAAGTTAGGACGAGAAACTCGTCCTAACTCGAGATAAGACTAGTCTTAACTCTTTGTGAAATCCACCCCTGGAACCTTCAAATCGCCTTGAAAGATGTTAAGCAGCAACCAAAGTGAAAAAGAGATACATTGTAGTCCACGTTGTACATGTAGGGTGTGGTTTTTTTTTCTTCTTCTCTGTTGATGCACAGTGACTGTAAACGTCCTGAATTGCAACGTCCGCTAGGTTCCAGGTTCTAGAATAAGGTGGAACCCAAGCAGAGAACTGCTATATTTCAGGAATGTTTACATAGTATTCGTCAAATCTCATCCCTGTAGATGTGATAGCTGGTGTGTGAGAAACAGACAGATGACTCATGTGATGCGTTGCTTAGATAGTTATAGTCCTGTGTGATTTGTCCCCAAAAATTCCTTAGTTTAGGATTTACTCAAAGTGTCCTTTTCAAATTTGTTTTGATAGAAGAAAAGCAACCACCACAGGTAGAAAGAAATAGTCCATTTTGTGTCAAACCTTGAGTTTTGTCTTTCTGGTGATGCATAGAGTCTACGAGGAAACTCATTCTTTAGAACGTGTGAAGAAATGAGCCCTTCGTATTATTTTAGGGTATGGATTCAATACCTACTCACATGCTTTGACTAGTCTGAATATTCCTACTTTAGAATCTAGACGTCTGGACGTCTTAATCTGTTGCTTTTCAGCTCCTGCCAGAAGTTGAAGTTTAATAAGGCTGTTTTCTCCCATTAAAACATTTTTAACGTGCAAGTTTGTTTATGTATCTTGTGTGTGTGTGTGTGTGTGTGTGTATTGATGTATGCTTTTACTTGTTTGGTTTTTTTTATTTCTAAATTTTGAACTTTGTAAACTTGAATGGTGTCAGCCTTTTTGTTGTTTTTTATTCAAATTAATAATAATTGATAATAAATAAGCACCCTGCATTGTAACATCTGAGAGGTTCTGGGTCTAAGAGAGAACCCAGGCCTGCCAGCCATTCTTGAGAATTTTCATATTCATCAAATCTGACCCCTGCAGTCAGGATTGTTCCTGATCTCAGGATTTTTTTTCATATACTTTTCTTCTGCCTTCAAAATTTATTGAACAACATGACCTCAATAACCATCCTCGGAAGACCATCAAAGGAAGAAAGACTTACAGGTAGGGTCAATACCTTCGGTAATGACCCCAAAAAAGAAATTAATAATAATAATAATAATAATAATAATAAAATGCATTTGTAATGCGCCAAATCAATCTAAATAGATGTTCAAGGCGTAGAGAAGCAGAGACAAATTGTGAAATTGTTATCCAAAAATCAACTTTTTTTTTGAAAGATGGTAATGGTAGTAAGCATCTTGCAAAAGTGCTTCATCTGAAGTACCCCTTTGTTTAGAAATTAGTTACAATTATGTTTGTCGAAAAAATTTGAATATTCCAAAGATCGCCTGCAGGCGACTTTTGAAAATGTCTGTGATGTCCATTTGGATGAAGGCTGCGATACGATCGATACGACCAGAGAATGGGGTTGGTATCTGCTGTCATCTTTCTAAACGTGCATGGATTCAGTGTTTGTGATGGAAATACAGACAGTAGTATTTGGCTGCTTTCTCAACAAGTAGACACTGTATTCAACTGATACTTTCGTAGGTGACTTTTATTTTATCTTTCTGGACAATTATTTCCTGTAAATCGGCGTACGCTGACAATAGAGGAAGAGTAAGAATTAATGGCGTCTTTTTCTTTTTCTTCTCTCTTTTTTTTCTTTCTAACTCTAGAATAACCCTGTACTCTGAGTTTCTGCCGTCCAAGACTAGAGGAATGTGTGTGGTTTTTACCTCGGTAAGTCTTTCAACATGAAGCACGGATTAATGAATCCATTTGTGCAATTCATGATCCATTGCATCAAATGTCACACCTGGATACTGAATGCCACAATGACCATTTTGGAAATCAAATTACACATAAAATTGCGCTCATTAACTTTTACGACCATTCCAGCCTCAAGCTCCTCGTGCACAAATCTAGACTAAAGTTGTTTAATACTATATATATGTATGTAATACTCTGTAAACACGGGAGACCTAATTTACATACCATATGCCTGTTGGATAGTAAAATAATAAACCATGAGGGAAACTGAGTGGGTGAAATCAATTTTTGCTGACAAAAGAATATTTACTGGGTTGGGGTTGCACAGAGAAAAATTTACTACAGCGGGATTTGAACCTGCGGCCTCCGGTTTAACGTGCAGGCGCTCTACCAGCTGAGCCATCTAGCCCTAATGTAGGCAGTCTCCCTATCTTGTCAATATCTTTGTTCAGGTGTGCCAGTCAGAAGCCATTCAACCTGTAGCTGTTGTATAGCCAGGGATCACACCCAAGTTGAAATAAAAAGTCGCATCCCCTAAAGGTGATCCCGTGGCTGCCCCTTCCCAGGTTGTGTCGTAAACTTGGGTGTTGTCCCTGGCTGTACAGCAGTTACGGGTTGAATGGCTTCTGACTGGCAACCCCAAAAAGATACATGTATTGACAAAATAGGGAGACCACCAACATAGGGCTAGATAGCTAAAGTTGGTAGAGTGCTGGCACAGTAATCCAGAGGTTGCAGGTTTAAGTCCCGCTCTAGTCAATTTTTCTGTGTTTAACCCAAAGTAAGTGTTTATCACTTTAAAATTTACTAGAACAGTAACTTGAACCTGTGACCTCAAATTTGTCTTTGTTTACCTACAACTGTTACTTTTTGGAAGAATCCAGTGGCCAATCAAATACCAAACTTTGTGATGTGACAGCTTGTTCATGTTCAAATATATCCGGCCATGTACAGGAAAGGGTGTGCGCATTATGTGTAGATAGAAAATATAAATGTTTACAGATTTACAGATAACTTACATGGTATACAGATGATCAAGGTGGAAAGCTCCCCTTGAAATGTTGTTACTTGAAATGTTACAGTTTCTGAGGAACAACAAATAACGATCTTGCGAATCCAGAACCCTGTGTTTAAAAAAAATTCAAAAATATAGCAGGGTTTCTGTTTTCATTGTTTCTCTTGCGACTCTGATAAATGTTTGAGGTAAAAAATTCCTGAATATATCGGGTCGTATGTTTGTTCAAATAAAAAGAAACTAAAAAGAAACTAATTCTGGTCCAGTAAACATTTTGAGCTACAATAATAATAATAATAATAAAGAATACTTAGTATAGCGCCGGTGTTCTCCTAAAAAGGCGCTCATGGCGCTTGAGGAGGAAAAACAAATTAGGACTGTTGATTGTGTGAGTAGGCTTGTTTGAACAGGTGAGATTTTAAGTTTCTCTTGAATGTTGTGATGGATGGAGATGATTTGATAGTCGGGGGAAATTGGTTCCACACTCGGGCTGACGCTGCAGAAAATGACCTGTTACCCCCAAAGAGTGGACGTCCTGGGCTGATGAAGCATCATGAGCTCATTCGAATGCAGCCCTGTGGTCTTGCAGTTTTGTCTTTCAAAATTCGAGCCCTGCCACTCTAATTTGAACCGTCTTCCTCTGGTGTTTTCAGGTGTTCTGGGCGTTTGGAACCGTCCTCGAGGTCCTCCTAGCTCTCATCATCATGCCAACTCTAGGCTGGCACTACCTCCTCTTATTCTCATCTCTACCAGTCCTCATCTTCGTCCTTTGTTGTAAGGTAAGATGCTTAATCAACGGGAGACTTTGAAACGCTAGGTGGCAGCAGACTTAACCAGGTAAATCTCCATTGCTTACGTAGTTCTGAGCATGCGCAGATTACAGAGCAGAAATTGACTACCTGGTAACTCTGGTGCCGCCTAGCGTGGCAGCTAGGTGGCAGCAGACTTAACCAGGTAAATCTCCATTGCTTACGTAGTTCTGAGCATGCGCAGATTACAGAGCAGAAATTGACTACCTGGTAAGTCTGGTGCCGCCTAGCGTCCCAAAAGTGTCTCATTGCTGGATGCTTAAGAAAACTTGGTCATCATTCAAAACTGACCCCACTTTAGTGTGCACAGAATATGGCTGTGTCCGAATTGGTGACTACAGCTACGGATCTGCGTCATCCTCCATCATTAGGCCCATGTCACACGGGGCAATTTACTGGCAGCCAGTTTCAGGCAATCTCCAAGAGGAAAAGAAACTCACATTTGAATGTTCACGTATTTTTCTTAAGGATCCTAAGACATTGTTTGAAAAGTTATCCATGTGCTACCAAAGTGGTCCTGTAGCGTGCACTCCAAGTTGCCTGTAAAAGTTGCTTCGTGTGACAAGGCCCTTAGGGCTCACCCTTATCACTACAGCCTGGCAGACAATGTCTTGTAAAAACTGCTGTGGGCGAGCAAAATCCACTTCTCAACTTGCCCTATTGTGAGCTGCTAAAGACCTGTGCGACCTACTTGTTTAAAATGCTCATATTTCTTCCTTTTCAGATGTTAATAATACACTTTTAAAATCAGTTAGTTTATTTTTGAGTGTGTGATCATTAGTACAACAAAAAAGCAATATTTATGACAATACATTGTTTTAAAATCTGGGCTTCAAAAATGTCCTTGGAGCATGTAAAATGCACAGTTTGCTGGCCCGGTGAGCTACTTGTTAAAAAGCTGAAGCGCAAGGCCTGGTCATCATGCATTAAAGAATATATTGTGGAGTGTCGTGGCCAAGCAGTTTAGTTCATCGGACCCAAGCTCTGGTGTTGTCAGCAGCAGAGTGTGGGTTCGAATCCCGGTCATGACACTTGTGCCCTTGAGCAATTGGTACTTAACCATAATTGCTTCGCAAAAAGTTGGGAAGGTAGTGCACTCTACTCTGCCAACCAGGCTGTATGCCCTTGCCTACATCCTTACGGACAGTGAAGTGGGTAACCCTGTTTCAGCCCCAGGAGTAGGTGGCAACATGCCCCTGGTGACAGTTGATCTGGGTCGACGGCCCAACTCAGTTAAGTGTAGCCCTCACCTTGAAGTGGCCATCCGGCCTTGTGAGTTTGGCAATATCTAATTTAAAAATAAATAAATAAATAATTAAATATGATGTTCTTAGCTACATTTTTAGCTGTATTTGTAGTTGCCTATTCAGATACAACCTTGTACACTAATAAATACACAATTGTTATAGAGCGCCTTATCTACAAGCGTCTTAATTGCTCAATATTTATGACAAGTACACTGAACTATGTTTGAATTATGAGACCCATTAAATTTATGAATTCCCTTTAAAATACATGTATGGTTACAATTAAAGTAGTGTGGCAACATCTGCAGCCAACCATGCCAGAAACACAGAGGCAAACCCCTTCTCTTAGTGTACTCTGGGTTCTTTAACAAGATTAGACAAACAGGGGACCTATGGGTTTTATAAAAAAATAGTGGCTTCTTGTAAAGTGCTCAAATCCGTCACGCTAGGGTGGTCAGGATGCTCAAACATTATTACCCCTGGTCACTGGGCCATTTATTTCATTCCATCTCAGCTCCCTGGGGAGTGTACAGCCTGTGCTGCCAAATATGTAGCGCAAACTACATCTAACACGGTCACTAGTAACCATCTCAGCCCTCATCCATTTACCTCTGGGTGAAGATGAGAAGCAATTGTATTTAAGTGTCTTGCTCAAGGGCACAAGTGCCTTGACCGGGATTCGAACCCAAACCCTGATGACTTAGCCATTAAGTAGTTCGGTGCACTAAACCGCTTTGCCATGATGCACCATGTACATGTCAGAGTGGCCCATCAGAAGGACGAAGCAACTATGGTCAGGTGTCTTTATCAGGTGTCTTTCTTAAAGACACAAGTGCCAAGACTGGAACCCCAACCCCAACCCACACTCTGTGGACACCAGACCTTGAGCCCGGTGACTAGACACTAGACGGCTCAGCCGTCACTCTGACACAGTGCAGTATCAAATGTAAATTGTTACTGTTTTGTGTGCACTGACAGTACATTTAGTTGGAGAAACCTCATATTGGACTTGTAGAGAAGTTTGTTTTTTGGTTGAAGCGATATCCAACAAGTTGTTTTTCAGGTTATAATGAAATCGTTATTACTTTACCATGTACAAATTCATGATCGAGAGCCCAATTTTTCACTGGCCCATTCACCATCACATGTCAAATACTATTTGTTGCCGTTTACAAAATACGCGTGCCAGTACTCATGCTCATGCTGCATGTAAACATGCATTCGTTGTAGACTTTGGCATGTGCAACAGTCACTCACAGGGTGTTATGCGTGTGAGATAGACAATCGCATATGTGCAATAGTCTACTGAGCTCTCATGGACCTGTCGCACAGGTGTAGTACACTCGCTCAATCATCGCCCTAGCTAAGGTTGGTGGCACTCATAAATGTCAATCTGCGATTTCCCTGAGCTTAATTATGCTGAACTAGAGAAGTATGAGGTATAGTATAAAAGTATACCATGGTTTATTTCTGGTGAACTGTGGATATTAGCTCCCCAATGTATTGAAAGTTGACAAATTAGTTCCCGAGGCATTGGAAGTTGGCGAGTTAGTTCCCCAGGCCAAGCCTCACTACCTTGGGAACTAATTTGTCAACTTCCAATACCTTGGGAAGCTTATATCGACTGTCCACCAGAAATAAACCATGATATACTTTTATACTACACCTCATACTTCTCTAGTTCAGCATCATTAAGCTCAGGGAAAACACAGATTGACATTTATGAGTGCCACCAACCTTTATAGGTAGGGTTGTCCACTCTCAAACCATGTCATATCTGTACGTTTATATAAACAAAACGGTAAATTTTACATTCTTGTTTGACCCAAAGAACTTCATGTCTGATTCTCTTTGTATTTAAGTTTTGAAGTCTTAACATCAAAATTGTATTTTTGTGAGTTTTTTTTTTTTTTGTATGTTATTTTTTTAATGGTTTGATTGCAGTGGCTACCAGAGAGTGCTCGCTACTACGTCGCCTGCGGCAACCAACAAAAAGCTCATGAGATCTTAAAAGCTGTCGCCATGACGAATAACAAACCCATGCCTCTTGGTAAACTCAAGATTGAAGAAGTAGCGGTAAGTGAAGAAAGGCTCTGTCAACAGGGCATCGTCTTGGATTTGAAGTTAGACATGTTGGACTGGAAGGACATTTAGTCATTAGGAACTTGTGGCCCCTAAATTTAACCTCTGTTTTTCTATTATTATTAGAACTATTATTATTATTATTATTGATTTCTGGTAATGAAACCAAGCATGCCTCAAAGGTGAACTTTATCACTGTAACTCGGAAGCCTGAGGAAACCTCGAGACAAGGGTGCTTGCTATGTGAACCAGAAACACCAGGGTTAACCCCTACTCTTCCACGATAAGCGTTTAGGGTTCTTTTACTTGCTCTGCCTATCCTAGTGCATGGAACCTATGGCTGTTTGTCCCATCCAAAGGACTACATATAGGCCTACGTCTTTTCATCCTGTCCAAAGGAAAAAAGCTTTTATGGTCAAGTGTCTTGCTCATAGGACACAAGTGCAACAAACCGGGGACTCAAACCCACACTGTGAATAACAACGTGAATACGGTGCACTGAACCTCTCACCTACAACGCACCGATTAAAATCAAAGCTGGTGAATAGCTCTTTCACAATTTGAACCTCCACATAGATTTGACGCATCAAGTCACACTCTTCAGAGTAACCCAAGTGATGTAACTTTTTGTGTGTTTTTTTTGTAGGTCAAGAGGGGCTCCTATAAAGATTTGTTTAAAACTAGAGAGATGACAGTGACAACAGTACTACTGCTGTTCATCTGGTAAGTAACTGAATAGGATGACACAGAACTGATTTGTGGTTCCTTCATTCAAGTTGTTTTCAAGAAATGGAAATTATTGAAAAATTATGCTGAAATACTCATGTATAAGTTCATGTGTTTTTAAACAAGTCTGTGAATTATTTGGCATGTCAAGCTAAAGCAATTTTTCTTTATTTATATATTTATTATATATATTTGTTTATTTATTTATTTGTTTATTTATTTATTTATTTATTATTTATTTACATGTATTTAACAAAAATTGTTTATTTATTTAATTATTATTTAAATAATTATTGTTATTGTTATTTATTTTAATTTTATTGTGGGTTTTTTTTTTTTTGGGGGGGGGGGCGGTGGGGGATTTCACCAGATCTCACCCCAGAAAAGCTTTGCCCCTACCTTGCTACAAGGCTTAGTTTTCAGAAGCAGTGTAGACATGTTCAACTAAGCATTCAGATTGGCTCAGTGGTTTCTTCCCTGCGTTTCATCGCTTTAGACCACGGCTCGAATCCTGAATTGAAGCTGTGCATGCTGTGGAGTGGGTTTTCAGTCCCTACCTGATGGCGTGGGTTTTTCCTCTATTCAAAGTTCTCCTCCATTCAAAGTTTTCCTCCTACATCTAATTAAATTGACATTTCCACATCATCTTCTCTACACAGGTACTTTAGGCCTTTGGGTTACAGTGCTTTAATCATGGACATCCCACTTTTGTTACGCCACTGCTAAGCAATCAAGATCCCTTTAAAGCCAACCTAATTCCACTAACACCCGGTTCAGACAGGCTCTCCAGAGTTGTGTGCCGGACCAAATAGATAAGGATCGACTCTAGTTTGACCCAAATAAATTTGGGTTTTAGACAGGCGAACTTAACCTAACACTTCCATTAGGTTCGGCTCATGACAAGATCGACGTCCGAAACCAAGACGCTCCAATGTCGTTTCAAAGGACTTCAACAGTCGATCTTTCGACTTTCAGCGCGTCCAGTTGCTCCTAACTGTTTCAGATGTCGAACTTTTCATGTACTTAATTCAATAATTTGGTTCAGCACGTCTATGGAGCGCCTGTCGGAACCGGGTGTAAGCCAACCTACTTTTTCAAGGGCTCCATTCAAATTTCGATGTTTTTCAGAGCTCAGAGAAAACTGTCTGATGACAGTGAATCGTGATGGGCATACTTCATGGTTGGCTGATCTTGCCTTTATTATTAGCTGTTGTTTGTATTGAGTGTGCAATTCATTACCCTTTATTACCATCTCTATAGGTTTGCCAATGCATTTGCCTACTACGGAATTGTTCTGCTGAGTACTGAGCTATTCGCATCTGGAAACACATGTTCAGGTCAGGGTTTTTTTGTGTGTGGTTTTTATTTGTTTTGTTTTTTGTTTTTTACCATGTATTAAAGGTGTTTTTGTCTGTTTACAATCCCTAAAAAGTGTGTTTCTCTTTTGATATTTGTTGAACTTTTAGACACAGGTTTTTAGATGCAGGTTTTTTACTTGCTTCAAGTCTACATTGATAGAGAATCTTCAAAAGTTTGGAAAAAGCACTAGACTCATTCATTGGTGGGTTTACTGGTTACAGTTGAAATCACTAGACTGGCCAGCAGTCCAGTGGGTATTCAAGAACCCTGTGTAAACACATAGCTAGAGCCATAATAACTTAATCCACAAATGGGTCAAAGTTCAGAATTCAGTCCACCATATTTTCTGCAAAATGGGTGACAAGATATCACTTTTTAATATGATATTCGGATTGAATTTCAGTGGCAACCAACGCAGAGAAAACTTTAGAATGCAACGACGCTTGTAAATCATTGACTGCTGAAGACTATGGGCTGCTGCTATGGACAACTCTGGCTGAGTTCCCTGGTAGGTTCCTTCAGAAAAGTGTCATATTTCTCACAACATGTTTCAATATTATTTACGGCCATTTTTGTCGTGATTTGTAACATGTGCCTATTTTTCATAGAGCTGCTTAGCGGAAAATTTTGCATAAACATTTTCTGCAAAGCAAAACTAAGCTGGAACCCAGTCGTAAATGTTACACATGTCATTATGTTTGGGCTGGTACAATAATCTGGTAAGCATAATTGTTTTATGTTGAGCTACTTTGTGTGCCTTAGCGGAAAATAGTCTGAGCAAAGCATTTTCTGGCAGTAAATAAATATCAGGGTACCAGCCATAATAGTAAGACTCTTACATGGTACTTTATAGCTGGTAACCCATTTCTCCTGAGCCAGATGTTTCTGGACTCAGCAAAATGCTTAGCAAGATTATGAGATTTGGTGCCTTGTCTTTGCTGCACAAACCGCCGCCACTGGGCTATAAATGTGCAGACCCTCATGCATGCATGCTCCTACTTAAAATTTTATATTTTCAAGGAGGGACTTAAATTTATAGGCATCAGGGGATTTAACTTGTGGTGGGAGTGAGTTCCAGATTGGTATTGTTCTCAGATACAAGGAGTAACGGTAGCAGTCTTTGTTTGAAGTGTATGAAGGTGCTGAAAGTTCAAGATCAGGATTGAGGCTTGAGGGTCAAATACCAACCATGACTTGGACCCACTTAGGCCCCGTTCCCACTGGACCCCGCATTGATCGCGCAATTCGAGAAAAGGGCGATCAGACCCCGCAATTTCTCGAAAAGGGCGATCAAAGGGCGATCAAGCGTAAGTGGGAACGCGAGGGCGATCAGGATCAGACCCCGCAAATTTGATCCACCTCGGGAGTAGGATTAAAGCGGGATCTGATCGCCCTTGTGGATTAATGGGCGATCAAAAGTCTAGTGGGAACGCAAAGGGCGATCAGACCCCGCAATTTGAGGGCGAACATCCGGTACGGTAGGCCCGAATGGCGCGAAAATGGTGTTCTTTTTTCTTCTATTCCCAGCAAGCACCACGCATTTGGTGACATGAATTGCAAGTAAAGCATAAAGCAGTATTGACGTCACGTGACGATACCAACTACACGTTCTGTACAACGCATCCACACTAAGCCCAAGCCCACGCTTTAATTTTGGATGCATTGTATTCATACGTGCACGTTCTTTAAAGATGGCAGCGCCCAGCAATAAACGTCCCATAAATTCGTCCAAAAAAAACTTCCAAAAAGATGAGAAGCGTGGCAAACTATGGTCGGACGAGGAGCTGGGAACTTTTTGCGCCTGCGCACTGCCCACTTGGTCGACCTGCGTTGGTGAACTTTGAATCCACTTCCGTTCCCAAAAGGGAGATCAATGCGCGATCATACTCTAGTGGGAACGCGACCGTGATTCACGTCTGCGACTAATCCTTTTGCGGGGTCAGGATCTTGTAATTGTGGATCCAGTGGGAACGCGGTCTAAGACCAGGACCCATGTTCATCAAAGCTGTTTACCTGTGAGCACATTTTTGTGCTTACTATATATAGCTTAAAAACACTGAGTAAGCAAAGGTGTATTTTGTTGACCTATTGATGGCTGGCATTTTCACAAAGGTTTGTACACAGCGTTTTGCATGCACACGCGCGTTTTCTCATTTTCTTGAAGTGAGGTATGAGTTTAGGAACTAATAATTAATGAAAGCAATTGCAAGACTGACAACACTTTGACTGTTCTGTACTAATGAAGAAGTCAGCTTTATTATGGAATTCAACAAAAATACAAAATGAAAGGCCGTCTCCAAAACAGCAGTTTGAAAATTCCACTTCAAACACAATTCTCTCCAAACACAGAGTTTTGGCTGTGGTGTGCACCATCACACATCAGTTTGTGGCATGACTGACAAGCTGTACATTTGAAGTTCAGCAAGTGCTGATACTTTTTTCAAGTGCTTTCAAAACAAACTTTAATGAGATTAGCCGATTATGTCATTAACGAGTAGTTTTGTTTCTTTTTTACTTTCAGGTATTATTTTAACGTTCATCATCATCGAGTTACTAGGAAGGAAGAAGACAATGGGAATAGAGTTCTTTTGTTTCTCTGTGTTTGTATTCCTCCTTTTTATTTGCTCAACGAGGTAAGGCCACCATTCTCCTTTATTTAGAGACTTAACCTCCATAATAATTATATTCCAAGCAAACTTGAATTCTCCATTCTGATTGGGCAATCCATACAAACGAGAATGTGATTTTAGCCTGTATCGCACGGCCCATATCAAATCCTGTTCTATCACGCTGTTTTAGTTCTGTGTTTTGGTAAAGTTATGCATCAAGTTTGCCTGAAGATAAATTTGATATCACCCTCACGCATCTGCATCCCATATCCATCTCAGCCTTCCGCCTCGCTGGATATGGGATGCAGAAGCTCTATATTTTGTCCAGGTACCACTCACACTTGTGTGATATTTAATAATATGTGTAGGTTTCCCATATGCATGTGTGATTTTAAGCAATATTGTAGTCAAGTCCATGACCTTCGAGGCCAAGGCAAAGTCCCGAGTCCTAGGTCTCCAAGGCCATGGTGAAGACTGAGTCACAGCATTCGAGGCCAAGGCCACAGTGTCCGAGGCCAAGGTCAGTTATATTATGCACACCCAAACAAATAAAAAAGACCTACACTTTACACAAAAGGTGATATTTTTAAATGGTTTTATCATATCAAGGCAAATACTTTTACTTTTCCGACTGTTGCATTTGTGAACTCTATCTGTTTCGTTGTGGCTTGGATTGAGGTGTCCGTGCAGACACAGCTTCGTTAAAATTCTGACAATACATAGGAAATTTCTGGCAGTGATGGCTATTGCTGGGAATTTCCTTTGCATTCCTGCATTTTAATCAGGCTGCAGCTGGCTCTATGTTTTCTTTTTCACTTCTTTTCAAGTTTCTCGTGGTCGATGTACACAAACCAGATGATCTGGGAATTCAAAGACATTTTGCAGTTAAACTTATCAGACGAGACATGAAAGCTTGATGATCAATGACAGAACTTACTTCTGCACATGCAATAATAGACTGGTTTCTAAAGCATTCCTTTCTAAATGTATTGGGCTGGTTTTTTATGCCACATCATCACTTTTGATAACTCTTTTTTTTAAGTGATGATGAGCAGGAGCAAGTCTATTTCAAATCTGTAATCTTTGGGGTTCCAGTTACGCACTTGAGTTGCGTCTTTTGCGCTCGTAAAGTATGCCCAAATTCGGCCCGCGAAACCTCGACAGGTCTGCTTCAGTAATTGTACTTTGTCACGATAAAATTTTTAGGGAAAAGTAAAGGTTGGAAAATTTGAGCCAAAAGAAGTGGCCTTGAGTTGGCCTTGGCTTAAATTTTTCGAGTCCAGAAGGGGCCAAGGCCAAGACTGAGTCAAGGACGAGGCCGCTCCAACACCGGTGATGAGCACCGAGTCTCCAGTGCTTATCACACATCGGTGTATGGGAAACCTAAACATGTTATTCTTTATTACCTATGCAATTATTACAGCTATTAAATTCCAAATTTTTTATTGTGTGGATGGGTTGTTCTTGGATAATTTTGTTTGTTCATTTAAAACCTTGTTGAACATTTCCAACAGTGGTGTATGATCGGCTGCACGATCTGCTGTCTCCGAGCTTGTGTTGAACATATGGAATTTATACAGAATTTACAGAATATAAATGAACAAATTTATTTATTTATTTATTAAAAATCAGACATCGCAGCCTGAAAGCTTTATTTGTTCAGAAATGTACATTAAAAAAACTCATCTTTCCATGACTACCAACACGACTGCCCGGCCACCTATTAAAATACTTGTAATAATGCAATTAGATCCACAGATGTTGGCTCAATTTCATGGCTCTGCTCACCACAGAATGCTGCGCTGACAGCACCCTCTAAAGCATGTGATTCTCTGGACGGTAAACGTAGAATTCCGCCGTAAGCAGAGCCATGAAATTGGGTCCCAACCATTTTCAAAGTTGACAAATCCCAATGCTGTGGCTATAGGGTTGTTGTTGTTGATCTGTTTGTTGTTTATCCGTTTGTTGTTTGTCTGTTTGCAGGACGGTGTTGACGGTCTTCTTGTTTGCAGCCAGGGGATTTATTTCAGGAGCATTCCAAGCAGCCTATGTTTACACACCGGAGGTAAGACTCAAGAAAATGTGAATATAAAGCCGCATGCCCTTATAAAGTGATCTCTCTTCTGCCGCTTCCCAAGTTGTATCGTAAACTTGGGTGTGGTTCTTGGCCAAACATCATCATGATGTCCCGTCCCCCTCCACTTTTCCCTGTTTAACTTTGATCTTTGCCCAGTGTTTGATCTTTGCATGTAAATAGGGTATTTGAGTTTTTTACCCGATAGCCTATTTAGGGTTTTCCTGCTGAGCGTTTCTTCATAAAATTCTTTACACATCTTCAGGGCTATACGAGTCACATATGTGTTATTGGAGTTTTGTCAGTCTACTTTTTATTGTTGTAGAATAATGTTCCGTTGTCTTTTTGTTTTCCTGTTGCAATGTTTTTCAAGGCATATCCACCACAAGCCCCGCTGTTTTGGGTTCTGTCTCCACTTTGGTTTTTTTTCCAGTAAGATATTATACTATTTGTGTGTCGTGGAAATAAATGTTGCATTGAATTGAATTCTAACAAGAATGCATGGTAGGTTTTTATTACACATTTCAACAATTTGTGGGAATTTCTTTGTATATTGGAATTTTTTTTTTGTCAGGTATACCCGACAGCAACCAGAGCTCTAGGCATGGGGTCCTGCAGTGCAATGGCTCGGGTTGGAGCTGTACTTACTCCGTTTGTTGCTCAGGTATGTTTCATTCGGTACATCCTTGCAAAATGAATCTCACATCAGATATTGTGGATTACTTAATAATTTGGAAGCATTTTTTAAGCTAAAACGTTCTGTACTATATAATACTACCTTCTATTTATGTACAAATAAAAATGTCAACAATTTTGCCAATCTGTGTTTGTACAAAATATTAACATAACTCATCGCTGCTGACATTTTCAGCAAGTTTCAAAACCTAAAACGTAAATAGCGTGATAGGACCAATGTATCACTAAATAAGCCGTATTGTGTTTCCACAAAGTGAACTTGCGACTTTTGCATTTTCACATTGTGAGTTTTTGTCTTAAAAAAACTAACTAAAAATTGTAAGCAGTGTCCGAAACAGAAGTTTGAAACATTTTCAACTTCAACAGCGATTTGCTTCAGTCACAGAATTTTGGGTTGTGGAGCATAGAGGTCACTGCGTGGGAACAGTGACGAATTTATCGCGCAGCGTGTTTTGGCCGATCGGTTATAAGGACACAAGCTCTGGTGTTTCTGATCAGCAGAGTGTGGGTTCATGTTCCGGTCTTGGCGCTTGTGTCTTTGAACAAGATACTTTACCATAATTGCTTCTCCTTCGGATGGGACATTAAGCAGCATGTGTACTAAGATAAAAGTACCCAGAATACATCAGAATAAGGGTTAACCCTGGTGTTTCTGGCTCACATAGCAAGCACCCTTGGTTACAAGTTTCCTCAGGCTTGCGAGCTACAGTGATTAAGTTCACTTATGAGGCATCCTTGGGTTCATTAGCATAATATAATAATAATAAATAATATTTTAAATATAATGCTATCATGACCCATACAAATCCGTTGTGCCTCCCACTAAACAAAAAGCACACATACCCTTCGTTAAAACAGGTTTTTAAAATGCTTTAATTAAAAAAGGCAGATTTGGGCCTACCAAGTTTTTCTATTCAAATGTGATACACCAAATGCTGCCCGTAATGGTGGTCAGGGTTTAACAAAAGAAGACACAGGCTGCCATCAGTAACTGACTAGCGCCCTCTGTTGTTTGTTTTAGGTCTTGCTGGGTGTATCTCCACATCTGGCCATATCATGCTATGGAGGAGTGGCTTTATTAGCGGCAGTGGCAAGCATGCTTCTACCTATAGAGACCAAAGGTAGAGAGATGCAGGTATGTGTTCCAGTATGATGGCATTTAGTCAACCAGAATACATGTATTATATATTTATTAAATGTTATGAAAATCAACATCAAAGGGGGTTTGATTCAACGTCCATAAAATGTCAGTTTTTATTATAGGGATTTTAGGGCCTTTTCGAAAACCACGGCTTTGGCTTGGGCTTCAGCTAGGAATCTGTCAGCCTGATTGAAGCCTTACATAGAAAGTACATGTTTTTCTAAACACTTGATGGGGCTTTAGCCTAAGGCCAAACCGTGAGAAGGGCTTTTCGTTTTGATCCATTGAGCTGTGAACAAATTGTGCCCGCAGGAAATCAAAGCTAAGTGGCTCTTTATAAATGTGATGTCACAGGTCACATGGTCTTTTGTCGGGAAGAGATCCAGGAAAGGGGGCGGGATAGCTGACAAGAAGAGAGTTGGGGGACACAGATAATTATCACTTGACGTGTGTGTAAGTGTGTAGGTTGGGGGGGGGGGTTGAACTGGCAACCTAATTAGGCATGCGCTGTTTAAAACTATTATACAGGATTAGTAAGGATAAAAAGTATAATTGTTACATTTTAGTCTAAAAGGTTGCTGGTTATGTTCATACTGCAGCCATTTTTTCTTGTGAAGTATTTCCCTCTGAAATGAAGTTGTATTTGAGAAAACTGTACCTGAAAACCTTTTAGGAAACGCGATAGCTGATTTCGGTTGTTACAACCAAAGTTAAGGACAGTGTGTTTGCATGCTAAAAATTGTGCATGGATTTTCACCTTTTTTTTTCTTCTCACGACTCACACATCAGATTGAGCCAAAATTTCACAAGTTTGTTTTTTTATTTGTATGGTCGATCACACAGACTATTTATATATATATATGAGACTATTTTGCCAGCTCTACCAATCCTGTTTTTAAGAAAGATTACACTTCAAATGTTTGGTTTTGTTTTGGGTTGTTGTTTTTTTCAGACTGTTGTCAAGAAATCGGAACCAAAGAGTGGAATACCAGAGACTGGGACTTCCAGGTGATGTCAGTGATAGGAAAGGAACTGCTCATATTTGTACACTTTGTAAATCAAAATACAACCATTGTTAAGCCGTATCCGAATCGGCGGCTTTATCAATGGCTATGACTATTGCTAAGGGTGTTGCTAAGGGCGTACGACACAAGATGGTGGGGGAAATGCAGCTGTAGCCGTGGCCGTAGCCGTAGCTGTAGCCGCTAATTTGAACATGGCCGTAGTTTTGACAGGGATGTGACAGGACTTATCTAAACCAACCCCCAAAAACCTCCCTCTGTGTAGCCCAACCCTTGGTTTTGTCTGAGCTCAGTGGATTTACACTGCTACAGTGTTCAAATAACACCACCGTTTCATCTGAGAGCTATATAGTGTCATTTAACTTTACGGGTGATCAGAAGTCAAAAAGGCATGTGGCAGCATAGTATAGATTTAATGGCAATCAATTAGCTCTGCTAGCTGTACTCCTGGGTGAGAAGAAGGAACTATTCTATTCTTGATGACTTGAAGGGTTAATCTTCCCACAGGTTCCCAGCTCGGTGTACTCCTGAGCAGAGAGAAGAAACTATGTTAAAGTGTTTAGGTTAGAAACAACTTGTTAAGTATGATAACCAAAAACATGTCTGATTCTCAACACTGGTTCCCAGGTGTACTCCAGGACGAAAGGAAGAAACTATGTTAAAGTGTTCATGCTAAATGTTAATTGTTTTTAAACATGCGCAATGACCGACGGGGATTAATCTCACCACAGATTCCCAGGTGTACTCCTGGGTAAAGAGAAGAAACTTTGATAAAGTGTTTAGGTTGAAAATATTTTATTTTTAAGTACGATGACCGGCAATGGTCAATCTCACCGTGGGTCCCCAGGTGTACTCCTGGGCCAAGAGAAGAAAATCAATCAACTTAAGTGTTAAGTGTTAAGTGTTTTGGATAAATGTGTTCTTTTTTACAATTATGATGGCTAAAAGGGTTTGGTCTCCCCACAGATTCCCGGGTGTACCCATTGCCAAAGGGAAGGAATTATGTTTGAGTTTTAAAAAAATCGTGATTACCAGTTATCATAAATGGGTAAGTTGACATGCATTCCATAAATGATGTGCAAGTCCAACAGACGATAAATGTCAAAATATAGCGTATAGAGAGAAATATTATTATAACTATATAAATGTATAAAGTATTGATGTTTCTTAGTGTCTCTTAATTGCTGAAGGTCACTTTTAATAAATGTTTAGTAGTTATTTGCGCCTTGAGTCGTCCATGGTGTATAGAGATGGTACAGCATTAGTCGTGTGGTTTTAAATTGTGATATAGGACCATGTACGAATTAACGGGCAATGGCCGCCGATCAGTGGAAGCACCTGTTCTTCAACGGACTTATATTTGTTTCTTTCGTGTCCCGGCAGACTGAGGCCGAAAAAATGTACAAGTTGTCGACAACTTGGCGCGTAAAGTTCAGACACTACGCGCCAACCTCATTCCCAGTGGTGTGCGATCTCGCCGCGCCAGTTTGTCCCCAGAATTTCTTGCTTGATCGAAACATACGGCGCGCGCAGCTGCCCATGGTAGCGAGGCTGCCAACGTGTATTCCAATAACGGGCGTGTAAAGTTATTCAAATCAAGCTTTTCTGCCAATTCTGTCGTCACACGCGTGCGTATCTACTGCACGCCCAAAGTAGTTTACCTTTTTAAAAGAGTATGAATATTGTATGTATTTATTTATTTACGTATATGTGTATTATTTTACCTGTGCAAAGTAATGATAGAGCATCATTAACAATAATATACTAAAATATAACTGTTCAAGCATTGTCAGAATATATTAAATAAAGATTATTTGTGATGAGAAAAACAAGGCTGATTCCATTTCTTTTCTTCGTATACTCGTTTTCTTCCCTCTTTTTCTTTTCACGTTTTCTCTCTTTTTTCTCCCTGTATTCCTTTTTCCTTTTTAGAATATATTTTCCACCATTGATTTTTACTTCAGGAATGTAAAGTATCCAGTATTGTGTATAAATCTTACTTTGTTGACTCGTAGTGAGTGTCAGAGTACACTTTGCTGTTGTAAGGAGAGACCAAGGTTCGCTCCAATTTTTCTGCAGGGAACCGAAGTCAGTCCAGCCCTTGTGTTTCTTCTCCCAATTACGCCATTGTCCATTTGAGACTTCAAACTTGTCCTGAAATCTTCTGCCTGCACTTACCTATAATCAGAGGCCCTGTATCAGATACTAATTAGTTATTAGATATTTTATTATGATAGACAGCCCGGCATGTGATTGTTATACGGGCACCCTGATTCCAGCACCTCGTCAAAGACTGTACTCTTGGGTGCTTCCCTGTAGGTCTCAAGGCAATCCACGAGGTCATAGACGCTGCACTGGCCTGGCCTTGTGATCTACAGCTGACACTCTAAGCTACTCATAACATTTGAAAGAAGAAGATTTGAAGTAGTAACTTGTATCAAAATGACTAATGGGCTTTATTGTTTCCTTATGCTCTCGGGTTTCATTCATCAATTCAGTTAAAACTGTTTGTTGTCAGGTTTGCCATCTGTCAGGGGAAACGTACACTTGGTTCCTGTCACAGTGTCAGAATGAAATAAAATCCATCAAATAAAATGTTGTCACCGCTCAAATCGAGAGCAGGTTCCACTTTGGCATGATGACAACTGTAGACGAATGGCTGTTATGGTTATGTACAGCTGAATAGACTGACTTTACCCCCCCCCCCCCCACCCACATACTCAGCCATACGGATCCGGTTTGTGGGGTACTACTATTGTTCTATTATTCCCTTTTCTAAGGAATTCCCTTGTGGGGGCCCAATTGTTCCTATTGAAATTACATTGCGGGGTCCATTGTTCCATTGTTGTCAGGACCACAAATGCCCTTCCGTGTGTCCACACACAAGAAAAACCAAGTAGAATGCCCCAGAGTGCAGATTAGAGCTTTTAAAACAAAAGATAAATGCATGTAAGTAGGGTTCGAGCTCGTAAGTTTTCACCCTCGCAAGCTCTCACGCTTTGCGCTCACAGTTCAGGTTTTTTGTGGGGTTTTTTCAACAGCCTATCACATCCCTGTATTAAGTCATTGGTTTTTGGAAGAGTACATTTATCTCCATCCTCCACTTTCCAACGAACACTCCAAAATATGGAAATGTATAATGTCATCAAATGTGTGGTCACGTTACTTTTAATTGTCGAGGGTCTTCAGCATTGAGCCATATGCAAATCATACGTTGTCTTGGCTAAGGCCGTCTCCTAATTGGCGGCTACAGCTACAGCTGCGGCTGGATTTTCACGCCATGCGAAGTATGGTGCGTCTTAAGTAACACCCTTACGACTAAAGCCGTAGCTGTAGCCGCTAATATGGGATATAAGTGTCCAAAAGGTGAATGAACTTTATTCTAAAGTCAGATTTGATGACGTCGTCATTTAATGGTCGTCATCACGTTGAAGACACTGATCTTCGTTTCTACAGAAGCGGGTAAAGTTACATAACAAACCAACCATGTGAGTTTTCCAATAAAACCTTACACGTATTAATGTTTGAAATTAATCATTACAAAAGGCTATTTGCCATTACTTCTGAAAGGTTTTTTTTTTGGGGGGGTGCGAGTTATACGCAATACTATGCTGTGCCAAAGATACTTTTATATATTTTTTTACGCAAATACAATGTTGCTCCAAAAACGCAACCCGTTGCAAATCAGCGTTTGAAACGTGCACGCGTGAAGAGCTACCATTTATTGGCTGGGAGTCTTGCGCAGCGCGTATACACGCGTGCACGTTTCCCGTTGGTTGTCATCAAATATGGGGGTCAATGACGTCATGTACAATCAATCTACACAATAAGCAATTTTACTTCTTCACCAGAGACCTATGCTAATTTTTTTCTCAAAAATATTTTGGAGAATCAAAGTTATTACACCGATTTGGTGAGGATAAAATACATCATTGTTTAGTTTTAGTCTGAAAGCTTACTGCCGCAGATTATGAAGTTCATGCTAGAACTATCTTTATTTCCCTCTGAAAGGAAGTCATGGGCCATGTTCAGACAGCGTATCTTTACGAGCAGCGGGGGTGGTCGTACAAAATAAAACTATCTTGCGTTCAGACAGCTCGAAGTTAAACCCGATACGGTTTATCTTCGGTTTTAAGAGGTCAAACAGCACCCCGTGACCCAACACAACAATATCCGGTTTATTCACACAAGCAGGCGCACGGCCCTGTTCAGGCGCATGTTGAGGCGTACACGTAGGCATATCTACTTTAGCGACCTTACACAGGTCAGCGGTCATCTGTTGCGAGTTAAACCGGATGTTGTCATTTTTATTCTGTCCACACACTGTGCTAAAAGATAAACCCGAAGTGGTTTAGCGTTAAACCTCCCTCCCCGATCGATTTAACTCAGTCGGGTTGAACTCGATTCGGTTAAGAGCGTTCAGACACACAAAGAGTTAAAACTGCCTTAAAACCGACTTTAGTACTGAACGACCTCATATTCGATAAAACTGTAGGCCTGAAAACCTATAAAAAACTCAAAAGCTGATTTCGGTTGTTACAACAAAAATTAAGGACAATGTGTTTCTACATGCTGAAAATTGTGCATGGTTTTTCACTATTTTCTCCTGACTCACACACAACGGATTAAGCCAAATTTTCACAGGTTTGTTATTTCATGTACATGTACATGGTTGATCACTCAAAACATGAACAATGTGTGCGACGATTTTTGTCAATTCTACCAATCCTGTATAATAGGCCTACCTTTTTGTAGTTTAATTTTGTTTATTTATTGTCTGCATCATAAATATAAATACATAAATTATGTTTCCATTGACGGAATCGATATATAAAATAAACTTCTTCTTTTTTAATGTAAAAACTTGAAATTAAAAGAGAAAAGACGAGTGTTTATTTAATTCCCGTGTGGATATAATGGACCGTCATGCGCTGTATACCCCCCCCCCCCACCACCACCTACCATGAAATTAAGAAAGTTGCTGGTTGCTGGAAGTGACCAAATCTCGAAAAAAGGTTTAGCTCATTGAATATTCAGTGGTTAGGCTGAGTACCTATTAAAGTGTGACCCGACATAACTGCGCAAGTACACGAAAAAACCTCGGGCTGCTATTGTGTGCTGATCAAACGGGCTGCCATATGTTGATGCGAAATGTAGATCTGTTACAATCGTATAATTGTTAATGTGCAACTAGTGTTTCAATGTGTTCGGGTTTTGGGTTTTTTTCATATCATTATCAAGTGTGTCCGCTGTTATACTGGTAGCACTATCTCTTCTATATATCATTGTAGTTATCTGTAGTTCCTGATGAAATAGTTGCAGTCGAACGAATGAATAGGCCCATTTGCGTTGAAGAAAATAACTAGTTCCGGATCGTGGTCACCACAAAATGTCACATCTGAATGCAACTATCGTGGCGTAGAGCAGTGGTAGTCCTAGGCTGGTGTACCGGTACCGCATATACTCAAATCGGCCAGCGTACATGATATCGCTGTCATACCTTGGTAAGTCAACTCATTGCGGGTTTTCGGCTTTTGTGTTGTGTATAATTGTTACATACTGTATTGGAATGTTTGAGATGTTTCTTTCGAAGTGCCTTATCTGTAGAGGTGAGTTTTAAATGATTAGGAATACATTTTGGAGTGGGTTTTAGGACAGTATTGTGGAAGACTGGTTTTTTATGAAATCGAAAGAGTGGCAGTACGTGTCACGACTCGCCTAATTACTTTTCGATTTGTTTTCTATATTTGAGATGTTTCTTTCGAAGTGCCTTGTCTGTAGAGGTGAGTTTAAATAAAAAAGGGAATACATTTTGGAATGGGTTTTAGGACAGTATTGTGGAAGACCGGTTTTTTAAACTGAAATCGAAATAGTGGCAGTACGTGTCACGACTCGCATAACTACTTTTCGATTTTTTTTTTAAAGCTTTATTGTCGATATTATAGTAGAGAGCTAGATGTGAAATGGACGGTTTTTTTTATGGCCACCCGCCTAAAATACCGTCAAACTCAACACAAATTAAACATTCGTGTTCCCTTTAAATTCTACAACTGAGGGTGTTTACATAATGGGCTTAAAGGAATGGTATCCTGTTGTTAATTACTCCCCAAATTATTGACCATCCCAAAAACTTACTTGGTAAGAAGCACTGCAGCTGTTGATTTTGAGAAACGATTTCCTTCTAAGGGGCGTTGCTTTAGAGAAAGTGATTAGTCAATCTAAAATGTTTCTCAGATTGTGTCTTCCAATTATGGATTATTCTTCCTGCATGGACCTTATCTCACAGGTTAGTTCTATAGTATATCTCTACATTTATACAGGATTAGAACAATCGAACAGTTCAAAAAACCAAAGGTTTACTTTGCCTTTAAACACAAAATCTGTTTTACAGAGGAACATAAATTTTGACGACTCGGGTGGCACACCCGAAGAACACAGACCACGTGAATCGACGATGCGCGTCCATTTTAAACTGGGTTACTTCCCCAGTGTTACACAATTACCATGGAAGTATTTTTACCTCCATACAATAATCAGGTGTATATACAAATACCATGAATAGTTGAGCGTCTAACGAAACAGTCAATTGATATGAAAGAAATGGGTCAGTGTGAGGAAGCGTCATCACAATAAAAGAACTTTTGTTTTTGGAAGTAGATTGCTGCCTCTGGTTCTGTTGGGTTACTCTTCTTGTAAACTGAACCTTTGGGCGTTATACAAGTTTGCCAGAACAAGGCGAAAATCCACTCTTAGTAAGGGGCTACAAGAAGAAAAATTATTAACGGGGGGCTGAAGGTAGGAATTGATATTCCTCTTAAAACAGTCTAGATTGTAGGATGGAGGGAAACATGCACATGGCAAGGAGTTCCAAAATGATGCAGTATGTGGAATAAAGCTGTTGGAATGGCTTCTTGTTCTACATCTCAGCAAATAAAGAGTGTATGGGTGAGAAGAAGCAGAAAGTCTGGTTTCATGCACAAACATTCTGATAGGAGGAACTAGGTCGGACACACTGGTGACGCACTTACCATGAAAATATCATTCTGTAGAAAAGACAGAGGCTGGCTACAGACCTACGGTGGGAAAGAGGTTGATCCCAACACTTCACCAACAAGATTAACAATACGCTTCTGCACTCTATCTAATAAAGATAAATGACAGGCAGAAGCTCCGGCCCAAATGTGGCAAAAGTACTCCATTGGGGGACGTATAAAAAATTTATGTTCAAGTGGTTCAGACATTCGCTCTATAATGACGGGAATCGTGGGTCGGAATCTCGCCCGAGCAGTGCCCGTGGAGAATCTCAAGAAAAACGCAATGCCAAAGTGTGCAACGAAAAGCTTTTGCCTTGCCTGTGCCGTGTTCTGCCAGTAACCGCAGCCCTCTTCGTGTGCTCGCCACTTACCTCTGTCTTGCGCCTGTCTTATCCATGTTGTACCCAGGTAGGGTGTGATGTCGTCTATCCACCTCTTCTTCTGCCTGCCTTGTTTCCCTCTCCCTGCTCTCGGTTGCCACTCTGAAATTCTTCTGGCATACATCTGCTGTCATGTACGCGTGCCGCGTGTCCAGCCCATCTCCACTTTGCCACCCTGATTTGTACAATATTGTGTCCTTTACTCGTGTTTTCTTCCTTATATCACACTGCATCTTATTTTGTCCCGGATGGATATTTTGTAACGTTCTCCTCTCCACTGCCATTTGTGCTGTTTGTAGTTTATTTTCTAGGTAGTTTGTTGTTGTCCATGTTTCTGCAGCATATTTTTATTAGTTGGTAGCTCATCAGGGACAGCTGACATTATTTGCCCCCCCCCCTTCTACCAGGTCGGAGGTGGAACCAGAGGAGTTTTGCCAGAAATCACAGAAAATCAGCAAGAAGCACTGCCAACGTTTTAGGAAAACAGAAGCGGTTCAAGCAGAAACCATGGGTAACAGACACCATTGTCAAGAAGTGTAATGAGAGACACAGGCTAAAAAGGAAGAGGTTCATCCTAACCCAAGACCGTTGACGCATTAAAGAGCCATAAACAAAGATGTCAAAAAGAGGTCAATGCGAAGGAGAGTTGGATCCAATGTTAGAGGGCACCATAGAATCCTTCATCCGTGCAAAACACCAGAGTGGCATATGACACACTGTAAAGGGCTACCCCAGAAAAAGTCAAATTAAACAACTTGTATCGTGAGACGCTAATAGACCTTTATCATGGTGCCGCCATCTTGCTTTTCTTCCAATCAACCCAATGTAACCAAACCGAGGCTGGAAGGGAAAGAAAGTCTGGTCCCTTCCATGATATGAGAATTAGAACTGTCAACTGTCACTGTTGCATGCAGGGTACCTGACATGGACGACCACAGCATGATAATGGTCTATAGCACCTTGCTATCAGAGAATCCAGCCATTCTAAAGAGGTGGCGTGAGAATTGTTTACAACTACACAGCTACTAGTAAACAGTAGAACATAGAATCTTTGATGTAGGAGCTGATCAAGATCAAGAAGACCCCGAAATCTGGGAAAGTGAAGTTGAATCGGCCTTAAAGAGCCTAAAACTTGGCAAGGCCCCAGGCATTGATGTCACCCCTGCTGAACTTCTCACCAACAATGGAGGAGAATTTGTGTTGAAAAGAGACATTAAGATTTGCAGCCCTGCTAAGTGTCCCAAGCGTCCTATCATTTGAAAAAAATAAATCAAAATCAGCAAATAAATGTTTTACTTAGAAAATTAATATTTCTTTTTGCCAAACAAATACTCTAACGACCACTTTTGACCAATAAACACAATTTACTAGGAGGTAAAAAAACAGTTTTATGAAACCCATACAAATTGTGTTATTACAGCCTTAGTCAGTCCTGAGCAGATGATATGTAAATATTATACAATTTCAATAAAGACAACCAACCTTTTCCAACGCGGATAATTGGTCAGTATATACCAAAATACAACGCTGCCCACAATGTATATGCCTATCGAGTTACCCGTCTGCAATATGATTAGTAGATAAGACTGGTCCTCTGTCTTTATCCGCATGGATAATGACAGGCACTGGTTTTACATACCCAATGATTTTATTGAATACAGTGATTTCATTGGGAAAAAAACGTGCAGTGACGTAGGCTTTCCAGATCTGTGTTTATGACTTGTCTGCTTTGAATTGACGTGTTTGTCAGCTACACCATCAGCAGGAACTTTTCTATCGTCTGCTGCTGCGCGCGTGTACATAGTGCATGTAATGTTGTTTTATTCACAATGTAACGCGTGTACTGTACACGTGTGTGTAGATAACGAATCTCCGCCGTGTGAATGGATGCGAGGTCAAAGGTACATCTTAAGGGATCCCGCCAGGCAGGCGCTCAAGGCTGGTATCTGGCGTTAGTCACGAGCCTCGAAGTGTGACGTCAGATGTTCGGGCTATATGAATAGTGACTATAGATTCTCATAATACTAAAAAGGGACCAGACTAGTTTGAACTTCTAGCCTCAGTTTGATTACATTGATTTCAGAATGAAAAAGCTTTGTGATGAATCATATTTTGTAAACATTGGATGAGAATGGTAACCAAGATATAATTTGTACACTATCATGCAATAGACTCCTTGCATATGACGTCACACTCCCAAAAAGCACCCTCACAATGGCAAAAGGAGGCAAATCATTGGACGATAGCAGTTTTTTGTGTGTGTAAAAAAAACGTGCGCGTGACCTCAGCATACCTGCAGCGTTTTGCGTGAGGAAAGATGTCTATTCAAAACATGCTGCTTTAATTATTCCATTGCGTCATACTTGCTTTGAGTTCAAAGCTGTTATCACAATATTGATAATAGAAAGTGAGTTTGTCTCAGTGAACTTTAAATTCTAACTAGTTGCTCATCGGTGCGCGGATTGTTTAATCTGTGACACTCGTATGAAATTGGAGAATAGTGGCCATATGTGTGTCATAGGAGCAAGTGCAAAAAATAACGGGTTTTTGTGCTTTGTTTATACTTTATTTATTGTTCAAATAGTGAATATGGTTTTTCCACTGTTTTGCAGATGGTCCACATTGGCACACTACCATCAAGAAGCGGCGTGGTCAACTTTGGAACGCCGCCAATAGAAAGTGCTTTGGGATATTTTTAACTAGAATAAACTCTCATTCTGTGCTGAGTCGATTCAACAAATATTTGTTTGGCGTCATAGAGGGATCGACGATGGCCAGTGAATCGACGGGGGCGAGGTTGAGAAAAGACGAGACACTGCCACTAAAAGGTGACCGGCATTCAGTGTTGTTTGTTTACACTGTTAAAACAGATTAATCGTCTTCTTGGTTGGGCATAAACATTTATAATTGAAAATGTGTCGTTTATTTATTTAGTTAGTTAATTAGTTAGTTAGTGAGTTAGTGAGGTAGTGAGGTAGTGAGTTAGTTAGCGAGTTAGTTAATTAGTTGTGCTTTTTTTTTACTATTTATGTATTTATTTATTTATTTATTTATTTATTTTTCTTTATTTTTTAATGTTGTTTTTATTTTTTTATTTTTTTACATATACATATAAATAAAATTATTTAGGGGAGATGGCCTTAGCTTTCGATCCAAAACCGGACATTCGTCAGAGGCATAAACAAGAACAAACACAAACATATCCATTTATATTAATTGCACCTAGTTAAATAGGCGGTTAAAACAATATATATATATATATATTTTTTTTAGTTTATCCTGGGAAAACCTGTCAGTGAAACACTGTTTTTCAAAGGTGCCAGCAATCATTGAATATAAAAATAGAAAATTGAATGAGACATCACAAAGATAACACATAGAAAGAAAAAAATGTATATATATATATATATTTTTATTTTATTTTTTAATTATTATTATTATTTTTTTAATAGACAGTGAGGCAAGGCTGATAAAAATAAACGCCAGGGACGATAACAAAACCAAACATCTGGGCCAGCCAGACGGGATGACTAGAGACCATATTTAATTGCACCTAGTTAAATAGGCGATTAAAACAATACAAGTCCTACATGTACCATACATTACAATCTCACAATCCTGTACTGTACTGTCGTTTAAAACTGGCTAGAGTGGGAGGGCAAATGGTGTTTGGGGGTCACAGGAAGGTCATTGAATAAATTGACTCAACGACCATCAAATTGACGCTTTCCTGAATTGGATTTAGATATTAAAAGGGTGGAACTGGATTCTATTGTGAAACAGACCTGGTGTTGTATGAGTGGGCTGTAGAAACATAATTAAAACCGCTCCACTATTGAGGAGGGATTTTGAGTGTCGAGCTTTTGTAGACTAATGTGGTTAAGTGAAAAGCTCGCATCCTTACTGGAAGGTAAAGCAAAGTACATTTGGTGCTCGATGTGTGGCATGTACCCTGCCCGATATGTGGCAGAGGGTGTCTCCCAAAAAAAAAATGTTCCCTCATCCTTAACACACTCTTTTCCTCTCGTACAGAAATAACACCCTACAATCCTTTTAAGATTTTGCGCCAATTGGAGGCATGGTGTCGGCTTACCCCCCCCCCCCTTGTTGTTTATTGTAATCTGGTAAATCTTTAGATGATTTTCGTGTTTGCTTTCTGTACAAGAGGAGAAGAGTGTTTTGGAGTATACGGTAGACTGGGGATCCCTTTGCCAACGTACTGGGCATGAGATAGCAAAGTAATGGCAGGGTACCAGTCACATAAGGCAGTCACATACATGAAAACTAGAAGGTTTTAAACCGATGGTGTGTCTTCCCTTTTTACAAGTAGTAACACATTGTACATTTTACTTCCAGAGTCCAGTGGGGCGGCAACAGATGGCTCGCCCGATGATGCAGAGCAATCCCCGGGTGTATTTGATTACGGGACGCGCTCATCGCCAACGACCGAGCCCGACAAAGTGGACCCGTCGGATAGCAACGATGAATATTCAGTCAATGACGCCATTGATACCATTGGTGTTGGGTTTCTACAGATCGCCATTCTCTTAACGTCGTTCCTTGCAATGGTAAGTCATTATAATGTAAAAGAAAAATAGTATTAGCTGTTGCAAACTGCTTACCAACCAAAAGGACCTATGGTATAAATGCAAACAAATAGTTAGTGGCCTGACGTTTCGACCCTAGCAGAGTCTTTCTCGAACAAGGCTAAATGACAAGACTACAAACATAAACAGGTACAAGTATACATTACTGATGTAACAAAAGCAGTCAAGTGGAAATAGATGATAATAATAATAATAATAAAGAATATTTATAGGGCGCCAAAATCCACCAAAATGAGGTTTGATTAAACGCTACAAACAGATGAACGCAAGGTAACACACATTTTATGGCTGCAGCCGTCGATTTCACCAAACTCTTCCTAACTTAGGATTAATCTTAGGACTTAGGACGAGTCCCAGCCTTGCACTGTAACATGTACACCTTAAGATTAATCCTAAGTTAGGACTAGTTACTCGTCCTAACTCGAGATAGGATTAATCCTAGCGTTTCGTGAAATCGGCTGCGGCAGCCGATTTCACGATAATGCACAATAATGCACGACCATTGGCTGTTCGATTAGCTACTCATTTGGCTATCCATCACATTATTTTCCTATTTTTTCTGTGCTCCTTTTGATGTTCATGTTCCTTTAGGAACATGATGTTTATAATGATGAACTTAATGTTGAAGCGCCATGAGCGTCACTGAGTGACGGATTTGAGCGCTATATAAGAAGCCACTATTATTAGGAAATGTTCCCATAGTCCACAAACTCTCCCCCCCCCCCCCTCTCGCGCTGAAGAATTCCTGAGATTCCCAAAACACAATGAAGACACAATGGGGGGGCACGCCATACCATAAAGTCAAATACCAAATGAAACCGCTATGCATTAATAATTATTGCGCTGTCTTGATAAAATTATACCGTAGGCTATTCTCATTTGTGTATATAAAGTTATGTGGCCCTTGCCAAAAAATTTCATAGTAGACCGTGGAAATTATAGTCCACAACACACAGTGCCAGCTGTACAAACAAAAGGAAACCAAACTAGTTAATTATAATTAATAGTAATAAATTAAGGCTCAAAAATCCTATTCAACAGCTGGGCATGTACAAAAAGTCACTTAGATTTAAAAAAAAAATAGTAATAATAATAAAAACATTGGGAAATGACAATATAACAATGTTTATATCCGGGGGTGCTAACGACGGGTTGAGGGGTTTAGCATTGTGTAATTCGTTGGGGACCCATCTCTTTAAAAGGTTTACTCCTCAAAAAGTTGTGTTTGTCCCCGCTACCATACCCCCCCCCCCCCCCGGCCCCGAATGAAAACGTCTGGTTACGCCACAGCTGTGGTACCGGTGTACAGGGCCCAATTTCATAAAACCTGTAAGCACAAAAACTTGCTAAGCACAGAAAAATATTGCTCAGCAAAAACTGGTTACCAGCCAAAATTCCATAAAGTTTACATTGTTGCGACTGGTGCCCAACATATTTTTTGCTTATCATAGAAAATTGCTAAGCCAGGAGGGTTGGAGCTCTGGATTCACATGGGTCCAAGTTCATGGCTCCGCTTAGTACCGTAGAATTCTGCGCTTACGGCCAACAGAATTACTTTGCAGGGTGCAATAAACACATAGCTCCGTGGTAAGCAGAGCCAGAACTTGTAAATGATTGTTCTATGGTTGTATGCTTGTCTTTCTCTATTGACGAATAAAGATTGGAAATAGACTTCTGCCTCATTTTGATCACGTACAAGATGTCTACACGTAGGTGAATGTCGATAATGTCATTTGTGCGAACAAAAAGTGAAACATACCAAGGAACAACTTTGCTGGAAAATAACTTTTTATTTGTTTATTCATTTATTTATTTATTTATTTATTTATTTATTTATTCATTTATTTATTTATTTATTTTTTTATTTATTTTTTTATTTTTTATTTTTTTATTTATTTATTTATTTTTTTATTTTTTTATTTTAATTATTATTATATTTTATTTTTTTTATCTATCTATTTTTATTTTATGTATTTATCTCTTTTTTTTCTTTTTCTTTTTTTGCGTGGTTTAGATTGCCGTCTTTGCGCAGACTTTACTCTCAACTACAATTAATGAGATCTTGCGATGTACTTTCAAACTAACAGACGAACAAGCCGCCTTAATCTCAACGGTAAGATATTATAATTATAATTATTAAAATTATTCTATTAGGCCTACATTACAGATCATAAAATTATTATGATCTGTTTCAATATTGACCCATTGCACCTACGTCACACGCGAATACTGTCTGACACGCCCGCCATTCTGTGAGTGAACTTGAACGGTGGAAAGCGAGTGAACACTGCGACCTAAAAAGCGCGCGGAGCAGCGGCTGCCTTGCTACCACGTGCAGTGCGGCGTATCGCTACCTCTCGCGAGCAAGGCATGCTGGGGAAAAATTGCTCTGCGAGATCGATCACCCCTGGGACGAGGTTGACACAAGGGAACCTTCCAAAATCGCTAAACCAAATGATTCTGTGACTATGACGTCGGTGAATTGGGTCAGCATGCCTGAGTGAGCAGAAAGGAATTTTGACTATTGGTTAATTCGTTGCTTGTTGGTATCAGCCACTGCTCAACTGAACAAACTGCAGCACATCCAGCTGATGTGGCGCCCATAGACGCAAGCATAATACCCTCTACCTGACCAGGCTACACACATTGGCTGCCTGTTAAAAACCAACTACAAGTTACTTGTTCTTTTATTTCAATGTGTTCGGCTCCTCATTATCTGTCTAGTGACGTTGTTTTATACAATAACCGAAATGTTCATGATCATGCCCTCAGATTCCATATTGATCACACCAGGCTTTGTCCCCAAAAAACTAGTCGCTTTTTTGGTGACATTTCCTTCTCTGCTGCAGGGCCACGTTTGTATAATGCTCTTCCCACTACCACAAGGAAAGCACCATCTTTCATCATTTTCAAGAAATTGTTAAAAAGTCATCTTTTTGCATAAATCTTTGGTGTTTTTTTGTGTGTGTTTTTTTCATAATAAACGTACATTTATTTGTTTTATTAAGCGCTTATAGATCTGTGAATTAGCATCCATATATACAGTTATGTACATGTATGTACGTATGTTTGTGTCCTCGTTGGTAGATGCTGTTCGTGGGGGAGCTTCTGGGGGCATATCCCATCAGTAAAATGGTCGATCTCTACGGCAGAAGACCGGTAAGTCTAAAATGCACGCTCGGTAGATACACTGTGATTGAAACATTTCACACAATTCAACAAGGACTATTTTTTGCGCGTAAAGGACTGTCGTCTGCTAGAGTTCTTGTGCTGTTTTTCAATGACAAGGACTAAGAATTGGGCTTGGTATCCACCTTTTATTTTCAGATTCAGCACTCCCAAACCATACTCTCTAAGTCATTGTTTAAGTTCACCTTTTTCATACTTATTTTCTCAAATAGTTGTAGGTTTCTTTTTAATTGTCCTTTCTGAATTTTAATTTTGATTTGCTAAAGACCACTTTTCTTTCTCCGTTAATTTAATTTCCATTTTTTTTTTTTAGTTTTTTAATGTGTACATGTGCAAATGTTTTAATTCGGCCTCTGGCCGCGAATACATTTTTAATTGTGAATAAACCATTTCAAATTAAACAATTAAATTTAAAAAAAACTTGGTAAAAACTAGGGCATGTTACCAACTTTTCTGCACACAAAAAACGCTTGATGTTACTTTGCTTTTCTACGGAGTCCGGGAAGGGACAGGGTTTGGGGGAAGTGTTCGATTTGGTTTGCTCGTGAGAACTCCACATGTGTTGTATAACTAATTCGTGTGAACAATTCACTAATTGACAAAAGGTGCTAATTGTTTTCCATTCACTTATTGGCCCTTCTGTTCAGGATCTATTTTTATTCCCGTTTTAATTAAAGACTTATGGGATGATCATTGTCGTACATACAGTATACCACTGGTGTTTATGTTAATTAATGTTATTGTTAAATAATTATAATAATGTCATTGAGTAGCAGGAACGTCTGTTCCCTGGAGATTCTGCCCCATACGGCAAATAATTGTGTAGAAATTTTGTCTGATGTGGTAGCGCCCTCTATTGAATCAACTTCCTTCGTTCCATTACCGTGGGTGACACACACTGCACCGGGCGACAAAATCATCTATGACACGGGATCGCGTTGGACATTCTGTATTTAAAAAAAGAAATGCACTGAAGATGCCTGGAGCAAGTTAGTCGAAAGGTTGAGAACAAACCAAATGGCTCTTCTCAGAGCCATCACTTCTTCCAAAAAGAGACTTTCACATGGTTGTATACCCGCAAGAATTACAAACAAATGTTTAACCTCACCACGCAGACGTCGAAATGTATATCACTGCAAACAGATAACCAGCAGAAGTTCAATGTCACGTGAATGTAAATGCGGTGCCATGTCCGAATCAAGTGACTTTAGCTGATGCTGTGGCATGGCTGTTAATTTGGTAGCAGCGACAACCCGAAGGGACAGAATCTCCTGCCACACCGGCCATAGCCACTGCATGAAGAGTCAACTCAAACACGGCCTCGGGAAAGCTATTTTTCTGCCGATAGAATTTTGCCATGGGTTATAAAATCGAGTTTTATCGTGCTGCAAAATCAATGGAGAGAGTGAACATCTTCAAAATATTGTATTCATTTCCATCAATCCATTTTATGTTTTCCTTCTTTTCTTTTCAAATAATAATAAGCCTAATGTGCTGTAAAAATGCTTGAGCCTAAATAAACTTGTTTTGGTTGAACAGAGAAAATTTGACGAGGACGAGATTTGAACCTGCCCCAAGTTTAACGTGCTGGCGCTCAATAACATGAGCTATTAATATCTAGTCCTAATAGTGGCGGTTTCCCAATTTTGTCAACGAGGTCGCCGAGGTTCAAATCCAGTTCAAGTCATGAATTTTTCCAAAATTGTAATTAAATTTACCAAGTCAGTTACCCTTGTGGATTATTACTGACTGACACTAAAACGTAAAAAATGTATCTTCTATTTTTAACTGTCGTAAATTTCAAAATCGCCCCTCAATAACGATTTACCCTATTGCAAATAGGCCAACCGACAATCAAAACATCCGTAGATTAAAGGCAATGTTTACTCTGGATGATTGTCAAAGACCAGCATCTTCACTTGGTGTAACCCAACATATGCACAAAATAACAAACCAGTGAAAATATTTGCCCAATTTGTCATCGCAGTTGCAAGAAAATTATGATAGAAATAATAGCCACCCTTGTTGCACAGAATTGAGTGCTCTCAGATGCCTGAGAAAGGCTTCATGCCTGAAGCCTGTTCTCAGATTCAAATTTTGGGTGAAAATTTACCTCTTTCTCTAAAACTACATTACTTCAAAGAGAGTCGTTTCTAACAATGTTTTATAATCTCAACAGCTTTCCAGTGCCTCTTTACCAAGTAAGTTTTTATTGGTCATTAATAACCCCGACACCATATATAACTCATCCCTTTCCTTTGAACCACAGGGGTTGATCCTCATCACTACATTAATGTTCGTCTACTCGGCCTTGATTTCAGTCGCACCCAACTACGCCTGGGTGTTGGTCTTGAGGCTTATTGCCGGGGTCTGTGTGGTCGGTGTCCAGTCGTCATTCATACTGTACCTCGGGGAGATCACACCGTCCAGCTTCAGAGCTCTCTTTGTCCTTGGGCAAGTGGTAAGTTGGGAGGAAGAGTTCCCGACCTCTAAAATGTGTATCATTTTTATGGGGAATGTATAGTATCTGGTATGTTATACAATAGTTAGCGTCTCATGATGGGTGTTGGCCAAATGAACAATTAGTTTCAATTGTGACTTTAATGCAACGTTACCGGTTGTTCTTCTGAGACTGAAACAGTGTGCAGTGATTGAACCAAATGGATGTGGAAGTGGCACGCCCCACCCACCATCACCCAACCCCCCGCAAAATAAATCCAACACCACAGTGAACGATTTCCCTTGTATACCCTAGCAAAAAAGCATATACAACACTTGTATCAGTTGCTATTCATTGACCACCAGGCTCCTTCTGAAATTGACTCTGTTGATCTCAGCCCCTCGTGAAAGACTGTGAAATAGAATAAAAGTGACTACATAACATAACAATATAATCATTTCGGCAAGTTGTCTGGGCCCAACAAATTCATTAAGCCCATTTGGTTGCCAGAAAAAGGTTACCGGCCAAAGTATCATGTCAAAAGTACCTAATGTGATTGTGATTGGTATCCTGTTATTTGTTCTTAGCTGGGAGAATATGTTTTAAGCAATAAGTTTTGCTCACAAGTAACTTTTTTAATTTGGCCCTCTTTCTACTTTTGGTATAAAGCTAGTTGTTTATGCTTGTACAAAAAAAAGCCTATTTGCAGGTACCTGGGTCAAGGATTGTTTATTTTATTGATTTTCTGATGTAGGTCGCATCTGAAATGGTGCATAACAAGATCTTTTCATTGTACGTGGAATGGGATTTTTTTATTACTTTGTTGTGCTCTTCAGAGAGAAACCATTAATAATGGAAGAAGTGCAAGACATACACACCATTAATTTTATTACCTTATGCACTGATTTTCTTTCCCCCCAAAAAAAATAATAAATAAATAAATAAATAAATAAATAAATAAATAAATAAATAAATAAATAAATAAATAAAGAAAGAAAGAAAGAAAGAAAGAAAGAAAGAAAGAAAGAAACAAATAAATGAATAAATAAATAAATAAATAAATAAATAAATATTTTTATTTTTTTTTCATTAAAAATAAAAAAAAAACATTTTACTAGATCTGTGTGGACAGTATAGGGTCTGAAATGAATATAGCATCTATTTTTCCCCGTCCACCAAAAAATATACAACTTTCGGGACTGGAAACCCCACCCCCGCCTCTCTTAGATGTGTGGAATGGTCCAGTCTAGGATATCATGGACTTTGACCGTCCCCAGGGCATTGAACTTTGGAGAAACAATGAAATAAATAACGTTTGGCAAGTTTTAGTTGCAGCTTTCACTCACTATGTTAACAGATTTTCGACTGGGTATGAGGATATAAGTATCGTTTTATTTATTCAACTGAGGTGTCAATTTGGCGAGGGAAAAATTCTGAGTGGGAGGCACCTGGAAATTAATTTTGCTATAATACGCATTACTGGCCGTTAGCATTGTAAAGACCACGTTGTATCACATTCCAAGTAATTCCAGGTAGTTCCAGGAAATCTCCACGGAAGAAAGCCAAACTTCACACCCATACTATTATCGTGTAAAGTAAGACAATGTTGTCTTTCATGTGCTACCGAATCGTTCCTTCCTGTAAAAAATAATCTCAGATACTGGCATACAATAAAATGGCGGCATGGTGTGGCTGTCGCCTGCCGCAGAGTCGAGCAACATCGATCTCTTTACATCGATCACGAAGTTTCAAATTTCTACAATTTCTGTTTCGTGTATTTTTAAAAAAATCTCTGACCGGACTTTTGCCTGCAGCTTTTCTTCGGTATCGGCAGCGTTTACGTAGCCACGTTGGGTTACCTGGTTCTACCGTACTATGGTTGGAGGATTCAGTGTCTATGTACAGCTTTGCCGATCATACCAGTCATCTCCGTAGTCTGGGTAGGTTTAATATCCTGTACATACCCCCCCCCCCTCCTCCCCAAGACTTGGGTGTGGCCAAGAGCGACACGCCCATGAGCAAGAGTTTTTCTTTCTTTTCAAGTATTGTCATCACATATGCAAAGTTGTATGCTAAAGGTATTATACAGGGTTGGTCAGAATAAAAAACATCATTGTTATATTTTTAGTCGGAAAGTCTACTGATCAAGTTCTTACTACAACAATTTTTGTGTGTGAAATACTTGCCTCTGAAATGAAGTCAAATTCGAGAAACTGTAACTGAAGCTTGAACAAACGCAACAGCTGATTTCGGTTGTGTAACAACCCGAAAATCAAGGACAATGTGTCCACATGCTGAAAAGTGTGCTTGGTTTTTCATTATTTTCTCCTGACTCGCACAACGGATTCAGCCCAAATTTGTACAGGTTTGTTATTTCATGTTTATGGTTGATCGCTCACAGCATAAACACAATCTGCGACTATTTTGTCGGCTCTATACCAATCCTGTATAATACCTTTATGATGTGAATACTGTGTTTCTCCCAGTCGATTCATAAAATTGCCCTCTTTCGAAACCAAGACTTCGGCTTGGGCTCAGGCTTCGGCTCCGTCGGTTATTTGGAAAACGTGCACTTCCGGGACAGGGCTTCAAACATGCAGACAGAGCCTATAAGCCTGAGCTCCTATCAAAGCCTTAGTTTCGAAAAGGGCTAATTGGTATAAACGAACCAAGTTTCTCTCCCAACGAGTTCCACACTGTAAACCAAGCGGCTTTTATCTCCAATGACGTAAGAGCCTTGGACGTTTACATTTGTGTGGTAGTGTTATTACTTATTTTTCTCAAGATTTCCAAGTGCTAAAATTTGAAACTTTATTTTAAAGTTGGAGACAAATACATTCTGTATTGTGTTTTATGATCCGATGTCTCTGGAATATTAATCTGTGAGTGCTAATTTGTATACAACCTTGTGCTCAAAATTGTACAATTGTTGATGTTTTCGATGGCAATTATTGTTCGGTTTTCCCCCTGACACCGCCTGCCCCCTGTATGTCTACATTCTCGGGTCAGAATCAACCAGTATTCCGGTCACAATGTCTCGACCCTTTTCTGGATCAGTTTGACCCGGAAATTTGTTTAAATAACTGGAAATTCATCTTGAATTCTGAATCAGTTTGACCCAAATCCACAGGTCATTTTGATTCCTGGACATACTGACCCGGAAATAGTCAAGCCCCACTGGGACCCAGAATGCGCGTCAAATTTGACCCGGGAGTTTTCAGAGCGTATTCCCTGCATAATCACTTTGTCTATGTACCTTTAGAATATAAACTGTATTCCCTGCATGCTCACTTTGTCTATGTACCTTTAGAATAGAAACTGTAGTCATTAACGCACATGCTTAAAATGTCAAACCAACTCACATCATGTAGATATTTCCGGAGTCACCGCGGTACTTCGCCTTGACGGGCAGTCTGAGGACGGCTGTGGACACAATCAAGAAGATTGCAGAGAGGAACCAAAAGAGACTACCGGAGGGAAAACTCATCCAGGCTACCATAAATGATAAGGTGGGTGTTGGGTTAGGGGCAGGGTGTGGGGGATCAGTCGCTTAAAACATGGAGTGGAGAGGATGTGGATCGAGGGTATTTAGCTATCAAAGGGGTAGGAGGATGAGTGATTTCACCCAGCGTAATTTCTAGTGGGTGTTTCGAGCCCCGGCAGTGAAGTGAAAACTGGTTTAATGCTTTAACTCAAGAATGGTCGAGAAACTTCTTACATGTACGATAGTATACACAGGGAAAATATAATAAGTACATATCACAACCGGCAGCAAATGTATTGAGACCACGGTCTGCCCTGGAAAGAACCCAAGTTAAATTGTGTACTTGCGGATCTGATCGTTACCCCAAAACTGCCAATTAGAATAGAATATAAAGCAATAAAGAGTAGACCAGTTGAGTGGGAATAATTGGCTGAAGTCACCTACTATTCCAGTTGATTTGATGATCACAGAACAATGATAAATAAAATGCAGATCTCTGGAGGAATCAAGACCCAGGCTGTCCCATTGTGTGTCACCAATAATAATAAGACATACCTACTTCTTATGGCGACTCAAAACTATACTTACATTCGTTTCAAGCTCATGCGGTTTACAGCATCGGACTCGAGTTCTGATGCTTGAATCATCGGTGTGTGGGTTCGAATCCCGGTCATGACACATGTGTCCTCGAGCAAGGCACTTAACCATAATTGCTTCTCTTAACCCAGGTTTATAAATGAGAACCTGATGAGAGGGCTGAGACAGCAGTGTGTTGGATTTACCCCTTAGCGCTAATTTAAGCAGCTTGGTGGTGGTAAACTCACCAGAGAGTTGAGAAAGTTTGAGTCTAAAAAAAAAGTATGCTCAATGAACTAGGGATGATAATATTGTAAAGCGCATTGATCTAGCTATGTGCGCTCTATGAACCAATTATTGTTATTGTTACTTAGCTATAATAAAATGGACTTCTTAACTACCTACAGGAGCAGCGAAGTTCTGTCTTACAACTTTTGAGTCCGTCACTGAGTCGTCAAACGATAATGCTCTGGGTCATATGGTGAGCCACTCATTGTTGAACCATGATTGTTCGATGCTTTTTGTTTCAGATTTTGTTTTCAAATTCTAATTTTTAAGTATTCAAAACACAGCAGAATTAAGAGATTACATAAAGTAAACGGTTACATTCCAGAGCTCAGAAGTTTAAAGTTCTGAGGATGTACTCGTCATGCAAATCAAATACATGAGTCCCACTCCATGTGTACATACACAAAATTATAAAAACAGTTACTTAAACAGTCATTAATACATCAATTACCTGTCATTCATAAAAAATAAATTCCACATGAGACAATGTAATATACAGTGATAAAACATTAAAAGTTAAAGTATGTAAACAATAATTTAAAAAAAAAAATTATTATTTGAACCGAACTATAACATTTAGATAAGCATTATGAAGATGTAGCTATGTGTATTTGTACCGTTGTTCTGCACCAAGAACTTACCGGTCAGAACTGACCGGGAGAGGAGTCCCAAAGCGCCCATAGTCTGTTGATTCTGCCCCCGGAGATGTTGTCCTCATATTCAAAAATACTCAAAAAATATTTTAAGTCTCTCAGCCTCTGTTAAACCACTCAGATATATTTTCAGACAACTAAACTTCAGATTTCTTTTCAATTTTTGGTAGGTCAGCCGTTTGGAATTTTTGCTAATTACCCTAGAAAAAAAACACCCCCGAAAATCTGTTTTTTTCCAAACCGACTCGCTGCCAGTTTTCATCAGGCACTCCTCCGATCCACAGGCCAAATAGGACCAACTTTAAAAGCTAAATTTATCAAACCTTCCCAAAAGTTCATACAAACAACCCCCTGGTTGTGATAGATTCTTATCATTACACATTCTATTAATTGCATGACCCCAAAAACCCCTTAACTAAACAGATTTTTTGGGTAGACAAATTATATCAATTAGCTTGGCGCATGAATTTTGGCCTATTTTGTGTAAAAGTTTCGTCTTATAGCGCCCTCTTTTGACTCAACTTCCTTCTGCCTATGTTAATTTACTATATTGGGAACACACACACACACCGGAGGACAACTTACTATGACACCCTTGAATGTGTAACCCGTTTTGATCAAGAGTCCTGTGCTCGATTTCACAAAGCACTAAGATCCATATAAGAGCTGCCGATATCATCATGTGATTGATATTGTGACGTCACATTTTTTGCTTGGCAATTAAGATTGATTCGTAGCTTGAGATCAATCTTAATAACTCTTCGTGAAATCTGTCCCTGGTCAACTTCACCCCAAAACGAGTCACTACGCTGGCGTGGACATGGGCATGGCCTTCCTAGTGTTGATTCTGATCCTAGTACATGTATGTTTTTTACCCAAAAAAATTAAAAGTAGAATTTCTTGTTCAATTTGAATAATGTTATAAACAACCAGCCATGATTGTGTTTCATTGTTCTCGACTGTCAAAGTATGTCCTCTTTCTCCCCAGGTTCTGCGTGTATTTTTGTTATCTGGGCATCGCTCTGGCCAGCGGTCGTCTCATCCGTATCACATCACCCCTCCCACCCACAGCCAATGATACGACCACGGTGGTCGACACCAACCGCAACGCAACGCTGTTCGTTCCCAAGCCATCCGCAACAAGCAAGGAGTCGGATATTGCCTTTGCGGTTGCACTGAGTGACAGCGCGGTAAGCTTGTTTAATGGTTGCCTGAAGGCCATGAAAGTATATCAATCGAAACGTCGGCTTTTCGGTGCACCTAATGCTTGGTTTGTTTGCTGCCTTTCCCTTGGCCTACTAACACTGTAAACAGAAAATGGGCAAAAATTTCCCAACTTTTTGCCAAACTTTGGTACGATAGTCAACATGTACATCTATTGGGCAATTTCTACAAAACGGTCGTTGGGTAATCCCCTTCTCCAACTATTAAGTTAACATTTTACACAACAGTTGGACCATAAAAAAAATATATAAAAAAAAACAGTTGGGTTCTTTACATTGCCCATCTACTGGATCATAACAAATAACCAACAGTTGGCGAAAAAAATTACCCAAACATTGGACAGAACATTTTGACCAAATGTTGGAAATCTGATTGCATGTCACCAACACTTGGGCATCACGACCCATACATTTACTCAACAGTTGGAAACTTTAGGGCAAAACCACATAATAGTAGTACCTGAAAGTACTTTGAAAGTGTCATTGAACTTTTTGAAGGTGTCTTTGAAACATTAGGGAGCAAATTGTGGTTTTTGAGCAAGTTGTTAGTGGGGGACAAAACGACCCATGTCTCTAAAAAGTGATAGACACCAAAGTTTTAACCAGTTCATAAATTTGTACATTTGAAAGTTTCACAGTTACATTGACAAAATGTGGAATGAAAGTTAACAGCCATGAATTGTCGCATGACTGCTTGAAATTCTTTATTCGAATACAATTTATGCATTACAATAAACTTCGGAGTCTAGACACTAAAATAATCAACTGGTAAAGAAATAACCAGGCCAAGAGGAGGCAGGCATATTGGCCAACCGGGGCTGTATTTTGCCTTCCATGCGCCACACTACACTTACCCATGTAATTGAAGACATTTTCTCCATCAACCAACTTATGGTTAAAAAAAACTTCACTCAACTATTTGAAGGTAATTTTTACCAACTTATGGAAAAAATACAAAATTTACACAAGTATTTGAAGTAACTTTAGCCAACTTCTGAGAAAAACTGATAAAAGAAGTTAACCAAGTTTGAGGGAAACACTCTCACTTGTCTTTTTCTAGAGACACAGATGAGATGAGTGTTATTATATAACACCCAAACAGATCTTTGCCATTTGATTGAAGGATTGTCCGTCACGTGATTGCAAATAAAAGTACTATTGCACGCTACGTCACTCACCGTGCATTTTTCGTTCCATTCTCCGTGCATTTTTCTATTGCGCGGTGCATAAAACATCACTGCGTGCGCGTGTCTTTGGTAATGCAGCAGTGTTACTGATCTACTTGGATGTTATATAAAATAAAAGCTTTCTTAAAATAAGAAAAACAAACCCAGCTATGTTTAAATTCTACTTTTGCTGGCCCAATAAAATAAGGTCAATCCAGACAGGCCTTTGCGATACTGAAAAGTGACTGATAGTGATAGTATAGTGACTGATAAGTTATAGCTCCAAAGTCAAGGTGGACAGGCAATGCCTGTCAATACTCAAGTTATTTAATATCTATTGCATCGTAAATAAAACCACCCATACAGTCTTACTTAGCTACACTAGTAAATTTCTAAAGGCAAGCGTCTGTCTCATCTTGAAAATGGCTCAATCTAATGCATGTTGACCAGTGAACAAACTTTCATTCAATAATAATAATACCACAGTAACGCCGCAGCTATACAACTCCTGTCTGTGATCGGCACCATGGATATATTATACACTACACTGTACTAGAGTACTACTGCTGTAACGTATGACTGTGTTTGAGCATTGTTTGAGCATAGCTAAGCAGAAATGTAACTACAAAACCGCTTTGACGGGTTTCAATAATAGACAGCTTTATGGTCTACATCTAGGCCTACAATCCCTACATAGGTTCTTAATTTATAAAATGTTGCTGTGTAAAACTGCTGGCTAAAAATGTTGTGTTACTTTTGATCGATTTTGAGTAAAACGACAATTTTTGTTGTACACCTCACTTGTGTAAAATAAAATACAAAATAATAAAATTCCTCCAACTTATGGGGGATTGTCAAATTTTCTACCCAAAGAAAGGGTAGTTGAAACAATACAACATTTGTGTACATTTGTTGGGTATCGGTTGCCCAACGCCTATGACTACAAGTACATCCAATGCTGGGTACTTTTTGTTATTTACCAAGCTGCAAAATGTGCCAAATAACTGGGTAAAAAAGGACCAACAAATGCAAAAAGAAATATACCCAGTAAATAATTACCCAGTACTTTTAGCAGTGTACTCAACCGATTTGTAAGATTTTCAAGAATTACACACAGCACAATGATGGTGGTAGATTGATGAGGTGTAGATTTGCTGTCGCAACAACGTCCAACAAAACAATTCGCTCTGGAGACCATGTTTTGCCAACGCTGTCATATTGAATAAGCTCTCTGGTACACTTAGACCAACGACTTTCATCGCTGTATTCAAAAGCAAATTTCAGTCTCATTTTACTCAAGAGTTGCGTTTCCTGTAGGCGACTTGATCGGTTTTCCGGAGAATTTCCTAAAGTCTGAGAAGATGCAGAGATTTGTTCTCTGGTTTAGAGCGCGGGTTTAGCCTCACAGCCTCACTTTTCACTCATCAGGTTTTATCCATAAGAAGTGAATATATGAACTTGCGGTTACAGCCATGTGCAAAAAAAGAATTATGGAGGAGTGTTGGCTCTGAAAAGCGCCAGGGTTGTCTCGAAGTTTCGAACAGTACTGCTCGTCTTATACTCGTCTCCTTCTCCTGAAGACGAGCAGAGTATGTTGCTTGAAACGTCGAGACCACACCGGCTCTTTACAGAGCCAGAATACTCCTCTAAAAAGAAATGTACAAATAATTGTACCTGCAAGTTCTTATTTTTGTTGTTGTCTACACCGTGCAGAGCTTTAAACATCACTTAGGTTTTATACATGGTGTCATAATACATTTTGTCTCTCTTGAATTTCCAAACAAATCATTGACTGAAAAATATGATGTTTTGCAAACTAGATGACAGTTGACCAAATTGATTTATCACTAATCTATGTTTGTTTATTTCTCTCAACAATAACTACAACAAACTGAGACAGTGTTGGTTTTTTTATAATTATGGTTATTACATTTTTGTTTTCATTAGTTGGATCCCCATCCACGGATGACTTCGCCATTTTGTAAGGAAGAAGACAAGGAACCAGTCGAGTGTGAAGTGGTTGTGTCCAACGCCGAATACGTAGAAGCTGTCATTGCATCCGTGGGTGATTTCATGGGTATGTGTGTATTAACTGGACTCGATAGGCATTACATGGACATGGCGTTGTTTGAGTAGGGCGTCCTTAGCTAAAGGTCGCTCATTGGCTCATACTGCGTGCCGCGCGCGCCTTTTCCAGTGTTGCATCATCGTACCTCTAAGATGGCAGCTTGATGACGTCAATGCTTAAGGTCTTTTTCTCGTTCATCATTACAACCGTTTTCCTATGGTGCTCGATACGTGGCATGGTGCCCCCCCCATATTATTTCTCTATTGTGTTCTTGGAATTACAGTAATTCTTTGAAGATTTTATGGGGTACTTCTGGACAAGAGGAATCGAGTGTTTTAAAGTATGGGGAAATGGGGGAGACACCTTCTGCAAAATACCGGGCATAATACACTATGAAGGCCGTTGGGGCACCAAGAGTTTACGTATTTTTTTCCAACCATTTCTATCTTCTCCATCCCTTCTCCTGGTTTGTAATCTCCCGCAGCTTGGTACAATACATGACACCATCTTCCGATTTGGCTCTTAGTCTTCCTCCGCCCTCTGTCTTTGCCGTGTGATCTTCGTAGACATCTCCAAGACATCTCATGTCAAATGCTTTGATAAGTCCTGTTAGGTTTGACGATATTGTCCAAGTTTCCCATGTATACAAAGTGTACAATGGCTCGTAAAAGTTCGACTTTGCTTTTCAAATCAGTCTTTTCTCTTTCCAGATAATACATATTTTCACCAGTACACTTGAACTGATTCTCATGTTAGATAAATTTAGTAATTATGGATATTAGTTTTATTTTTTTTTATTTTTTTTTTTGGGGGGGGGGGGTCGATCTATGAAACCCTTGAGACCTATCGAGTTTTTAATGGCTATAATAACTAGGGCCAACTTCTGAACCTTGAGTTTCAATATTGATGTTTTCCTTTTATTTACCCTTCTCATTTTTTTAATTATTCAAAACTTATAGTTGAAAAATTTAATCAACAACATTAAATTAAATTATTTGTTCTCTTGGCTTGGATCAATTCTCCTTACTGTAATTTTGCATTCGCCATGGAAGTCAGTGTTGCCGTGTGTTAAACAGTGCACATAGGCGACACGGCGTTTACGTCCTTTCCATTCCTGCAGTGACCCTTGCATAACGCCAAAAGTTGCTGGTACGCTGAGGTAACGCGCACTCTTTTACGCTCCAAGGGCAGCTGTCGTATGATTAGCCCGAGCATCTGACGTCACACTTCGAGCCTCGTGAATAACGCCAGATACCTGCCAGACCGGACGTTGGCAGATGTACCTTTGACCTAGCATTCATTTCACACGAAGACTCGCAGTCAATTCCCACGTACATGTTCACATTACATAATAAATAAAACAACACTACATGACGCTAGTTACAAGCAGCAGACGATCGAAAGTGCGATCGAAAGTGCTAAATCACCTTGTAACCTCGACCAATCATAACACAGATATGCAAAGCTTACGTCACAGCACGTTTATCCAATGAAATCGTTGTATCCAATGAAATCATTGGGTCTGTAAAACCAGTGCCTGTCTTTATCCTTGCGGGTAAAGACAGGGGACCAGTCTACTGTCGACCTATGATCTGCTTCTTTTTGCCTCAGTGACGGCGCTGTTTGAGAATATGACGTCGTATGCAAGGTGTCTATTTGACTCCCAAAATGGCGAGCGTGGCATAGACAGCAGCCGCGTGTGACGTTGGTGGTACGCAGTGCAACAGGTCAATCAACCTTGTCGTTCTTTTCATTTTGTTTTAAGCTGCCCCGGCGATTGTCGCACTGGTGTATGTCTTCGGCCGGAAGGGAGGAATGAGCATATCTCTTCTTTTGGCTGCGTCATTCATGCTGTGTATCATCGTATCATTGGAAGAGTAAGTCAAATTTGTACGCACAAAAGAGGACCAAGCAATGAACCCTGTGGAACCTTCAGTGTATAGTTATAAAACTTGCATGTTTGTGGGCCTGTTATCGCTAAAAGGAAGGGGGTCTCAAATTAGTGATGGTATACATTTGTCCTCTAATGTGACTTGGCGAAGAGAACATGGATATTCGGAAACATTGCATATCTTTGATGTTCAGAAAGCTAAAATGCATTGGCAAGCTACAAATAAAATGAAAATATAACAATATCCCTTGACAATTAAAGTCACTTCAAATCACAACGTCATAATTATCCGGAAAGAAAAACCAAAAATTTCTGAGTCATCTTTTCAAGCGGCACAAACAAAACAGCGTCAGCAACTTTTATAACTGATCCTAAAACGGCATTTCTCTCTTTCTCTTTCTCTCTCTCTCTCTCTCTCAATGTTCGAAGGATTCCACCGATCGCTTTTATTTTCCTTGCCCGTGCCCTGACTCTTGGAACTTATGGAGGGCTGTTCTTGTACACACTGGAAGCTTACCCAACCTCGACGAGATCCATGGCGCTAGCTACGGGGTTATTCTTTGCTAAGGTCGCAGGAGCGCTTACGCCATTCATTGCCGAAGTAAGTAAACTTACGTACATTAACAAACAAGTTATGCGAGTCAGATTCGTAACTTGTGATAGTTATGCCGGGGCAGATATGCAGGAGCACAAGGGAAAACATTTGACCACACTTACACTAAAAAATTGTCTCGTGTAAACGTTATTATATCTTTGTAATACCCCATGCTGGTAAGGATAACATAAATACCATTGTTTATTTTTAGTCTGTAAGCTTACTGATTATAGGCCTAACGTTCATACTGACCTTTTTTTTCTGTGAAATTATTTCTCTCTAAAATGAAGTAATATTCAAGAAAACTGCATCTGAAAACCTTTAAAAATGCACTCACCTGATTTCGGTTATCCTACAACCAATTAAGGACAATGTGTTTACATGCAGAAAATTGTGCATGGTTTTTTTAAACTATTTTTCTCCTGACTCACACAACGGGATAAACAAAACAAAAATTCACAGGTTTGTTATTTCAGGTATATCCAGTCATTCACACAAAACATGAACACTGTTTGCGACTACTTTGTTAGCTCTACCAACCCTGCATAACACCTTTAAAATGGGGGGGAATCAAAACCTTTTTACTTGAATTTTCGTTTTGCAAGAATTATTAATTATCCGGGATCAAAATTAAATTTTGATTATTCTTAAGGGAATCCATCGAAGACGAGAAGACTGTTTAAAAAATGCCAAGGTCAAATGATGTTGTCTTGCCATTCTATTTCCAGAGTTTTATTAAGCAGTCACCAGTTGATGCAATCCTCATTTATTTCTTCGTCTGCTTAACTGGATCCATTATGGTCTGCTTACTCCCCATGGAAACGAAAGGGATGGATTTAAAGGTAACTATTGCATCCGTGTTAAAGAGTGTGCACAACATTGGTATGGTTGAAAAAACAAGTGTTTACAGATTTGAACATACCTTTAAGAAGGTCATGGTGAAAAACTCTTCTCGAAACACTTTTGTTTGAAATGCTGTTAGTTTTAAGAAATGCGTAAAACAATGAGTTTTGATCTCGTGCTCGCGAGACCAAGACGCGATGTTTGAAAGCGGTGAAAAAATAATATAAAAGGGATTTTCCACTATTTTCTCTTGACTCCAATAACCGATTGAGCTTAAACTTTTACAGGTTAGGTATTTCATGAAAATTGGTCTCATAAAACGCAGTACTTCATGTCTTTGAAAATTAGCAATGTTGTCCATGTACTTGAATGTTTCTGGTTTTGAAATGTCCGTTTGGATGACTTGTTTTTCTTTTCTTTTTTTGACAATCGGTTAAACTGGAGTTACATTTTTTCATTCATTTTGATCGTTGTTTTTGAAATGTGCCAATGATATCTACCCTTGTGCAACAGATGTGATGAATTTACTTGGAATACTAAGTTGCTGGTGGTCAAGGCACTTCGCTTTATCTTCTCGTTTTCTGAGACGGTGACATTGTGTGTATATGATTTCTTCCTTTGACCTTAAACCTTTGACCTTGATTACAGGATTCTTGATGACGATTCGACTGGGGCGATCACCGCGCGGTGGGGTTTCTAATGGTATATACGACGAATTAATTTTTAAAAATTGTAATAAATTGCACTCTGAATAAACATAAGCTTATTATAATTATGAAACAAACACAAATCGAAACAGAAATAGAACACTAAAGAGTAAATCAACAAAATTCACTGAATTAAAAGTTGAGCCAATATAGGGTTAAGGATAATGTATTATGATGCAAGCTTGCCATTTACCTCATATTGACAGCCATTTTGTTTTTGTTCCGTTCATATAGACGTTTCTTTTGTTACAATCCGGCAACCATTTTGTATGGTCGGCCTTGACTATCACAAAACTGCCAGTTTTAATTAATCATTTAAACTTGTTTAATGAACAAATATCATATCATAGTTTTCCGTGTGTTATATAATACACTTTGTACAGTGGAGGCCACCCGTACTTTTGCTGGCAAAAACCTCTCGGTCAATGAACCAAACCATAGCAGATAAATTTAGAGTAGTCGGGCCCGTCGCATCTATTGATAGTCTGTATCCATGATCGCAATAGTAAACACACCGGGAACAAGACCAGGCTAGTGGAGTGCGATAGAGAACTCACAATACAATTTAATTATTTATTTATTTATTTTAAATCTTCGTACAAACGTATATATATTTATTTTTAATTGTCCGGGTCCAGACAAAAGTTTTTTAAAAACTCATCATAGATGTGTCAGACCCCAAAACGCTACCAAATTGAAGTCTATACACGCCCTTGAGGAAGAAACATTTCGAAAGGATAAGGATTTGAGACGTCGGAAAAGTTGCTTAAAAGACAACTACAAGTTCTTAAGTGTGGAAGGGCTATTTAACTGAAATAAATATATAATTCTATAATCAAATTTTTTTAAATGAATTTTAAGGAAACTAAGTAACTTTTACTTTGGAGAAGGGTGGTTGTAATTTACAGATACATAAAATGTTGTGTATTTAATTTTTTTTAATGCAAATATTCTCAAAAGACTCCAGAGGGAGCATGTGTCCTATTCTCAAATAGAAAACATCCGGGTCCTTTCTGACCCGGATGCCGGTTCCCAGGAAGCTTGACCCATTTTGGGGTCGGGCTGACCCGGAAAATGGTTACAAAAGGGAATTTAACTCAGATTTCGCGTCATTTTGACCCATTTCTGGGTCTTAATGACCCAGAAACGAGTCAGGCCCCACGGGACCCTGAGTCTGGGTCAATTCTAACCCGGACGTCTTTTTTAGTGCAGTTGTTGTTGATGTTGCTGGCGCTATTGTTGTTGTTTATGTTTTTGTTGTTCCGGGGGTTGTTGTTGTTGTTGTTGTTGTTGTTGTTGTTTTTTGGTGTGTGTTTTTTTTTTTTTTTTTTTTTGCCTTGGGATACAATATGATACAAATGTATAAACCACATTTAGTACATGGAACCACTTAATACATTCATTTTAATTTATTCATTAATTCAGTGATTCGATACACCCGCCCACGTGATGACATTTTCAACATGTGACTGGGGGGGGGGGGCTCAGAAATAAGGACGTTAAAAAGACGGCAACATTTTATGGATTTTAAGGGAATATTAAGAAACTGTAGGTCTAGTTTTTTTTTTTTTAAGCCCTTTATTCAAATTCACTTTGAGAGCCTGGGGGATATTTAAAGAAGGTTCATATAAAGAAGGTTAACTTTACGAAGCAGTACAGTTTTTTGAAATATGATTTCAGTTTTATACTTGTATTTATTAATAAATTTAGTTGTTATCTTTATTAAATACCAGAATAGAATTGACTAGACACAAACTATATTACTGGCTTTGTTTTAGTTCCAAGCGTCACTTACATAAAGGGGTACTCGACGGTATACAGGAAGAAAAAAATTGAATTACAAAAATTAATGAATTTCGGAAATCCCTTTCCACACTGTAATGCACGTTCAAAACTCTTTTTGAGTGTATCGAAAGCAACGCCCTCTATAGAGTAATTTCAACGCAAACGGAAATATCCAACTTTCGACGGAAGCAGAAAATTACAAACAATCTCTGTGCCGGCACGTGACCTCATAGAACAAAACGACGACTGCTTGCACGTTATTCAACAGTAGGTGTCTCCGCGGTGGAGCATGAACGGAAAGTCTCCCAGCCCCTGGAACTTAGTCAGGGTTTTTTTTTTTTTCCCCTCTAGCCCAACTTTTTCGATGTCTGCATCTTTTTAACCAGTGACACTCCTCGTCCGTGATGACTCACAGTGTGTACCAGGCAAGGCCTGTCAGTCGACGATTCAGTCCTTGATTCGCTACGTGCTCATCGCGCTTGTCAGAAAAGACCTAATAAAGCACCGTGTTATTTAGACTGTGATCGTCCAAGACTTTTTCCACAGCGCTGTGCACAACTGAACAACAAGAAATGATGGTACTTTTAGTGTTGAAAGCTCTTTCCCCATTTTGAGTCCCGACTCGAGCTCCTTGGCTGCATTCGAGGCTCAAAAGCCAACACCTTTTGACCAAAAATCAGGGAGCAAGAAGGCGATGGCGTCGTGTTCGTGGTCACCATTATGGACACCGTTGTCTGACAACACCTTGTCAGGGTGGGTCGACACGTTTGAGAAAGCAGAACAAGTGAGGAAAGCTTTTGAGGTCCAGAGATCTCTCAAGTTTGTATCGAGGCGAAGTCCAAGTAATTTCGGCCAGTGGCAAAGTCAAGAAAACAGCATAGGTAAGACCTCAGTATTGTATCTGTAGAATTGAGCGTACGGCAAAGTGTTGGATACTTAATAGCGTAATAAAGTATTGTAGATATATTTTGTGGGTCAATGTCTCACAGAACACGGTAGTGATTGTATAATTCATCAGATGAATCTACTCCCGAACATAAGCACAATAGGGTCGTCAATTACAAGGTCATTAATCCGGCCATTGGACAACTCAAGGTTGGCTAAGAAAATATTATTGTTTGTAATAGTATTTAATTTTACTTTTTTTAAGCTAATAATAGTAATACGTTAGCCCTTTACTCAATGGGTTCGCATTGACTTGTGTGTATCTATGTCACTGAAATAACTCTCAAACGAAAGTGCAAACAGAAAGTAAAACTGATCATCATGCTACACTTACAGAGATTTGGTTTTCAAACTCCAGCTTTGGAGATTATTATATTTACTTCCTCCTGAAGATTCTTCAGTGGATCACGGCTCAACCCCCAAAGAGTTGCTAAGCAAAATTGCTAAGCAAAGCTAACAAGCTGAACCATTCACAACTGCGAGGTATTTTTATTTGCTCCCGGTTTCTGGGAAAACAAATGTGTGGCAGCTGTATGAGCTCCAAAAATACTGCAGTTTTAAAATAGTACACTTCTTTAGAAATCATCATGATTGTTGTACTTTAAATTTAAATTGTGTATGTTACGCCTACTATGTCATGGCGTTCAGCTTGGCTTTAGTGGTTTCTTAGCTTCCTGTTATCTCTATGGGCCCTGGTTCGAATCCCACCTCAGACCGGAGCCTTGAATGTGCCTTGGCTTTTAAGTCCCTATCTGTTTGTGTAGGTTTTCCCACGTTTCCCTATAAAATTGAGATTTCCATAAAGACAGTCTCTAACCTTGCGTTCAAATGGCGTAAAACGACTCTGTGTGGTAAACCAGGTACACTTTTTTTCAAAAACGCTGCCAAAGTAGTTTGTACATTTTTCTACAAAGATTTTTCAGTTCATTCCTAAACTATAATGTTCAATCAAAGTAGCATTGAAATTGACCTTTTGGCTGGCGCAAAAATCCCTCCTTGGAATGTACAGACCTATTATTGTTGCTGTCCGATGACGTCACGTTTCAAAGTTTGCTCTGAAAGAGAATAAAATAAAATGACATTTTACACCATTTTAACGTGAGGCTAGAGACTTGTAAATGTCAAATGTCATGAGGAATGTATCTCTTAAAAAATGGGTGCATGACAAAACTTAATTTAATTTTGAGGACCCTCTTTGCAAATGTCACTCTTCTGTTTGCAGTATCACAGCTCAAAGGTACATTCCGGGTGCGGTACAGCGACATTGGCGACGCCGTTGTGCCGTACGATGGCGTGCCGTTCATCATACTGGCCCGTCACGAACGCACGTGTATGTTCGGAAAAGATCAACACCTGGCTCAGAAGGAGAAAAAATTACAAGCTCAAGAAAATGAAAACCAGGTGAGATTTATGTGCTTTAATTCCCCTTTTCATCTAATCCCTTTCTGTAAGCCTTTTTTTTCAACTTTCATGTACTTTATCCTTTCCATTCAAGTTTTGGACGGTTATTTTCTCACTTTTAATAATAATAATTTATAATTTATAATTCTAATAAAAAAATTATCATAATAATTTTTTATGTGTTAAATCTCGATCTAATTAAAGTAAAAACGGTTTAGGGCCTATTCTTTGAAGTTTCTACCAAACAAAATGTGAAAAAAATACTGAAGCCAGTCGTGATATACCGCTTTTGTTTAAATGCTAATTCGACATAAGAATCTAAAGAATATATATAATCATAATCTTTTGGGTTTGATCTTTATCTTTGATTTTGCAGGATGACGAACCACCAGCCAAGAAGTCAAGAAAGATCTTACAAACAACCAAGAAGATTGGATGTCCTGCAAGAATCATCATGAAATCTGTGATCCGGTTCCCAGACTTCAAGGTAAGGGGCCTAGTTGGTGGTCAAGGAGAATTGATTGCCCTCCACCCTTCCTATAATCGGTACAGTTAATAAATATTTCACCCACAACCAATTGACATAATTTATAGCGTGTCGTGGCCGAGACATCTAAACTGTAATTGCTTACCTTCACCCAGGAGTAAATGGTGACATGCGAGATTGTTGATGTGACTTGTTATGCGTCAACTTGGTTGCCAGTGCTGCATATTCCGAAGAGTTGAGATGGTTTCAGGAATGCTAAATGTCCAAACAAAAAAGTGTTTAGTACATGTACTAATAGTGCAAGGCGCGTTGATGCAATGTTTAAAACCGTCTAGTAAACGCCTATAATTAATGTACGAGTTTCTGTGGAATATTATTTTTATATATGGATACTACGTCATTGGATTTTGGAAGAGTATATTCCTTCACATTCTCTGTCATTTTCACACATCAAAGTGAGCTAACCTTAATGCGACAAGTTCATCAAACCAGTAGTCTTTGTTTTAAAGAGCAACGGAAAACGGTTTGAGCTTTGTCAGAGACTTTTGGGCATGTTTCAACGCGTGGTTATTTCGATTGCAGCAATCGACTACTCCACACGGAATTATTCCAAGATTTGAAGACTCCAATTTAAAGGTATTGTACAGGATTGGAACAGCTGACAAAATAGTCGCAGAAAGTGTCCAGGTTTTGTGTGATCAAACATGTCCAAGAAATAGCAAACCTGTGAAAATTTGAGCTTAATCCATTGTGAGAGTCAGGAGAAAATAGTGGAAAATCATGCACAATTTGCAACATGTAAACACATTGTCCATAGCTGTAACAACGGAAATCAGCTAGTGTGTGGTTTGTTTTTTGTAGGCTTTCAGACACAGTTTTCTCGAATATGACTTCATTTCAGAGGGAAACATCTCACAGAGAAAAGGTGGTTCAAATGAAGTTCATAATCATTAAACATTCAGAATAATTAAACTTTTTTTTCCACACTAATCCTGTATACTACCTGTAAACTAAACACAAACTATTTCTAAATTGTTTCAGATTTCCATCAGTACTGACAGGGTGAAGAGAGCCGGGAGTGAACATCTTCGCAACATCTTGAAGAGCGAACCTCCGCCTTCGTTGAAAGAAGAACACCGGATTTACATCGCGTTGCCGAGCGATGAGGCGCATCAAAACACCCATGATCTTGGACAGGTACGTGGTTATACACCAGCCAGAGTCCTCCAAAAAAACAACCCAATGGAAATGATTGAATGATGTATGGAACTGTACAGGCAACCAAGTCCTGCATGAGGCCAGGTATTGACCCAATGGGGGACTTTTTGGACGCTAGGTGGCAGCAGACTTACCAGGTAAATCCATTGTTCTCGGTAATGTGCGCATGCTCATAGCTACGTAAGCAATGGAAATTTACCTGATAAGTCTGCTGCCACCTAGCGTTCCAAAGTCTCCCAATTCAACATCACAATCATCTTGATTGCGCCATTTTGGCAGGTCCTCATGTCATACAATTTAATGCGATTTTTTTTTTGGCTGATGTGGCGTTATACACGCTTACCATATGTTTCACTTTTACTTAGCAAAATCTTTTTAGCCTTTGAGAAAAACTCTGCTCGGGTCGAAACGTGAAGCCATTAAACAATTTGTATTTGTACCACAGTGTCACTTTTGTTAGTAAAGCAGTTTGCAACAGCCAATTCCCCTTTTTCTTTTGTTTGAACACTAATACATTTAAATTTACTCTTACAAGCAGCACAGTTGAGCAATCCCTGTTCACGGTGATGTCATAACTTCTTTCTTTTCCAGTTGACCGGACTTATGAACCCGTTGAAGAAGGAAATTCGTGAAAAAATTGTGGAGTTGGTTGGAAGAGGAGTCTGCAGCGTACGAGAAATGAGGACAGAGATACAACACTATGTCGAGTCTAGGGTTTTCGATGGTAACCAGCAACCGTCACCCACTGACGCTGCGTACTTCCCAAGGAATGAAACCATCAGGAAACACATGAGCATGGCTAGGCTAAAGTTAAGGTAAATTGTACATGTTTTTGGATCGGTTAAAGGTCTGGAATTACACGGAGGTCACGGAGGCCATGGCCTTTGTTGCCCAGGTCTTGTCCTAGGGTGGCCCTCTGTTGCCCACGTCTTGTCTTAGGGTGGCCCTCTGTTGCCCAGGTCTTGTCTTAGGGTGGCCCTCTGTTGCCCAGGTCTTGTCCTAGGGTGGCCCTCTGTTGCCCAGGTCTTGTCCTATAGTCGCCCTCTTTTGCCCAGGTCTTGTCCTAGGGTGGCCCTCTGTTGCCCAGGTCTTGTCCTATGGTCGCACTCTGTTGCCCAGGTCTTGTCCTAGGGTGGCCCTCTGTTGCCCAGGTCTTGTCTTAGGGTGGCCCTCTGTTGCCCAGGTCTTGTCCTATGGTCGCCCTCTGTTGCACAGGTCTTGTCCTAGGGTGCCCTCTGTTGCCCTGGTTTTGTCCTAAGGTGGGGGAGTCTGTTGCCCAGGGCCCAGTTTCACCAAGGTCTAAGACTGATCTTCAATGCAAACCAATCTTTGCTCATCTTCAGGTGAATCTTATTGCTCTGTGAAATCGACCCCTTTTTAGTCTAGTCCTATAGCGGCCTCTGTTATCCTGGTCTTGTTCTAGTGCGGCCTCTGTTGCCCTGGTCTCCCAATGGAAACTTTGCCCTTTGCAAAATGAAAATGGACCTGTCCTCTCAAAGATGAAATCCCAGGCCAGTCGGTATCTGATGGGAGAATGGTACAACAATGTTGTTAAATTTTAAGAACTACTACGGCATTTGGTATACATTTGTACTGAAATTGGACACTGAAAATGGACACCTTAAAAGTATCTTTATCGGGCACACGTAACCCGAAGTAAAATGAGATCAAGACCAAATGTTCATCATATTATTTTTAGACCCTTGATGTGACAGGAAAACTCGACTTAATTTTAACGTACAAAGTCATGCCCAGGTCCGTGGTTGGCAACACTACACATGTAAAAGCCTGGATTATTCGACGCTAGGTCGTAATAAGTTGAGCCTCACTGTATAATGGGATCTTGCAAGTTTGCTTGAACTGTTTTTCCCAACCTCCCATTTTAACTCACAAGATTGGAATTCTAAATTAATTAGATCTCCTGCCCAAAAATTGACAACCCTCACAAAGTTGCTTGGCAATGCCGCTGTGAGAACGTCTTCTTCATCTTTTCACAGGAACTTAAAACTTTACAAAGAAAAGCTTTCAAGCGGAGGGAAAGACATGACGCCCGTCAGTGCGATGACACTAATCTGCCGTGAGAAGTTAACCGCCGTGGAAAAGGCCACCGCCCTGTGCCAGAACGTAGACGTCCTCCAGCAAACAGCCATGCTACTCGACGACGCGGTCACCTTCATCTTCTCCCACCTTCGAAACCCCAAAAAGGCATCCTCCGTCCTCCCGATGCCCCTCACTGACAAAGACATCCAGGCTGTCTTGCAGGAGGCGGAGTTTGCTGCAGAGGGGGAGGAGGATGCGGGCGGCGAGCCTCCCGATTCCGAAGGGGAGTTACTCGGCGTCTTCGAGAGTTTTGACGTCAATCTCGAGGAAGAGTTGGACCAGCTGATGTTTCCGATTACCTCAGAGGACTTGGTTGGTAACGACTCGCTCTTGGATTGCCTTGCTGATGTGATAGGGACGGGCACCCGGTGACTGAGACCTAAACTGCCCCGATCGGTATAAGCATTTACCCTGATTGAAACCTGATCCCCAAGGAGGATAGTCCACATTTAGAAAACCCTTTGGTGACAATGAAACATTTTCCAATTGGGTTAATAAATTCTATCCTGATTTGGTCCCTCTATTCCCAATAAATATTAATGCTTTCACTGGTAAACAGCACAACCCCCCCCCCCCAGCATTACCCGGCCGGATATAATAATAGACTCCCCTGTCCGAATTGATAACTTCGGTTGTTGCTACGGCCTCTGTCATGTATAGGGGATATTGTCCCCTGGTGCCCTTACACACGCCAACTTACGGGGTACTTTTAACAATGGAACAATGGACCCCACAAGGCAATTTCAATAGGAACAATAGGGCCCCACAAGGGAATTCTTTAGAAAAGGGAACAATAGAACAACAATAGCAGTACCCCACAAACCCGATCCGTAAGGTTGTGTGTGTGTGTGTGTGTGTGTCCATCCGAATACGGTAAATATCAAACACGAGCTGAAGGAAGTTTATTCAAAAGAGGGCGCTAACAGACATTTTGACACAACAATTTCGCCGTCCTGATCGGGCGACAGAATCACTGTTTGGACAGAGTCTCCGGCCGGCCACACCGGATCGCTGAAAAGGTTGCCTCTTCTTCCGGCTAACGGCCATAGCCGTAGCCGGAGTCGCTTCATTCAGACGCAGCCATTAATGGTGGGGACAGTTTTAAGGCAATGCCGCCATGAGAGTCGCCGTCGTTTTCTTAATTAATCGTTCAATTTTTACGGAGTCTAAATGGGATTTGTGTCCAGAACGAACTGAGGAGGATTCCAATTGTATCAATTTGAATCTGCATGACTTTGAGAAAGATTTGCATGAATAGATTTTTGCATTTTATTTGGACCTCGTTAAAACAGCGATCATTCCTTTCGGACCCCGCCCTTCCCCGCCCTGCCCCGCCCACCTACAACCAACTTGCTTGCCATTAGCCATGAAGATAGCTCCATGCATTAACTATGAAATACATATGTTCTATGCATTTCATAAACGTACTTGTTGTAATATTTAAAAAAAATATGACATACTAATAAAAGGAAATATTAAGGAAACACCACTATTTTAAAGTCTTGTTTAATCAAGTTCACCCGGTAAGATCCATCAGCGCTAGGTTTTGCTGACAAGCGCCCTCTATAGTTTCTTCTTGGTAAAACAAAATGGAAACCTCCATGTGAAAAAGCGAGCGTGATTTGAAAGAATCATCGACGACACTTGAGTGAACGATAATGACTCTATCAACACAGCAAAGTGAGGAGGACTCGCAATTTATTCTGGTGGCCAAAGTAGATAATGCCAGAAACGTATCCAACGTCCTCAAAGCCGTACACTTCAAGGATAAAGAGGTAGGACACGAGTTACTTTCCCCACCAATGTCGATTAACGTTGTCGGTCACGTCGTACCAAAGTCACTTCGTACCCAAGTCACTTCGTACCCAAAATATCATACCCAGGTCACTTCGTACCCAAGCCAAGTCGTTTCGTACCCAAGTCACGTCGTTTCGTACCCAAGTCACTTCGTACCTCAATTGTCTGCCGGCAGTTTTGACAATAATACCATGGAGGAAGGAAATTACTAAGTAATACTTAGACCTGATTAAACCCTATGAAAAGCCTGTTTGATCGGCGTCTTGCTCTTAGTTCTTAGTCTTTGTAGGGTGATAATGTACCTAACATTTTTTAGTAACAATCTGATTCGGTCCTACTTGCCGTCAACTCGCCGACTTGCCGTCAACTCGCCGTCAACTCATTTTCGTGCAGTCAACTCATTAAATATACATCAAAAAATTATAAATGGGGCATGGAAGTGTTAAGTCTGGGCTAAACTACATATTTCTTATGGTTTTCGGTACAATTTCATTTACAAAAACGATTTTGTGTTGATAAATAAATACTAAAATAGTATAAACGCTTAGCCGTTGGCCGCAATCTTTCCTTTTCACGGAGCTTGGACTGTACCATTCATGGTATGGGTGTGAAATGCAAGTATCAAGCTATGGATGGACATCAGAGGGCGCTATATTTGCTGCGTTTATACTATTACTATTTATTTATCAACACAAAGTCATTTTTGTAAATGAAATTGTACCGAAAACCATAAGAAATATGTAGTTTAGCCCAGACTTAACACTTCCATGCCCCATTTATAATTTTTTGATGTATATTTAATGAGTTGACGGCACGAAAATGAGTTGACGGCGAGTTGACGGCAAGTCGGTGAGTTGACGGCAAGTAGTAGGACCCATCTGATTGGTTGACAAAATATGTCTATAATTTATAAAAAGCCTCTCCGAGGACATGGAAGACATTGATGTTGTTATTGACTGTTTCAAGACTCAAGTCAAGACTAAATAATTTTTCCAGCTTTTCAAGAATTAAAAAAAAAAAATTTAAATTGCCCTCAATTCAGCTTAAAAAAAAAATCTTTTCTGCTCACAACTCCAGATTACTCCACTAACACAATCGTACCCAAGAACGCCATATTTCATATGCGTATGATTTGACATGGGTACGAAGTGACTTGGGTTTGAAGTGACTTGGGTACGTAGTGACCAACATTCGTCAGATTAATGACATAAATAGCCTTTAAAGTTAAACAAAATTAATAAAAATTAGCTGTGATAGACAGTGATAAGCGTTTCACATAGCTCTTAGGATTACTCCTAGAACTAAGAGGTTTGTTCCGTTATCGCAGAACAATTCTCATATAGTTCTAGGAGAAGCTCTTAGTCAGCGACTCGTCTTGGTCACGTCGCCGTGGCCTTTACAACTGTTGGAAAGAATCGATGGTCATACATGTACTTAAAAGTCTTATGATTATTGCAACTAACATAATTGTACAGGTGAGCCTTCCATCCTTGTTTTTCAACCCTTGAAATGCAAGGGTCAAACATACCTGGTCTGGGTCTGGGAAGGGGGCTTGAGAGGGGAAGTGGGAATGGTTATGGAAGTATAATAAGGAAAGTTACTGTATCTGACTGCCACTTTTGTCTCTAGAAGGTTTTTTTTATTTTAAATATTCATCCAAAAGTTTTATCTTAAAAACTTGGGGCCAAATTAGTTGCGATGATCAAACCAGGGGGTTGACGATCATTGCTACTGCTAACTAGGGCCAGATGTTGTCAGTTACCTGTGTAACTTCAGCAGGGCCCAATTTCATAGAGCTGCTTAAGCAGAAAATATTACTTAACAATTTCCTGCTAAACAGAAATGAGCAGGATACCAGTCATACATTGTACTTGTGGTATGCTAATTTGGCTGGTAACCTTGTTCTGGTAAGCATAATTTTGTTGTGCTTTTGTAGCCATTTTTTGTGCTTAAGCACCTCTATGAAATGGATGAAATTGTAAATTTCTATTTGAACATTCAAGGGGTACCAAAGCAATGACCAGGGGCAATGGAGGCAATCAGTAAGATACCAGGCCTGCTTCTGAGCATTCACACACTTAGTTTAGAGGTAGATAATCCCCCATCATTACTTTTGACTTTATCAAACAGCTAGCAATCAGTCTTTGCCAGTGAGAATGGTTTGAGGTTCGTTCCGCTATTGTCTGCGGAACGACATCTACTTGTAGTTTAAGGGCCTTGTCACACGAGGCAACTTTTACAGGCAACTTGGAGGCAACCAACTGTAGTGGATGGTACAGGACCATTTTGGTAGCACAGGAGTAATTTTTCAAACGATGTCTTATGATCCCAAGAAAAATATATGAACATTGAATTGTGAATGCCTTTTCTTCATGGAGATTGCCTGGAACTGGTTGCCTGTAAATTGCCTCGTGTGACATGGCCCTTAGGAGTACCCATATGCCCATTTGTCATGATGATGAAGTTAGAACTAACTGACTACCACTAGAGAAGTAGAAGTAGAATTACTTTTGACTTTTATCAAACAGCTAGCAACAGTCTTTGCCAGTGAGAACGGTCTGAAAGTCACCGTTGAAGATTCCAAGAGCGTCCAGGCAAACGCCTTCATCCAAGCTGGAATCTTCCAGGACTATGTCATCAAGGAGCAGTCGGCAACGTTTATGGTCAACCTCACCATCTTGCTGGTAAGAAAATAAACCCAAAAGTCTCTCAAGTTTTTATGCAATTATCAATTGTAGCCCTAGCCCTGGAGGACCTGTAACTTTGGAAGATTAGCTGGGAGATAGACAAAGATGTAAAATAAAATGTGCCCCAATACAGGGCTCGAATTTGGGAGAAATATCCACAAGACTGCAGGGCTTGTAGCTCAAAATTTTTACTCAACCAGAATTTACAAGACCAGAATCAAAATGAATTGAAAAAGCACTACTTAAAAAGAAAATGTATTTGTCTTATATGTGTAGTACTTAGATAATGTAAGAGAATTGAAATATATTTATCAGAATCATAGACGGTCAAAATTTTTCACAAAAAAATATCACACAATGAGGTAGTCATATTCAATAGAAAAACACAAGACCACCGGGCTTGTCCAGTTATGAGTTTACTGGCCCGAGGCTAAAATCACTGGCCTCGGGCCAGCGGTCCAGTGTTAAATTCAAGCCCTGCACTAGCCAGGACAATAGCACAGACTTGGCTGAGGTTGGAAAATTTTGTTGCCCCACCCTACCGGGACAATAACAGAATTTTGCCGAGGTTGTAGGCCTACATTTGTTTGCCACGCCCATCATGCCGGGGCAGGGAATGTGCGGGGTTCGTGACAAATGCCCCGCATGCCAGGGCTGGCATCATGCAGGGGTTGTCAAATAATGCCCTGCATGCCTGTGCCAGGGTGTTATAGCCAGTGATATCATGTACAAAAAGCAAGTCCCCGCGCCCGGCATGCAAGGTCAAAGGTACATCTGCCAGGTAACTGCCAGGATATAAAAGCCAGTATCTGGGTAATACTCATGAGCCTCAAAGGGTGACATCAGGACCCAATTTCTCTTCTTGCCAAAGTTTTCTGTGCTTTACAACCCCCTGTAATGTACATGTGTACATCCTGTAGGCTGCAGCAGGGCATAAGCGTAGAATTCCTGGTGAGCAGTGCCATGAAATTGGGCCCAGATGTTGGGGCTAAAGAAAAGTCTTTGATAATGGAGACTCCAGGACCATTGGTGGCAGCAGGCTTACCACCAATTTAATTCTCATTGTTTCCGTCGTTCTTAACATATGTGTTCATTTTCAAGAACAAAGGATTTACCAGGTAAGTCTGCTGCCACCTAGTGACCCCAAAACTGTCCCTCTGTACATGCTACTAGGTTGATGATTTGTTGCACTTTTCTTCAAATTGTTGGTGCACTATTTGTATACATTTCTTTTCATTCTCATCAGGAATGTCTGACAATATTCGGAACGGGTACGGCAGGCGTGACCCCTGCCCTGAAGATGTGCTACGGTGGCTACGGCACTCCGCTACTTCTACTGTAAGATAGAGTGTGATTAAATTATTTCCATACATTTTTATTATCGTAAAATCAAATAATATTTAGTCCTCAGACTTTTTGTTAGGGGGAATTAAATCAAAATGAAACAAAATGAAACATCTTTTGCTTCATTAAAAATCCCCAGTCTGGAATGGAACAGTCCAGAAGACACCTCGCGACGTGTAATCAATATTTGTATGATATTTGTTTGCAGATTGGAGGAAAATGGCGTGGTTACTGACTGTAGTATTAAGACCATGGAACCAGAGGAAACGCTAGACTTCAATTTCTGCAGCTCCAACGTGGTTAATAAAATTATCATGAAGGTGAGCAGTGTTCTTCCTTTTAAAGTGGTCTGCTGGCCAAATGCCAGTTAAAACACCTTAGGAACGGTCAAAATTCAAGTATGTGGATGGGTTTTCAGTCCCTACCTGATGCCATGGGTTTTCCCTGGAATAATTCTTAAGGGTTTTTCCTCCCACATCTAAAACTGAAACTTCCTTCTTTGTCTTCTCTCCGTGGGGTTCTTGGCCGGTACAGTGATTAAGTTCACTTTTCTGAGAGTCCATGCCTTCATAATCAGAATTAATAAATGAAATGAGATAAAGAAGTGATGTCACGAGTCACATGGTCTAATACTCGGTTGTTATTTTGATTTTCCAGTCCGACTGTCTGAAGGACGCTTTCCAGGAGCTGGACATGACCAGCGAAGTCTTGGAGATCCTGATGTCGCCGGATAAACCTTACTTTAGACTCTCGACGTTCGGGCACGCTGGTAGCGCTCATGTAAGCTTAATATCTCCAATGACTTGATCAGAGCTTTATTTGTTACCCTTTAACAGCTTACGGTTGAATGGCTTCTGACTGGCACCCCGAACAAAGATATTGACTAATAGGGAGACCGCCAACATAGGGCTGGATAGCTCAGTTGGTAGAGCGCCGGTACGTTAATCCGGAGGTCGTTGGTTCTAGTCCCGCTCCAGTCAATTTTTCTTTGTTCAAACCCAAATTAGTTATTGTTTTTGCTACAGCATTTCTTTTAAAAATTTGTTCATACTTGGGGGAACTGCTGCTATCGATGTGACAAGATGACATTTTATTTTTCAAGAACATGTCACATTTATTCCAATTTAATAGAAGATGGTGTATTTTGGTGGGAGCAGACATAACCAGTATGTTCTATTGTTTATATAGTTCTGAGCATGCGCACATTTTCCAGTACAAAGGGTTTTATCTGATAAGTATGCTAGCATTTCAAGTGTTCCATTTATTGTTTAATGCAAGGATGTATTGTTTAAGACTTTTAGGTTCCATCTTGATTTTTTCTTCTCGCAGTCCGACTTTCCAAAAGATTCCGACCTTGTGGAGTCCTTCCAGTGCACTAAGACACAAACAAACAGGTAACAGTAAATAACGGTCGGACATCGAACATCTTCCAACCACTTTCTCCATTTGTCCGAACAAAAGCGAATGCGCTCATCAAATTGTCCACAACAACATACAAATAGCTTTTAAAATATCACCACAGTTTGGGGGATTATAGTGTCGATTTAGGATTAGATTTGCAGTAGACTTACGTTGGGTACAAAGCAATTTTAGACAAGGCATTCACCATCATCGTCATGACCAACATTCACAAGTCTATGTCTTACTCACCTGCACACTATAGTTTATACATTTCCCTCAGAGAGGTGTCTTCTACCAAGGGAAAACTGCCTTGTCCTTACAAGATTGAAGTATCAAACTTTGATGAAACAACTGTCTTCAAGTACACTTTTTACACCAAGACAAACATGTCATCAACACTTTTTTCCGGACCGTTATGTTTGTTTTTCCTACTCCAAGACCACAGGGCTCGAATTTGGGATAAAATTTCGCAAGACCGCAGGGCTTGTAGCTCAAAATGTTTACCGGACCAGAATTTTATTCACAAGACCAGAATCTTTATGAGAAAGAGCTTTCTGCACAGTTTGACAAGTAAATTGTATATTTTTCTCATTTGTCTATTGGGTTAGTATATTTTGTTACTCAATGGAATTGTATAAATACCAGACTCAAGGTCAACATTTGAACATCTTTTCTTCCTCATAAAGATACTACACAGTGGCTATTATTAAATTGAAAAACACAAGACCGCCGGACTTGTCAAGTCATGAGTTTACTGGCCCAAGGCTAAAATCACTGGCCTCGGGCCTGTGGTCCAGTGTCAAATTCGAGCCCTGGACCAGAACCCAATTTCGTAGAGGAAATGATGCTTACCAGTACACATGTATAAGGTTACCAGCCAATACTCTGTCACACGTACTGTCTGTAACTGGTATCTTGCTCCTTTTTGCTAAGCAGAAAATTGTTCAGCAATATTTTCTGCTTAAGCAGAGCTAGGAAATTCGGCCCGGCAGTTCATAAACATTATTCTGTAATATTTTGTTTTGTTGTTTTTCCTTGTAGGTACAAAGTGGTCCTCCTTAAACCTACAGTGAAGGCTCTGATGTCATCGTCCAAGGTCTCAATACGAACGGATAACAGAGGCTTTCTCTCACTCCAGTACATGATCCGAAATGAAGACGGCCAAATATGCTTTGTGGAATATTATGTGAGTACATGTACAGCTCCCGTAGTTTTACCAACTCAACATTTCGATCAGTCTGTCTCCTTTCTCCTGAAGACAATCAGAGAGCATACTGATCGAAACATTGAGTTGTTACAACACCAGGGCCCAATTTCATAGCGCTGCTTAGTCGGTAGAGCGCCACCTTGTTAATCTAAAGGTCGTTGGTTCAAGTCCTGCTCTAGTCTAGTTTTCTTTGTTCAGCCCCAAATTAAAGGTATTTTTTTCCATCAGTTGCACAAAATAAAATGTCCACCACTAAATATATTTATTGGATTCACTCATGGTCATTTTTTATTGAGCTTCTAATGAGCAAAGTAACTCAGCACTCCCAAGTTTGCTTAGCAGAAACAGATTACCAATGAAAATCCCATGTGATATATATTGTTTGTGTATACATGTGTCACTGGTTCACTGCAAGCTTCTGCTTAACAAATGCATGCAATTAGTTAAGCTGCTTAGAAAATTCCTGTAATTAGTTAAAAAGCAATACACTGTAATCATTTTCTTTGTTCATTGTATTTCTCCTACAGTGTGCTCCAGATGAGGAAAGCGAAGAGGATAATGAGTGAGGACCCATCTTAACTTATGGGGCGCCATCTTGTGTTCCGCCACTCTAATTCATATATCCAGACTGAGGCTTAGAAGTAGACGCATCATGGCTGCATCAACCACACCATGGAAAGGAAACCAACAAAGATGAAGTGAGGAATATCTATACCATAGAGTTATATGTAAGAACTAGAGGGCGTGCAAAATCATGCGACACTGCCCGCCATAAAGCATTTGAGACAACGGTGATGACCCCTTCATATTACACTGGTCACTCCTCAGTTTACACAGCAAACATTTTGCACGTGGACATTCGTATGCACTTGACCCATAGGGATTTGTGCTCGTGGCAGGTCAGCGGAGTTCCGTGCGTGATGTAGCAAGTGCTCCCTCTAGCTCTTAGATATAACTCAATAATCTAAACTCAGTGTACTACTCCCGAGTTATCGAGTGGTTTGTCAATGTCTTTACTTTCATCTTGTAAACTCGATGGCCTGGAGAGATTACTCATGAAATGCACTGACCCAGTCTCTTGAAATCATTTCGAGTCACAGCAGCATAGTGACCTACAAGATTGCTTGCAATCCAAAGGTGTTGGTTCCCATCCGGAGGTGACCACTGATTTTTCAGTGCCCAAAACAGGAATAGTCATCTAGTTCATCATCTAGTTGCAATCCAGATGCATTTGTGGGTGGCATGGTTGGCTTGTGTGTAAAACGCACGCCTCTCACCAATATGGCCCCAGTTTGATTTCCAGCTAAGGCCACATGTGAGTAGAGTTGTGTGTTGGCTCTCTCCTATATACCACAAGGTGTTTTTTTTTCGCAGGGCCCTCCGGTTTTCCTCCCTTTGGTAAAATCAAACACTTTTGATCTCAGGCTGTGCTTTGTGGTCATGGGTCGATGTGGCTGGCTGCCCAAGGCGCCCTTGCATGCCTGTGGCTTAAACACCTAGCCAAGTTCTTTGCAGTTCAGCTTCTCAGCTGCAAGTAAGGATGTTTAGCCTCCAAAGGATTTTTGTGTGTAGCTCATTTTTTACCATAAACCAGTGCTTGTAATTCTGAAGGGCAGGGGTTTGAACTTTCCCTGAACCACTTGATGTCAAATGATGTATTTTTTAGGAAAGGAAGACTTGTCCAAACTGAATAACGGTCGACATTTATATACAAATTCGGAAGAGCTTTGGAACATTCTCTTTTGGTTCGGTCTTTCATGTTGGTTGCCAATAATTTTGCCCTTGGACATTCCATTTTGTAGCAAGCACAGACTACTTTTACTGTGCTATACTTCGTTTCTCCCTGTAGAAAAGGGGGACAAAGTGTACAGGAATTCGTGCTCGAAATCAGCCAAGGTTGGCCTATTCACTATGAAGACATTCCCTAATTTCTCAAAAGAGAAAAACAAAAACAAAAAACAGTGTGTTTTATGAGAATGTTTCTTGTCTTTAATTTATTAAATCAGGATTTAATTGTGACAACCATATTTTACAACAAAAACATTATATGAAAAATAATACTGTGCACAGATTTGTTAATACCATCTGGAAGTGGTTAAGCTTTGTTTGCACTCATCAATACAGATTTGCAAGAATATTCCAGCCAAATCTCTCAAGGTTTTTTCAACCAAGTTACCTTTTCATTCTTTCAACAAACCCACTAGTTACTAGCACATGTAGCACTATATGTACCTAGCTGGTGCAGTAATCTGCCAAATTATCAAAGTGTGAACCCACATGGTAAAACCACATCATGTAAAACTATCAATGCAAAGCACCCCTTGTTGCAAGAAAATGTATGTTTTTGTAAACTTCATAGTAATCACTTGCGCATACTGCGAGTGGACAAACGCTAAGGACGAAATCTGAAGGTGTTGCGGTCAGCTCTCGTTTCCTCCTCTTTTCATCACACAATGATGTACATGGCACAATCTATAAAAGCAGTGTGAGTTGTGGTGCAATTAATCACAAATGTGATTACTGTGGTCTTGAATACAGTACAAATGAATAATCCACTTAGACCGTTTCATATTTAAGAGTCCAGTTCCACCAGTCTCTTTAATGAAGACACAAATCGTTTTGATTTCGGGCGAGGGTGGAATCTCCTCCAAAGCAGTGGGAATGAGTTCATCTACGTCTCGGTTCTTTCACCTGAACGACGTAGCGCTGGGCAACCTTCAAGGCCGGCGAGTAGCCATCAGCGTATGAGTTGTCCTCAAATAGCACACAGTAGTCATCCATAGGCTGAGACAAAAGTATGAGAAGAAAACACAGCTCAATGTTTACACTGGACCACCGGCCTGAGGCCACTGCATCGGGCCAGTAAACTCAACCATGAACAAATCTGTTAGTCTTGTTTTGATTTTTTTAACTGAATAATATTGCCTCACTTTGTCAACATCTTTAACTTTCAAAAAAATTATTTTCAAATGTTGACTTCTGATGAATATCTTTCAATTCTGTTGAGTAATGAAGTATTCTCAACCATAAGTCAATCAGATGATTAATCTTCTCTTAGTGCCGGTTCAAATACAAACAGTGTTATAGTACACTGTGTAGTTTTTTTCTGATTTTGATTCTGGTTTCGTAAAAGAATAAAGTGGTCCAGATAAAATTTTGAGCTACATGCCCTGCTGTCTTATGGATTTTCCAAAAAAATTAATGCCATGAAGAAAACAATTCTTACAAAAATGTTTTAACAAGTTTTCTGATTGGTATTTCAAAATTTATGTGGAGCTGATTTTTTTTTAGAAAGCTTATAGATTTGTATAAACTTGATCTTAGTGGTCTGAACTCGGTGTGTGTGCAGTTTGAAACCTTGGAAGGATTGCTACAAAAACTTCTAACAGTTGAAAAAGTGTGGCGGAGGGTTTGTGTGTGTAAATATGTATGTATTATATTTGACAAAAATAAACATTTTACTTTTTCGATGATATTTTTTGTTTTCTTATATTTTATGATGTTTAAATATTAATGGACCCCTTGCATATGACATCACAACGGCGCCCTATCATTGGCCGAGAGATGACATAATGCGTGCACACGTTGCATTGGTGGCTTTGACGCAAGAGGTCTATTTTAAAGTGAACGGTTGTTGAGTTCACCATGAAAAATGTTGACAGACGTGATGATACGTACACTACTTTAGCCAAATTGCCAACGGAGGTCAAGGTAAATAAAAATTGACACTAAACCAGATAAAATCCACTCACCCCTTCTGGAGGAGCATCAATTAACGCTCGGTAGAAACAGGTGGTCTGAGGATACAGTGCCATTACTAACTGTAATCAGAAAAATGCAAGGTCACGGTTTTGGTTATTGTCTCCTTATCTAAGTCTTGGTATATAAGTGGCCATGTAAGATACATAATAACTGCCCTCAATGTGAGAGATGAATTCCTTCGGAGCAGCACATTTTAGCGCTGTTGATGTCACAGACTATTGGTTGGTTTACCATTTTGCAGAACGTGAACCCATCATATTGCATGTGATGAATGCATCTACACAGTACACAGTCAACCCTCCTACTGTCTAACCAGTGACCATTCAATATCATCCACTGCATTTTTTTAACCGATAGATAAACTATGCCAGCCTGCAATATGACATCAAATGGTTGAATGCATTTACACTGTACACAGTCAACCCTCGTACTGTATGACCATTTCTTTTCATCCAGTGGTCTTGAACTACGTCAGCCTGCATGTATGGTATCATGTAGCGTTGTGCCACTGTACACAACCAATGCAGTTGAATGGTTGGTCAACTTGATGGAATTGTTAACAAGAGTAGGACAGTAAAGATTTGTATCTGATAGGAAACATACAAAATATAAAACAGAAACTAGAAATGGTTATCTATTTGACATTTGACCTTACCGTGCCTTTCTTGAAGAGAGCCTCGGGGTTGGTTTCTGGGTTGGCTTTCATCAGCGGAAGAGGAACTATTCTCCGCTTTGATAACAAATGGCGTCTGCGGTCAAATCAGTGACAAGGGGGGGGTTCATAAATTGTTTTTTGTCAGGGTAATACTGATTTATAGGCAAAAGATACAATAAAAGTCACATGTGAAGTTTCAGATGAATAACGTGTCTACTTGCTGAGAACACAGAAAAAATTTTTTTTAACAAGAATGTCGAATCCATCCACATTTAGAGGTGACAGCGGGTACCAACAGAATCTCTGGTTGCAGCATTTGCGAACAGAGACCAACCCTCAGAAATCTGAGAATATCTCGTATTCAAGCTGCTTTTTTTAACTATGATTTTAATGAGAAGTGACTCACTCTTTTCCTTCTTCATCAATGTCATCAACTTCGTATTTATTCGTAGCAGGATTAAATGACACGACCTCGGCCAAGATCCAGTTTTCATCTCCGTCACTTCCTTTGACCCGAGCGGCCACTTTGTCTCCCAGCTTGGCGAGGTAGTTGTTTTCTGCAGAGATGGCACCGCACAGAGGCGGTGGGCTGAAAGTTAAAAATGCATGAGATGGAAACAAGAACTGTTAAGTGGTCAAACTCACTCTGCAGCTACCAACCATGATCGTTTGTTCCTTTTCTAAAACGTCATTTTCATTTCAATCTGTTGTTTGCAAGATGTTTTATTCATTTCTGTACGTCCTATGTTTCAACGTTTGTCTTGTCTCTGTCTGTCCACAGGCTGATTACTATAAACATCAGCTTATCAAATCAGCCTCCATACTGTTTTCTTACTTTGCTTTTTTAAGCCTACAAAAAACTTGGTCTATTCTGTTTATTATTACCTTGTATATTGTATCACTTTGTTAACAACAGTATGAAAGTAAGGGTAAATTGATTGATTGATTGATTGATCAGATTTTTTCCCAGGCTGGACAGGAAAAAAAGGCTGGCCTCTTTAGAATGTACTGAAATACGAGTCGCCAATGTTTTAAAGATGCATTCAACTTTGACCTTGGTTGGTGTCACAGGCAGCTACACTTTGGCAAATTGTTCCACAAATTTTGTAAAGAATGTGAGAGCAAGTGACCGCCATATTATTTAGTATCAGTGATGTGTGGGACGAGTTGAGAATTAGAGCTGGAACAAAGGGTATGACGAGGTTGGTATGGATGAAGGAGTTCCTGGAGATACTGGGGTGCAGATTGGTTGAGAGAATTGTATATCAGTAGGAGGAGTTTGAATTCTATGCATTTGGAGACAGTTAACAAATGAAGTGTATGGAGTATATGGGTGACTTGTTAGCGGGTTGATGATTGGGTGACAAGTCCAGCGGCAGAATTGATGGACTACTTGGAGGTGGTTTCCTTCCACACTTATATCAAAACAAGACCAGACCGGGCCTGCTGCATCTAAGGAGACCAGTCCAGTCTCAAAAACTCACCTCTCCCCGGGTCGTCCAATCCACAAGGGTAGTGTCAGCGCGGCTTGTTGCAGCATTGTCATCAGCACACCTCTCCTCATGGTCTTTCTGGGTCCATCCACATCTGTGTACAGCCCAGCATTCTTGGCCTGAAGCCGCTGCTCGTTCCGTACTGACTTGATATCTGCTATTTTCTTCAGCGCCTTCCGGAGTATTCTACAAGTTTCGGATCAAGTTTGAAACAGGGAAGGTGCACATTTTACTTTTTTAAACTAAAGGTACTTGTTTTGTATCGAAAATTATTACCTTTTTTGTTTTTGTTACAATGTTCAATGTTTAGAAGAAGGTAATGCATTTTTAGGTCCCCTTATAATAATAATACATGAATAATAATATAATAATAATAACATAACATAATGATAACTAGTTTTTATGTACATTACTTATTTCCAGACAGGTTTTTGAAAATTAAGAATTATGAGTCCCATTTATTTAACACCTTGTAAATGTTAACAGGGTGCCGAGGCATATTCAGCAGCCACTGCCAAAAAAAACCGGGGCAAACCCCCTTCTCTTAGCGCTAAGTTTACTGGGTTATTATATGTGCATTACACAACACACGCGGCCAACGGCTTTACGTCCAATCCTAAGGATGAAGCAATAATGGTTAAGTGTCTTGCTCAAGGACACAAGTGTCAAGACCGGGACTCGAACCCACACTCTGCTGATCAGGAACACCAGGGCCCAATTTCATAAAGCCTGTAAGCACAAAAACTTGCCAAGCACAGAAAAATCTTGCTTAGCAGAAACAGGTTACCAGCCAACATTCCATAAAGTTGACATTGTTGCCACTGGTACCCCGCTCATTTCTTGCTAAGTATAGAAATTTGCTAAGCAGAATTTTCTGCTTAACAGCTTCATGAAATTGGGCCCAGAGCTTGAGTCCAGTGCGCTTGACCACATGGCCACGGCAGGTCAAATCCAAAAAACATACTCGGCCTCGGACTCCGCCTCCCCGACGGCCGACTGGTAAAGCGTCCGCAGCTTGGTCTTGAAATATGGAGAAATCTTCCCCTCGGAGTTCATGCGCTCATGGGTCTTGTTGATTGTAGAGAGCGTCTGTTCGCTCTTCGTTCTCTCGACCTGCGTCTCCTTGACGAGCTGGTGTAACTCCTTCAGCATGTCTTGGATGGATGCTCCCGCATCGGTGATTGCTGCATGGGCCTGCTCAGGAAGAGGTCAACAATGCGACTTATTTCATAAATCTTTTCAGTGTAGAGTTCTGAAGTCATTATTATGTTTGCATCAGGGATGAAGAACAATTTGATATTATCACTTTCTGCCCTACGAATGAAACATTCCAAATTGTAGAGATACACAGGCAAAGCACGGGAGACAGCTTTGCACGTTCTTGTAGTTTAACTTTTACCCAGCTGACAATAATGCAACACAATGTATCAATTGGTAAATGTGTTGTATTTGGCAGTCACTTCTAATCCAATACTCGGTTGCACTGTGTTACATTTACCAGGGTTCTACAAGGCCTTGGCATGTTCAAGCATAATGCAAGTCCTCAGTAAACTTCAATGCATAACATTTTGCAGGGTAAATGCCCAGTGACAAGTAGGTCAAGGCTGGTTTAAACCAGTTCACTTCACAGCGCAACGTAATCCAACAATCCTGCATTCAGCAGGGATTTCATTTCAATTATGGTGCATTTTGTTGTAATTTCCTACTATGATTATTATTTTTATTATACTTCTGGTAATAAAACCAAGGATGCCTCATATGTGAACTTTATCACTGCAGCTCGCAGGCCTGAGGAAACCTGTAAGCAAGAGTGCTTGCAATGAGAACCAGAAACACCAGGGTTTTCCTTTACTCTTTCACAATAAGTCTTCTGGGTTCTTATAAGTGCACTACCATTCCTAGTAAATTGGACCTACGGCTTAATGTCCCATCCAAAGAACAAAGCAATTATGCTAAAGTATCTTGCTCAAGGACACAAATGACATGACTGGGACTCGAACCCACACTTAGCTATCAATCAGAAACACCAGAGCTCGAGTCTGGTGCTCTTAACTGCTCGGACAGGGCAGGCCACATTTAGCAGGGAGCCTAGAGACAACTGGGGGGGGGGGGGGTAGGGTTATGGCTTGAAACAATAGAATTACTTGAGCAGCAGGTGATGCTGCGGCTTGTACTGCAGCTGCAGGTGCTGCTGAGGATGTGGAATTTTTATCTGTAGAGCTAGAGCTTGATGAGGATGCAGGTCCGTTGCCAGACCCTGAGACTGTGCTGGCAGGAGCAGCTGACTTGGTACGTCTCATTATTTATCCAATTCTGTGTCTGCACTCACTGTAGTTAAAGAAAAACGTCAAGTAGATAAAAATGAAAAATATATTCCTACCCATACATTCGACTTTATAAGTCAGGTACTAGTCTTCACGCCTACAATTTCACAGGGCAAAGCCATTTTCTATTTTTGCAGGCCACTTTGATCTATTGGGAAATCTGTCGGTCTATTGGGCAGACCTGTCAAATTTAATAAGGGAAACATACGCGCGTGTACATGTCCAAGTTTTTTTTACTCTTATGTAACTGCAGTATTTTAGTGCGGTTTAGCGCATCGATGATGCGGTAATCATGTAAGTGGTGGATGTTTGTCTGACACTGTAGTGTCTGTGACAGCCGGGTATTCATTAGTTAGTGCAAGTGCTACTGTAAATAATGTAAACATAAAAGTTAACCATCAATATTTCATATATATAATATCAAAAATTAGAATACACTAACATTCCCAAAACATTGATTTATAACTAGACTACACCAATTAGTTTCAACATGGAGGTAGTGGTTTCAACTTCTACTTACGCTGCATTAAGTGTTAATTTTGTTTTTATTTTCAATTATATATGATAGCCTTTTCAGGCGATTGTACAGTACTATAATTTATCCAATCCAGATCAGAACAGACATTAAAATGCACTTTTGTCGTCTGCATAAAAAAAAAATGTCAGCGTATTTCAATCCTTGAAAGTTGAATTTTTGCTGCAGGATGCTATTGCTACTGCTAGTGCTAGGATTGGAACTGCACCTTTTTGAGTAACAAAAACAAAGCTGTTAAGAACAGGGGAGTACATTTTATTAAATGGTCTAATTAAATCTTAAGTTCTGTGAAAAGAACGCTCACCAAATCAGAAAGTTTCCGTGTCTATCTTGATCGTGTGGAGGCTAATCTCGGATTTATTGTTGTTTGCTAGTTTCAACCTCATTCCCCGTGTTCCCTCGAAAGCCGTTCATATAGCATTGGTTTCATATTCCGCGCTCTGTGTACGATGTCGACAATTAGACAGGTGATGTGTTAGACGTCAGGGTCCTAAGACTTGACAATTTTCACAGCTATTGGATCGTTTGCGCCAACGCGCGCGTAATGTGGGCAAATTGCGTGTTAATTTCAGTAGTCCTCCATGAGTAGACCAGTTGGTATGTAGTACGGAAGTATTTTTTAACATAGGAATTAGGAACGTACAAATCATAATTATGACCTCTGAATATACTTATCTCATAAATGTGACTTGGGCCCATTTGGCACAAGTCATAATCATCTCAAAACGCTAATTCATAATTATGATATTTAAGTCATTATAGTTATGACTTGTAATAGAGTTTAATCTCATATGACTTGTAGGCTGCCATAGATCAAGGAACAGTACCCCAATCATGACTTGATATATATTTCATTATTAGAACTATTACTTTCTTTTATTTTTCTCAATACCCTTTTCACGCTTCCGTAGTGTAGAGAACTTCAGAATAATAAATAATAATGGACGATAGTTTTTTTTTTTTACAAAAAAAGTTAAATGAAATTTTCTATACAGACTCGTGGGTAAATTGAAGTGTTAGTATATCTACTTTGTGAAGGTAAAGAAGATCCCATAGATGTAACACTTATCAACAGATCAGCTTTAGGATGTTTGTAAAGAAATTTCAAACCAAAACCCACCCGAAAATGACGATTTTGATGAACAGCAACCGAATTCGGGTTCGATTGGCGCATAATGGCCGGTTATCGATTGATAACAAACAGCAATAGCCTTGCTGCAATTGCAAAACAGTAGACTTTTTAGCTTTTCTGGCCTACATCCATTCGCACGTGTTAATAATATACACGGGCTAAATATTTAAAACCAAATTTAGTTTTAAAATGAATACAAATAATAGCCAGCACAGGATGTGTTCTGATGCATGAGGTCAACCTTTTTTTTCTCCCGTAAGATGGCCGAGGTGTCTTTTTCAATGTTTTTGTGTGCATTGCACGGTGATCAAAATGGAGTCAAGCCGTAGCCTGAGCACCGGGGAAAATCTGTCCCCCGGAGATTCTGTCCCTGGCCAATAATTATGTAAGAGAAACTAACATGGGCTGAAGGAGGTTGATTCAAAAGAGGGCGCTGCTATCAGAAGAAGTATTCAGTCGCGCCATACGGCCATGGGGTGCCACAGAACCTCCGGGCAGTATCTCCTGCCTCACCCCCGGAGCCGGATCCCCAAAGGCCGATGTTTAGAAAGGCCATCGGTACAGCACAACGGGTTCTTTTTTCCCAATGTATTATACCTCCAATATCCGTCCCATCCCATGCCAAATGGCCGTTGTCGTTATTAATTTTATATTTAAAAAACTACTGTTTTAATTTTTTTAACAAACAAGGTAATACTGTGTTAGATATATTGGCTCGAGGGGCAATTGGAAGGAAGATGATTCAAAAGAGGGCGCTATCAGACGAAATTTCTATACAAATCGCCGTGGGTGCAGAAACCACTGATCTCTATTATATACTGCAGAAACCGGGCATCTCGTACAACCTAATGCAGCATGGATAACTGTGAGTTACCGCTGCCTTTCCTTCATGTAATGCTATACGTACGTGACGCAAGTACCTTGTAGCAGCAGCGCTTTATATTTTATTGCCCGATATCACGGCTTTAATCTCAATCCACAGCTGCTGCCGCGGCCCACCCGGAAGACTCCATCCCCATGTACAACGACATATCAGTCAAAATGGGACTGCTACTTGCGTGTGTGGGCTCTGCCTTTTTTCCGATAGTTTACTTCAGTTTGCGGCAACTTTTGCAGAAACCGACTGCTCACTTGCCGGACTCGAGGGCAGTTGTGTGTGTCGTTGCAATGAGGTTTGTATTGCTGTTCAGTGTTCAGTTTTTCGATGTTTGTTTGATTGATTTTAAAAAGTAGTTTGGTAACTCTTATCGGCGACTGCGCCGTCCTCAATCCACGGTTGCTGTTAGTTTTCAATGTTATTTTTAGCCAGGGATCTCCCTGCATACAACATGTACTTAGTCGGCCAAGGAAAACCGTCAAATCTGATTTCCGGTCAAAAAACATTAGATGGGAAATCTGGGTCAATGCTGCGTTACTGTACTGACTGCACTTTGAAAGTTTGAACTTGTATTAAACTGTTAAAAAGTGATATTTATAAACATAACATTTATTATAATGTAAGTCTAAAACTAAAATGGACTTGGGGTTGTCGGATCGGACTTGGCATTTTTTTTTACAGGCAACTTGGTATGCTCAGGACTAGCCCCGCCCCCTTTATGCTGAACTCCCTCCACTCAGTGTGGTGACACTATATTTATTGGGCTAAGTTAAAAAAGAGTGGGCATGTCAGATGTCACCGTTTCGATTCGAGAAGACAATTGACACAAAACAAAACAAACTAAACAGCAGAAAATAACTTAGTTTTATTAATATTAGTCTACTTAGTTTTCTGTTTTCCTCCAAACCAAAATTTGAGGGATGTTTGAAATCTTTGTTTCGCGAAGTTTCAAAACAATGGTTTAATTACGAAATACCTTCATTTACTTCAAAAATCGCAAAATTTGTGAAAGTTTTTTGCAAGATTTAATAAAAAGTTGTGATGGCGCCACCAATATTTGTATCGATGGGAAGCTTGAATATGCTTTGAAACTTGAAACCTTCAAGCATATTATTCTTCAACCCCAGTAAACTTTCTCCCAAACAAGTCTAGATTAGGTTTCTTCTGTTAGTCCCCTTTCTCAGAAAAGCTATTACCAAAACCATCATCATTAAAAAACAAAACTCACAAACATGCACTAGGCCGTAATTCTGGGGCCTGCAGTATATGCGGCGTCCTACAATTATACAAATGAGGTGGCTGGCAACTTTGTTTTAGCATACCATGCAAAATAAATACATTATATAAAATATAATTATTCCTTCTCAGCAAAATTGCTGTATTTGATTTCAGCAGGTCTGGTACTTCACAAGGCAATGGAGGCAACTGCTCTGGTCATTGCCTTGGTACCCCTTAAAATGTTTCCATAGAAAATTTACAATTTTCACACCGAGGTCCTCTTTGTGGCGTGTCATGGCCGAGCGGATAAGAGCACCAAACTCAAGCTCCGGTGTTTCTGATCGATGGAGTGTGGGTTCGAGTCCCGGTCTTGACACTTTTGTCCTTAAGCAAGACCATTATTGCTTCGGCCTTCGGATGGGATGTTAAGCCCTAGGTCCCGTGTGTTGTGTAATGCACGTAAAAGAACCCAGTGACACTTATCGCAAAGAGAAGGGGTTTGCCCCGGTGTTTCTGGCAGTGTCAGCTGAATGCGCCGCAGCACCTTGTAAATCCTTACACGGTGTTACATACATGGGTCTCATAATTCAATAGCCTCAAAAACTTGACTGAAAATAAATTAGGAAAAGCACTTTAGAAAGCGCTACATAAAAACTAGTTATTATTATTACCAAGGAGAAAACACGTTGGTCCCCTTGCTCTTTCAAAAACGAAGCATGAGGCCTACAGTATAGTATTTCTACATCAATATTTTACGACTCTGTGTGGCTGGGATGCGTTGCTCCCAGAACATCATTGAACTGCACTCAGCATGCTCAGAGGAGCAGTTCATGGGAGCCAGCAGTGCCTACAGTCACAAGCTTTTTACCTGCACAACATAAAGCACTTTGCTATGGAGCCTGGGAAGTGACATTCTGAAAAAAGTTTTTTCGTTTTCTTCCAGAAATAATTTTTACAAAATAGTTTTTCAAATTTCCTTCTTTTTTTTTGCCGAATTAATTTTTCTGAATTTTGTTTTCTCGCAATTTTTCAAAAGTTTGTGTTGGCAAGAAAACAAAATTTAAAAAATTTTTTTTTTCTTCAACAAAACAAAATGTGGAAAAGTTTTCAGCGAGAAATGTAAATTGTGAACATTATTTTGGCAAGAAAATAAATTTGGTTAAAGTTTGTTTGCAGAGAAAACGAAATTTGGGAAATTATTTTTGCGAGGCAAAAAATTTTGTAAAAATGATTTCGGCTGGAAAACGATATTTGGAAATTTTATGTCATCTGAAAAAAATATTTTGGTGAGAAAAAAAAATGTAAACAAATATTTTTGGCTTCGTCCATTGCCATTTGCACAAGTGCCCAGCATTTCAAACCCTGCAGTGAAGGCTGCTGTCAGCTGTTAGCCTATGCTGACATTGTAATATTTCCATTGTCTTAACCACATCGAACAGCACTGATCAGCTCATATGCCATGATATCCTAAACTGGACCATACCACATCCTAGAGGGGGTTGTCAGTCAACAGGGGTCAGTGGTTTGGTTAGGAGGGGCAGTGCAGGACAAAATTTTGCATCATCCTTTGTGTACAGAATCTGTATGTCAATTGTCAATGGTAGATAAAAACGAATTCTAAAACTGAAAGCAAACATTAATCCTGGCCATACCTGGACATGTTAACAACACACAAAATGCAAAACAAATCCTCTTATTTTGTTAAACCTAGATGGAAAAAACTTGGAAGCACCACACCACAATCCTCGTTAAGTTTCTTACTTTCAAGGAATACAGCATAGAAATAGAATAGATATTAAATACTGTAACATAGGATACACTGTACTTTTGCCTGCATAGACAACAATTATGGAATTGTGTAGTATACAATGAGATGAACGGTCAGTTTGAATCATTGTGTAAACTATTAAAATCATGAAAAAGAAGCCATTTCCCAGCCTACGATGGTCTTGACAATGCTACACGTGTACTCACTGAATGTAGTTTATTTAGCATGCGTGCGCCAGAGTTCTGGTTGAGTGATGGAATGTCTGTTTGCATATTGTTTATTTACGACCAATTCATCAACTCAAGAGAGGAATTTTGTTCATCAAGGGAAGAAAGTCAAACATTGGTAAAAGAAAAACACCAAAACACTTTTCAAAAACCTTAGAAAGTGTATGTTGAATACAGCATTTTCTTAATTATTTCTCTTTACTGAATACATTTCTATGAATTGGTGAGTTTTTTCCTTAGGGCTAGCTATTTTGGTTTTTATTTTGACACACTTTCAAAAATAAAATTTATGTTCTTTAACTTGGTTTTTTTCTTTATAATTAGATAGAAATTATGTAGTCCGAGTTTCTAGACTTTAACAGCGTTATCAGTATCTGGCATATGTAGGGATTGTTTGTTGGTACTACTGTATAAAACTCAAAATAAAAAACAGGGAGTGACAGAAAAACTGGGGGGGGGAAATAAAAAAATAAATAAAAGAATATTTTGAAGGGGCAGCAAGGCCAAGAGACTATTGGCATCCATGGCTTTCATGTAATTCCATGTTTACCTCAAACATGGAGGTTAGATTCATGACGTCAATGCATCTAAGGTCTTCATGTGTACATTTTATCTTCTCTCGTGCATGCCTTTGAACTATTGAATTAACAGTCATGGCAGTTTGGTAATTTTTGGCTAACTGTGATTTGTCCATACTACATATGTGTAAGTGCTATTCGGTAATCAACCGTAACAATGAATTCAGTACATGCACAAGACCATTCAACCTCGGATTGTGTCTTGGCCAGTGAAGTTGACTGTCAAAAATTGTATCCTTTTGTGACAAGCACTGACTTCATCATTAATTGGGACCCAATTCAATTATAGACAGGTCGTCGCTGTACATTATAGACTGTACGATTTCACTAGCCAGGTACCACTTACAATAAAATAATGTCTGTTGTATGTTCAACTTGGCACTTACAATAAAATGATGTGTCACTTATGACACGTTGACGTTATGGGTTTTATCCCTGATATTTTGTAGTGCACCCTTTTGCAAAAGTTAATGCTTCAAACTTTTAATATTATTTTTATTACTACAGGTGTAATATTAAAAGGGAAGGAAATTAGAGATCTTTTATGTATAATTTACAATGTACTCATTGTACACTGCTACAATGCCTGTTTTTTCACAGAACGATTTTCCTTCATGTACGAAACATAGGATAAGCAAAATGTTACATAAAGTGAATCAGTTGCTACCCAAAATTTGTTTGCTACTCAATAGACCGTGCAAGTCTCGCGCGTATTCGAACATTTTTGGGACCACTGTGGTCCCACGTACATTGCTTTAACGCGTTAAAGAAACAAACTCACGCGCTTAAACGGATCCCAATGTTCGAATACGCGCGAGACTTGCACAGTCTATATCAGCATTCAGTGTGCAAAAAAAAATGTTCTGTCCAAATACATTATGTTGCTATTACATGTACATGTATGCAAAACTGCTGCTTCTAAGTGGTTCCCAGACAGGCTATTAGTGACTTTGCCGAGACTGCTGGTAACAAAACCTGATACATGGTTGAGACCATCTATTATTGATTGCCGTACGGGCGTATATATTGGACGTGATGGGGAAAATATTAATAACACTACTCTCAGTGCGCACATTGTGCATTGTTTACACATGACAGTGTAACTGTAAGGCAGTTTCTGAATTGTAATAGTAGCTGCGACTGCTGCTGCGCCTGCTGTTGCATCTGCGGCTGCATCTGCGGCTGGATCACAGTGTTATCATGTGTTGAAGCTGAGGTTGACCATAGCAACATTCTTAGCAACAGCTGCAGCTGCTTCTTCGGGCATGGCCTACATTAGACCATCTACTGTAAATTGAGCATCCCCTCTGGATTGCTGTTGCTACACTTGGCTAACAATGCATTAGTATGCAAAAGCAGCGATCCAATCCAAAGCTAGCCAAAGCAAATCCAAACAGCCAACGGAATTTACCAAGTCATTTTAATTATTTGAACAATATTAGTATTAATGTTATTTACACAGTCTACTCAAATTGAGCATCCCCCTCTGGATGGTTGTTGCTACACTTGGCTAACATGCTAAATATATGCAGAAGCAGCGATCCAAAGCTAGCCAAAGCAACCCAGACAGCCAACGGAATTAACCAGGTCATTTTAATTATTTGAACAACATCAATATTAATGATTAATATTATATTACACAGTCTACTCAAATTGAGCATCCCCTCTGGATTGTTGTTGCTACACTTGGCTAACATGCTAAATATATGCAAAAGCAGCGATCCAAAGCTAGCCAAAGCAACCCAGACAGCCAACGGAATTAACCAGGTCATTTTTATTATTTGAACAACATCAATATTAATGATTAATATTATATTACACAGTCTACTCAAATTGAGCATCCCCTCTGGATTGTTGTTGCTACACTTGGCTAACATGCTTAATATATGCAAAAGCAGCGATCCAAAGCTAGCCAAAGCAACCCAGACAGCCAACGGAATTTACCAGGTCATTTTAATAACTGGAACACTATATCAGTATTAATATTATAATTACACAGTCTACTCATAATGTACTTTATGCACATTAAAAGCACCCTCCATTCTACAGTCAGCCCCAAAAAACATACAAGTCTCGCACACTTTGAACATTCTGGCATGACTGTTAACATGTTCCCATGGACATTTCTTTATTCTTATACAGTCCCAAATCCTCCAATGCCAGAATTCAGCTGGACTGAGGCCAGCCAGTAGGCCCCAAACAATAAGAGTTTATCGCAGGGTCAGGCATACCAATTCTTATCCAAGTTTAAACAATTTCTTGCGGAGTGACATGTAGGAGAAGAGAGTAGAGCTGAGGAATTAGGCCACGCTAGCCAAACTGCCTAGTCTGTAATGTGTGAAGGAAAACGAAATCATGCACTTAAATTTTATTGTCAGTCATTTTAAAAACAAGAGTTGCGCACTCTATTGACATTTAAGCTTTCATTGTTATGAATAATAAGGAAGTGCGTACACAAAAATGTACATACATACAGGGTTATAAATTATACATTGTTAGTACTCGATAAGTACATTGTAAACTTAAAGAGGGACTCCTAGGTCAAATGCAGTTTTAAGGACCTCCTTTCAATTCAACGCCCTTCGGCAAAACTTCACAAATTTGGGTTCCGAATGCCCATAGTTTTGGAAAATCCTGGGGAGAACTCTGACAATTGATACTAAGATTCATGTAATAATTATCAGAGAAATTTATATAATATCATTTTTTATTTTACCTGTACATGGTACATGGTACATGGTTCGAACTAGCCTCTTCTCACTCGGTCTTCTAGTGGTGATGATATCTGCTGTAGAATCTGGGGGTCGGGGTTCGAACCTCACCGGAGTAGTTTAGCCTCTGTTTTTTCCCCACAGGACTTGAAAAGCACTGAGTAGGCCTAGATGCACTGCCTATCAAACATCAGTGATGAATGGTGAAAACCAAAGTAATAACATGATACATTGTATTATGGTCCAGTGGTGATGATACCTGCTGTAGAATGTGGGGGTCGGGGTTCGAATCTTACCGGAGTACTGATAGCCTCTGGGTTTTTTTCCCCACAGGACTTGAAAAGCACTGAGTGTACAGTGCTGAAAAAAATTACACATCAGTGTTACATGTTGTTAATGGTGAAACCAAAACAAATATTATAATCTGACAGTAAACACTCTTGAGCAATTGTCTTGACAATCAAGTCCATCAGTGTTCTCTCCGGGATTCCTTCAAAACTGGGGGGGGGGGGCATTCTGGACCATATAAAAAATTATTTATTGGTGCCCTATGTGCACTCTTGGACATTCTAAATGCAAACTTATCTTTACGATGTTTGTGAAATTGATCTGAAGTTAAAAAAAGAAGAAATCTGAGAAAAAGATCATTTGTGGTTTTTTTGGCGCATCAGCTGCAATTCAGATGTATTGGCCCAATACGCTACATAAACATGTAGCTTTTGCGGGGGAGAACCTTGTCCATTAGGCCTATCTGTAGACTGGATTATAAAATAATATGTACCTTTATAAAGAATTTGCCATTTGTAATACTGTTGTTGTCAGGAAGTTAAAATGTTGAAGTATGGCTGTGTTTTTTTTAATCTCATTTTCACAGACTGACGTCAATTCTGCAAGCGTTGATGTCCTCGTGTGCAGGTTTTATTGCTATTTACTACTGCCGGAAGGATCTGGTGAATGACAGGTACATAGGGATTAATTTGGCTAGTGTTGGGTAGGAGAGATGGCTAGTACATGTAAGAGGATTGGGGGGGGGTGGCTACATACTGCCTCGACACACCCGGAAACCTCCATAGATTACAAATTTTATACAGTTTTTCATTTGAAGAAATACATACGGAGAAAGTTATTGCCCCACTTCACCTGGCGTCATCACCACAATAAGTTTGGTTCCATTTTGGAAGTCACTGTCAGAGTTATGCATGTCTTTTTATGTTCCATAACAGTTAAACAGAACTTGTGACACCCATTTTTAAAACCAGTTAACCATTTCTCTATTGATTCCAAAAAGATTATGATCCCATCTGTACATGTACAACAAGGAGCAGATGTCAACACATTTTCAAGAATATAAAATAGAACACTGTAAACCTGTCTTTACTGTCTTTACAGTGAAAATTAAAAAATCACACAAGAACAATACAAATTTACATTGTCCCAGAAAGAACGAAGTTCAAGGCCTGTTTGACGAAGGCCTGTTAAAGGAGATTTTTTTTTATACTGTGTGCAGTCCTAGTCTGAAGGTTCAAGAAATCACACATCGTGGTTTAGAGGCAAAGTATACCCTTTGGTTTTTGGAAACGTTCAATTGTTGTTATTCCTATATTAATGTTGATATACGATAAAACTTACCGGTAAACATTTCATTTTAAAAGGTGGTAGCGTTTTTGAGATATCGCCGAAAATGATAGGGCGGTTACATGTATGTCCACACAGGGAGAATCATCCGTAACTGGAGTGGAATGCACAATCTGAGAAATTGTGAGAAACGCTTCATGCATGAAACATTTCTCAGATTAAAATTTGTTTTAATCCCTTTCTCTAAAACTGCATTCCTTAAAAGGAAATTGCTTCTCATCTTTTTCAAAATGTTATGCACAATCAACAGCTGCAGTGCTTTTTTACGGAGTAGGTTTTTATGGTCGTGAATTTTTTTAATAACCACCAAAGGTATACCCTCCTTTTAATTGGGTGTGAATCACAATTTGTGTACAAGATAACGTGTATCAATTTAGCCAATTGGCAATTTATTACTCCAACATCGCCATTACTCTGATTGCATCTACATGTAGCTACAATAGCGGTTTAAATTGAGCATCCATGCAGGAAACTACACTGTTGATGCGGACATGCCGTTCCATGTAGATCCTTAATTAATTGGATTTACGTATGACAGGTGTCTGGTGCAGTTTGCCTTGCTCTGTTTCAACACATTTCATGCCTACTTGTACACATTCTACACTGTGTGTACATGAGTACAATGTGGACTGGGAAGTGTTGCAAGAAGCATTGTCAATGTCAAAGGTGGCGTACTGTGTGGAGCATGTACTTTGTACCAGTGTACGCCCATGATACGCTGTTCCTTGGGACAACATGTCACGCTCACCTCTGTCATGTGTGTATAGTGCATGGGTACATGTTCAACTGTGCAGGTTTAAATGTCATTTAAATGCACTGTGTGTGCAGTCATTTACCGATTGTAGTACATTCTCAACATGTTCTGCACCAAAATTATGCACAATGTAAAGCATGGACTGTTATGCACAGTTCTTCATGTATCAATTTATTGCTATCAACGTGAGGACTTTCCTTTGTCCCTCCAACTTAACACTCTTCATAATCATAGAATAAGCACACACACAAAAAGTGAGGACACAAAAATACAAAGGATTCCAATGTGAGGACAGTATTGTTCCTTTTGTGTTCCTTTGTTCTACCGTCCCCACTCTTTTATGATAATACCATGACATTTGTAATACATCGAAATGTGTATTGTAATATAGTACACATGCATAGTGATGACTATAGTTTACATACAGTAGGCCTATGTGTACAGTTCATCTGACATTCAAACTTTGTTCAAAAATCAGTAGAGCCCATAATTTAGAACTACAGTGAGCACTCATTATTACACATTATGTAACAGTGCTGTCCCACCATGGGCTCTAATCCCAACGGGTACAACTGTACAATGTAGATGTCCACTTGCAAAATGTCTGTTGTACAGTGTATGAACTGGGTGCGTGACCTGTGTTGTATGATGGCTCAGCGCCATTTTCTCATTGGCCAAAAATGCTTCTTGTCAGGCTGTTTCATATTGTTTTGTCCGCCTTCCAGTAAGCAAATTTTTGTGCTAACTGTAGCACACAAATTTGCCCAAGTGTAAGTGTATTTCACAGGTTAGCAAGAAAATTAGGCAGCCATCTTGCGAGTCACCATGGATTTGCATTGTTACGCCATTCATTTTCTTACAGTAAGCACCGGAAGGTTAGCACGCCTTTTCGTGCTTACGATTAGCAGCGCTATGAAATGGACATCGCACAGTAAGCACACAATCGGCCGTTAAGCAGCTCTATGAAATTGGGCCCTGGGCTCGATTTCACAAAGAGTTAAGATTTATGTTATCTGCGAATCAATCTTAATCGCTAAGCAAAGTGTGATGTCACAATACAAATCACTATGGTGATGCTGACAACTCATCTTTTAAAGATGAATCTTAGTGCTCTGTGAAATCGACCCTTGAACTTGTTTTTTTTATATTTTTTTTTTACAAACTATGAAAACTTAATTACTTCTGTTTACACATGCATTTATCATCATTCGCTCTTTGACTGTTTGCTGTCTGAGTCTTAGGTGTGAGCATGCAGACTTGAAATAAAAAAAATTAAAAAGGCGATGCCGACTTTGCCCCCAGTGAATATCGAGTGCACAGCGAGCCTGAGCCAGTCTTTGTGTTGTTACTTTCTGTCCGCTACACCCCGAAGGCTCAAGACAATATGCCAGTAAAGCCCCTTAAATAGATTACTATCCTACTACTGTCAGCCATTTAGGCAGGCTAGAAAATATCAAATAAACAAACTTGCCTCGGGACAGGCAAAGATCTTAAATAAAACTGATTAATACTTTATTGTGGATACATGTATTTCATATATATTTTTCCTCCTGATATTATGCTTATAAACATGATAAAGCAAAAGCTTTTTCGATGGTTGAATTTTCAGTTACTGCATTTTCTGGAAATTAAAATAATGGCTTACAGAATGTAGCAAATGATAATACAAATAATGCCCCAACATTATTAGGATTCCATACCCAGCATTCCCATGGAAAAATCATTAAGACAGAATTACAAGAGTTACAATTTAAAAAAAACTTTTTAGTTTCAATCTGGAAGCTCACTGCTTATAAATGTCATACCAAGTATCAATTTGAAGTAATAAACCACAAGGGGAAACTGGCTGAGTAATTTTTTTTTTTTTAATTTGGGGTTGAACAAAGAACAAATTTGACCATATCAGGATTTGAACCTGTGATCTCCGGATTAACATGTGGGCATTCTACCAACTGAGCTATCTAGCCCTATAAATGGTGGCAGTAAGTACATGCCATTATTAAAGATGACACATACATTATTTAAAACGCGTGTTACACCAATCAAATGACAGGGATCTTGCGTCTACATGTAGGTCAAAGTAGTTGGGAAAGCTGAGTATGAAGTGGCTTTAAACACATTGGTTTCTGGGAAAAAACACCGATAATATTCTTTTGCCCCAGATGCAAATTTGAAATCCATTAAAACAACAATTTAAAAACACATTAAAACTCACCTTTATTTCAGTTTAATAGATGTTAATTTTGCATCGGGGATAAAGAATATTAATTTTGTTTTTTACCCTTTACACCGATGTGTGTTAGCACTGTATACTCAGTACTTTCCCGAGTTCTGTGAAAAAAAAGACACTGCTCTAGATGCAAAGGTCGTGGGTTCAAATCCCACCCGAGTAATATGCCTGTGATTTCTTTTCACAGAACTCGGGAAAGTACTGAGTATACAGTGCTAACACACATCGGTCTAGGGGAAAAACGAAAATGAATATTTATTTCAGTTGTTCAGTAATTGGCTTCTGTTTTCGCTGAGATCCATGATCTAGATGGATTAAAATGCGTGATATAAATATTGTTTGTCATTTTGGTTATTAATACAGACATTGGATTATCGATGCTTATACCCATTTTGGTCTGCCGTACATGCTGTACGACATCATTGCGATGTGTGAGGCATTCAGACAGGAGGATCGGAAGCTGTTAACGGCGCCCTACAGTAAAGTCGCTCTGGAGTTCCTCAAGGTCAACTGGCTGATGGTTCTCCACCATCTGGGGCTGGCATTTATATGCTTGCCCATTCTGCTGGTGAGTTTTTTCACTGTGTGGGAAATGAACTGTGGACCGTCCAGTAGAGGCCTGGGTGCAGTTTCATAGCACTGCTTAAAACACAAACATTTACACAGCACAGAACTATTTTGCTTACCAGAACTGGGTTACCAACTGCAAGCCCAAATGCCACGATACATGTACCATTTATGACTGGTGTCCCGCACATTTTCAGGCCTGATACTTCATGGAGGCAATCGCTTCTGTTGCCCCTGGTCATTGCCTTGGTGCCCCTTGAAATGTTCCAATAGAAATTGACAATTGACAAGAGGTGCCCTGTACCAAGGAGCAAACGCCTTGGTGCCCTTGCCCTTTTGAAAACAAAGCCTCGGGCCTGCAGTGCCTGCAGTTTTGCTTAGCAGAAAACAGTTCAGCAATATTTGTTGCCTTTTGAAAAGTGTTAGTCTATTTGCATTAGGGTTGTGCATCTACAGTACATTTATTTTCCTAAACATGCTAAATGGTTTTAAACAAAACTTGTTTCTACCGATTCAAATTCAAACTATGACCCGTTTCAACTCACTTCCCGGGATCCAGTCACAAAACCACAAACCACAGGTGTGGCAGTGTACAAAGCAAAATGTATAACAAATTGCAGGGGATTGAAAGTAACGTATTACATTTTGTGGGGGGATTAAGATAAGACAGTTCTTCCACCAACAAAAGGGATGTCAATCATTCTCCCTGGATAGCATCTTGGGCTAACATTTTCAAGAAAAAGAAGGTTTGATTTTTTTAATTTACTTGTTTTACTGTTGGCTTTGTTTAACCCTGAAGGCAATTTGGAAGTGGGTTTCAGTGTGGGGGTTTTTACGGTTAACCGGTTAAACGTCCAAACCCTAGCATCTGGAGGTAAACTGTGTTTGTTTGCAATTAACGCTTGACTTTTTGGATGTGTTTTATTACAGTTTTTCCGAAATGACAAAGGCGCCTTCTTTATTGGTTGCATGTTCGCGACTGAACTCAGCACTCCTTTCGTTGGCTTCAGGGCGGTGATGAAAAAGGTATGGGTTCATCCTTTATCTAACAAAATTGTGATTGCGAACTGCTGGATCAGCAATAAATGTGTCGTGTTGTGGCCGAGCGGTTTAGAGCATCGGACTAAAGTTCTGGTCAGCTGAGTCATCAGGGTGTGGGTTCGCCAGACTTTTTTTCTTCACTTGTGTCCTTGAGCAAGACACTTAACTATAATTGCCTCTCTTCACCCAGGGGGTAAATGGGGTACCTGTGAGGGCAGAGATGGTTCTTGTGATTGATTTAGCTTGATGCGCTACATATTTGGCAGCACAGGCTGTATACTCCCCAGGGAGCTGAGATGGTTTAGGGAATGAAATAAATGGCCCAGTGACCGGGGATAATAATGTTGTAGCGCCATGAGCGTCACTGAATGACTGATTTGGGCGCTACATAAAAAGCCACTAGTAGTACTATTTTTTATTTATAATCAGTGTTTTAGAGCAATAATTTCCAGCTGTTCTCTTTAAAATGTTTGATTTTGCTGTTGTTTGCAATAATCAATGTTTTCAAGAGTGTACAAACCTTACGCTTTTACAGCCCCCCCTCCCCTTCCCCCACCTAAAAGTGTACAAAAGTAAATGTTCCAATATGTTTAGCAAAGCCATGAGTTATGCCCAGCTGTGGCAGGGAAATTACGGCTAAATACAGCCCCTACAATAACTTGATTTCAAAGCCTGTGCCGCTGTTGATTCATGCATTGCAAGTTAGCTGTATGATGTGCAATAAAATGGCTGGGAGTGAGATTGGCTGGCACTCAATTTTTATGTGCAACAACCTGTACATATCAACAATCTTACTGCGAGTTTAGCCATCGATTGCCGGCATGAGACAAATTGACAAAGTCTACTTTTTAAAGTTTTTATAAGAAAGCATACACAGGTTGCAGACCTGCTCCCCAAGCGTACGGCTTGTACACTTTTGAAAATGTCGATAGTTGTGAACGGCCCCCTTAATTGGGACAGTTTTAAATCGCAATTGCTTCAAATCACATCTATGTACATGTAATGTATTTAGGTCAAGTGAAATGCTCACAGATACATGTCTGTTTTGTTAATAACCCAGAGTTTTATTTCAGAAAAGTATTCCTTTTCTCCTTTTTTCAAAAACAGATCCAGTGGGACAAGAAGCGCCCAAGTTTATACCTCTTCGTCAGCGTGATGCTCTTAGTCACTTTCTTTGTGTTCCGCATCCTGAATTTCCCCTTTATGTATTGGATCTACGGCCGGAGTGTGGGCCTCTCGGTGTGGCAGGTTCCCCCGACCCTAGCGCTGAAATGTAACCTCATATCGGGACTCATCTTCCTCTTCCAGTGTTGGTGGTTTTACTTGATTCTTAAGGCCGGGGGCAGAATGCTCACGAAGAGGGCCGGTAAATCGTCGTCGGTTCACTCGATGAACAATGGAAGCGTCCATAAATCGAATTGAAAGTTCAAGCGGTGTGTCTCTGTTGAGAGGCTTATGATCGGGAAGAGCCAGCAGAGAAGATGTTGAAATATTCAAGTAATTCAAGTAACTCAAGAAACGCTTGCAGAACACTTTGCAGTTCTTGCGGAGAAGTGCTTTTGAAAGGATTATCACTGGGTTTTTGTGTATTGAGCGTGTCTACTCGTTACCACTGTGGACTTATACGAAAAGGGATCCCGGTGGTGTGACAGACGCCCTCGCCTATGGTACGTGTACAAAACCAATGTGGGCGTCGCTAAAACACACTTGAGTCAGAACAACAGGAGAACAAAAAGAACTCCCTGACTTTACTGGGTCGACAAACGTGTGTGTGTGTGTGCATCTTTCAAACAGCAGAATCTTTATCCGGATCTTGAGTAAATCTTCAAGGAATGTTGGATGGAATTTCTGGACATGCTAAATAACATCATTAAACCACTTGTGCTAGAATGAAGTCTTGATTGTAAACTCCAGAAACGAATGGGGAGAGGAAAGAGCTTTGAAAATGGGCGCTGCCACGGCTTCAGTGATTACGTCTGATGGTGTGCGTCAAGTAGGAAGTAAACGCATATTGGCCAACGTTGCTGTTATTTGAAGCAATCATGTCATTTGGTGTTTTTAAATTCCAGTGCGATCACAGCGTCAGCCCAACACTTTTATTGGTAGTGTGCAGGGCCCAATTTCATAGAGCTGCTTTTCAAAGCACAAAAAATAAGCTAAGCACAACAAAATCATGCTTACCAAAGGAAAGTCACAAGCCAACAAAACATTCTTCATGTGTCATATGTGACTGGTATCCTGCTCATGTTTGCTTAGCAGGACAATTTTAAGCACTATTTGCTGCTTATAAGCAGCCCTATGAAATTGGGCCCTAAGGTGCCTGCAGACCATCAGAACAAAGCTGAATTGAGTCACCTTTACTCTAACCACCACGCAACAACACACACAAAACTTCGGGCCAGTCGTTGAATTTTGTTGGCACCAGCAAAGAAGCCTTTGCTCTATCTGTTGGATTTTGTTGCTTCAGAAGGCCGTACATTGGCTTTCAGATGGTGAATGAAATCAGCATGGCGTTCCACTTGTATGAAATGCCTGAAGGTGATTATGATTAAGGTGTTGGTTTGCTGATGAGATACAGGTGGAATTTACAAACTTGTGTCAAACATCATTTGGAGTCAAGTTGCTTATATGTACATGTGAAATAAAAACCCAGAGCAATTCTCTTGGATAAGTGAGTGAGTGACACATGTAATTTGTTGTATTATGAACAATGTGCCCTCTGATGTTATGGCTGCCGGTTTGCGCAAGCGTCATGTTTTGCATAAATTGGAATGAGGAGTGACGTTACAGGTCAGATCGCCTTTCAACTATGTGACCTTTGACATCATCCCTCAACCAAATTAAGGCATGGCATGTCACTCAAGTGGTCTAGTGCATTTGGTGGCTAAGTCATCGGGATGTGGGTTGGAATCCTGGTCATGACACTTGTCTCCTTCAACATTCAACCGTAATTGCTTCTCTTCACCCAGGAGTAAATGGGTACCTGTGAGTAGTGAGGGCAGAGAGATGGTTCTTGTGATTGATTTACAGGTGCGCTAAATTCTTAGTACAGCACAGGCTGTATACTGGGCGCTGAGGTGGACTCCAAGGTCAAATCTAGTTTTGTGATGCACTCATTTTCCCAATAGATAGAGTCCTCATGAAAATAAAAAATAGAACAATTAGAACAGAATAATATGACACTGTGTTTGATCCCCTTTCATTGAAAATCTTCGTCAAAATAAAAAAAACCAGTTTTATGACGTTACATTTCAAATTTATGGTCTGTACATTTTTGTACAGAGAACTGTCAGTTTATTCCTTTATGATGATATTCAATCAAAACAGCATTGAGTTTGACCTTTTGACCTTTTGACTGGCGCCAGAATTCTTCGTTGGAATGTACAGACCCATTTGTATTTTTATGTCCGATGACGTCTCTCAAAAGAATATCAAAATCGAATGACAGCTACACCATTTCAACGTGATGTTAAGAGACTTTTCCCCCACTTTCACTAGGACTCTATCTACAGTGTATTGGAAAATGAGTGCATCGCAAATCTCAATTTGACCTTGAAGGAGCCCCTCTTAAAAGCTCTCCGAGTCAGTGTCCTTGAATAAGTGGCTTGAAATTTATTTTCATGAGATGTGTACTCCACAAATTAATTTACCAATTGTTAATGAAAACCACATCTAACTCACTGAAGTCTAGATACCTCATGGTCTGAAAAAATGCCACCGACAGTAAATTGATAAAGGAGTTTTCCAAGTGTTACAGAGATGTTGACTATATTTTGTTAATTTGAAGGGTGTTGAATTCATCCCTCATTGATTACACCTTGAGAATTTCAGCTGAATTATGTAACATATTATGAAGAAAAAATTAAGTGTTTTTAAACAAAAATTATGTTTTGTTTATTGGTTTGTTTTTTTATAGAGGACTACTTTACATTTATAAAAATGTATGTAAATTAGTTTGATTTCTATAAGAGTAGCATAGTAGCAATTAATTGTCTCACGGTTTCCTCAGAAACTGTAGAATAACATTTTTAAAAGAAAACTCAAGATCAAATGTTTTCACTGATGTTTCATCAGAGAAAAACGTCTGTACAAAAGCTTTGGGAAATCTCAATATTAGCTATAGACCATGTAACCTGTGCTTACATGAAAGATTGACCTTGTACATTCCATGGCCTTTCTGGCAGGCAGGCAAGATACGGCACTTGTCATCCATGTAAGGAAAATATTCCACGTGCTTGTAAATTCAAGAGTTATCAAAATAACAGCTGTAGAAGGTTTGAGATGTGCCCCCTTTCTTCATATCAAAAAAAAAGTTGATACAAATCTCACAGTCACATTGCAATCTCCATCTTAATCTCCATAAAAAGCAAGTTTTGATGTATTATTCCCCCATTGAGTGTATACAAATTGTGCCTGCAGGAAGTCCAGCAGCCGATTTCATGAAACGCTAGGATTAATCCTATCTCGAGTTAGGACGAGTAACTAGTCCTAACTTAGGATTAATCTTAAAGTTTACATGTTACAGTGCAAGGCTGGGACTCGTCCTAAGTCCTAAGATTAATCCTAAGTTAGGAAGAGTTTGGTGAAATCGACGGCTGGCTCTTTTGTAAACATGTGATGTCACAGGTTGCATGGTCTATAAAATATGACTTAGGCTGGGGGCTAATATCATGAAATATGTAATTTGTGAGCAGATGTTTACTACTTATATAGAGCCATACACTTTCAATTTCATACCCACTGCTTTGCGTAAGCGAAGCAAAATGCACGCTTATTTGCTGGCTGTTCTTGTGAGCAACACAATAATGTGGTTGCATGCAAACACGCGCTGCCGGACCTTCTATGATTCACTCACTTTGATTCACAAAACTTGTTTTCTGCTTAGTAAGCACAAACAAACTGTTTACTTGTAAATAGCTTTGTATGAAATTTGGACTTCAGTATTTTCATGAAGCTGGTAAGCACAACTTGGATGCACTGAAAACAGGTAACCCATAACTGGTGCCCAGTTGCCAGCTAAACTGTTAAGCAGAAAATATTGCTAATTGTTCTGCTCAGCAAAATAATTGTAGGGCACCAGGTATTACAGTGGGAATGACATTTTGTTTTGGTTGGTAACATGTTTCTGTGCTAAGCAGCTTTACGAATTGGGTCCAGCTTAATTAAAAAAACAGGTGTTAGAAACAGGCACAGGTGATGTACACTATGTAGTATTATTACCTGGTGAGTCTGCTGCCACCTAGTGTTCCAAAGTCTCCCAATGAGTCAATAAGATGATTCATGATCATTATTTAGTTGTTATTGTTATTTCTTTTTTTAAGTATTACTATTTATTTATTTGTTTATTTTTTTGTCATTATCTGGAATTTCTTAAGTCAGTAAAATGCACTAGTTTGTGCATGGGAGAATCCAGAGACACTAAGTGTACATACGTAAAGCAGCAATTTTCAACACAAGCCAACGCTGTGCCTTGTCTTAAATATCTTTATGGAGAAGAAAAAATGCTTTAAAAAGCTCATTTTAGATTTTTATGGTTCTGTACATTATCTGGCAACAAGAATCAACTCAATGTTTTGCAGCTCTTCTTGAATCAATCGAAGTGAGAGAAATCAAATTTGTCCACTACGACACCTCTCTTGATGCCTGAAACTTACAGTTGTTACAAGCCTTCAGTTCAGCTGCAGACAGAAAAACAAAGACTTTACTTTCAAAACACATTTGTACAAACTATTTTTCTAAACATTGCACAGATTTCTAATGAAGATCAGATATTAAAATTGTAAATTTGCCTTTGTTTTGCTGACGGCTTTCAGAAGAGAGAGAAAAACTTTCAAGTTTGGAAAGGGATGGTCAAAGATTGGTTCTTGAAGATCTTTCCTAACCTTAATGGTCCAAGTATCTTGAAAAGACTTAAGCCGCAGCCAGATGAACGGCTGTGGAAGTGGCTTTGACCAGAATGCTGTAGCCAAAGCCGCTTGTTTCGTACACAGCATTGCATCAAATTCCACCTCCGCATGTATCCAAAGTTGCTCATGTATTTTTAAAAACAATTCCATGTAGTTAGGGTGCACCACATCAAATTATTTTGAAGGACTTCATTTACCTTTCATTTACCTGTTTATGTGCTGTGGCTAGTCGGCAGGTATGGGTTGTTACCAATATTGCACCATCTTTTTAAATTAATTTAAATTCGTAACAGAGAGATAGATGTACAAAATAAATTCAACTGTTAGGAGTTATGAAAATAGTTTCTTGAGTTGAATGGAGCATTTCCCATCTTTTAGCAAATGAAAATATTATCTCCATTGTATGTTCATTATTTGTTTTATGCAACATCCAAATAGATCTTTATCATTTGATTACATCAGTTAATGGTTTGGGCTTCAAAATGTATGCAAAGGAATTGACTACCAAAATGGTGGAAAGTGGTGGACGTTCATTGTGCGGAGGGTGCGTTCAACGTCGTACAAGGGGTCAATAAACGGATTTGGGACTGATGTAATACATCAAAGATGGAGAAAGTTTCGCTAAACTTTGGAAGAAAAAAATATATACTTTTTTGTACCATATTTCGGAGAGGGTGTCATAACCAAATTATTAACCTCCTGATGTAAAACAAAGAGGAGATGCAAGAAGTCTATGGAGTTCTGGAAATGCCATCCATCTTGTTGAGATCCTGAGATATACTGCAGGATGATGACATCATGAACCGTAAGATGACGGCATCCCGAGATAATTTATCGTTTTCCAGTTATATTTCATGTGAGGATCACGACATCCGGACGGTAAAATGTTGTCTTCTCAAGATAATTTATCTTCAGCTTTCAACATTTTCAAGATGTTTATCATCCCATGTTGAATTATCTTGAGAAGCCGTCAATCCCGAGATAATTTATCAAAGGGAAGTCCACATCTTACTTTCATGATGCGGACATCTTAAGAGCAAATATGTCGGGAAGACATACACCATCTTAGATCGTCTCAGGATGTCGTCATCTCACATTTATGATGTCATCATCCTGCAGTAAATTATCTCAGGTTCTCAACATGTCGGAAAGCATGTCCACACAGCTCCGTAGTAGTCTTAAGGAGAAAGGATATCAACCATACATGTACATATAATGTACAATATCCATGTACAATGTTCAATATTCATGTTCAATGTACAATATGAATATACATGTATTGAGTAATGTAAGATGAATATTTTGACAAGCACATTTTATGAAAATATGTTTGTCTGATTTATCTATAATTACATAATTGTGTTGATTTAACATAGCTTTTCTTTGTCTCCAAATTGCATTTCTTTATCTCCAAATTGCTTTCTGCTTTGTCTTTTTCTTTTTCAGATACTATGTTACTAATATCCTGTATGTTTTCTATGCGCTTAAAATGTATGTCATGTTATTATGCTGTTATACATTTCAATATTAAATACAATATGCTCATGTGAAGTACAGAGAGCGTAGATAACCAAATAAACTTTTTTTTCTGCCACTCTTAACTGGGTGGACACTATACATTGTGCCCAGTGTTCATTTCTTAAGCAGCACCACATGCATCTTTGACCAATGATCTTACATTAGCTATATGCAAAGCACCAGGGTGATGCATGGACAAATCTGCAGAGAGCTGCCAACTCTCCCTGATTCTGCAGACATTTCCCTGAAAATAAACCAGTCTTTCCAAATGAAAATTTGAAAATTTCCCTGATTAGGGAAACTTAAGCGCTACATATTAGAACTAGCTATTGTTAATTCATGGAGCCGCTTAGCATAAAATTTTAAGCACTAAGCTGAATTGCAATGTGATATCTATCTTCTTGTTCTTGCTGTTTTAATGTGTTTTTTATGCTAACCGGGTGGCCATACTTTTCTTTGCAGGTCATAGGTCACAGAGTTGAGCCCTCCCAATATCGTTGTTTTGTTATATTTAACAGCTACAGCCAATCTTGTTTTAATTTCCACTCTGATGGATTCATTTTGCATCAAAACATGACTGGCTTGTTCTTGAAAAGGATAATTTGAGAAGATAGTTGTGGCCATTAGTTGTGGCCAGTTAGGCATAACAAACAGCCATCCCATCATAATCGCTATTGCGATGGACTAATTTTGTGCTTGACATTTACTTTGACATTTTCTTTTTCTTGGAAAGGACATTCTAATGCATATTCATTGATGATATTTGATATTGATGTTTCAATCGCTATATTCTGATGGCGTTTGCCTTCAGTAGCAGAAGATTGTTCCTTTGAGAATGATTCTCAAAAGGCACTTAGAGTATTTGCAGCTACAGTAATTTGACCAAACAGCTAGTGGAACACTTTCGAGGGGCATGTTATGACAAACAAGCAACTACGCACAACATTGACATTTAGGCCTAAACCTAGACTTGATTTCAAGTCTGAGACCGCAGTTGTCTGCATCAACCACTCAAAACTCAATTTGCCTCTTTTGTATTGACTATCAGGTAGACAAAAAACCACGAGCACAGACTTGGAACCAAGTCTAGACTAAACCTTATAATACCCCACGGCATGCAAACAGCTGTTAAACCTGCTCGTCATGCTGTGTTTATGCATCTGTGTATGAAGTTGTGCACTGTATAAAAGCTATTATGGGTGTAAGTTTTCACTTGTGAATTAGTAAGCATTGTGGCATTGTGCTGTTAAAGGGAAATAACTCATTTTTTAACTCAATTTCAATTCCAAAGGGGTTGAATGGTATTAGTTTCCAGAAGAGCTTATTTACTCCATTCCCTCAAGATTTATTTTAGAGGTTACCTGTAACACAAATTGATCAAATCGGGGCAAAATATTTGTTTCCATTTTTTCCATTAAAATATTGGGAATCAGTCAGAAACAATGAAAGTGACATGGCATTTTGATATGTTTCTGTTTGTTAGCTCATTGTGTGCTTCGTCTGCAGATATTTAAAATTGTGCCCCCCCCCCCCGAGATGCCCACCTTTAAAAATCGAGATACATGTAGTGCCCTCCAAAATGGGAAAACATTGGGTGCACCTCCCTCCCCAGTGAAAAGAATCCTGGTATGCCGCTGCGAAAATTAACACATGGGAAGCCATTGAAAACTCCTAAGCTGGGAGGGCAATGATCCAGAACATCATTTTTAGATTAATGCCCTTCCAGCATGGGAGATTTTAATGGCTTTTTAAAAATTGTCTGGCTTCCAGTAAGCAACTTTGTAGTTGAAACAGGAGAGGAAATTGCAAAAGGGCACAAAAATGTTCATTTTATTATTATTATTTTTTTTTTAAGTGTAGGAATAAGGGTAAATAAATATTATTTTATTATTCTCTCGAACTTAAGGCCACACAATCTTGTGGGTTTGTTTTTTTTATTAAAAGGAGAATCAACCGTTAAAACAACGAATTTAGCTGAATCTGCCAGTTTTCGTACGGAAACACTTTTGAGAATATTTGAAGGGGGGGAACATGAAATGTCGAATCTGACCGCCACTTATCCATTCATTATGATTAAAAAGAAATTTGTGTATTTTTTAAAATTGAGATATTATTGTATTTGCAAAGAAAGTGGGCGGTTGGGTTCGTAATTTTTCCCCAAACATTGATAGAATTGTTTGAATTGCTTAATTTTGGGGTTAAATTTGTGTTGTCGACGGACTCAACTTCTTCCTTTTTTCCAGTGTCGTCTGCTAGCTTAAGCATTTGTTTTTATATAGCGCCCTCACTCAACATAAACAAATTTAAGTCTTGTACCCGGACGTATATCGGAAGTAATGAAAGAGGCTGAGAGCGAGAGGAGGGGGAGCCTGAACGATTAAATTCTACAGAATTTAATGGTCGAGAGAGAACAAGTCAAAATGGAAAATTCCTTCGACTGGAAGAAAATCCTGAACCAGGTTTGGCAAGCAGACATCAGAAGTTTGAAAGGAACTGATTCCGATGCAAGTCGTGTCTCCGGATGCATTAAGTTGTCGGTGTGGAGGTTTGTCAGATAATGGAGGGGTCAGGACTTTTGATGGGGCTCGAAAATGTTTTTGTTTTGGCCACACTGCACCTGTGCACTGTCACTGACACTGTTTCAGGTCAAGACTCGACAATTGCATGACGAGCATGACATTGAGTGGGAGTCAGTGTTTAGATCAGAGATGTTTTGTTGTTGTTGAAATGCTGAGTTTGAGAGCGTGGGATTGGGGCTGGCGATGTTTTCTTAGAATAATTTATATCAATATCAATAATCGGATCCTGCAGGCACGATTTCTACACGGCCCAAACCAATTGGTTGGTGCAATGGAAATACACATATACTAATTTAATAATTGAGATTGCAAATGCACTGTCTATTTTTACATCAACTTTTGATATGAAAAATGGGGGCACATCTCGAGTAAAAACTTGTTGTACAGCTGTTATTTTTTTGTTATTCTCAAATTTACGTGGCAATTATGATATAAAATGTAAAAATTTCCATATGATTATGACTAGTGTAGTAAAATAGTATCTTGCCTGCCAGAAAGGCCCTGGAATGTACATGGTCAATCTTTTTGTAATCAAAGGTTACATGGTCTATTGACAGATTTATTTTTTTCAAAGTTCAATGTTTGTTTAACAAATATAAGTATATATACAAAAGTCTTTTAACTAAATACAACAGAAATGACCAAACTATTGGCACACTTCTGTTCAAGTGACTTTTGAAAGGTAACTAAAAGTTAACATAAATATTAATTGAATACATGTAGCAAACTGAAATGTGATCTCATTTTATGTTTCAATAAAAACTCATTTTATGTTTCAATAAAAAAAAGTTTTAAAGAGAACATTGAACTAGTTTAATTCAGTTACCATGTAGTCTTCAAATCTTCCTCACTTAAAAAAGTCTTTTATTCTTAAGTTGAAACTTACTAAATACTACACTATTGTATTCTTAAGTTGAAACTTACTAAATACTACACTATAGTACTACTATTATAGTTACAGTGACAACAAAGCCTGTATTATAACTATTACATTTTGTGGTGTTTTTTTCTTTGCACACAAAAAGCTTTAAAAATGTACAGCTCTAAGTTATTTCTAATTAACAATTTCCAAATCTGTATTTTACTGCAGTGATGTCGTCATCAGTAAGTTCATCGAAGATTTTACCGATCAAAGCAAGAGAAGGATAAATGGGAAATCAGAGGAGCAGAGCGCAGCATTGAGACAGAAAGGGAACTCATTCTTCCAGAAAGAGCTGTACAGTGATGCGCTATCATGCTATACACAGGTAAAAAGTGTGAAATGGTTCTGGTTCTGGTTCTAGTTCTAGTTCTACTACTGGTTCTGGCTGTAGTTCTACTTCTGGTTCTGGTTCTGGTTGTAGTTCTACATCTGGTTCTGGTTCTGGTTGTAGTTCTACTTCTGGTTCTGGTTCTGGTTGTAGTTCTACTTCTGGTTCTGGTTCTGGTTGTAGTTCTACTTCTGGTTCTGGTTTTGTTGTAGTTCTACTTCTGGTTCTGGTTCTGGTTGTAGTTCTACTTCTGGTTCTGGTTTTGTTGTAGTTCTACTTCTGGTTCTGGTTCTGGTTGTAGTTCTACTTCTGGTTCTGGTTTTGTTGTAGTTCTACTTCTGGTTCTGGTTCTGGTTTGTAGTTCTACTTTTGGTTCTGGTTCTGTTGTAGTTCTGTGTTTTCTTCTGGTTCAGGTTCTAGTTCTAGTTCTGGTTCTGGTGCATTACTCAAACGAGATATGAACATGCAGGCGCTCAAAAAATCAAAACTGGAAACTCACAAAGATAAAGGATGACAGAAAAGATGTAGTTCTTAAAACAAGGTGGGACCATGGGTTTCTGCATAAGTAACTATAAATAGTGAACGTGAGGGTACAACCATTATTAAATCTCTTTGTGGGAGTGTTGGCTCTGAAAAGAGCCAGTGTGGTCTCGACGTTTCAAGCAGTATACTCTGCTCTTCTTCAGGAGAATGTTTTTGCATTGGTTTCTGCATAGTTGTGCACTCACTGCATTGCATCATCCTATAGTTTTATAGTTGACGATGTGATGAGCCACTTGTTACTTTGTTTAAAAAAAAACCACCTTGTCTTTTTATTTAGAGTGTGATGATGGCTCCTGGTGATTGTTCTCTTATTCAAACGAACGACAACGCTCCCTGTTTAGCGACAGCTCTTGGAAACCGCTCTGCTGCCCTCTATCATCTCGGCCACTATGAGGTAGAATCTAGGGGTCTTTTAAGACATTTACACTGTTGCGGCGCCCACTTGGGCTTTATGGCCCAGGCTGACTCAGTCAATTTGAGCAAGATAGAGATCAGGGGCCGATTTCAATGAGCTGCTTAAGGGTAAAGCAATTTTCATAAAAAGCTATAGCAGGAATTTTTTTTTGCTTAAACGTAAGCTTATTCACAGATTAGCTAGAATATTAGGTGAACAGCTTGTGTGTTCCCCATGGATTTGTATTGTTATGTCATTTATGTTGCTTACAGTAAGCACCGGGAGGTAGCATGCTTTTTCCTGTGCTTATGGTTAGCAGCACTATATGAAATAGAAAGTACACAGTAAGCTTAAAATCAACCGTTAAGCAGCTCTATGAAATGGGGTCCTGTTAAATCATAAAATCATAAAATATCAAGTTATTTGATTTTACCGATACACTGAAGTGCAGGCCTGATACTTCACGCCCCTGGTCGTTGCCTCGGTGCCCCTTTAAGTGCTGCAATAGACACTTCCAATTTCCTCATATACAGTAGGTGCCCTTTATACCAAGGAGAAAATGCCTTGGTGCACTTGCCCTTTCAATAATGAAGCATCTGGTCTGGAAGTGTGTTAAGCACTGTATACTCAGTACTTTTTTGAGTCCTGTGAAAAAATCCAGAGGCATATTAAGTGGGATTCGAACCCACGACCTTTGCCATTCTAGAGCAGATGTCTGACACTAGACCCCGAGATTGCCCGGTAGCTTGAGGCTTAAAATACTCTAAGAGGATTGAATCGTAACAACTTGATATTTAGAACACCTCAGACATCGTAGAAAAAACTGTTTCCATTTTTTAATGTTGCTGTACTAGTTGGTTGTGTGCAAACAATGAACGAATGAAAATGTTTGATTCTTCAGATGGCCATGGAAGATTGCCAGAGGGCCATTAATTGTGGATATCCGAGGACGTCATTGTACAAAGTACTGCAAAGGAAGGGACAGTGCCTACTAGCATTGGGACACCCCAGCCAGGCTACGGAGGGTGAGTAGAGGGAGGGAGTGACCTGTGATAAAAGCCCGATTTCATTAAGCTGTTATAAGCTGGAAATATTGCTTGGGAAATTTATTTGCTTAGCAAATATTAGCAGGGAACCAGTCATGAGCAATGTACAGTGGTTGTATTTTGAGTGGTAACCCGTTTCTACTATGCAAGAATTTTCTGTGCTAAGCATTTGTTTGCGCAGTGTCATGGGCCAATTAAAATCGTCCCAATTTACAGACTGTATTGGCAGGGTCAATTAAATCGGCCCTGTTTCTAATGCATTTTTATCGGTTACCACACACCACATGACCTTAAAATGACCTTTGTGAAAGTTCAAGTTGTAACCAAAATGAAGTTTGGGATGTCAGCTTTGAACTTTTGTATGCCTTGAATACAGTCATTAACTATAGAATTTTATTTGTAATTTACAAAAAAACTCAATAGTAGTTTACAGCTTACATTACATGATTTACTACAAGGCACTGCTAGAGTTAAGAGCTACAAATTTGGCCCGATGAAAATGGTGATGGACTAGTGAAGGGCAAGCTAACTGATTCTGCCCTTGAAAAAGATATGGGCAAACCCAGCCTCCTCAACCCTAATTCACTTTAAGAGCGATTTACTAGGCTCCTTCCTCACTCAAAAGCCAACGCCCAAACTGTTGCACTCTGATAGTGGTAGGAACTGATCCCATGTAAAATCATAATCAGATTACGAGTGCAGTCCATCGCTGCAAAAGTATCAGACAAAACATGCTGTTTTATTTCGAAGGGTTGAGGATAGTTAGGGTTAACAAAAAAGTTGCATTCATATATTTGTGGTAATTTTTAATGAACTTTTGTATGCCTTGACTGCTGTCATTACTTGTATAGTTTTTATTCGCATTTACAAAAAAACAGACATGAGGTTAAAATGCTTGACATTACACTTAATAAATACAGGGCACTGCTACAGTAAAAGAACCTTTGCCTTCAGTGCACCCACTATTTGGAACTCTCTCCCTGCTACCCTCCGTTCTCAAACAAACCTGGATCTCTTCAAAATACACCTCAAATTCTACCTGTTTTCACAATCATTCTTGTAATCTTTAATTGTTAAGTTAATTTGCAGATTACACTTGTATTTTGCATGTTATATTATTGATTGTATATAAAGCGCATTGAGAGATCTCCCAGAACTGAAATGCGCTCTATAAGAATGTCTTATTATTATTATTATTATTATTGACAACAATATGTACATAAATTATAGGGAACGATTTTCCTCCAGCAGGTTTGCATGTAGCAAAATATTTAGACTGAACATGTTTTGTGCACACTGAGTGCTAGTTATTTAGAAGCAAGTGTTAATTTTTGAGTAGAAACTGACACATTTTGTGTAGCATTCGGCTACATGTATGCTATACAAAGGGGAATCGTTCACTGCCAATGAAAATGGTGGTGGACTAGTGAATGACAAATTACATGTAACTCTTTCTGTCATTATGTTTTCCAAAGTGGAATGCTATCTTTTCTCCATTGCATGTTTTTATCAATCTTAAAATAAAAACAAAATGCTGCCCCGAGACAGAGAGAGAGAGCGAGAAATTGAAATCTGCTTTCATTGCTGGCAGTTTTTTTCACAAGTAATTTGATTTAGAGACAGGCTGTGTCGCATAGTTGTTTGTTTGCATAATTTGGTTACAATTTGCATTTTTATTGCTTTCAGAATAAGACATTATCTAATAAACTGTATCCCATGTGAAATTCAAGTGAGAAAGGAGGTGGGTTTTTTAATCAGGCAGGAAATGTCAAAAGTTGAAAAGGGGAACAATGTTGTTCCACACTAGCTTTGGATAGTGGTTGACAATTCAAGTTATTTTCTTCTGTAAATTAAACAGCAAGATAAACCTCTTAAAACATGGTCTTGTTAACAAATCTGTTCAGCTTTCAGAGAAGCAATTCTGTCACTAGACGAAGCAGATGACATGGATCCAAAGAGGAAATGTAAGTTTTGTGTTTGTGTCACTTTTAAAATTTTGTGGCTGCCGCTTCCCAGGTTGTATCGTAAACTTGGGTGTGATCCCTGGCTACATGGCAGCTTATGGTTGAATGGCTTCTGACTGGCACCCCCGAACAAAGATATTGACTAATAGGGAGACCGCCAAACATAGGGCTGGATAGCTCAGTTGGTAGAGCGCCGGTACGTTAATCCGGAGGTCGTTGGTTCAAGTCCCGCTCCAGTCAATTTTTCTTTGTTCAAACCCAAATTAATAAAAAAATTACCCAGTCAGTTTCCATTGTGGTTTATTAATTGGTATTTTTTTAAATTTCCTTTAAACAATGTCGTGAATGTGAGAATCACTTTTACTTGTATCTTTTTTAATTTTTACTTGAATTTTTGTTTTTCTAGATGCTTTATTCTGGTCTTAACCGTAACTTTGTAACATTCATCAAAGTTACACGGAAAGTTTTCTTGACTTTTTTGAGTATCATAGAGTCAAGAATGCTATTCTATACCCTTCCATTAGAGCATGCAGGAAGGGAGTGTGGACGGTTTAAAAAGCACACAATAAATACACTTTACAGACCTCATGCATTGGCCGCCATCTTTGATGACAAACAACGGAATCGTGTACGTGCTGCGCACGACTCTCAGCCAATGGTAGCTCTTCACGTGTGCAGGTTTCATCAGCGATGGCAGCTAATGCAAGGAGTCTATTTTTGTTTTATTCCTCAGCGTTGTTGAAAATTGATCTGGAGAAACTCATCCACCAGACTTCACAGTCCAGGTAACAATTATTGAATGTCATCGTTGAAATATGTAAACCATTTTACTTTTAAAGTATAAGTTATTGTTTCAGAATTATTTAAAGGGAGAGATGCAATCAGAGTAACTGGCGATGTTGGAGTAATAAATTGCCAATTCGCTAAATTGATACACGTTATCTTGTACAAAAATTGTGATTCGCACCCAATTAAAAGGAGGGTACACCTTTGGTAATTACTCCAAAAATGAATGACTATAAAAACCTACTCTTTAAGAAGCATTGTTGATAATGTATAATATTTGGGCTTGTGTGGACATAACCACTCTATCCAGAATTTTGGGGATATCTCAAAAAACGCTACCACCTTTTGAAATGTAATTTTCACAGGTTAGTTTTATTGTATGTATCTAGATTTATATAGGACTGAAACAATCGAACGGTTCCAAAAACCAAAGGTATACTTTGCCTTTAATGCATTGACTAAGAGCCAAAGAAACAATTTTTTATTTTTTAGTTTTCAATACTGGCTATAGTTATAGGAACATGTACTATTATCATTTGAAACACATCACATCATCATCATGGCCAATAGACTTGCAGTCCAACAATGACGACATAGCACTGGCTTTATTTCATTAAACAGTTTGTTCTGGTGTTGATGCTCTTATGTGCAGTGCAACCTCTACAACTTTTGATGATGTCTGTAAATTTTATATTCATTTCTCTATACTAGTTTTCTAATATGATGGCATAACCGAAACCCACCCCACCCCATGGGAAAATTGAAAAAATTAACTGCATGCTTTATTATTAATTTTGTGATTTGAGAGTTAAAAGTATATATGTGGTCTTGCACTTATATATATACTTTTAACTCTATTAGTTGATGTTATGAACCATGTATTTATGAATTTTTCAAACAATCTTCTTTAGGTTACAGGTTTTGCACAAAAGTTGATTTAATCACAAAATTAATTAGTGGTCTTGCACTTCTTGCAAATGGTTTCTCTTGTTGAAGTGTAAAGCACATGAAGTTGTTTCTTTGCCTTCGTCTGTCTGCCCTGAAATGACAAAAGTCATTGTGCCACTGTGATTGGCATATTGGCCTCGGGTCACCAGCAAGCTTGGGGGTCTTGCGGTGCAGACATTATTTTGGGCCCAATTTCAAAGAGCTGCTTAAGCAAAAAAACATTGCTTAAAGATTTTCTGCTTAGCAGAAATGAGCAGGATACCCGTCACAAATGGTGCACATGTCATGGTGTTTGGGCTGGTAACTTTATTCTGGTGAGCACATTTTTGTTGTGCTTAGCTACTTTTTGTGCTTCAGCAGCTCTATGAAGTTCAGCCCAGGGCCCAATTTCATAGAGCTGCTTAAGCACAAAAAGTAGATAAGCACAACAAAATTATGCTTACCAGAATAAGTTTTCCAGCCAAACTACCATGTTGCTTGTACGATTTGTGACTGGTATCCTGCTTATTTCTGCTAAGCAGAAGTTGGTTAAGCAATGTTCTCTGCTTAAGCAGCTCTATGAAATTGGGCCCTGATCTAGAATGTGGAAGGACACGGCTTTTAAGCTTTTAATCAAAAAATTTCCAACCGAGGCGCTTGGGGGTTTTCTGCAAGACTCCAAGAACAAAGAAGGAACAATTAGTTGTAACAAATCAGTAAAGGGTAGAAACTAGTATTAATGTTAATATTTTGATTTATTATAATCTTATTCCTTGCAGTGAGAACTTGTCACCAATCATTAACATAAATCCGTCAGTGGAAGAAAATCTGACTCGCCCATCAGACAATCTCGCCAGTGCATCTAGATCCTTAGACCTACAGCAATCTGCAGACCGGGGCAGGTACTTGGTGGTAAGATTTTCTGAGAAACTAAACTTGTTCACATACGGAATTGAGGGAGTGAACGGAATTGAGGATTCAGAGAGCACTGTGTGCACAGTTCTTTCTGTACACATCGTCACCATTTTCATGAAGTGACAAATTTGTCACAAATCAAAAAAATTTGCAATTTTGTTTTGTGTACAAATTCTTGACATGCTCATTGCTGGTAACATTTTTAGCAAGTTTCAGGATAGAACACATAAGAGTTTTGTAATTACACAAATTAACCAGACTGTCGAGTCACTAGATTTGCCATTTTACATTTTCACAAAGTTAAGCCTTCGAGAAAGACTCTGCTAGGGTTAAAACATCAGGCCAATAAATATTTTTTTGCTTTTTCACAAAGTGACAAATCGTGATTGGCCTCTTTATCCATTGAAACACATAATGATGGTACGGTGCCAAACACACATGATATGCCTTTTTCGTTTTCACAAAATGACAAATCTCAAGTTTGAATCATGCCTCAGACTGGTGCATTGCACACAGATTTTACCTTTCAGTCCCTACATGTCACTGATTGCATAGGTTTTTTTTTCTATTTGGGGTTTTTCCTCCCACATCTAAAACTGAGCATGTCTTCATCATTGCCTCACATGTATCTTTAGGCCAACAGGTTACAGTGCAAGGTGCTTTTGTGGGCTCCTTGGTTTCGGAAAGATGTAATAATAACAGGGGACACTTGTGTTTCACAAAGCTTTGTTATTGCCATCATGATTATACTACAAGCCTCTTGTATTTGGTTGAACTCTTAAGCATGGTTCATACTTCAAAGGAGAGCGAATTCGAAGGAAATAACATGAAGCAATCAGTTACGTGCTGTTTTCAAATTGTTACCCAGGGAAATTTACTTCGCTTTCGCAGTTTGCATGAAGTATGAACAGAGTTAATAGATAGATCTATCCATTCAATCTATTAAATCATTGCAGTACCCGCTGCTAAGGATTCGAACCCGCCTCCTAGCCATCGGGCTAGGTCGGTGGTCTAGTGGTAAGACATCCGCTCTAGCAATGTAAAGGTTGTGGGTTCAAATCCCACCCGAGTAATTGAATTGAATCTATCTATTCAATAGATTGAATAGATCTATCTATTCAATCTATTAAATCGGTGCAGTACCCGCTGCTAAGGATTCGAACCTGCCTCTAGCCATCGGGCTAGGTCGGTGGTCTAGTGGTAAGACATCTGCTCTAGCAATGCAAAGGTTGTGGGTTCGAATCCCACCCGAGTGATTGCCTGTGGGTTTTTTTTTCACAGAGCTCGGGAGAGCACTGAGTATACAGTGCTTAATACACATCGGTGTAAGGGTAAAAAAACAACAACCAAAAAACCAAAACAAACAATAAGTATGAGTAGGGCTTTATGTGACTTGGACTGAATCCCCTCCTTTTCTATCTCTTCATTTCACTGGTTCCCTGATTGACTATAGATAGTTCCCAATGGACGCCATCTTTACGGGCAAATTTCATTTTGGCTTGCAGGCGTGTCACGTGCTCAAATTATTAACGCAACCGTGCTGTTTAATCACCAATCGTGAAACGAGTTTTTGTGAAATCTGCGCGTGCTGCACACCGTTCTCACGCGAAACGCATGATTGTGTGTTCCAAATTGCCTGAAAATTTTGCCGATTTACGTCATATTGCAACCTCTCTATTATATTTCCACTTGCTGTATTTTGAAGGCTGAAGTACCGGTAAGTGCAGGAGAGCTACTCATCAAGGAGGTTCCGTACGCCGTGTTGTTGCTACCAGAGTTTCACAGTACACACTGTCATCAATGCTGTAGGAAGACACTGAACCCTATACCGTGAGTAGCCTGTAACTGTTCCAGTCCTGCGCCAATTTGCACTTCAGGAAAAGTGTTGGGAACTTTAGGGAAAAGTGTTGGGAAGTTTAGGAAATGTGTTGGGAAGTTTGCGAAAAGTGTTTGGAACTTTGTGGAAAGTGTTGGGAACTTTAGGAAATGTGTTTGGAAGTTTGTGAAAAGTGTTTGGAAGTTTTGGGAAAGTGTTTGGAACTTTGTGGAAAGTGTTGGGAACTTTAGGGTGTGTTAGAAACTTTAAGGAAGTGTTTGGAAGCTTGGGGAAAGCGCTGGGAACTTTGGGGAAAGTATAGGGAACTTTGGGGAAGTGTTGGGAGCTTTGGGGAAAATGTTGGGAAAAGTCATACATTTTGTAATCCAAGTGGTTGAGTGCCTTTAAGTCTTGTACAGAATTACAGATAACCTTTTTTTGTTGGTAGTATGATGTAATTCTACTGTAAACCATTCCAATTTTTACACAGTTTGGCTCCAACTTTTGTCTCGTCCAATCCTCTTTCAATGACACAAAAGGTAGCTTAGTTCAAAATGTACTCATCGCTGTGGAGTTGGTAGTAGCAAAAAACTTTGATCGTTGATTGTTCGGCCTCATGCCGTATTGACTTACCACCGATTGTTGGATAGACCCCTTGCATATGCAGCCATAGGTGAGGTCAAACAGTAGAAACAAATTTTTGCAAATATTATTTATTTGAAACTTTGCATGGTGAGGAGACAATCAAGTGAGATTTGCGGAGACACCATGTAATAAGTCTCTTTATGAGAGGTAGTGGTTCTGAGAAGAACCAGTGGCTTAACAACTTGACGTTTCGATCAGTATATACTCTGATCGTCTTCAGGAGAATGCACACTGATCGAAACGTCAAGTTGTTAAACCACTGGTTCCTCAAAGAACCACCACAGCTCACAGAGAGATTTATGCACATGGTGTTTCCACAAACCTCTTTTTACTGTTTATTTGATTACCTATAATGTGTGTTGCAGTTGCCCAGACTGTATTGATGTCCAGTATTGTAGTGACCAGTGCCTACGCACTGCCCAGGAGTTTCATCATTGGCTGGAGTGTGGTCATTATAGCAACCTCAAGACTGTAAGTACTGACCTTTGACAATATTGACCCCAACTGAAAATAGACCAATTAATATAATGATTTTCGGCAATAAAAACCCATAAACCTTGAGTGGACTTCTTGTGGAGGCCAGACTAGTCTTGATTGGTAATGTTCGTTTGTTAACATAGTCGCCGAAATCGCAACAGGAATTACTGGAGAAAAGATATCTGCTTCAAACATCTGGATCAAATCTTGTTGATCTTGATTCGTAGTCCCTCCAAGCCCAGTCGATGTTACGCCCTATACTGGTGACTGATACAAAAACTAGCACAGCCAATCAAGACTAAGGTCAGACAGACAAACATTCCAAAATACAATGTGTACATACCTTATGGTGTGTTGTGGCCGAGTGGTCTGGTGCATCCAACTCAAGTTCAGGTGGCCAAATCGTCTTTGTGTGGGTTCATATCCCGGTCATGTCACTCGTGTCCTAGAGCAAGACAATTAACTATAATTGCTTCTCATCACCCGGGAGTAAATGGGTACCTGCTAGCCCTAACCCCCATTAGGGTCTCTCTACAAAGCCTGCCGAATACAACAGAATGCAACACAGTTGAAATGAGAACCATGCCATGCAACAAAATGCAACAAGGGATATTGTTGCATTGTGCAGGCATGCTGTTTGTGAAAGGACTGAGCAAGGGTGTTTGCCCTGCTAAATGCAACAGTATGCACATAAGTGTAATGTTTAACTGTTATTATACAGTCTTTTGAATATGATTTGAATTATGATTCTTACCTAATATTACATCATACTTCTCAATACTTTTCCCATAAAAAATATTTTGAAATACCCATTATAAGTTTTTCAGATACAATAGAAGCACCCAAACCTATATAAAGTCACTTCACTGCTGAATGCAACAAATTCAGTCAAAAAATGACATCTGAGTTGACTGCCAAATGCAACAGATCACAACAACTATTACCATTTGGTGCATATTGTTGCATTTAGCATGGTTAGGGTTAAGGTAGGGATCGTTGATGTGAACGATTAGCAGCTTGTGCTCCCATTTGGCTGCCGGTGCTGCATACTCTTGAGGAGTTGAGATAGTTTCAGGAATGTTTAGTGCCTGCTAATTAGTGCCCGATGAACAGGGGTAGTAATAGTGTAATTGCTTTGAGGGCCATACTTGGCTTTTAAAAAATGCATAATAAATACACCTTCTTATTTCATGATAAACAAAGACCACATTTTCCTTTGTGCTGGTAACTCCTCGAGTCGGGCTACGCCCCGTAGCCTTAGATCTCAAGGGTCTTTTGCAGAATCCTCGCTGTACCCAAAAGCAAAGCCTTCTGCAGTAGATCTACCCTCACAGCTGTGTCAATCTGATCTGGGTGTTTTTCCAGTGCCTTTGGAATGATGCCAAGTGCTCTAACCACCACAGGGACTACTTCCACTTATCATTGTTATAATTGTTATTACTATTATAATACAATTGTCAACTGATGAGGAACCTTCTTTGACCTCAGCGAGGGAGCTTATGAGCCAGTGAGGTTGTACGCAAAGGTCTAGAACCTTGTATTTTACTGACTCTTTTTTTCCAGATTGGCACGGAAGCATGGCTCAGCCTCCGGATGCTCTTCAAAGCAAAATGCTGGTGTAATATCGAGTCTGTAACACAAGCGTCAAGGCCAAGGACAGGTAGCAACAACTGGCAGCATTGTGGTCATGTTTCATCTGCCGAAACCCTCCTCTCAAGTGGAATGAACAGTGACGACTCAACCGTTCACAATGTGCCTCACTTCCATGACGGTACCCCAAACCTCAAAGGTGTAACCTCAAACAGTGAAAGCTCCTCAAACTTCAGTACCTCCCACCTCAGTAGAGAACCGGAGGGGAGCCTGACGGAAGGCTCCACCTCATTCGGGGATGGAGTCAACTCTGCAAGAATACCTACAGCAGGACATGACACTGCATCTCATCGTTGTAATGAGGTACAGGAGGTACAGTACCCCACTGAGGGTATAAGTAGCTCGCCCCAGGGTTGCGGTAGAGACGGCTGCTATCGCAGTGACTACGAGGCTGTGTATCACCTCATGCCTCACACAGAGAATCACCCTCCACAAGAACTCTTCAATATGACCATGGTAAGTGAGAAGTTTGATCTTGAGTTTGGAACTTTTATCATGAGTCTCATTTTGTTGTAAATTGTCAAAGAGTTACCATCTTAACACGTTGACTGCCGGTCATAGATTCGTAGGGCGTTCCCATTTGCCAAGTGTGGTGCGCATGCGCGTATACCAAATAGGTACTTTTTTGGTGTCTACATGTTGTAATACGTTCATTTCTAACCCTAACCCTCACCACTGCCAGAAGCGTATTTGTTGCGTTCTCAGCGTTGCCAGTGTATTCAAATAACAATACAAAGACCTTTCATTCTCTACGAGTATACTCGTAGTGGCAGAATCCGTTACACCTGTTACTAAGAATATACTCGCAGGCGGCAGTCAACGTGTTAAATGGAGGCCCCACGTCAAGCTTTTGCATTTGAGATTTGCCTCGTTTTTGCACTCTCCTGGTTCGCACCATTATACTTATTTTATATTACCTTTGTTTTTCTCATTCTGCTTTACACAATTTTCTCCTCCCGTTGTTATTTTTATAATACAAAAGCCTAGATTTAAACGGAGACCATGGCCTCTCTTACCCTGGTCTTGGCATTGGTACCCTTTCAAATAGTCCTAGAGACTTTTAAAGATTTTCCAATGAAAATGCCCCTCGCAAACTGGCTTTGCCCTCTTTCAAAGATGAAATTTTAGGCCAGAATACAGATTTCTCTGTATTACTGGAGTTGTACTATTGGTTGTGCGTTATAGAAATAATAATCACAAAGTGAAATCTGGACTATTCCATTTTTTGAGGCAAAGCCGAGTGAAATGGGGAAGCCAGATTTCACTGGGCGATTATATTCTGCAACAATGTATGAATGAAATGCGTTCAATGTTTGTTTTGCATAACTCACACATAAATCCTTGTCGTTTGAAATTTGTTTCACAATAAACATAAAATAGATATGGAAACTCATCCTCCCCACACTCTGAAAATTCTCCTAAAAAGCTTCTAAACAATGTTTATGACTCAACGCAGACACCCACACCTTGTCTCGTTGGGACAAACAGCAGGGCATGGTTCATTTGTGTAGCTTCAATTGTAAATCCATATTGGACAGGTGTTTTATCCACATATAATTGTTAAGCACCTTACACTCAGTACTTTTCCAAGTCCTGTGGAAGTTTGTTTTTACAGGCATCATACACGGATGGGATTCAAATCCATGACCTTTGCCCTTCCAGAGCAGATGTCTTACCACTAGACCACTGAGCTAGCCTGGTAGCATACTTCAGCCAATGAAAATCCTGTCAACAACCGACATTCAAGGTCGGCCGGTTCTAACAACTTTAATGGTACAACTGGCTCAAACCCTGTATTTTAGCAGCAGGTACCGCAACACTTTTTATATGTTAATTGTGCATCTGGGATAAAGAATATTGTTTTGATATTGTTTTTTTTCTCCCTTGCTCTTTGTTTACATGTCTAGTAACCTGACACGGATATGAGCATAACATTGTCTCCTGTTGAGTGGTTGAAAGGCTGTTTTGGTGTAATTTAAACACAAACATATTGAATGTTTCTTTTTTATCCATCCACAGACGGCCATCCTGCTGTCTAAATGCATCAAATCACAGCTTCAAAGCGTCCCACAATGGAGACACTGTGTTGAATGTGGCACCCACTGCTGTACACCACGCCGAACCACAGATGCTGCAACACCACAGCTCAGTCACAAGACGAAACAAGACGTTGTAAATCACACTCAGCCAGAGTCGTATGGAGACACCGTGGGAGTCGAGCCTGGCGTCGACCCGCCGCTAGAAACACAGGATGAACATTTTGGGTGTGGCTTGAGATTTGACTCAAGCTCCGAGCCGAGGGAAAATTCTAAGAATTGCTGCTGCTCACCCGTGGAGGAAGCTGTTGCTGTTCTCCTGCTGCGGCACATACAGCAACTGAAGTGCAATGCTCACGCTGTGACAGCAATCTATACTTCAGCCAATGAAAATCCTGTCAACAGCCGACATTCAAGGTCACCCACTTCTAACAACTTTGACGGTACAACTCGTTCATCATCGATGGGTCAGAGGATAAAGGAGGACACACCCGTAGACACAAGGGTGGACAGACAGGGTGGTAATCCCATGGACGCAGTGGTTGACACAACCAGACAGGTCCGAGTAGCTTCTGCAGTGTACCCTACTGCCAGTCTGCTGAACCATGCGTGTGAGCCCAACATTATTGCAAGGTATTTTTGATTTTCCTCTATGAATGCACTCAAAAAAGTTATTGAAATGTTTTTCTGCAGGAAACTCAAGTACACTTACTCAGTCCTTATCATCGGTGAAGGGCAAACAGAGAAGAAAAAAATGGTAATAACATTATTGTGAAAAAAGATTGATTTTGGGGGCTCAAGATTACAGCCATCAAACGTCACTAAAAAAAAACACTATCAGATATAATTTTATTATTGATTTAAAATGCACTAGGGGTGGGATGTTTAACCATTTAACTGTAATGTGACAAAAGTTACGTTTTAACGTTTAGGAAAATAAATGTTACATGCACAAACCTAAAATGTGCACAAATTAGTTCTTTCTCATTTTACAATTTGTCCGTGTACATAGTTTTGATGGTGCTGTGTTGAGTATTCGAGCCATTCGTAATATTGAAGACGGGGAAGAGATTGTACATTGTTATGGTGAGTAGGATAATCAGAACTTTAAACTTTCTTCGTTATGAAGTGGTGTAAAAAAGTTTCCCCTGGGAAAAAAGGCACTTCCATGTGGGAAAACCCTAACATTACATTGTAAAAGGTGTTTTACAGAAGAAGCACAGTGTAGTCTGGTACTTTTCAGTCGATCATCAAATACTGCCGAGTACTTGGGTGGCTAAGTAGTACTTGTAGTACTTGAGCCATGGAGTGCGAGTACTAGTTTAGAGTGCTAAGTGTCCTGATATCTGGGTACCAAGTCCAACAGCAGAGTACCAAGTACTTGGATCTCTTGAGTGTGAATACAGGTGTGAGTGCTTTAGAAACAAATAGTGCAAACGTAAGGTATAAAAACATTTATTGGAGTTTCTGTTTTTTGACTAATTTCTAGTCAAGTCAATGTGTGCTTGTTATGATAGCTTCCTTTTAAACATGAATGCATCAAAGACAGCGTCAATTTTACATTTTCAAAGTTCTATTCCTCTATTCCTTGCATTAATGCAATAATAGCGGAAAGGGAAGTGGTATTTTATTATTATTAATATTATTGGTTTATTAAAATCTGCTTATAGCAGCCTAGCAGCCTAACAGCCTAACAAGCAGTAAAAATGCCCACCAAGATAAAACGCATAAAACTTTAATAAAAGGGAGTTTAAAGAGGCCTTAGAATAGAGCATTAACACATAGAAACCGCAGAGTAAGTTTACACATTCAGAATGCTGGTCAAGTAAGGAATGGGACTATATTTTGACCAGGATTACTTAAAATCAGAGTCCAAGTACATTTTCAGTTGAGTATCGAGTCTCTAGAATTACATTCTAGTTGGTTTACATTTTCAGTCTAGTATTGAGTCTCTAGAATTACATTCTAGTTGATTTACATTTTCAGTCAAGTATCGAGTCTCTAGAATTACATTCTAGTTGATTTACATTTTCAGTCAAGTATCGAGTCTCTAGAATTACATTCTAGTTGGTTTATATTTTCAGTCTAGTATCGAGTCTCTAGAATTACATTCTAGTTGGTTTACATTTTCAGTCTAGTATCGAGTCTCTAGAATTACATTCTAGTTGGTTTACATTTTCAGTCGAGTATCGAGTCTCCAGAATTACATTCTAGTTGGTTCACATTTTCAGTCAAGTATCGAGTCTCCAGAATTACATTCTAGTAGGTTCACATTTTCAGTCGAGTATTGAGTCTCTAGAATTACATTCTAGTTGGTTCACATTTTCAGTTTAGTATTGAGTCTCTAGAATTACATTCTAGTTGGTTTACATTTTCAGTCAAGTATCGAGTCTCCAGAATTACATTCTAGTTGGTTTACATTTTCAGTCAAGTATCGAATCTCTAGAATTACATTCTAGTTGGTTTTAAGAAATGGTGAACACCGAGTTTGATTTAGAGAGTGTTTTTCTAAACTGTCCGCAGGGCCTCATGCCAAACACATGAGCAAGGAGGACCGACAGAGAGCTCTACAAGAACAATACTTCTTCACCTGCTCATGTGATCCTTGCAAATTAGCAACAGGTGACGAAATGGAGACGTGCGATTGGTCCAACGCGTATAAGTAAGTCACTTAAACAAAATTGTGTACAGTGTTTGATCAGTATGCTAGTGACATGCAAAAGTTTAAGAAGTATCGTTCTTTCTTTTTTTCGAAAATTTAAAAACAGGTGTTTCAAGTGTGCCCAGCCTCTGATGACAAAGAAAGGACACAAGAAAGTGGGTTGGTGTTTCAACCAGAAATGCAAAAATACACAGAACTTAACAAAGTTGTCAAAGGTAACGTCTTACTACAATACAGACATAAAGTCATCTTGGATTGTCAAAAATAGTTATTGACAAAAATTATTTGCTTTTTTGTGTGTGTGTTTTTCAACTAAAACTTGTTCTTCTTTATTGTTTCTCGAAGGAGAAGGAAAGGGCATCCAACTTGTTTAAACTTTCTCAACATTTTATGGAATGCAAACATATTGAAGGTAAGAAAATCAAATCAGAAATGTGGAATGAAATTTTTTTTGCATCATCATCAACATCATCAGGCTGTGTCCAACCACTGTTGGTTAATGCACTCCCTCAGCCAGTCAAGTGCACTGGACCCAAGCTCTGGGCCCAATTTCATAGAGCTGCTTAAGAAGAACAAGTAGCTAAGCACAACAAATTTATGCTTGCCAGAATATTGGTTCACCAGCCAAAATGCCATGTCACATGTACAATCTATGACTGGTACACTGCCTGTTTTTCTAATAGCAGAAAACTTTTAATCACTATTTTCTGCTTAGGCACCTCTATGACATTGGGCCCAGGTGTTCCTGATCAGCAGAGTGTGGGTTCGAGTCCCAGTTTGAACACTTGTGTCCCAGTTGGCTTCAGAGGAAACGCGCGAAACTCTTGCGCAAAACACAGCAGCGGGCTTATAAACAGGCATTCAAGTTTCTGTGTGTGTTGGCGGTGATCATGTCAACACGGCAAGTGTGGTGAGACACTGGAGTGGATTGCCTGTACACCAGCCGTCGATTTCACCAAACTCTTCCTAACTTAGGATTAATCTTAGGACTTAGGACGAGTCCCAGCCTTGCACTGTAACATGTAAACCTTAAGATTCTAAGTTAGGACTAGTTACTCGTCCTAACTTGAGATAGGATTTATCCTAGCGTTTCGTGAAATCGGCTGCAGGCAACTTATTTATGGAGTCCATAGTTTCAAGGGTCTGGGCAAAAAGGCACTGCAAACAATGAACAGCTTACTTCTTTGCATGGATTTGTGGCCAGTGCCTTTCCTCAAAGACCTGCAGCCGATTTCACAAAACGCTAGGATTAATTAGTCCTAACTTGGGATTAATCTTAAGGTTTACATGTTACAGTGCAAGGCTGGGACTCGTCCTAAGTCCTAAGATTAATCCTAAGTTAGGAAGAGTTTGGTGAAATCGACGGCAGTTCCTTTCACATACCAGCCAAGATTTTATAAAGGACGATTCCTCGTTGTCATGATGCCTCCCTTTTACCACTCTCTGGGATGCCATCTGTTCTACTGGGCGTGGGTAAATTATTGGCCATTACATAACTGCTTTCCAATAGTTTGATTTGTGCTTCAGAAATATGACCATAACAAGCAATACCAGCCATTAATATGTGTAAATGTTTTTGAGAAATTGTCTTTATCTGGGTGTCAAAACTGAGTTTCATTGATGAAACAAATTATAAACTTTATTAGAAAAAATTGTTTTTGACTGAAATAATCGTGCACGCGTAACAGGAGAGTGATTTTTAATCTCACTTAAGTGTTAATGCATTGTTTTTAAGATGAAAAGGTTAAGCCACAGGTCCTGTTGTGTGATGCGCAAAATTAAGAGAAGGGGTCTGCCCCGTTGTTTCTACCATAGTTGGGTGTAGCTAGCACAGCATCACCTTGAAATCCCTGGCATGGTGCTTTACTCCCAAGTTGAAAACTAATCTTTTATTTCTATTTTTCTTTCTTCTTACAGAGTGCCTTGGAATTCTGCATCAGTGTTACAACATCCAACGAGAGATTCTGTATCAACACCACAAAGCCCTGGCTGAGTCTCAAGATTGCTTGGCCAAATGCTACGCTCAGATAGGTCAGGTTACATTCTATAGAATTTAGAATTTTTTAATACTATTCAACTTGGATGCGGCTTAAGGAGACAAGAAATCTGTTAGGAATTTGTTTTATTTTAAATTATGTTGGACGGACGCTTGTTCAAGAGGTGGTATGCAGCCCTGACAAAATTAACACTAGGTTATAGACTGTGCAAGTCTCGCGCGTATTCGAACATTGGGATCCGTTAAAGCGCGTGAGTTTGTTTCTTTAACGCGTTAAAGCAATGTACGTGGGACCACAGTGGTCCCAAAAATGTTTGAATACGTGCGAGACTTGCACGGTCTATTGTGTCATGGGGTACGTTCAGACGAGGAGTTAAACTAGCCCTTAATCCAAAAGTGCTAAAATAACCCTCCGTTGGAACGCAATTTGACCCAGAGAACTGGGCTAAACTAAACCTCAACAAATGTTGGATTAGCCCAGGTTTTACGACCAACCCCCCGCTGCGAGGCCCAATAAACCATCGTTGGAACGCAACTGACCTGCTACATCCGGTCTATTTTATTCCATGTGACCTCTCCACAGAAGGTTACGTCATCATAACAACAACGCGCGTAGACTACCACAAGTAATGCCCAGCTGATACATGTACGTGTATACGATGGACCGGAAGAGTGGTCGGTCGGGGTCAGCTATGCATGACCTGATAATCAACGTGTGGGTCAGTTTAACCCGTGCGGACAGGACTAACTTACTCGTGTGAACGCAAGCCCAATTTGGAATAAGTCATTTTTATCTTTTGGACACCCGCGGTGCTCGGAATAAGGGTTGGTTTAACTCCTCGTCTGAACGTACCCTATGCAACTTGGATGCGGCTTAAGGAGACAAGAAGTCTGTGAGGACGAAGGATTGTTCAAGAGGTGGTATGCAGCCCTGACAAAATTAACACTAGGTTATTGTGTCATGGTTGAGCGGTCTAGAGCATCAAACTCGAGTTCTGATGGCTGTAGACTGGTCCCCTGTCTTTATCCGCAAGGATAAAGACAGGTACTGGTCTTAAGGCCCAATTATTTCATTGGATACATCACGTAGCGTTGTTTTGTTCTGCGAGTGTGTCCGTGTGAAATGAATGCTAGATCAAAGGTTACACCTGCCAACATCCGGTCTGGCAGGTATCTGGCGTTATTCACGAGCCTCGAAGTGTGACGTCAGATGTTCGGGCTGTGATGGCCGAGTCATCAGCAGAGTGTGGGTTGGAATCCCGGTCATGACACTTGTGTTCTTGGGCAAGACAACTGTAGGATTTGAAACTTTGCATGGTTTGCGGTAGCACCATGTGTAAATCTCTTTTGAGTGTGTGGTGGTTCTGAGAAAACCGGTGGTTGACAAACTCAACGTTTCGATCCGTATGCTCTGAATGTCTTCAGGAGGGTTCTGGACTCTGTTGGCTGGATGCTGCTTCAGTACCACTGCCATGGAGATTAACTTGTAGTTGGGCTTAGCTCAATGGTGCGCAAAGGGGGAACAGGAACAGGATAAGCCGGGCTTAGCTCGATGAAGCGTGAAGGCTGGAACTGGAAGTGAAACCCACTGGGAGTGGGTGGGGAGTGTGTGCTCACTGAACTGAATCAGTTGGTAGGATTTGAAACTTTGCGTGGTGGAATTATAACTAAGTAAGGTTTGCGGTAACACCATGTAAAAATCTCTTTTGAGTAGTGTAGGTTCTGAAAAGAATACCATGTGAAAATCTCTTTTGAGTAGTGTAGGTTCTGAAAAGATGGTTCTTTTCAGAACTTACACTACTCAAAAGAGATTTTCACATGGTGTTACCGCAAACTCTACTTAGTGAATCAGTTGATGACAAGCACAGGAAAGGAGAGTAGGGGACCTAGAGGAGACTGCGGGTATAGATGACCCAAGTCTAAGGAGTAAGGGATGTGACCGTGGATATAGGAGATCCATCTTCTAAGAACCACCACTACTCAAAGGAGATTTACGCATTGGTGCTACCCCAAACCCCACCTGATATCTGCAATTGCTTCTCATCATGGAGGGTAGATATGTTTTGATGTGAATAAAAAGCAGAGTGTGCGCTGATGTGGCTGCTGGTGCTGCATACTCCTAAAGAGTTGAGATGGTTTCAAGAATGCTTTTAAGGCCTGATGAGTGGATAGTATGTGAGTTTAAAGTGCTTTGATACAATGTTTATTATAATGTTTGTTTTCACACTTGATCAATGGCTCTCAGCGACCCCCCTCCCCCAAGCCCTCCGCAGCTCCCACCCCTTCCCATTCAACACATGACTGTCTTAAACTGCTGCCCCCTGACTACCATGTTTATTGGTAAAATGGAATAACAGTTTCCCAAGTTCTGGGTAATTTAACTTAACTACGTATTTAATATATTATATTTTCCCGCTACCAGGAGATTTCAAGCTGTCAGGGAAGTTTCTGAAGCTGAGTGTGGCTACAGTGGAGAAGCAGTTTGGATCGGACAGCATTGAGCTCGCCAATGAACTACAGAAACTCTCACAGGTTCTATTCAATGCGTAGGTTGACAATTAACACCTCAATATTGCTCTGGATCAAAATTAGCCGTGGTATTTTTTTGCCAGTTGTCCACATGCCCTTAGTCATGGTAACCCTTGAAAGATTTCAGCAGATGCTTTTATGTCCCCCATCAGGTGCAAATCCTGGGTGCGCTGTTGTGACCCCTGGTTTAAAAATTCCTGGATCTGCCCCTGCGCCCATGGAGGTGGCCTTCACCAATTGTAACAATGTCTTACCCTTTATATTCAAACTTTGGGCCTTTACAAAGAAGATGTGAATGTCCTTTGGTCTTTTGGGAGAATCTTGGAGAGAGAAAAAAACAGGTATTGCAAATAGAGTTGTGCATTTATGTTAAAAGTTAAAACAGTTCAAAGGAACTTGTGACTCCAGTTTAAAGGTCTCACCGCCTTTACTGAGTCCAGTCATAACTATGAACCCATTTGTAAAAGGAGCAGATGTCAAGGAATAAAAAATAGAACACTGTAACCTTGTTTTTACAGTCACAAAACCACAAACCACAGTGGGGAAGCCTGCAAAGCAAAACGTATAACAGTAGGGGATCAGAAATAATTTATTACATTTGTAGGGGATTAAGATAAGAAACTTTCCACCAACAAAAGGGATGTCAATCATTCTGCCTGGATGATTGAATGAAGGAAAGGCTCTCTTTTTTTACTGTCGCTTCGCAGTTTAACCGTTAAGGAAGCTTGGAAATGGATTTCAACACTTGTTTATGGTCAAACGGTTTATAGCCATTTAAACGTCCCAACCCTAATTGTAAAGAGTCACGTAAATTTCCAACTTAGTCTGAAGGGGCCAGATTAGGTTAAAACTCCCAGTATTTGATGATTTATCTCACTTCACCGATTTGCACGTAACTTACGTGGTATGAAGATAGTCGTGGTAGAAAACTTCCCTTGAAATATTTTTGCCTGAAATGCTATAGTTTTTGAGAAATTAGTAAAAAAAAACTAAATTTGATATCTGATGTTTGAAAACAGTGTTAAGATAGAGATGGGGTTTTCCACTAATTTCTCTTGACTGTGATAATCTATTCAGATCAAACCTTCACAAGTTTGTCATGTTATGTATATGTTGAGTCTTACAAAGTGTGGATACCGGTCTTTGACTACCACTGTTGGCTGCAGCCTTTAAAAAGTTCAGATTTTATTTGCATTGTGTGGTTTTTTTTTCAAAACTGATGCAGCATTAGAGATGAAGGTTCCTGTGGTTATTTTGTTTCCTGCAGGATACATTGGTGTAGGGTAAAAACCAAAAGAAATCATTGCTTTTTATTCAAAATTTGTTGTTTGCTTGTAGGTTAATTTGTTTGTGTTTGGTTCGAAATTCACTTAGTAAGCCAACTTAATTTGTGTTTCTTCAATACTCTGTAATATCCACCCTTTACTCACAAACTTGTGGCTGTGGCTGTTCCGATTGACGATGTAGTATAATCATTATGTTTCATTCCACAGAGGCGAGGTACAAGACACGCTATCCGTGATTGATCCAGCCATCAAGCTGCTGACCTTACACTATGGAGCCAAGCATCAGGACGTTCAGGAATTAACACAAATGAGATCTTGTTTACTCTCATTGTAAATCTGTCTCATAACTTAAGTTGGTCACGTAAGAAATAAGGCTTAAAATTGTGCGTGGTTCTGGATTGGATCGATATGGGCTTTGGTTTGTGTATGTAATTTCACTATCTTTGAGTGTGATTCAGAGCTGTAATTGAGTCACTTAGATGGACTCGGAGTTTGAGTCACGTTGGTTGAGTCCAAGTCAAAGTCGCAAGTCCCTTAGGTTGAGTCTGAGTCTTTAGTCACTTAAGTCAAGTCCGAGCCTTGAGTCACATAGGTGGAGTTTGAGTCTGAGTCACTTTGGCGGAGTCCAAGTCAAGGTCACGGGTCGCTTGGTGCGACTCTGAGCCTCAGTTTCAAGTCATGTGGGTTGAGTCCAAGTCCGAGTCTCAAGTCAATTAGGTTAATTCTACATCTTAGTCACAACTCACGAGTCACTTTACATGTGTTAAAATCACCAGAAAAATAATGAAACTGTACAAGGTCATGATTAAACACTTACGATTAATAACCAATGAATAACAAAAAAGGCACCTAAACATTATGCATACTTGCTGCAGTAGATTTGTCCTTGCTATGATAACGATCACAAAATAAGTATCTGAATATGTATTTGATAGAAGTTTGGTAAAAGTTATTGGTGGGGGAAAAGTGCAGCCAGGCCGGTTGCCGGAAGTTAAAGAGGAAAAAGCGTCTAGTTTGTGACTAAGCTGACTGGATATGAAGTTTCTTTAGTTACCAATTATTCTAGGAAACTGACCATCTGAAATATTGTCAACTTTAAGAAGATTTCTTTCCACTTTACTGCCTCTTTTACACCAGTATACCTGTTTATGTGTGTTGTGTTGTCATTTAGCCTTCCAGAAAAGCTCTGCTAAGGTCGAAACGTTAGGCCATTAACTTTCTTTTGCATTTATACCATAGGTCCTTTTGGTCGGTAAGCAGTTTGCAACAGCTAATTATAAATTTTCGTTCAAGAAAATTGTGTGTTAATTCAATCTTACAACCGCTGCACTGAGAAGGAAAATAAATAATCATGTCTCTTTTATGCATTGTTACTCAACACTGAAAAGCACTGAAAAGCAAAGTAAATATTCATGTCTCTTTTATACATTGTTACTCAACACTGAAAAGCACTGAAAAGCAAAGTAAATAATCATGTCTCTTTTATACATTGTTACTCAACACTGAAAAGCACTGAAAAGCAAAGTAAATAATCATGTCTCTTTTATACATTGTTACTCAAACATTTTTAGCACCACTTTCTATTCAATTTTGTATGATTTGGAAATGATGTCTGATTATACACAACTGATGAAATTAATACACGGTTCTTTCAAATTAATGTTTTGCAATCTTTTGATATACAAGTCAACAAATTACCGTAAATATGTTATTAGCATGTCGTGGCCGAGTGGTCTAGAGCATGGAGCTCAAGTTCTGATGGCTGAGTCATCAGGGTGTGGGTTCGAATCCCGGTCATGACACTTATGTTCTTGGGCAAGACATCTAATAACTGCTTCTCATTACCCTGGCATAAACGATGTACCTGCAAGGGTAGAGATTGTTGGTGTGTCTGATTAGCAGCCTGTGTACCGATTTAGCTGCCGGTTCTGCATACTCTTAAGGAGTTGAGATGGTTTCAGGAATGCTTAAGGCCCAATGAACAGGGTTAGTAATAGTGTAGGTGCTCTGA